>OY728139.1:986184527-987434527 GCA_963277665.1 Viscum album | reverse complement strand
AAGATGTTAGATATTGAGGATACTCCTCCTTTATTATGTTGTTTTCCCTAGCATGATTTTTGCCTCTCACACTATTCTTTTTCGGTTTTAGACGATGGTTGGAACTCGAAGGAACCGTGTTGATCAATGTAATGGACAATGCAATGATTTTCCTCTTGAACAAGCCAATGTTATGGGAGATGGAGTTCAATATCTGATTGCTATACTTACACAAGCTATGAATCATTCTGGACTTCCAAATGAGCAGAGAAGGGAACAATATTCTATTGAATCCTACATGAGGCAGCGTCCACCTTCTTTCAGTGGGTCTTCTGATCCACTTGTTGCTGAACAATGGATTAGTACCACTGAAAAGATATTTTCATTTCTTCAATGTTCTGAACATGATAATGTCATCTTAGCAGTATATCGTTTGGAAGGTGGTGCTGATCAATGGTGGAATCTTATCAAGAATACGAGGCCAAGAGATGAAATTGAGTCCATGGAATGGGATGAGTTCAAGAACTTATTTTTCAATAAGTACTTCACTTGTATTCTTCGAACAAAGATGGAGAAGAAGTTTCTTGAACTAATGCAAAAGGATGACGAATCTGTTGGTATATACGAAGCGAATTTTACAAGACTTGCAAGGTATACATCTGGCATTATCATCCAACCTGAAAGTAAATTTGATCGATTCTTCAGTGGCTTAAAACCAAGTCTTCTAAGGGCATTAGCGATAAGAGACTTCAGTAGCTATGAAGAAATTGTGCGTTGTGCTATCAAGGTAGAAATGTAAGTTGGTGTTACTTATCCATCTCTTAGTTTTTACAAGAAACGAATGATGGAGTTCAAGGAGAAATCTCAGAATAATGGTGAAAAGAAGATGAATGTTTCCTTATGCACAAAGTGTGGAAAGAATCATGGTTGGGATTTTCTTAAAGGGACTAGAAAATGTTTTAAGCGTGGAAAATAAGGTCATCGAGCAGTTGAGTGTCGAAGTAATGGAAAAAGGGTTTCTAATGATGTGAATAAAGAAAAGACTGCAGAGAACGCACCACCAACACTTCAATGCTTCAAGTGCAAGGAAATTGGGCATTATGCTAATAAATGCCCTAATACAAGGGTTGGTGATGAACGATATGAGCAACCACTTAAGGCAAATGACAAAGGGAAGTCACATGCGATCACCATTGGCGATGTTGAATATGACAACGATGTGGTGGAATGATTAAGTGTTTATGTAATGGGATTCCAGAATAAGGTTGTATATAGTATCGTGGAATATTGGAATATTTATGTTTTGGTGTATTGTGGTTTTCAATAATTTTATGGCATCAATAACCATGAAAAGTGATTGAAATATTTTTGGAAAGCAGATGATATACACATAATGAAGGGATAAAGAGAATCTAATATGTTTGATAGTATTCATGAGCTCATGATTGATAAAAGGACTAAGTGATATCATGGTTTGAGTATATAGAATTTTGGGGTTTTGGTATGTGGAAAGTGTTAACTTTTAAATGCATTCATGTTTTCACTAAGGTTCAATGGGTATTCATTTTTTAAAGATAATACATGATTAAGGCCTTCGAATGTTTGTAATGTGACCAACAAGACATATCTTATGATATATGGGGATCAACAATGGTATTAAATCTATGGTAATCGTTTTCACTATATTATGAGAGTGGACTACAATATTATGGATAAACCTAAAGATTGGAATGGATTATGTTGACCATAAGTTAGTATTGTTTAAGGATAGAACTTTTTTTATATATTATTCATGTGATGTTATAGTAATGTAGTTTTAGAAAAAGGACAACCTGCAGAACGTGCGACAACCCATCGCATCGGACAAGGCTGTGGGAATCAAACCCACAACCGAAGTGCAACTGGCCTTTATCACCTACCACTGGCCTACATGAAGTCCCTGGATAGTTGAAACTAGTTTTATGTTATTAAGAGGTATGATATATGAAGTATAAGTTCATTTTTGGGACTATATACGATTAATCTAACCATAAGAAGGACTTATAACTTTTTCTAACCTATTGTTTGAAAGAAATAGAATGACCCGTCATTCTATCACATGACTACAAACACATCACGAATAACAAATTCAACTTCATTTCTTTAAGGGATGAAGTGGAAATTGTTCAATTCACGAACAACAGTGAGATTGTACCAAAATCATGTAAGTATTTCTTTTAATTCATCAACTATAGGGAAATGATCTTGAAAACAAAAAATGTTTTCCTAGTGATCTTATATCCGATGAATCAGATGGTACCCTAGATCATCACAAATTTACGGCTTTGTGATTGTTGGCTTTTTCATAGCCATGTCCTCTACCACTCTCCATCAGAACATGATGGTTAGATTTCTCTTCCATGTCCATATTTTCACCTATGTTCTCCTATGTGGATACCCAGTGATTAGTTAACTTGGGTAACCATTACGTTTCATACTTTAGTTTTTAATTATAAGTTTTGATATTCCTTTTTTATGATGTGTGTTTCTATCAAAGAAACTTTAAAATAGTAAACCATTTATAACCCCGACGAATTTCAAGGGTGAAATTCATTTTAAGGGGGGTAGAATGTAACACCCCGAGATTTTATGAAACGTATTATTTTTAGTTTCATTAATGTCTTGTGTTGTACTCTAAACCAAAAGGAGCTTTCACAACACGCATCCTTGACTTGCCTTGTATTACTCGCAATCACGACCTTCCTCGATAGCGTGTGTTAGACGCAATACCAGGTTTTACTAAACAACGATATATTATTATAATATTGTTATGAACTAGCCATTATGAATAGTATTAACTAAATTTTGAATTTTATAACATTATTATTCATCTTACACATTTTCTAGAATATGGTATAAGAACAAAATAAATTTTTCAGGTAAAATAAGTATTTTTCAAAAAAATGCAGTTTTGCCGCCTTTTGATGGCACACCCACTTTAAATTTAGTTTTCGACAAGTTTATAAGTTCAATTTGAAAAAATTTAATTGTTCTTTAGAATCAGGATATAAATATTTACTTTGGATAAATTTTTCATATTATTCTGATAACTTTCATATTTTAATGAATAGTAAAAACACGCTATATTTTAATTAAAAACAACTTTTTTCATCGCAATACTTTATATGGTTAAATTAGAATATTTAATGTTTTTAAAGTGTAAATAGAATATATTTTTAAAATTTAATCTAATGGTAGTCAATGTAATTAATATCACTTTGAGATTGAACATAAACGAGTGTTAACCATTTGATAAATATTGTTTCTTAAAAACACGCTATTTGTTTTAACAACGGGATTTAATTATAAAATTAATTAATGAAACTTCTATGTTATGAATTTGGTAAAATAGACTTCATTTTTGAATTCGGAATATCGAAATTAGCCTACGGTGAAATTTTGGTATTTTTCTGAAAAACTTCAATTTTTGATGAATAGTGAAACCACAAAGTGGTGGTTACAAAAAATTGATTTTTCGTTTAAATGGGACTTTACCACTTCTGTGATTTGAATTTAAAAAATCCAATTCAAATGATTTTCATTATTAAGTAAAATGTAGTTAAATGGGATGAAAATAATTTTTTTGGTGAATAGTAACTCTTTACTTTTTTTACCGCGGTTAATAGTAAATAGGGTATCTAAGGGTAAATATGATATTACTATTACCCTAAAACATGTCCTAATTCTATTGGATAAGTGTAATTCGACCAAAAACAACCTTATGAATATAATATGACCATTTAGGTCCACTTGGATTAGATTATGACATTTAATATTATTTTATCTAATGAATAGTTAAAATAGTTAAAATCAAAGTTTAATAACTAAAACATTTTTAATATGGGGTTATACATAAGATAAATTCGATTATAAATATTCATAATAAAGCTAAAAATATTTCCTACATAATGATGTTTTATTTATAATTTTTAGACTTTAAATAAATTAATTTATTTATGACACAACGATGATGCAGTAATTACCCTTTTAAGGAAATGTTAACATAATTGATGTTATAAATATCCAAATAAATGTAATTTGAGACTTTATATGAATTACACTAATTTTCTAGGTTACTATGATATATTATTGTTTATTTAATCAACTTGTTTTGAACATATAATTCTGTTATGACTTTAACAAAGATCATATATCAAATAGTGTCAAAATTGACACAAAATAGTTTTTAAATAAAATATTATATTATTAATTGTTATTTTATTCCTAAAAATCTAAGGTTTGGATAAATGACTTAGATAAGAATATATATATTAATAATAAACAACTTGGGGTTCGTATGGCATGTTATATTAAGTGTATTAACCATATAGTGTAAGAAAACAAAAAGACACGGTAAAAGTTAAATTATTTAACTTAGAGTTAAATCTAATTGATAAGGTTAAAATAATAACCTAAACTTGTCTAAATCCTATTAGTTGATAGTATTTCGACCCATCCCCACTTTAGCTTCGAAATAAGAACCTTTGGAACCATTATAAACTGATTTTGACTTTAATATAAAATAATATTTTGAGATATTCCTAAGGTGCCCCTCTCCTCCCTTATAAAAGGGCACCACTTCCCCCTCCTCCTCACATCCTTTTGAGCCTTGAAGCTCGGCCAAGCCCTGAATAGTTTCCTTCTACACTTCCCTAGAATAATCCTAGAGGTCCTGGTCTTCTTCAAAGACCAATCTTAGTTCCCTAAGTGGAGGATTCAAAGAGGCGTTTCAAAGAAGAGGTAATATCCATTACCGATCTTTTCAATTTCATTATTCTTCGACTTCTTCTTCTTTATTTGTTTCATGATAAAGTAATAACATCAGTATTACATACATACTGATATGTTATTATAAATATGAAACAACCCTAATTCACCTTCTATCCATCCTACGGAAAAATGAAATCACCGCGCGTGCGTACGTACAGAATACCGTCTCCACGCCGTGGTGTAATCTGTTTTTCCAACACCACCTTACATGGATGGGTATAAAGGTGTAAATAATAACTATATTTTTGTTATAACATCATAATGATTCTGAAATATTATATCATCCACTCGAATTCAATCCAATAATTATGGAAATGATATCATCGCTCGTGCGTACGTACAGAATACCGTCTCCACGACACGATGAGATTCATTCACCATGATAACCATTCAAGAATGATTATAAAGTATATATAGTTAATAATAATGGTATATATAACATAATACTGATACTTATTTTATGTATATATATATGTATTTAATCTACTTACTTCCATTCAAGACAATATGGAAAGGAAAACAGCGTTCATGCGTACGTACGGACTACCGTATCCATGAACGATGTGTTTCATTTCATTTATATCTATATTATATATATATATATATACTGAATATATATGATATATAAATCATTTTTTATATTCTGGAAGTAAGTAAATCATGATATAATTAATAATAATGTCAAGAAACAACAAGTCCAAACGCCTACGACAAAAGAAACGATTTTACCCAAAAATGACCTTTAACATGGAATTTACAAAAGAACGGGTAATATAAAGTCATAAGTGAACCGTATATGACATAATAACAATGAATATGATTCTTTAATAAGTCAATGACATAATTTAAATCATTATACAAGAGGTTCGGAAACATACGAAGCATATCGGACCTAAGGTGAGGGATAATTTTGCAATCTCATTTTTATCCGAGATTGATTATGCGTAAGTATTTACTGGGGTTTTGTTTATCATCCAAATCCATGTTTACTCAATATGTAATATTATTTATGTCCAATTAAAATTGTTTAAATCCAATTTTACCCTTTAGTGAGTTTTTGGTAAAAGATATGAAAGGAATCTTTTGTCCTTTTTCATACGAGGTACTTTTTGAATTTTTTGACAAAAGTACGAGAAGAATGTTTTTTTAACTTATACGGAATGAAAAGATTTTTACAGTTTTATAATGCATTATTTTAATGAAGCTTCCATCAAAAGATTTCATGAATATTTAAAAAAAATTCATTTTCTTTTAAAATTACATGACATTTTGTGAAAAGAAAATGATTTTAAAGAAGAAAGGATATTTTCCTCAAGAATTCATTTCAAGTATTTTATCAAAACCATTTTCCATCTTAGATGAAAATATTTCATAAGTGTATGTTTCAAGAATAATGTCTTTATGATTTACATGGTTCACTTTTCTTATTATGAAATGATATCCATTTCTTTTATATGGATGATGTGATGATGTGATGATGTTTATGAAACCCGTTTTATTCGTTGGGTTATTATGAATGATGTATGTTTATTTTGTGGCACAAGTAAGAATCATTTCATTATGAGATGGGTGGGACCTATATCTCCCTCCAATGCATTGGTTAAAGATTTATATATCTCATGAGATAGACAGGGCTGGAACGGTAGGTTATACCGGTTCAGTGAAACAGTACTGGAACGAGGAGTGAACTCGATTCAGAAAGGGACTTTGTCCACTAAGATGATCTTGGCAGTAATGCCTTAGTTACTATGGAAATCATATCAAGTGCATAATGTTTTTCCACAATTACAAGATTTCTTCCAATTCTATTTTATTAGGATTAATGTTTCTTTATGATATATGCCTTACGTACTTCCATGATTTATGTCTTTGCTCGTGATTTTGATGTTTAGATTTTATGTTCATGTTTTTGCATTCAAATGTTTATGGATTGTTTTATGTTCTCTATGCTTACCCTTACTGAGAATTTGAGCTCACCCCTTTAATGTTTTATTTTCCCCAGGATATAAAGAAAGGTTTTTGGTAAGAAAAAAAGGGAAGATATTTCTTGGGAGATGATGAAGATCTTTCACCACGATTAGAAGATTTTTTTCCGAGTTTCCAAAGACACTAAACTATTATGGTCCTTGTGTGTGTGTTTTTGATTATGTATTAAGTATTCCGCAAATGTAATGTAATGTCCATGTACGTCAGACTTCGGGTCTCTAAAAAACCCATATGATGTGTATCATACATCAGGTATTATACCCCCAGAAATTATAGTTCATACATTGAGTATGGTACCTCAAGACATCACATGCCATACATTTCACACCTATAAAAATATTTGGATAATATATCCAAATATACATGTGTGTGAAATAACTACAAGCCATTATATCCCTCTACACACATATAGGAGGAAACTAACAACTGTGCATACTAGTACACAATATTGTTTGGAGAAGAGAATGGGTCCATAGGATGTAGTCAGTCATCTATCCCTCTCCAACCTAGATGTTGGGGATATCACCCTCCCAATGTCGACCTGATGTCATTTTCCCTACCTACAAGGGTTGAGTAGAGTAATAAATCAAAAAAAAAAGAAATGATAAAGTATATCTGATGACCACATAATAGGCATTAACATAGTCCTAGGCTCAACTACAACTATCATCACTCAGAGACCTGACTTCTAATTCTATGAACTAGATATCCAATAAGTACACATGAAATTATAGGATCTATGTTAAATTCGTTAATTTGTTTAAAATTTCACAAAATTTTAATAAAATTATTTATTATTAATTAACATTATTTAGATTATATTTCATTAACCATCTTACTGATGTCCATGAACTCAATGCAAAAACCAACTCAGTCCATGGTTTCTCGGGATTAACTATATCATTTTTATTATAGGAGGAACTAAAACCATAGATGAAACATTTATTAAAAATTATAAGTATCCAAAATTATAGGTACTCTAGGAAAACATCCTAGGCTTCCCTTGAGAGATATAACAAAAAACATCCATCGACCTCAAGTAGTGGGGAATGGAATGTAGGTAAAACAAGAAATCCAATCATCTGACCATGAAAAAGATTCATTAACACGAAATCATAATAGATTTTATCACAAAATTGTTTAATAATAACATAAACATGTTACATAAAATCTTGTGTCATCCTTGACACCCACATTCATATCACTATGCATCTTACTGTAATGGGTGTCAACAACTACCATAAACTCAGGCCCCCACCCATATCTCATCATCCATTCCAATCTCATATCACATCACATAAAAAGTATCATATCTATATCACATAGAATGTAGTAAGAAACAAACATTGTATAGAAGGAAACATGGCCCGAAAAATAAATCTTCTAGCATTCACATGCAAATAGACTCTCACAGCTCCAACACAAGTCATTAAGCCTTCACAATAGAACATGAAACCTTGTCCCTAATCATTTATCATTATAAAAAATTGGGTTTTATTCTATATTGAATTATCAAATTCAATTATCATAGGTTCCAACTATTGGAATCATATGGAATCAACCATAACAAGTGTTATGTGGTAATGGCTGAATTAAATCCCCACCAAAAAAATAATTCCAAGGAACAATATATAGACAAGATAGATTAGTTCAATAAATAAAATAAAAAAATGAAAATGATTACACTGAAAACAAACCCAAATAGAATGTTTATTTGGGAATATCAAAACAAAAACAATTGGAGTAGTTTAATTGAGAGTAGAAAATAGAGGCAACACACAGATTTACATGCTTTGGTGTCTTTGGTACCTACTGCTTGGAATGAACAACACCCACACATGTTCATTTATTAGATTCTAAAAAATAGATTAAAATGTATAGACTGAAAGAAGATTTCCAACTGAATGGAATAGAAGAACTAAAATAGAAATTACACACTAGAAGATTCCACATAGAAGGAATCATGTTTAAGATATGACCTAGATAAGTGTTTGGGAATCTAGATATTTTCAAGATCCAAGAACATCGATCCTGCTGCATCATTGGATCTTGTTATAGGATAATCATGCAAGGTCTTTGGATTCTAGAATTGGTCACACTTCTTCAACCAAGAAGAACCCTGAGAGGCTCCAATACAATCTACACACCAGTGGCATGTAGGGGTATGAATGGTCCACAAGATGAGTAAGTCGATGAGGAAAACAGAACCACCACAAGTGATATTGAAGACAAGGAAGATGATTCTCAACATCAAGTGAAAGAAAAAGTAATCCAAACCACGAACTGGATGAAAAAACACCTATGGTGATAGGGTGTCCATTTCAGGAATATGGATCTTTATATACCAGATAAACATGATCTCTTAAGAAAATGATAGTCATATCTATTTTGTATATCGAATGTATGGGAAACTGGGGTGATGAAACCCCTTCCATAACATTAAATGACTAACTACATAGGTAAGGGGAGGCTACCATAATTCCAATGTCGTACTACCCAGCAAACAGAACATGGAACTTGTCAAATAAAATGGTGGCCAAGATAGATTATGCAGTAACATCCATTGAAATTAAAAATGAATAGAATTGTTATACAATAGATAACCTAGGTGGCTTCCCAAATAAAATTGGAAAAATAATTCAGTAGGCCATGTAAACCAACTCACGCAATAAAATGAAACCAAAATCCCTCAAATATTAAAATGGGAAATTATTTAATAACAAATTTCATAGACATAAAATAATTTATATTGATTAACAATTTAAATGGGTTAATTTCAATTAGAAATAAGAAATAAAGTAACCCCCAAATCAAAAAATATCCACCATTTTCAATTGATAATTGGTTATATTATTACATCGAAAAGGTATTCAAATGGATACATGTTTTTGATATCAAATAAATACATGAACATGGATAAAGTTGTATCAGTTATCAATCTATTGGCTAGGTTTTCATCCATGTGTATGTTAGTGACACACACTTCTCCACTTTCAATAACTTATATAATAAAAGGAATCCTAATACATATGGGGTTTGACCTTCTATGACATTGTAAATTTTTAGACAATAATGTGCAGATTGATAATCAAAATGTACAATAACAATATAATTACTTATATTAAGTTAATAAATCAAGACCTTAAACCATATGGATTATTTGACTGCTTTGTTCATTGTTATGTACTCGGATACAATTGTTGGGATGGTGACCACTGATATCATATTTCACATCCATGATATAGGTCCTCCACATGCAGTAAAAACATAACCTATATGTGATTTCCTAGTGACAACATTTCCATCACATTCAGAATCCACATAACTAGTGTAACACATCAATCTTCCGTGGTACGCTTCTCTTTCAATAATTCAACATCATGCATTGTAAACATGATCGAGATTCTAACACACTGTGACCAATCAAAGTAGCCATTATGAATAGTAATTCCCACTTTTTGAATTATATAAATTCTATATTTTAAAATGGGCTTCATTTTTGGATTCACAATATCTAAATTAGCCTATGTTGAATTTTTCGTATTTTTCTGAGAACATCCAATTTTCGATGAATAGTGTAAAATACTTAAAAACAACTTTTTTAATAAAAATAATTTATAGTGATAAATTATACTATTGAGTGGTTTTATAGTATAATTTTAATATAATTTTACCATTTTATCCAATGGTGGTCATTAGAATTAATTTCAGTTTGAAATTGGACATAAACAATTGTCAATATTTTGATAGATATTATTTCTTAAACACACGCTATTTATTTTGACAACGATGATTAAATATATAATTTATTAATGAAACCTATAAGTTTTTAATTTTTTAAAATATACATCATTTTTAAATTCGGAATTTCAATTATATCTTAGGGTGAATTTTTGGTATTGTTCTGAAAAGCATCAATTTTTAATGAATAGTGAAACCACTAAGTGGTAGTAAAAAAACTAATTTTTAATTTAAATGAAACATTACCACTTCTATGAATTGAATTTTAAAAATCCGACATACATGGTTGTCATTTTTAAGTAAAATGCGGTTCAATGGGATGAAAATAATATTTGGTGAATAGTAACTTTTATGTTTTATTAATCGTGATTAAAGGTAATTAGTGTAATTTAAGGTAAATATAATTTTATAATAATATGAAACTACCTTTAAACTTGTCCTACACTCATTGGATGAGTCCTGGAAGACATTTACAAACCATTTTTGATTTGTGGCACCCCATGGATCCACATGGGTTAAGAAAATGACATTAATACCTTTTATTTAAAGTAAAAAAATGTCACAAAAATATATTATTTTACTAAAACAATTTTAAGAAGGGGTTATACAAGTTATATTTCTGACTATAAATATTCATTAGAAATCTAATGGCATTTTTTTCATCATGATATTTTTTATATAATTTTTAGACATTAGATAAATAAATTTATTTATGACACCATGATGATGCAGTGATTACCTCATTAATGAATGTTTTAAATAAAATGAATGGATAAGATAAAATCTAAGAAATAAACTTGTATAAAGCCTATTTTATGGGTGGATTTCGAACCCTAATCACCTTATCCACGAAATATATAATTTTGGTACCTTTATAATCTGAAAATCATTTCATAATAAAGTAACATTTCACGACATTCCAAGAGTGCCCCTCCTCTCCTCTTATAAAGGCCCCCCACATCTACAACCTTATTCACACCTTCAAAGCCATTTTCCTCGGCCAACCTCATCAAAAATACCTTCTCAAATTTCCTCCCTTCATCCAAGAAGACTTACCTTAGGCAGAAAGCTCTTCAAGAAACCCTTTTGGGTCAAACAAAGGAGAGTTACCCGATTTAAAGGTAATGTCTTCTCTTATGTTATTTTGTTTCATTGTTCTTCTCCAACCTCCTAAACTCTTTTTATTCCTTTATTTTTTAACAAAAACAGTATCTTAAATATACTAGGATTTTTTATGAGAAGTATTTTATTTACACTTACACACACCTCCGCCTAATTGTTAAAGAACATATTGTTTCCTTGAGTGGTGAATTAGTGCCTCATGAAACAATAATTGTTCAAACATCGTTTATCACCATTCATGGTGGCAATTAAGATGTAACTATATTTATATATGGTATATATTATGCTTTTTTTTCGTATGATTTTTTATTTTTCATTATTGGCAAACCGTTATGGTTTCCAATATGCGTAATCGCGATAATTTCATTTTAGTAAGTACGAACTACCCCCCCCCCCCTCAATGAGATTTGAATCGTTAATGCCTTATGTGGAACGTATAAATGATTGGGAAAATGATGTTATATATGATATTATACTGTAATTATAATATACCTATGTATCCTTATGTTTTAATTCAATTAATGTTTGAAATAGAAATGAATTTTGCATTCATGCGTACGTACGACTTACCATCTGCATGAACGATGCATTTCATTTCTTATCTCCAAATGTTATGTACTATTATAAGTGAATATATATATGAAGTATATATATGATATATATTAAATCTAAATGATGAATATCATTCTGTAATTCTAATATATATATCTCTCATTTAGTTTTAATTCCATTAATATGAAAAATAAATGAAAGAAGGGTTCAAGCGTACGTACGACCTACCGTCTCCATGAACGGTGAATTTCATTTTTTCTCTCTCCAAATGTTATGGAATAGTATAAAATGATATATACTGGATATATATGATATTTAAATCATTCATACAATTTTGGAGATGATGTACTTATAACTACATGGAAAATTCTTTTCAAACAAGATCATTTTTGACTCAAGTTCCAAGGATCAACAAAACGACTGTTATTAAATTAAATGATTACATAATGTTCACAACATGGTAATAAGTGATGTAAAAGGAATAATGTACCAGAAAAAGATTCTTAAGAAAATAGAAATTTACTATTGTTTATTATTCAGGAGATTAAAGAACGATCGAGTCAAGTCAGACACTAGGTAGGGGACTTCATCTCAATCTCTTTTCATTGAGGAATATTTCATTTTATACAAAAAAATCTATTATACGGTGTATAAACCCCATTGAGTTTTACTTTTTTTTCAAAAGGAATTTTTTTATACAAATCATTTTACTAAATGACAAAAGGAAAGTTTTGTCTTACGTATGTGGAAACAAAAACTTCTCCATCACTATGACTATTATTTGAGATTCGGCTTCCTCTACAGGCCATAACTATATTTAAATGGAAAAATACAATGTTTTAGTTTTAATTTATTTTGGTATTGAAAATTGTTTTTATAATGTTTTTAATATATCAATATGTTGTATTTATATATTGTGATTGAAATGTGGAAATTTTATGTTTTCTTTTATGCATGTTTTATGTGATATGATTATGTTATGGTTCTTGGGAATTGTTTATGATATGTTTAATCCTTTTCATATAAGGAATCCATTGGACTTAGTAAGTGATAGGTGGAGTCCGTTGTAGTTCCTCGATGCATCAGTCCGTCTCATGAGACAAACTAGTGTCATGGAACAAGGACTAGACAAAATCTTATTTGTAGTCTTGGAACAATGCCTTGAAAATGTGGTTATGATACTATGGAATTATGCATTCCATCATTATGAATGTGGTTATTGATATTGCATGTGATTATTTGACTGGTAGAATATCTATGTGAATAAGTAAATGGAATTATTTAATTTTATTTTCACCATATTATGATGGAGTTCAAATATAAGAGGATTTATTTTTAGATATACATTTTCTTCAAATGCTTATGTTTATTTATGAATGTTTCTGCTATATTGTTATCCTTACTGAGCATCAGAACTCACCCCTTTCAATGTTTTAATTTATCCCAGGATGAGAAGAAGTATTTTATGAATGACTGTAGGGATAGTATGAGGGGATATGAATAAAAGATGTTGTTGTAGTTTTTTTCACATTATGATGTAATGTAAGACTTATGAATATATCTAGTGTTTCCATGGCTACTAAACAAAATGGTCTTTCGAGACATGATCTTTTGTGATCATGCCAAGGTTAGGTGATAATGCACCGACTCTGGGAAACTGGTGTAGGGGCGTTAAAACTAGTCACTAATTTAGAATAATTAATATCTTTACCATAGAATATTGAATGAGTGGACGTAGAAGAAATTTACATCCAAAACCATATAAGTGCATTCCAATGTATCTTTCTGGGATTTTACATAATCATTCTCAATGTACAGATTTAAAAATTATCATGTGGTCTAGAAAAATCATAGAATACGTAATACTAAGCACTAAATTAGCATACAAGATTATACTCATATATTAAATATCAGAATCAATGGATGGTGACTAAGATAAAGGTAATTTAAAATTATTACATGAAAGAAAAATAATAGGATTCAAAGCATCAATCAAATACCTCTTAATCACTTTAAGGATATAGGAATGTTGAGATACATAATAAGGCTTATGATTCTTATCCATTATAATTTCCATAAATAATTTTTTGCACCACAACCATGATTATTCATCTCAAAAGATGAATTATGTTCCATTTTAACATGGTTGATTAATTTCATATCACTACATATCTTTGACATGTCATCTAAAATGTTCAGTAAAAAATATTGGATTATAAAATAGATTTAAAATATACACATGGATCATTCTGAATCCTACTAAAACAATTTTCTAAAAATAATGGATCAAACTT
Organism: Viscum album; assembly: GCA_963277665.1. Lineage (NCBI taxonomy): Eukaryota > Viridiplantae > Streptophyta > Magnoliopsida > Santalales > Viscaceae > Viscum > Viscum album. Next base: position 987,420,044 of record OY728139.1, on the reverse strand, counting down.
ATTATATCATTATATTGGCGCTTATTATAGTAAATATAAAAAAATTCTCAAAAAATCGTGGATTGATTTAAATTCATGTTCAAACTTTTAGGAGGATTCATGTATAATTTTTGTATTAATTAACTATGTATGAAAGTAGTTTTAAAATCTAGTAGTTTTATACACAAATCTAAATGGCCCAAAATGGAAGAGTAATTCTTATTCAAATATCCTAGTTTGAGTAATTTATCACTGAGATGGGTGTAAGAACCCAATTCATATTTCTTTAGGTACAATTTTTTATATTCTTTTTCATTGAGTTTTTTTGAGAAAACATGGAAAAATTGGGAATATGGTTATTTTAGGGTTACATGACCTATAATACTATTTAAACTCAATATATTATGGACTTGTGGGATAGGGATACATTGCATGTGAGCATGTTGGAATGGGAGAGAAGAAAAAGCCACTATACACCGTGTACATCATGATACATGTTGTGCACTCTTGTCGGCAGGTCTGTGCGGGAGGCGTAAAGTAATTTGGAAAGATTATGAACAATAAAATGATATACATGCTATGTAAATGGATATACATGCAGTGAAATACTGTTTTTCGGATTAAAATTTTTAGTAGCCTCGTTTTATCCTCATTTGGACAAGAGAATCGCCGGGTTGAAGAACAAAGTGTTTGGAACTCGTTTTTATTTCTGATGCTTCATTCGAACTCAGATCCTTTCACCATCATTCTCATTTGAACCCAATCAAAAAGGGAATTATTCTTCTAGATAATTTCCACCTAATATCATTTCATGATGACATTATTAAATTTTGAATAGTTTTCTACTTTTTATAGATCTACACAGTTCTAGGATGATTCATGGGTTGACATCCGAGTATATCCATTGTATTCCACCGAGGTAGGTGGTTTCATGACTGTCGTTTATTTTTGAGGTGTTTATATTTTCCATTGTGTCGTGAACCCATTTTTAGGGTGCTTCCATAAAAGTAAATTTACCCTCGTTTTTATTGAATGTTGTTTTTGTTATGATTTTATAGAATTAAATCACGATTAGCTTTGTTTTATGGTAAGGGACACCTCTTGGGTGCATTTCCCTTAGAATATTTTTTGGCTATTTTTTATTAGGATGTCTATGGACGTGACTTTTTTCCTTTTTAGGGTTGTTAAAAATGAACTTGATTACTATCTGAAATTGTAATTGTGTTATAATTTTTTGTGTTCTTATTCTAGATGTGGGACTGTGTTATCCCATTTGTCATTTAGTGTTTTTATTATTACGAATGCTAGAATTTTTTATTGAATTTTAATGAGTAAATGGTCAATATCATTTTTTGATTCATGGGTTTAGCATAGAATTCCATGAACGGACCCACATCACTGTTGTACCTTGCACCTTAGGTGATACTTGGGTTCAGTTTAGAATAACATGGATGGACTCAAGAGGATTTTGATTTATATGTCATTAGTTATACTTGGTGTCCCTAGTAGTACCACCAAGGATGGACAAAATTGATAGAATATTATTACACATATAGTAATACCTTGGGATCCCTAGTAGGACTACTGAGAATGGACTCACATGAACTTATACCAACACTGAGAGGGATACATGGGGATCCCTAAAATAACCACTGAGAATAGACACATACAATTTCAGTAAGATTACACCTGTAGTGATACATAAATTCCAAATTAGGAATCTCAATAATGGACTCAACTTATACATAAATGATGGAATGATGTGAAATATGATATGTCAGCCAAGCCAAAGCACATTCTTGGATTCGGTCTTTAATTTTTTTGATAGCATACTGAGGTATTTGTTGTGTTTACCTTATATAAGGGATTGATGGGTTTTGGACCGAACCCAATACATATATAAATCAACAAATTGTAATTGATTAAAGAGCATGAAATGAATGTAAATTAATGTCTGTACTTATAGGATTGTTTTCTTTTAAGTGTCTTCTAGTTACTGCATTTCACTGTTGTACAAAACTGGTTCATATACTCACTGAAAGATTGGTATAGACCATATGTGGTTTACAACCATGATTTATCTCTCACATCGTGTTTGGGTCATGCTTTGCGTCCCAAAAAAACTATATTACTGCTGTTGTCGATAGGGGGATGTCTCCTTATACGGTTATGAGATTGCTTCTTAGGAGCAGGGGAACAAGGGAATAAGCCAAGGATTATGATGCTGTTGTGTTTTATTTTGTATTTTTATACCTTAGTATTATATTGTACATGATTTTAGTGTATCTTGTTTTCACTATTTTCTTAGATAATGTTACATGCTATTTCATTCTGATATAGGATGCCTTATAGTTATCTTTATATTACGGTCTTTCATTGTCTACTTCAGTTCCATGTTGTTTACAGCTTCCACTATTGATATTATTTATTCTGATATGTTACACTCTTCAAATTAGGGAATAGCTTCCCACTATCACACCCTAGGTCCTCGCTGCAAGTTGGCAGCCTTTGGCACCTAGGGAATGACGCTTGAGGCCATGTGGACAACTGGGTATGGGGCACCATTTGAGTAGCTTTTCGACCCAGGATGATACAAAGTTGTATAAAATGGGTTTCATTTCTACTTTGTCATACTATTTGAGCTTATAGACAGAGATATGAAGGAAATGGAGTTTGGTAATTAGTTTTTCCTAGGAGTATCTACCCAGTGTATATGGAATATCCAAATTGCGTCAAATTAAATTGTGCTTTTGCATTTTTAGCTATTACAGTTGTTTTGATATCATAGTTGGGTGACACACTTGATTTTTGACATTATTATTAATTCTATTGAATGTTCTATTTCAGTTCCAACCCAATGTGATTAGGGTGTTCCATATCATGCATCACAGAGGCACTTATTGATTCACATGCCATGCATTGTGCCCTCTTGGATTGAAATTTTTTGGGTCATGATTCAGCCTTTTGTATAGAATTGTGATATGATATTCTCTGCATAGGTGCCAAATATTGTTTTGTGTGGAGTATAGACAGACAAGAATCAGAATTGGGCATCCCATTGGTTGGTTATTCTACAGAAAAGAGGTTTTATGTGAAATCTGGAGTTTATAACCTAAAAACCTAGTATAGATGGCATGTAGTCTACCATAACACACTATGTGTTCTCCCTATTCGGGGAATAAGGTGTTTTATGTTTTAAGATGATCATGTTGTGTACTATCTCTACACTCTGTGTAGCCCTGACCGTGTAACCTGTCATGTTAGAAGGGAACACAAGTTTCGGTCATTGATATGCACATGCCATGTAATGGGAGTACACGTAGTGTGGTTGTTTACTGTGTATCCGACCATGAGTCTAATGTCACGGGTTGATGAAAACATCATTGTACATGCTGGGTGATTAGTGAACGTACTGTTTAGTATTAATCTGGTAGAACCATTTAGTTATAGCTGTGTTGAAGTGAGGAAAATTTAAGAACACACTATGTCTCAAGAATAAAAATGCAGTGTATGAGGTTTGTTACATGACCATGTTGGGCAGAAATACGCACCAATGTAAATCCCTAATAGAACACGATGTGTATGGGGTTAAACACACATTGTACCTTTATTTGTGGAAAACATGATTCATTTCCTTTACCTATTCCATTTTTTTCACTCCTAAGTAACATTTCCATTTTCTTTATGTCTGTACTATGGTGTTTGCAGGACTTTGTAGAGTCATGCCGCTAAGACGACCATGAGATGTACTCCTGGAGAGAGGCGATGAGCCTACTACAAATATGGTGGTACACGGGCTTCTGATGGATCCTTTAGTTGTGATAGATGTGGCCCCAACCATTATACCAGATGCGGGTGCAGACAGACAATTATGAGAATGTTTTATGAGGTTTATACAGACCTTCTAGGGAGAACCACATGCTACAACATCTATGAAAGAGTTGACGTGTATATTCTAGATGCAGCATCCACCTACTTTTTTATGGGATGGATGAAAACTGGTTATGGAATCATGGATGGAATTAGTGATGACCATATTTGATCATCTGGAGATTCCTCTCGATAGGAGGTTCAAGCTCGTAACATATATGTTCTGTGATTCTGACAAGAGACGGAGGGATATTTTGACATAGGTAGGGTATCAGCGGGATATGACATGGAATGAATTTCAAGCATCCTTCAATTATTATTATTTTCCAAAAATGCTGAGGGCCGACCGAACCTAGGGGTTCATGAACCTATAGTAGGGAACACTTTCAGTTATGGGTTATTCTGGCTGGTATACTGAGCTTCATCAATTATCACCTATTCTGAGGGGTGATGATGTATCGAAAGCTAGACGATTCAAGGATGGTCTCAGGTTTGACATTTGATCCTAGGTGGATGTATTCAGGTTACCTTTAGTCTCTATTATTGTAAATAAGGTGCTAATTACCAATATTAATTTTCAGGAAGATGGTGGTTCGAGCCATGGCGGTTGGGCATCGAGATCTGGATCTGTCTTGACCAGAAGGAAAAAAAGCGTCCTACGAAGCGTTCTTGCTGGGATACGATTCATCAGAACCCTTCATAAGGTTGTCAAGTGAGGTGATACCAGTGTGGTATTCCAAGCCCTACAAGTGCCTAGTGCTTGAAGGACCCAGTTGTGTGACGCGATTACGGAAAGATTGGCCGTCTACAATGCATCTGCATCACATTTCCACTAGTGGCTAGTGAGAGATATTTTGTATAGACTCCACATGCAGAAGCAGGGTTAGTAGCTTCTCACCAGTCTTGAAACTGGAATACGTTAGGGCATTCAGGATATGGTGATTGGTGTAGCTATGGTAGTCGGGCCCTAGGATCTCAGCGGCAATAGGGTGGGTCAACTCCGGGTAGCCACGAAATGTCTCAGGGCCATGGTGCGGGTTATACATGTGCAGTGCAATAGACCCAACAATAGTAGGATACTAATTCTTTTACTGTCATACATACTGTTCTAGTCTCCTTTGATTTATCTTCTACACTATTTGATATGGGTTCAATACATTGTTTTATAACTATGACCCTTTTGGAAATCCTTGGACTCTATGTTTATATAAAATCTAATGTGATGATGCTAGACACTCCGTTAGGGATTATAATAGGAAGAGTGGGTTAGTGTAAGGTGTTACCCCTTTAGATTTGTGGTTGTCACGTTATATAGAACCACTATGTCTTAGAGATGATGGGCTTTGATGTCATTCTCAGAATGGATAGTTTGGTTTCTTTTCAAGTATTTTTTGATTTCTATAGCGAGATGGTGAGTTTCATATCACTAGGTGGAAAAGCATTTTGACATAAGGGTGGATGGGATTTACAAGAAAGAGTAGATGAAATTGAGCATCGTGGGATGTGAAGGATAAAAGCTCATATTGCAAGTTTTTATCTGGATGATCAAGCAACATATATGGAAGATTTCCTTCCAGTGGTTGATTGTTTCAGGTACATTTTCATAGATGAATTATCCTACTTACCTCCATTCAGATAGGTGGGGTTCACAATCAAGCTAGTTCCTGGAGATGTACTGGTATCCATTCCACCTAATAGAATGGATAAGATTGAGTTGAAAAAGCTTAAGAAGACGTTTGAAGGTCTAAAAGAAAATTGTTTTATCAATCACAGTACTTCACTTGGGTCATCATTAATCCTTTTGAGAAAAAGGTCAAACAAAGCCCTTTGTCTATGTGTGGACTTTCGGAAATTGAACCAGTTAACTGTAAAAAACCGATATCCCTTACCAAAGAAAGATGAAATGAATCCTCAAATTCAAGGATCTCGAGTGTTCTCTAAGATTGAATAAGGATTCGATATCACCAGGTACATGTTCATCATACAGACATTAGTCATACAAACATTCAAAGCATGTATAGCCTATATGAGTACCTAGTTATGCCTTTTGATCTAAAGAACACACTAGATTTTTTCATGGAGATGATGAATTGAGTGTTATATCACTAATTAGATTTAGTTTTTGTGGTTTTAATTGAGGATATCTTGGTGTATTCTCATAATCAACATGACCATGCCAAACAACTTGAGAGCATTTTGAATATACTACAATATCATCAGTTAAATGATATGATTCTAAAATTCCAGTTCGGGATAGATCAAATTGACTTCTTTGGTCACGTAATCTCAAAGAATGAAGAATCAGTTGACCGAGAGAAAGTAAAAGCAATAGTGACCTAGGAGAAGCCCCAGAACTTTTTTGGGGTATGGAGTTTCTTGGGGAAAGATGGATACTATAGGCTTTTTATAGCGGACTTCTCAAGCCTAGTAGCACTGATGATGGGCTTGACTAAGAAAGGGGTTTATTCTTAGTGGTCATATTCTTGTGATGCACCCTTTCATGAGTTGATGGGACGTTTGAATTTAGCACCAATACTGATATTTACATAGTTGGGAAACTTTTACACTATGTTCTTTGATGCCTTAGGTATTGGGTTGGGAGTAGTGCTTATGTAGGGGGATCATGTTATTGTATATGGGTTATGGTAGTTGAGGCCACATGAGAGGAATTACAAGACACATGATATCATGTTTGCTGTAGTTTTTCACACTTTGCGATGTTGGAGACATTATTTATTAAGAGAAAATTTTCTGGTGTTCACGGACCACAAAAGTCTAAAATACATCATTACAGAGCATGATTAGAATCTAAGGTAGCCAAGGTGGGTGGAATACCTTCAGTAGTTTTCTTTTTAGCTTACCTATATGCCTGGAAAAGGCAATATAGTGGCTGACACGCTAAGCAGGAGGACTCAGATATTAGCAATGCATGAGGCTAGGGATGAATGGAAGCCTATGGACATGTTTTATGAGATGCATCTATATGTGCATAGCTATCAGGGAAAAACATATCTTTCATCATTGGTTGTTACCACTACCCTACTGGATTGAGTTTGGATGAGGCAGCTATCAGATTCTAAAGGACTAGTCTTACGGGAGAGTGTGGCAGGTGAGGACCCTCATCTTATATGGACGATATGAGAGGATAAATTTATGTATATCCCTAGACGTGTGTGGTTTCCAGGAGATATACGTAAGGATATGATGTGAGTTTTTCATGATTCAGCTTGGTAGGTTCATTCTGGAGTCACCAAGAATTACCATGACATATACCACTAGTACTGGTGGTCAGTTATGAAGTGAGAAGTAGCCAGTTTGTTATGATGTGTTCCACCAATCAGTAGGTGAATAAGGAACATCAATGGCTAGGTAGAAACTTCTATTAGTTACACATTCTTGAGTGGAAATGAGATGATGTGGCTATGAATTTTATTAAGGGGTTACCGAGATTTCCTAGAGGAAATGATGATGTGGATGTCATAGTTGAAAGGTTTATGAAGGTCTCTCACTTCCTACCAATCAATGAGACCTTTGATGTCGATGAGATAAAAAATCAGTATATCCGAGAGTTAGTACGACCTAATGGGGTCCCTCGTTCCATCATCTCAGATTGGGATGGATGATTTACATCTCATTTCTGGCAGTGTCTTTGGAGGGTGCTGGGTATAGAAGTGATTCTGAGCCCAACATACAACCCTCAGACTGATGGCTAGTCAGAGTGTACTATACAGGTTCTAGAATATGTGTTGGGTGCATGTGTCCTATAATTTTGTGGATCATTTGAGAAACAAAAACCATAGTTGATTTTTTCTATAATAATAGCTTTTAGGATACTATTCATATGGTTCCATATGAGGCTTTGGACATGAGTCTATGCTGATCACCCCTGTATTGGATGGAGGTATGAGAGGAAGCTATGTTGGGACCCTATCATGTCTAGTAGACTAATGATCAGGTTCACTTGATTGCGAGATGTATAGATACTATGTAGTATTTTCAGAAATCATATGTCGATTTCCATAGACGACATATGGAATTCAAAGTTAGGGATCAATGTTTCCTATGTGTTACCCCACGATTGGGACACGAGAGGATTTGGAGACAGTGTAAGCATTCACCATGATTTGTCAGAATGTTAGAGATTTTGGAATGAGTTAGGTCGGTTGCCTATCAGTTACAATCACCTCAGAGGTACCAAGAAATGCACGATGTTTTCCATGTATCTCCACTACACCACTATCATTCAGACTTGTTTCACATTTTTCAGCTTAAAGAGTTTGAGATTCAGGTTGTTTCATCCTTTGTGGAGAATCTGATTCGTATATTTTATAGCAGCATAGAGGTCCTCTAAGGCAGTTCAGTTCCTCTTGTGCGGGTTCTATGGAAACACGACCAAGTGTAGGATATGATGTGGGAGATGGTGGCTGATGTACAAGCTCAATGGCTAGAGTTATTCTCAGATATTCCTTCACCACCCTTGGAAGGGAAATTTGGGCACGAATTGTTTTATGGGGTGACATTTGTAAGAACCAAGTTATTATTTTTTTGAGGTACTATTTTCTTCTATTCTTTTTCCTTGAGTTATTTTTTAGAAAACAAGCCAAAACTGAGAAAATGTTTTTTTATGGTTACACACCATGTAATTCTATATACACTTTGTATAGTATGGCCTTGTAGGATAGGGATACATGGTGTGTGATCATGATGTCTTGGGAGAGAAGAAAAAGCTACTACATGCCATGCACTTCTTGATACATGGCGTGTAGTCATATCAGCAGGTCGGTGTGGGACACATAAAGTAAGTCAACTAAATTATGAATAGTAAAATTATATACATTCCATGTAAATGGATATACATGTCGTGTATTACTTTTTTTGGTCTTAAAATGAGAATTAGCCTCATTTTATCCTCATTTGGACAGGAGACTCTCTATTTTGAGCAACAAGGTGGCCAAAGCTCATTTTTTCTCCTGATGATTCATCCCAACACTGGTCCTTTATCCATCAGTCTTGTTTGAACTCAATAATTAATTGATTTATTCTTCTAGAGACATTCTTCTTAATTTCTATTAATGATGATGTTATTTATGGTTGAATGTATTTCCCCTTTTGATATATCTTAGACTTTCTAGGTCAATTCATGGGCCGACGTCGATGTATATTGATTTTATGACATTGGGTTATGTGGTCTCATTCCTATCAATATTTTTTGATGTATTTATATGTTCCATTGTGTCGTGCACAGATTTTTAGGGTGTTTCCTTGAAAAACAATTCATCCTGTTCATTATCGAATGTTGTTTGGAATATGTATTTAATGAAGTAAAGCAATATTAGCTTTGTTGTTTTGTTAAGGGCCACCCGATGGGTGCGTTTCCCTTGGATTATTTTTTTGGACTTTTCATCCTATGATTTCTATGGGTATTCCTTCGTTTCAATTTTAGGGTTGTTAAAAATGAACACGATTACTCTCTGAAATTGCTATTGTGTTAGAATATTAGGTGTTCCGATTGTGGCTTTGCAATTGTGTTTGACCTTTTTCTATTATGTGTTTTTATTGTTAAGTTGGTTGTAATGGTTTATTTAATTTAAATGAGTAAATGGTCAATATAATTCGGTGATACATGGTTTCATATTAGAACTTCATGAATGGACTTGCATTACTATTGTACATTTCTCCTTCAGTGATACATGGGTTCAGTTTATAACACCATGGATAGACTGAAGAAGCATTTGATTTATATGTCAATATAGATACATTTCCTCCTTAGTAGGACCTCCATGGACGAACTAAATGATATAATATTATATTTCACATAGAGTGGTAACTTGGGCTCCCTAGAAGGACCGTTGAGGATGGACTCACATGAACCTATACAAAAAAATGAGAGTGATAGTCGGGGTGCCCTAGAAGGACCATTAAGAACGTACTCATAGGATGTCAGTAAGATTATAAATATAGAGATACTTGAATTCGAAATTAGGAATGTCAAGATTGGACTCAGGTCATACTTAAATGAAGGAATGAAATTAAATATGATGCATCTACCAAGCCAAAGAACAAACTTGGATTCGATAATTATGTCTTATTTAGAAAGCCTGGTGAGGTATCTGTTGTGTTTACCTTATCTTTGGGATTGGTGGGATTAGGACAGACCCTAAGACATATATAATTAAATTAATTTTAATTGAATAAAGAACATAAAATGATTTCAAATGAATTCCATTACTTGTAGGATTGTTTAATTTTATGTGTCATCTAGTTAAAGCATTCTACTATTGTACCCAAATGTTGCATATACTCAGTGAATGATTGGAACATACCTTTGGTGGTTTCATACTGGTATTAATCTCTCACACCCAATTAGGGTCTTTCTTTTGTGACCAAACATACTATACTACTGCTAGTGTCGATAGGGTGAAGGTTCCATATACATGTACATGATAGCTGCTTGTATGTAGAAGAGAAAGGGACAATGCCAAGTCTTACAATGTTGTTATGTTCCCTTTTTTACTGTTATACCTTAGTATTGTATGGTACATGATTACAATTTATCATTTCTCACTATTTTCAAAGAACATTTAACATGAAACTTTATATTAACATGTTATGCCTTCTGGTTATCATTATCTTACCGTATTTTGTTGTCTACTTTATTGGATTGTTTTTTATTTATTCCTTTATTGTTATTAATTATTCTATTTTTTACACTCTTCCAATGAAGACACCATTTCCCCAATATAATACCCAAAGCCCTTGCTGCTAGTTGGTAGCCACTAGTGTTTGGGGAAATGTGCTTGAGTCTGTGTGGCTAACTGGGTACGAGGCACCAGTTGAGTGGCTTCTAGACTCAGAACATTACATGGGGGTAGGGGTGAATTAGTGATAATATTTTTCATTCATGATTATTTTCAATTGAAACAACCTCACCTCCTATTATAGATATCAATTTCCCAATAAAACTCAACACCCATCCACAAGAACAAAATGATTTACAAGGTTCACTATTCAATTATAATAGCTATGTCTTATGTATGGTTTAGAAATTATAAAATACCATACAATCCACTATAAAAATATTACATAGATTACAATGAGTAAGATTTACCGTTACACTCTTGTATCACTATGAAATAATCCCACTAGTGAGGGTGCACCCTCTGAGCCCAATAGTGTAATACAAATGTTTTTTGCTACTCATGTTACATACACTTCTTTTCAATTCAACAGATGTATTCAAATTGTAATTCAGTTCATCAATTATTTACCTAGATGAAAGGTAAGAACCACCTAGAGTATGTTATGAAAAACTGAGTCTGATCATCTCTAAGACCAATTCCTCTTAGTCCGATTCATTCAATAAAAAGCCCCTAGTTCAATTTTTATTGATAGAAAATTATAGATTAGAATCAACACCATTTCAATTACCAAATACAATTCTCATGCCTAATAGAATATTAATGAATCATCACCACTCGAGAAAATTGTCAATCCTAATGGAATTAAACTATCCTTCTCTCTAGAAACTCATATGTTCTATCTATTCTATAGTGAACAGTTAAAGACTACCAAGTATACTGTACTTCACACCTTTTATCGTAGACTCAAAACATGTTTATCCAGTAATATAAAAACACATTCCCAATTACATATATTCACTCAAATATTATTTTCTCTTAATATATTAGATCAATTATGAGTTTGTCAATGCTTCTCAATTCATCTTGAAACATCCCCAATCTTCATCTCTTCTTTTCCATAATTACATTCATAAAGTCAATATTATTACAATTGAAGAGTAATACAAGGGTATGATCATCTATATCCGATTATTTCCTGAGTAGTTCTTCAAACAAATGTTTGATACCTTACCAATTTAATGTGTTGGACGATATGAACTTTTCCACATGAGAATCAATCACTCTTTTAAACGAACGGCTCTCCCATGACAATTCATTAATCAAATTTCTCGTTATTTTTTGTTCAATTAAACCAGAATAGAAAACACATCATCTCTAGAAATTGCGTCCATTCACCAACATGTTCTTGTTTCATGACATCCTTCATGACATTGAATTCATTAAGGATGAGATTTAGCATCATCTGATTTCAAATGGAAGGTATTGTAACTCATTCTTGCTTATTTCTTTTCATATCAACCCAAGCATGATCTTTTCTAAAGACAAAGGTTCTGGATATGATCATCCTGAAAACAATCAATTCTGGTTATGATCATTGTGGTTATGATCATTCTGGTCATGATCAATCTGGTAAAGATCATTCTGGATACGATCATTCGGGTTACGATCATTCTGGTTACAATCATTTAGATTACAATCATTCTAGATGTGATCCCTCATTATAATTGTTGGGTACGATCATTCAGATTACGATTATCCTTAATATGATAATTGGTTACGATCACAATGGTTATGATTGCTAGTTACGATTCCTGTGTATGATAAAATACAATAGGAAAACAATGAACTACCTAGATATGATAGAGAACATTATGAATGTGATTTTTTATCAATCGACACCATCTCTTTTTTCTATTACCTGATTATTATTTTTTTGAATAACAATCAGTGTCACATCATCCATCAGCATCACCTCTACCATTGTCCCACATCAATCAAAACCACTTTCAATCAGCGTAATTTATCTTATTAGCATCAACCTTTTCATCGACACCACTTCTTTTATATTTGGCACCACCTTAATCAGAACCTTCTTTCCATCGGTACCACATTCATCAGCACCAACTTTCAGTTGGTACACTGTCATAACTTTTACAAAGATTCCAATTGTTTTGAAGGATAATTGAACAATCTTGGTATGATTTTTTTTAAATACAATCGATACAATCTATATAAATTAAATTTGTGATTGTTTTGAAAAAAATTTGGCACCATGTATTTCTCTCTGCCTCTGGGTATGAAAAATATGAATACAATTATTTTTTGATTGTTTTTAAAAATAACATTTCTGTATTTTTGGAAAACAATATTTACAACATATATATTTCTTCTATAAGGATATGATAAATTTAAATATGATTATTTTCAAATTGTTTTAAAAAAAAGTCTGAATATGATTCTTTTTAGATTGGAATAATCTCTTTCAGTCTTCCTATCCTCTATCAAGCTAGCATCACAAGTTCTTAGATTAACTCATGATTTATAAGAAATAAAATCCAGAAATAATCATCAAAATAGAAACACAAGTTTCACATTGGTTCCAGTGTGAAACCAATGATGATTCTATTTCAAAATGACACATTTTATTGAGAAGATGATTTTCTTTCAACCAATCAAATCATTCATAAAACAAAAAAAATTCAAAAACATAGTTTCCAAAACAAAGTGAAGTGATTTATTTTCTTCAAATCCAACATTAAAAAAATACTACTTCTGAATGTAAATCACCCTCATTATCATCTTGGTCCTTACAATCCCCCCTTTTGAATTTTGTTGTCTACCATGTTTCATAAATCATTGAACATTGTATCCTCATGAAATGGATTACATATAAGCAATTCTAAGCCTACATGAGCTAAATAATTATTGGAAACATGAATAAATTACTGATAAACCATGCTATCCGAAATAGTTATTATGACGACCCTTTTATTTTCTTTATTCTTTCAGGAAAACAAATCAATTTTTTCCTACAACCACACCAAAAAATGATAGAATAGTTTACACAGTAAACAATGCTAAATTCACAGCATACCCAAAACTCTCTCTTTTGTGTAATAGATTTATGAAACAAAAAAATTATCCCACTTGACAAAACAATCCAAAGGAAACATGAAAGAGTTTAATGTTACACATACCTACACCTTGAAGAGAATGAGGTTGGACACCCTTGTTCAACCCCAATTTTTAGAATTATTCATCTGGTAATGTTTTGGGGAAGATATTAGCAACTTGTTTCGATGTTGGAACATATTCCAAAATCAAATCATTATTCTCAACATGCTCTTTAAGAAAATGATATTTGATGTCAATATATTTTGAACGATAATGTTTCACTAGATTACTATTAAGATTTATTGTACTTTGATTGTCACAACCCAAGATCATGGGTAGGTTCACTTCAAATAATAAATCTTCCAATTGTGATTTAATCCAAAAAAGTTGAGTAGTGTCTTGAGTAGCAAAAAAATACACAACTTCATCCATACTGAGAGTTACTGATTTTGGTTTATTTGGTTTTGAACTAACACAATTCTTTCCCAAAAAGAATACCGCACCAGATGTGGATCTTCAATCATCCACATTTCCTTCCTAATCTTCATTAATATACCTTAATAAATCAAAACAATCTGATTAGTAATACATTATTCTGAATTATTTTATTCCTCAAATGTATCTAAGAATACTTTTTTCTAGAAATAAGATGCGATTCTCATTGAGAACTCTGAAATTTTGGCATAAGGCATCCACATAAACAATGTTGGGTCTTGAAGTAGTAAAATACAATAGTCTTCTAATCATCTTTCGAAACTCTTTCTGATCCACTTATTTTCTATCTCCATTTTGACACATATTTGTTCCTACTAAAATGGGTGTTGAAATAAGTTTAAAATTTTCAAAGACAAACCTCTTGAGAATTTATTCTTCATACATTTCCTCTGAGAGAAAAATGTAATCTTTTGTATACTGGATTTGTAACCCAAAAATGTATTTCATATCTCCCAACACTGACATTTCAAATACGTTCTTTATTTCTTCCACAAATCCCCACAACATCGTTTTTCATTCCTAGCGATGAATATATCATCAACATAAAAAATTACTACGAGGGAATACTATTGAATTTCACCTATGTAAAGTTGGATATCCACTCTTAAATTGTAACAATTATTCTTTATTATGTATGTATCAAATTGGGAATAACATGCCCTCAGATCTTCTTTTTGGCCATAAAAATACTTTTTGAATCAACACAAATTACCTTCAACTTATCTAATAATCAATCCACAAGTTTTTCCAATATAAACCTCCTCTTCGAGATCATAATTTAGGAATATAGATTTAATATCCATTTGAAATTTCATGTAGCCTTGTTGTGAAATAATAACATTAATGATTTTGATTATTTCCAGTATTTCCATTGTGGAAAATGATTAATCAAAATCAATACCCTCAATATGTGAATACCCATGGTAAACCAATAATTCTTTATTTGTTATAACATCACATTTTTAATTCAGATTGTTCTGGAAAACTAATTTGCGCCAATAATGTTTTTCTTTTCCGGCTTGGGAACGAGATCCCATGTATTATTGTTTTCAATATGATACTATTCTTCATTCCTGGATTGAATTACTTCTAGATGCTCAAAAACATCTTTCAAATTATTCGGTTACATTTTTTATTACAAAGAAATATTTGTAATTGAATTGGTTTTCTTCTTGTATGATCCTCTTGATAATGATCACCAATTATATTCTATGATTCCACATGTTTCCTCATCCTTGGGTAAGATTTGCGATTTTCTTCCCCACTCAAAATAGCTGATTACTATTCTTCTTCTTGAGAAGGAATATAATTGTTTGTATCCTTTTTAGAATTGTTTTCATCAACTAGCTCAATTTCACTGTCTGCCTAAACATGTTTCTCATTCATAGATACTTAAATCACTTTAACATCAACTAAATCAACAATTAATTTTTTCTTTATTGTAGCTTATTTATCCAATTCATTCAAGAGAGTAGCCAAGACAAATTATATCCTCACCTTTATGATATAACTTACCATAGTTTCCATCTTTCTTCTCCATTATAAAAGGAGTCCCAAAAAATATAAATTGTTTCAAACCTAGATTTTTTCAATAAAAAAATTCATAAGGAGTCATACATAATTGAGGCCTGTAGAAACAATAGCTCTAAATATAAATAGACGTACTCACGTATTTCCTCCAAATGTAATGAGAAATCCCATGATCTAGTAACATGGTTCTTCCCATTTCCACCAGGATTCTGTTATTTTATTTAGAAACCCCATCTTATTGGGTAGTTTATCGGGAGATATAATCATGCTTAATTCCATGATTCTCAAGATATTTTCCGAAGTCATTACTTTTATATTCACCACCATTATCATTTCTCAACTTCATCACATAATACTCACTTTCTTTCTCATCATTTATTCTAAAAACTTTAATTTTTTTTATAGAATCTGATTTGAGTTTCATGTACATTACACATGTAATGTGAGTAAAATCATCAATGAAAATAAGAAATTACTCATCTCTATGTGTTTATTGTCTTTCCATTTTCCCACATATATTGGAATGAATATGCTCTGTTGTTTTTTGAACAAATATCAACTTTCTTAGGAACATCATTTTTATTTTTTCCATTTTGGAAGATAGTTAATTTTTAATATCTTATTCATGGAAAAATATGAATTACTTGGATACTATAAATTTTAAATAACTTTATAAAATTTCTATGACAAATGTGTACAAGAATTTTATGCCATAAATGATTCTCTTAAACCATTCAAATGTAACAAGAGTTTTGTGAATCACCACTATAAAACAATTTTCCATTTACATATTGTCCTGTTTTAAAAATAATACGATATTCTTAACTATGTTCAAAATAAATCCATATTTCTTGAAGATAACCTAGTTTTCCTTATCACACAATTGTGAGACACTTAGCAGGATGTGTTTCATCTCGTCGACATACACGATTTTGTTCAATTTCATCATTTATTTTTCAAAAATGGCTAATCGAAACCTTTGTTTTTCAATGTTTTATCATTACCAAATGTCATTGTGCATTCTTTATATTCTTTCACATACATCAACAATTTCATGCCTCCTTTCATGTGAGAAGAGAACCCACTATCAAGTATCCATGGTAGTACTCCTATCATTTTTTAATATGGTTTTAACTGCAAGAACCTTTTCTCCATTATTTTTAGTATTTACCTTTGAATTTTGTGAATAGGGAATATTTTTTATAAGATGGTATCAAAACAAGACAACCTTTTGTAAATTGTGTAGGTCAGTCGCATCTTTCACAAATTGTTTCCAACGGTTGGAATATATTTTCAATCATCATTTCAATATTTTCATATTTCATTAAGAAAACATTCTAATTTCAATTCTTTGATGATATTGACTCCCCCTAAATATCATCCATTCATAACCAATGGGATAATATTAATTCTTTTATTGAACCAACATATACTTGTTGGGTGCCCAAATCCCCCATAATACCAGTAATACCCATAGAAAGAGTATTTTCCTCAGAAACATTTATATTGATCTGAAATGTGAAAAAAATTTCAACCATATTATTTTCTATTTCTATAATATTATTATTATTCATTTCATATTTGATAGAATCAGTAGTATTTGGAAATTTTCCAGATAAAATATGTTTTAAGACATTTTCGGATTTAAGTTTCAAAGTGACTTCTGAACATCGATCATTTTTCTTTATAGAAAAAACATCCTTCCTCTTCTCACCCTTTGGAGGTATCTTTTGATGAACCTTCTCATGTTTATCAATACATTAACATTCACAAAATTTAGTGATAGAGTTTTGGAAATATAGACTTCTCTTCTTAGCTTCATAGGGTTTTTTTGAACAAGTTTCCACTCTTCTTATTTTACATTCAACTTCACCTCTAAATCCTCATTACAATTATTTTCATTAACAATAGATTTTTTCAAATCATAAATCCCAATAATCATATTTTCATTCCCATGAGAAAAACATTTTTTGATTCCTTGAGAACTCATCTTCAACCTTTTTGTTGTTCTTTTCACGCCTTCTGATATTTCTTAGACATTCTTTCAACTCTTCTTTCAAATTAATTTCATGTTGATTTTCTTCTTCTTCATTAGAATTACTATTTCTGAATTTTTTATCATTCAATATTGTAATGAATGTATTTCATTACCATACTCAATTGAATGTCTAGATTCAACATCAATCTATTCTTCTTCATCATCTCTGGACAAGAAAAAATCTTCTTTGTGATATGAAGAATTTCTTTTCTTTTCCTTTGTCTCCATTTTTCTTAAATGATCTTCTTGCATTTCATTCTTCAGTATCATTATCCTCTTCATTCATTGTTTGAGGAAGATTATTCAAAAAGTGACCTACACCTCCTCATTCAAAACATTTCAAGATAATTTTCCCTTTATATTTCCATATACCTGTTTTCACATTGATAGAATACAATGATATGGTTTCATTGAGATATTCACATACCTCATTTTTAGATTAAGAATCACCAGCTTCATCTTCAGTCACAGTTTTCTTTGACATTTCGTTCTTCGTTTAATTGAAAGACAATTATCTAGCAACAATTTTTTATCTCTTCAAAAAATTATCTATTCTCATTTCATAGGTGATAAGTGTGCTATGTAAATCATCAAGAAAGAATGATTTAGAATCACTGTCTTCAAATGAAGAAACAATTGGATCGAATTTTTCAGGAATTATTCCCAAGATATTTTCAAAAACTGTAGAGTATATCATCTTTTCACAAATAAATCTTATAGTACTCATAATGTCATTCACCCTGGTAAATCATTTCGAAATAGATTCAGGCTCACGCATCTTTCAATCTACATACTTTAATCTTTAAATTTGTAACATTTCTTTCATTACATTTTTATTTACTTTGTACATGTTTTTTAATTTATCCCATATACCTTTAGCTGTGGAAACAAATTTTTATCTCATGAATTAACTTTTTGAAATTGATGATAATATATCCTTCATGGACCTTCCATTATTCTAAATAAACCTCTTGTAAAAAGGTGTAAGTGGACCAGTATGATCAATGGGACGAAACCCAACTATTGCAGCTTCAAGAACATCATAACTGATAGAAATATGATATTGAAGCACTATATATTTCAAGATATGATAGTTCATTGCATCAAATAGTGGAATAACTTTACAGTTCACATAGTTCATGTTCTCCATCAGCAATGAATAGTGAATTGAACCTCCATCTGATACCACCTGAAAGTTCCCAGTTGGAGTAATGTATCATTGAGTGGGGTAAGGGGTGAATCAGTGATACTCTTTTTCATTCATGTTTCTTTTAAATTGAAACAATATTCTCCTTCAGTTAGAGATTTCAATTACCTACTAAAAAAACTCAACACACATCCAAAGGAACACACAGATTTACAAGGTTCACTATTCAATAAGAATACCTACGTACTTTTTATGGTTCAGAAATGATCCAATACCATACATTTCACTAAATTCTTGGATAAAAATCAGTATGAATTAACCTTACACTTGTGTATCACTATGAAACAATCCCACTAGTTTGTGTGCACCCTCTTAGCACAATAGGGTAATACAATTGTTTTGTAACAACTCATGTTAACTACGATTCTTTTCAATTCTAAAGATCCATTCAAATTATAGTACCATCATCAGCATGTGGATTTCATTAAAGAAAAAGGAAAATCACACAAAAAACACAAATCATGCATTGACCTCCTAACCCCAAAGCTGATAGCTATGGAGGTCTAAAATAGTGAAGACCTTAGGAATCCCCTCTTATCAAGTTGACCCTTTCAAGTTTCAAACTAGAAAAAGATTGAAAAACACATCCTCTGGGCTCACAATGGCGTGAGATGCCAGGTGGTTAGCAACCCTGTTGACCTCCCACGAAGAGTGACCCACTTTGATGTTGTTAACGTTAAACGTCGATAATTCTTGATGATATAGGTGATCAACTAATAGGAGATTCCATGCTCCAAGAGGGACTTCTGTAGTAGTGATGAGTCAGTTTCCACTTCCATGATGATCAGATTCCCCTGGCCACATAAGAAGAGCCCATAGAAAAACATGGGGGCCTCATCCTATAAGGATGAGTCGTGACCCAGATTAAATCTAAAGGCCAGGTACACCGACCTGCTATCATCATGCACAACCCCGCATCCTCAAATATTACCATGAATGCATGAGCTATTGGTGATCATTTTAAATCCTCTAGCGGGAGGGTTCCAATGAACCTAGTTACCCCTTGAAAATTCATTCATAAATCTTCAAATTATTTTCTTTTCACTTGACCCAGTCATGAAAACACATCATCTCTAGAAACAACCTCCATTAACCAACATCTTCTTGTATAATGACTTTATTCATGACATTGAATTCATTTTGGATCAGATTTAGCATCAACTGATTTTAATTGGGAAGTATTCGATCATTCCATTCATTCATGGTTAATTCATTTAATCTCAACCCAAAAATGATATTTTATGAATAAAAAAGGTATGAATATGATAATCCTAATTACATCTCTTTCTAGTTATAATCATTATGGATATGATCATTCTGGTTATGATCATTTTGGATACAATCATTCTGGTTGTGATGAATCTTTTTATGATCATTTTGATTACAATAATTCTCAATACAATTGCAGGTTATGATTTTGGTTACGATCATTCTAAATAGGATCATTCTGGATACGATCGATGGTTACAATCACTCTGGTTACAATTGCTATTTATGATTGTTGTGTGTGATTAAAAACAATCTGAAAACACTGATCTACCTGAATACGATACACAACAGTCTGAATGTGATTAATTATCAATTTACACCATATCATTTTTTTCTTTTACCAAAATATGATTGTTTTTTAAAACTATCATTTTCACATATTCCATTGGCATCACCACCTCTATCGAAACCACTTCAATCAGAACCACTTGCCATTAGAATCACCATTCCCATCGGCATCACCGTTTTCATCAGCACCACTTCTTTTACTTTCAACACCACCTTTCTATCGACAACACTTTCAATAAAACCACCTTTCTATTGGTGGATTTTTTTTTAATTTCACATAGAATTAAATTATTTTGAATGAAAATCTATACAATCTGGATACTATTTTTTTGAATGAGAATCAATACAATCTATATACGATGGTTTTCTTGTTGTTTTAAAAAACAATTGTTACCACCTCATTCTATCATCCTCTGGGTACAATAAATTTAAATTCTATTCTTTTTATGGTTTTGAAAAACATATTTTCTTATTGTTTTGCAGAACAATCGGTACCACCTTTTTATTTCTACAACCATGATACGATAAATATTAGTACAATTATTTTCTAATTGTTTTGAAAAAAAATCTGAGTACGATTCGTTTCTAATTAGTATCATCGATTTCACTCATCATTTCTTCCCTCATGCTTGAATCATTAGTTCTCACATCAACACATGATTTCTATCAATCACAACCCAGAAAAGCATCATCCCAATTGAAACACATGTTTCATATTGGATCTAGTGTGAAATTGATGATAATTCACTTTCAATGTGATACATTCTCCTATGAAACTGATTATTCCTAAAATTTTTCAAATCATTCATAAAACCTAATCACAAAATAATTATTTCCCAAACAAAGTGAAAATATTTCATTTCTTTAAACCAACCATGGATATAGAGGAAAACTCTTGAATAAAAAACACCTTCATCGATAGCTTGGTCATAACACTTGTTGAAGAATGTTTCACTACAAGAGAAAAAATTACATATTAATAAATTTTTTCTATTTGATGGATGCCAATAAATATATATATACCTTTAAACATAATTTTATTTCCTATAGTAATGTCTTGTTAGGTTTTATAAATCAATTTAAAACCAATCACCATAGATGTAGGTGGTTTATTGGCTGTGTAAGAAGTATGATTATTTCGTATGGATTCTATATCATCTTTCATAGCTAAAATCCAATGATCAGATTAGCATTCATTGTTATCTTGATTATAGCTTTGGGAATACTCATCACAAAGATTTCATACAACATTTAAGGAAAAGTCAACCATAAAAGAATGGTTGTACCTTGGAGGAGGATTAATGACCCTCCTCTATATATCCCTTGTGAGATGATAACCTCTATGGCCCCAAGGATCTCCATCATCAAAAGTATCATCAGAATAAGAACTAGATTATGGCTTAGTTTGAGAAAGAGACACTGGAAAGATAAAAGGAGTTTCAATTGGAGACTCACTAACACTAGGAGGATCACCCTCATGATCCATCTTATGATCTGAATCAACACATTAATCAATCGGATGAAAGATCCTAGAAAGAACATATTCTTGAAACACCACATACCTTCTATGAATACACTTTTGAAAGCCATTTATATCTAGCCAAAACTAATATAGATTCTCCCCCTTAGGATTTCCAATGAAGAGGAACTTGACAGCTCTCAGGTCAAGTATATCATCTTTAAAATTAGAATAGTTAGTGCATCCAAAAACCCTAATATGTTCATTGGATTGGGGTGATTTCTCTAAAATTAAATATGAGTCCTAAATCTTCGACAGACGATGGAAGCCTACTTATTATGTCAACCCAATAAGTGAATTTGTTTATCTAAAGGGATTTGGACATGACTGAACATGCATGAATGATACATATCTAGTCAAGAATGGTATGATTCGTACGTGCAGCTAGATGATTCCACTAATGAGTATGACTCATAGTTCGGTTCTGTATAATTCCATCACTTTTATAAAACATCCTATCCTCAATATATAGGTATTTGAAACCATTTTCAATCCTTAAATCCATTCACATATTCAAATATTGATTTTCTAATTCAGATTTCTAGGTTTTAAATAGTTAGAATATATCATATCTATTTCTCAAAATATAATAATAGGATATCCTTCGAAAGACCACAATAAAAGAGATAATGTATGATCATCCACCATGGGTGGATGTCCTAATATGTCTCCTTAATTTAGTTTGAACATACTCAAGGGAGTGACCATATATAATGATGCATCCTTGAAAACATACACTTTCTGACTTACCCATGACATAATCTTCATAAAAGGGTATGATACACGGTGTTACCTTGTTGATCAGACCTTTCTTTCTCAATTAATCGAGACCTATAGAACACACATGTCCCATCAACCTATGCTAAAGAATAGTGTTTTCATTGTTAGTGACATAAGTGTTTACCATTATCTTGTCATGTACTCTTCCATCCAAAACATATAAACCATTATGTAAGGATCCAGTAAGAACCATAAAATCTCCCATGGATATTCTAAGATAACGAGAAATATATTTAATGTTAATACCAATATGTTCTATGAAATCTAGTGAGATCAGATTCTGGTGTGAATCTGGAACCCATTTCATGACCAATACGATTAAAATTGAGTGTTTTGAGATCTATAGAATAATAGAACCTCTACCCATTATGCAACATGGCATGTTTTTTCCTATAAAAGCCTCATCTTTAACTCCCTCAGTCAAATAAGAATCATAACTCCTATTCATGAACATATCGTATAAATATCCGGAATTTGAGAACCACTCTGCATCAAGAGTAACTTGGGACACGCACAACACCACAACACATTCATAACTATGGTCATAAAAGAGATAAAGATCACTAAAATCCTTATATGGCCTTCCATATTTCAAATCAGGTCATTTTAGTGTAATATACCTATGTTTCCCACAAGGTAGCCAGTAATCACCTTTATCATTGGTTTAGAATTATGTTCATGTTGTTTGATATGTATATTACTACCTTTCCAATGTTTACCATTCTTTTTCACTCAAAACACCAACAAACACCCAAATTTAGATCCTCAGGTTGAGGTTTAACCATAGCCTCACTACACAACTCATGTGAAAGAAATATGGACTTGACTTTTTCTAAGGTCAAGGAATATCTACCATACATCATTTCATGATAATATGTTCATATGAACTATGTATATAAATTAAAAATATGATGGATTGGTCCTCAACATAAATATTATAATTTATATTGGCAAGCTCTGTGAACATTTTATTAAACTCATTAAATTGTGTCTGGGTGGTTTTTCCATGGCATATTTTAATGGTATATATTTTTTGCTTCTTATGTTTAAGACCAATTAATGTTGTTTTCATATATATTTTTTCATGTATATACAAAATATAATTTATGTAGGTCTCATAAGAAAGATCTTATAGGACATTATCACTTATAGACAAGGTTAAAGAGCTAGGATATTTCATTAAAATGTTGGGAGGGACATCTAATTAGGTTTTGACAATTTGACCATCAGTGGAGAGACATACACGGTGTATCCTAGGTCTACAAATGGTATGTTGAGGCTCATATTGGACTAATAAGGATCCCATTTTTAATCAACACAAATTAAAATTATTACCCCCATCAAATTTTTCTATTTCATATTTCACAGATGCCATTGTTTATTTAGGTGGTATTAATTCCACTTTGTCGTGGGGGGTTATAGTGAAATAAAATCCCCCTAAAATTATTCCATGGACCACCATATAATAAATATGGTATAATTCAATAGTAAAATTAGAAAAATGAATTTTATTATAATTAAAACACGCCAAAATAGAGTGCTAATTTTGGAATAGAGATACACAAAATTTCATAAAAAGAATCAAAAACAGAAAAAAAGCAACACCGGGATATCTGTTATTCAGTCCCATTGGGACCTACTACATTGAAATAATACCAATGTGGATAGAAAATAGAAATGTATAGAAGCAATAAAATTAAAACTGTGCACTAGAAGGAGCAACATAGAAGGAATCAATTTAAAAAAAAATACATCCTTGAAAAAATGTCCTAGTATCTTGATCACTTCAGGATTCGAAAACACTGATATCGTTTCTTCATTGGATCCCACCCTAGAATAATCATTCATGTTCTTAGAATTTGATCCATGGCCACCCGTCTTCATCCAGGAAGAACCCTGACAAACTCTACCATGAGCCGCACACATGTGACCTGTTGGGGGGTCGAAACAACATCAGATGAATTCACCAATCAGGATGATAGAACCACCCCCAACAATATTGAAGCCAAGGAAAACAATTCTTAATTACAGGCATGAGAAAAAGATGACTGAACCACCAGTAGGAAGAAAACAAACCACCAGCGGTGAGAGTGCATAAATTTCAAGAATATAGAAAAAATATTTCCATATCAAATAGACCACCCAAAATGATGACTTTAAGATTTCTTTGTCATATCAAATGTAGGAACTGTAGGGGTGATATAACTCCCTATGAGAACCCTTACTAGATAACTACACAGCCAAGTGAGGCTACCATTAAGCCAAAACCAAACTACCCACTCAGAGACACATTGAACAACTCAAATCAATGGATTGCTAGTATAAGTCAGGAAGAATCATCCATTGATGTACAAAAATGAAGATAATATGTATATAGTGGATATCTAAGTGGGAATCCCAAATTGAGCAGGGATAACAATTTAGTGGGCCACGTAAATCATCTCATGTGATAAAATGAAACAAAAATACAATAGATATTAAAAATAGAAAATATTTAATAATAAAGTTCATCTATTTAAAATAATTTTAAAAGAAGAAAAATTTTAATGGGTTAATTTAAATTATCAATATGAAGAAAAAATAACCAAATTAACCTAAAGCTATTACATTATTTTAACATTCTCAATGACATAATCATGTAGTGTCAAAAATCATAAGGGAGAAAAAAACTCATTAATCATACATTTTATTATCAACAAAAATCATTCCAATATCATATTCATATTCGAATTCCAATAATAGATGGAATTACAAATTATGTTAAACCATCACACTTTCATCAATTATATTACCATAAAATTATGAGAAACACCAGATTCACTAAATACATATTATCTTTAGTTTATCCAACAAACAAAACATTATCAGATTTATGTTTATTATCCAAATTCATCAATTTACACATGATAAACCCAAAAAAATATTTATGCATTACATATTACATATAGAACACTATCTATTGAAAAAATAAGGAAACCATTATTAGGGTTCTATGCAACAACATTTGATTAAAAAAATAAACTGATTCCATTATTTAATATAGTTTAATTTTTATTATGTTAATTAATACACCATACAATGGGATAAACCAATTTAAATTTATGATTTCCCTTAAATAAATAGGAGATGAAATGAATCCCCTACAAGAAAGTTTCGAAATTCATTGAATGAGAATGAATCAATGTTGAGGATCTCTGATCACCTCTGCCATGATGTAACTATGATATCTCAATGATTCATTACATGAAATATATGATAAAGAATAATGAAAAAAAATTATAATGACGGTTATCATTTTACATGACATAGATAGAAGGAATTGGAGGATATGAGATCAAATGGAGAGAAAATGCTAGAAAAAAGGAAGCTCCAACCTCAGAACATCATTTATTGAACATGACAATTTATGATACATCCCTTTTGAAATGGGGATTCAAATCTTTAAAACATAACCCTTTGGTGCCTAGTGTTCAAGAAGGAGTTTTAGAGAATTAGGTACAAGGGACTCAGAATTATTTATAGGAAAATAGATTTTTAGAGGACCATGACGTGGCCCCTAATATCACATAGTAGACCACCTAGACCACTACATAGTGGGGGGAGACTATATCATGAACACTAGTAAAACAAGTTTTTGGGATACATTTCTATATCCAATGTTCATATTATATTTAGCCAGGGGAGGGACTTTAGCTCAGTGTGCATCCTATGTTGTAGCCATCCCTGATTTGGTAGTATCAACGAAAAATACTACAACATAGCCACCTCTCTCTATGTCGTACTGCTCAACTCTAAGGAGGGGCATATGCTATTGCCAACCCCCATGGGAAACAAGTCCTAAAAAGGTAGTATCCATGATTTTCCTCTTTGAGCCTACATAGGCCACAATTATAAAACCACAACACAGAATCGTGGCTTAAAACATTGTCCACGGCTCCACACCACATCCTAGCCTCAAATGGTAGTGTAATCCAACATTATTCATCATTTAACCTCCAAAAGCCTTGAATGATTTAGAAGGTTACTTAGATACCCTAAACATACAATGGTAAGGGCCTCTAAGG
Source organism: Viscum album (assembly GCA_963277665.1). Classification (NCBI taxonomy): domain Eukaryota; kingdom Viridiplantae; phylum Streptophyta; class Magnoliopsida; order Santalales; family Viscaceae; genus Viscum; species Viscum album. The sequence continues at coordinate 987,393,250 of OY728139.1, read as the reverse complement.
TTATATTCCTCAAATGTTTTTGTAAAAAATATAATCAATTACATATGTTTTCATATTAAATAAATTTTTATAATTTTATGTCTCATAATATATTTAAATAGTTGTTTCATACAAATTTTTAAAAAATATAATTTTTTGAAGATCACACTACTAGACTAATTTATGATATATAGCTTGATTAATTGATACCATAGAGTCAAATATCTATGAAAAATTATCAATATATTATAAAATCCTCCAGTGATTCCCTATATCACCTTATAGTGATCATAATTTCGATAACCATGTTAAAAATATTTCAATTGATTAATATTTTTTTTACAAACATGAAACTATTAACTCTCTATATAATGATGTTCCCAATTACATTCAAACTCTATTTCTATATATTTTAATTTATTTTTATATTTCTCATAGTTTTATTATCTAATTATCATAGTGACCTTTTTATCATATAGAAACGCTGGAATAAAATTACACTATACTGTGCATACTAATAATATTTAAATTAATAAGATTCATAATAACATCATTATAAAATGAAAAAAGGTTAATTCTATATAATATAAAAATTAGAATCCAATTAATAATAAATAAGTAGTTCAATTTAGTGTCTACTAATTGAACAATAAGGTTTTTAATTGATACAATGGTAAATATTTTTCTTATATAATAGAATAATAACAAACCATGTTCAAACTGGAGTAAACAATCCTTATAGTCAATGTAATTTTAATTTCCTCTTGTATGATAATGTGATGAAATATATATTTTTATAAACTCCTCTAACATGATATATTCACCACTTTTCTAGAAATAATATGTTTTTGGGTTGAGAATACTTCAAACAATCTATCTAATATAAGACAAAGAATAAGAAGAATAATAAGATTAAGAATAAGAGATATATCATATTTATCATTTTATCATTTTGTGATAGATTCCTAGACTGGAAAAATCATATTGATATTTCTAAACTAAATAAGAAGAAGTTCAAAATTGTTTTAGTATTATTTTGATAGAGTTATATTTTTCGTGTTGTTCATATCAAACATGAGAATTAGACTAATTATCATTACAGAGTCCATGATGTTCATATCAACTTCTGGGTAAGAAAATGATGAATTTTTTGGAAAGTTCATATTTTTTGAAGTGTATTAAGAAGCATTGTAATATGTTTTTTTTAAAAAATTATTGCATCAATTCCTCACAATTGAAGAACATGCACAGTTGTATAGAACATAGTTCTACATGAGTGGAAAGGCATATCTTACTCATTATATTCCACACAAAATGTCCTTTTCTAGTGGATTATGTAGTATCTGATTATTTCCGAACCATATCAACGATTAGATACTCGTTTTAAGTAGTGAACATTGTAAGTATTTATGTTCTTGTAGTTAGGATTTCAATTTTTTCATTAGAGAAAAAAATATTTGATCGAAGGTGAATGTAGTTTCTTAAGAAATAAAAAATTAAATAAAAAGATATAAAAATTCATACCATAACCCTATTAGTGATATTTAAAACTTGGTTGGGTTATATCATTGGTTCTAACTAAAACAACCTAAGGAATAATCTATAATAAGCTATTAAATTATTTGACCTTTCTCTCTGGAAGAAGCATCCAATTTCAACAAACTTAAGGAAGAAAAAAACTCAATAATGATTCATTTTATTAACATCAAAAAGAATTCTTACATAATGTTCTTTATCTATTTCCATTAACACATGAAATTACACATTTAGTTAAACATTCATACATGCATCAATTTGATTACCATCAGACTAAGAGAAACACCAAATTCGTTATTCATGCCTCCTCTTCAATTATTTATCCAACAATGAGAACATGACAAGATTTATATTCGTTATCAAAATTCATCAATTTCAATATTATAATATAATCATGAAAATATTTTATAAAAGAATTGTATAAATCGAACAATATCAAGAAAATTTAAAAGAAAACCCTTATCACAGTTGAAATAAATAACATGCGATCATTAAACCTAAACAAAATACAATATTTAATTCGGTTTAATATTTATTAGGATTATTCAACTTCCATCCAAATGGATAACCATGGTCAATTTATGTATTCATATTAATAAATAAAAGAATAAACAAATACTCAACTTCAATGATTTAATATTCTTTGCCTGAGATTAAATGAATTTCAATGATATATAATCACTTAATTTTTTGAGGATACTATGATCTCCCAAGGATGTTCATCCATGGATGCATTGATAAAGGACTCAGAAAACCCAATTAGAATGATGGAGATCATCAACCATAATATTTAATGATCGAAAAAGAGGAAACAAGATCGAATGGAGAGAAACCTCTAGAAAAGAGGAAGAGAATACCTAAGATCACCACATATTGAACTAAAAAATTAGGGATTTATTCTTATCCAAAGGGGGATTCAAAGCCATTGAAAATAACCCTTTGGTGCATTAGGTTTATGAGGAAGGAGTGGGATAAAACTATGTATAGAGTCCTTGGGAGTATTTAGAGGAAGATAGATTTTAAGTGGACCAGATCACAACCCCAAAGATCATGTAGTAGACAACCTAGACCACTACAATGTCGAAGAAGACCATATCATAACCCCTTGTAAATCCTATTTTTGGGATCAACTGCTGGATCCACTATGAAAATATTAATTATCCAGGTAGAGTGATTATGTCCCAGCCTACAACCCATGTTACAACCACCCCGATTAGGAAGTAACCTCAAAGACCACATTGTTGAAGCCACCTCACTCCACGTTGCAGAGCTTGACATTCAGGATGGGCCTACACCGCATAAAACCAAATAAATGCTGCAAGGCCTCAAAATAGTGTATCCCCATACAATAATAAGTTGATTTTTTTGTGATGGGGGAATTTTCGATGGGACCTCTAACATCCCCATTCTAGAGGCCACTCAGAGGTTCCCCGTATCTGGTTGGTCACATGGCCTCAAGCGAATTTCCCTGAATTACAGAGGCTTCCGACTAGAAGCGAGGGCCTTAGGTGTGATAGTGGGGAAACTATTCCCTCATTGGATGAGTAAATAGTGGAATTAAACAAATATACAAAATTCAAAGCAGTAATAATATCATACAAAAATAAATAGTAGAAGACTGATAGAATAAAATGGAGCACAAATATAATATGATCCATGATACATATGTTTATAAAAGCATCCAAACAGAGGACAATTATAATGTACAACATTAAAACAAATATAAAAGGAATTAGTAATCATCTCCATAGAATAGCCAGCCTATGTTTGGTGTCGTGCTCTCCATATCCACAACATATCATGTACCTAATGGAGAAAGGTGCTTGCACTTATCTGTACCTGTAGTAAAATAATCTGTTTGGGCCCAAAAGCATGGCCCAAATAGGGCGTGATACTAAATCCGAATACGTAACCACCATAAGATATGTGCCTAACAGTCAGGGAATATATGGAAGGTAATAAGTACATGAAGTAGTAAAGAAGGAAGTACTCAACAGTAAGTAATCCATATGTTTCCAATGCATATTGTTATAGATATCACGAAACAGTTAATTAATGCTTTTAACCCTCTGGGAAGTACACATAGCTTATCCCTTCTGGTTCAAAAAGAAGTACAAGCAACCCTCAAGGAAGCACACCCAGTCTCACCCCTTTGGTCAGCTATGTATAGACTCTCTGGGAATGCAGTCATCGTCAATTTCCCCTATTGACTCGAAAAAGTACTAAAGGTGCTCTGGGGAAGCACTCAACGTCAATTCCCCCTATGTCCTACATCGAGGAAATACAGACACTCTAAGGAATCCCTAACCATCAATTCCCCCTTTGGTCTCACATAGAAATATAAATAAAAGACACTCAGGGAAAGCCCTTACGTCAACGTCCCTTATAGTCTCACTACTCTAGTATCTCACATCCCTGGGTAAATCAAAAGAGTATAGCAATCCATAATGGCCAATGTAAAACTTAATATCTACTTCTCTAATCAGTCAATAGCATAACAACATATCAGAAAAGATAATCACACCATCCTACAATACTAGGAATGGGTACAAACTGCAGCGTAAATGGCAAGGCTAGACCAAAACGGTCATAATCAAATATACATAATCAAAAACATCCAAAGAATTTAAATTCACCCAATTCATAACAAACTAACCTCTATTCAATCATACAAGCATATCAGACAATCAACAAGGGTAAAACGATAAAAAAACAATAACCCATTCATGGGTATTGGGTGATTATGCAGATATAACTCAAGGACATTCTATATAAAGGCACAACCCACCTACCTTGGACTTGGGAGATCAATATACTTGAGTCTCGGGACATGAATCACCATAGAACACCGAATATCTATGAAAACGTTTAAAACATTCAACATAGGATAACATGAGAAAGAGAAGGAATCATGAAATGATGCCCTAGAAGAAGGAATAATATACATAGGTGATCCCAATGCAATCGACGGTGGTCAAATCAGAGATTAGATGGAGGGTCAGGGGCTTGGAGAAGGATCATGACTGTATGAGTTCTCTAGGATGAACGAGACCAAGAATAAGGGTATTCTTTCCATCAGAGAAAACCTGGGTGTGTTTAATGAAAAAAAAGAAAATACACTGTGTTTACATGCTATTTTTGTAATTCACTTTTGGCGGCCTCTAGGTCCTCCCTAGATGGTTGTGTGTGTGGCCACTCCATGACCAGCACAATACCTCATATGGAAACCTAGTATACGGTGTGTACTCAGAACGTACACAGCGTATACACCAAAATTTTACAGAAACCCCTATTTTTCACAAATAAATGACAAGAAAAGGAAAACATACCTGAAAAAAGATCCAGGTTCTTACGATATTCCCCTCTTAAAAAATTCACCCTCGAATTTCCATAACATGGTTTCATAGAAGAAGAAACCCCGAACAACTACAGCCACTATGCTCGTACATCGGCCTCTCTTTTCTATGTCTTGTCTTATACTGACCTGTGATTCCATAGCACTAATACCAAAGGAACAGACCGGACACGAAGAACCTTTGTTCTGCAATCGAGAATCCGGATAATATTCTCTTTAAAAGATGCGTCCACATCCAACTCAACCACTTCGGGATGGAAAACATGATATGGGTCTGAGAAGTAATGTCGAAGTTGAGAAATGTAGAATATTTCATGAATAGCCCTGTACCTATAAAGTAACTACAACTGATAGGCAACTGAACCACCTATCTCCAACAAATAAAATGTCCCGATGTACCTCGGTGAGAGCTTACCTTGTCTCCAAATCATCTTATGTCTCAACATTGGTGTAAAACATAGGAAAACATAATCCCCAACCTCGAACTCCAGATGTCGTCTCTGCTAATCATCATAAAACTTCTGTCTAGACTATGCAGTATCCATCCTCTTTCAAACCGACTCTATCTACTTTGTGGTCTCCTGAACTAGACAAGGTCCAAATAATGCTTTATCTTCTGCCTCCAGCCAACATATGGGTGATCGATAAGTCCAAACATACAAAGGATCATAATGTGTCATCTGAATAGTTTCTTGAAAACTATTGTTGTAGGAATAATCCACAAGAAGACTGTGCTTCTCCCACGATCCAACAAAATCCATGATGCTTTCTCAGAGCATGTCCTCAAGCACCTGAATTGTACGCTCAGATTGGCCATCTGTCTGGGGGTGGTACGATATAATCAAAAGTGCATGTGTACCCAATAACTTCTGAAGCCCCTTCCAGACCCCGAGATGTAAAATGAGCATCCATATCTAAAACAGTAGAGTGTGGAACTCCGTGAAGACGTACAATATCTCAGATGTACGACTATCCCAGCTCATCAACACTGATGGTCTCTTTTATCAACAAGATGTGATCAACCTTCGTTAGTCTGTCAATGACAACCCATATTTCCTCATTTCCTCTGAACGAACTCAGCAACATGGTCACAAATTCCATTGCATCATCATTCCACTTCCACACGAGAATGGGTAATTGCTGCAAAATACCTACTGGCCACGTATGTTGTGCATTCACCTGCTGATAGGTGGAAGACTTCATGATGAAACTAAAAACATCACTCTTCAAACCTGGACATCAATACTAATGGTGTAGTTGACAATACAAAATGATGAAACAAGGATGAACTTATAAAATAGAGGAATGAAAGTCCCACATCTTCTCCTCATGTACATGTCCTGGAACCCATAAGCTCCCCTGGAAATTCTAGATCTCATCCTTGTATATGGTACATCCTAGAATAGAGTATTCCCCAGACACATTCTCCCATAGGACTAGGCCTTCTGAATCTAAAATCTACACCATTGTCACTCTATCAAGAAGAGTAGAGGTAACAACCACAGAATAATGAAACGCCTTCCCCAGTCTATCATATTCCTCTAAATGCATCGTAGAGAATAGATCCATAAGCTTCCACTCACTTATGGAATCCTAAACTGCTTGTATCTGAGTCTTCCTGCTCAATGCATCAGCCACTGCATTGCCTTTCCCATGCATATAGGAATGCTCAATGTCAAAATAATTAAGGTACTCATCTCAACTTTGTTGTCTCAAATTCAAATGACACCGAGTGAAGATGTACTTGAGAATTTTATAGTCTGTGAAAACTACGAAATACTCTCTCGGAATATAATGTCTCCAATAGCGTAAGTCATGAACAACTATAGCCCACTTGAGATCGTGCATTTTTTAATTCCTCTTATGTGTTATCAAATACCAAGACACATATACAATGAATCATTCTCCCTGCATTAGTACAACTCCTAGCCCGATACCTGAAACATTACAGTACAAAATTTAGTTCTTTTCTGGATCTCGAAATACTAGTATCGGTGCTTTTAGACAACTGCCCTTTAAGCATGTAAAAGTCCAACTCACAAGAATATGACCATAAGAACTTTTCACCCTTCTTAGTCAGACCCATATGTGGTGCTTCTATGCATGAAAAGTCATGAAAAAATCATCTGTAGTATCCAGAAAATCCTAGAAAACTCCATACCTCAAAGAAGTTCTTCATCTGCTCCCAAGAAACTACTTCTCTCAAGTTTTCTGGGTCTACTGACACTTTTATCTCAGAGATAGCATGACCCAAGAAGTGAACCTGATCCATCCAAAAGAGGCATTTTGAGAGATTAACGTATAATGTTTTCTCTCTCAGTGTACTCAAAATGATCTAAATATGGGTAGCATGGTTATGTCAATTGTGACAGTGCACCATGATATCTTCCATGAAGACCACCATGAAATAATCCACGTATGGATGGAACACTCGGCTGATTAGTTCCATGAAAACTGTAGGTGCTTTCGTGAGACCAAACGTCATAACCCTATACTCATATAGACCATACCTGCTCTGGAAGGCTGTGAAAGGTATATCAGATAGTCTAATGTGAAATTGATGATAACCAGACCTTATGTAAATCTTTGAGAACACTCGGTCTCCTCAAAGCTGATCAAAGAGACCATCTATCCTTGGCAAGGTATCTCGATTCATGACCGTCAACTTGTTCTTCATCCGATAATCCACACGACGTCTAATGGTACCATCTGGCTTTTTTCAAAAAGCATGGGTGAACACCAATGAGATGTACTGGGTCAGATGAAACCCTTTTTCTGCAACTCCTACACCAGCTTTTTGAGCTCATGTAACTCGAGTGTAGTCGTCCTATAAGGAGGAATAGACACCGATATCGCTTCTGGAACAAGCTCAGTCTAAAATTATACCACTCAATCTGGAGTTAAACTCGAAACGTCCATTGGAAAGACATCTCTAAAACGATCCACTATTCGAGGAAGGTCAAACTGGGATGTCACCTGATCATCTAGATAAAACTAGCAATCTGGGCTGTAACTCCTCATAACAAATGATTCTCTATACCCGCTCTACTCACTTGGACATTCCACTCTCCCATATAAAGAAATGATCCAACATATGGTGATATGAAACTCACCCTATGGTGATAGAAATCAATGACTTCCTGGAAGGGAGCTAGCTAGTCCATTCCAAGAATGACATCATAGGCGGTCATCTCTAGGACATAGAGGTCCCATAAAAAGTGATACCCACCAATATCTAAAGGGGCCTCCTTGAACTAATGTACACTAGTCATTCTAGTACCCAAAGAAGTGTCTAGTTTCAAGATATCTGTAGATGAAAATATACAGAGTCCAAGGATCTCCACAATATCAATAGATATTAAGCTATGGGAAGCCCCTGTGCTGAAAATAGATGAAGATAAAACTGGGTGAACTATCATTGTACATTGTACTGTAGAGGAGTCGGGATCCTACTCTTTTTGGGTATGCTACACTAAAAAAGTATGGCCTACTCCATGGCACAGTTACCCTACATGACAACCCTGAGCTGATCCACCCTATTGTCACTGGTAGCCTAATGAATGACCAACGCGGCCACTAACTCCACCTCGTCCTGAATGGCCGGAAGAACTCTAGTTCCTAGACTGGTGAGAAACAAGTTGAGTTTCTCCAGTATGAGGAGTCATATATGAACCCCTTTAAATAGTTGCTGGTGAGAAAACCTGACAGAAACACTGTAGGTGACCCATTATGCCGCAAGATCGACACTCCACTAGGTCTATCTGGAACTGTGGCCTTCTATGTCCGACCATACCATACTGATATCATACTACCTGGACGCCTGAAGTTGTCTTTCACCTCTTCAGATCCCCACCCGTAGGCTCCCTACGATGCTTTCGGCTATCGAATGGAGGGACAGTAGCCCTAGATGTTGAGCTTCCCTGGCTCACTACTCAATAATTCCTCAGATTGCACTCCATGATCAGCTCCTAGTTGACAATAGAAGGTATGGAAGTTAGCCTGAGGATATTCAAAAGAGAGTGGATGTCCTGTCTGAGACCATCCAAAATCTTCCATGCTAGGAAAAACTCATCTCCCCCTCGGAAGGGTGTAAAACACTAAAGCTCGGTGAAACGTGAGGAATACTCCATAACTAAAAGAGTAACCTGCTCCAGACTCATGAACTCATGATCTTGATCAGACGTCAAGGTCTCCTAATAGAAGAAGTCATAGGAGATACACTAGAACTCCTCACAAGCCATACCCTACTGATGTCCCACCTTTGAGATCAGATCCCACCATCTCTTGGCGGACTCCTGTAGCATGTAAGTAGCGATCTTTACCTGCCTCTCTGGAGGTGTCTCCAGATGCTCAAAGATGGTTAGCAAGGCTTCTAGTAATGAATCTACAGTCGGTGGTCCTCCTTCCCCTAAAAAGGTGGGAGGAAGCTACTACTGGGAAACCAATGTCAAAAATGCCATATTCGAGGCAGGAGGTGCTGCTCCCTAGAAGGTCTGCATCATCCTCATAATGCCTTCCCAGAATTGTGCATCAGAACCTATGTCTGGTATAATGGATGGTTCCAAGACTAGCATAACAGGAGGATCTTCTAGAAGGCCTTGATTTTCCATGTCCGGTGTCTGATCTCCAACATGCAACTGGCGTACAACCGGATGACGTCTTGGTCGCATGACAATGCATGGTCATGTGGACAAATAGATCAAGATTATCCAGGACTAAAAACTAGATGTTCTAGAAGGGAACATGAGAAAAAAAGCATTCAAATTTTTTAAAACATGACTAAATGATGTGTATAACCCATACATGACATGTTTCCATAATCCATTTACATTGTCATGTACTACTGCCAACCCAGGTCGTGTAACACCATGAAAACATGACATGTTTCCCTAACACACGATGTGTACATGAATTCTCTTCCCCTGACTGAGACCTCTACATGGCTCGACCACACGGATCACCTTAGAATGAGACTACATGATGTGTTTATGCCAGACATAGTTTGTACTAGATGAGCTTTACCAACCAATGTTGTTAGTGACACATCCATATACATGGATCAACCAACACGGTGTGTTCTAGGTGGACATGGCAGGTACATGAAGAATTTCACTGACCTGTGTTGTTAATTACACAGCTAGATTCCAAGATTACACTATAATGTGTGATCAAACTAGACATAATGTGTATAACTTAATATTTATCCATCCGTGTTATTAGTCACACAGGTGGACACATGGTCAACACCACACGACATTTACAACTAGAACACGACATGCTCCCACCAAAAATATTCTATCCAGTGTCTCGTCCCACACAACCTATGACATGGTTAGAGACTACATAGTGAGTACATAAGGTACAGAGTGAGCACTTAAGAAAGAAATTTCTTCCTGAACAGAAGAACACATGGCGTGTAGTGAAAACTACTTGGCGTGTATTCTGGGTTTTTCTGAATAGTTAGCCTCAGAAAATACTATGGGGCCTAGAGAAACAATAAAAAGAACATTAAAATGCCAAATTCCGATATGGGAAGACCTATAATCCCCTTGAATCAATGCTTGGCATCTTACACATGTCATAAACTAGGATAACAAGTCAATGATCCATCAAATTTTGGTCAATGAGGTCCCATAAAACCTCAAGAACCAAAATTTGGCATTCATTCAAACAAAACTATACTCAATGAAATATCTCATCAAATAGCAGGTATTCTATCAAGCATATATCACAAAACCATTCATATCTTAAAAAACATCTATCACAACAACATGAAATTGGTAATGAACCCTAAATGGCATGGAAAGAATGCATGACATGTGATTTCTAACATGTGCCTAAATGATGCATGAGATGGAATACCCTCATCTCATCATGTTGCAAAAGAAAAATAACCTAAATAACATCAACAATAATATCACAATACATGGGAGTCATATAATAGCGAAAATCAGATCAATAGTAAACATCCAAAACCATAAAAATTGAAATAAAGGAGGAAGATTGGATTTTCCCTGTACACAGGTTAGCTACTCTCGGGCGTAGCATATTACCAAGTTCTTATTCTGTCTTATCCTTAACTATAGTCTTCAAAAAGTAATTCTAGAAGAAAATAATTCTTTGGATACCACTTTGTAACGTCCCGGTTTTGGAAGCCACCAAGAGGCGCCCCGTACCTGGTTGGTCACATAGCCTCAAGCGCATTTTCCCAAACGCCTGAGGCTGATGACTAGAATCAAGGGCCTAAAGTGTGATAGTGGGGAAAATATGCCCTCATTGGAACAATACATAATATAAGTAAAAAAATATACATTTTTTGAAGTAGAAATAATATCATACAAAAATAAAAAGAGAAATTCTGATAGAATAAACTGGAGCACATATATAAAATTATGCATGATACATATGTCTTGGAAAGCAGCCAAACACACAAAAAAGATGAAGTACAATAATAAACCATCCACAAATGTAAACAATAATCAGATCCATAACATCACAAGACTATTCTTGGTCCCGTGCTATCCAGATCCACAACATATCAAGTACCTAAAGTAGAAGGGAGCTCACCCTTTTCTATACCTACAACAACATAATCTATTTGGTCCCAAAAGAATGCACAAATAGGGTGTGAGACTAAATCTTAGTAGGCAACCACCATAAGATATTTGCTTAATATTCATGGGATATATGGCTGGTAATAAATACAAGAAGCAGTAAACAAGGATGTACACAATAATATGCAATCCACACGGTTCAAATTCATAGAGTTCTAGATATCAAGAAAGCAGCAAATCAAAGCAGGTAACACTCTCAGATGTACACACCGTGTATCCCCTCTGGTTTAACATAAAAGTAGAAGATACCCTCTAGGAGGTACACACAGTCTCACAACTCTAATTCAGCTAAGCATAGACTCTCTGGGAAATCACTCACCATCAATTTCCCCTATATTCTCATATTGTTACTAATGTCGCTCTTGGGATATACTAAACATCAATTCCTCTTATGACCCACGTCAAGGAACTACAGAGACTCTGTAGAAGAACTTAACATCAATTCCCCCTTTGGTCTCAAAACATAATATAAATAAATGACACTCTGGGAAATCCCTTACGTCAATTTCCCTTATGGTTTTACCACACCAGGTTTTCACGGCCCTAGGTAAATCAAAATAGTATAGCAATGTGTAATAGACAAAGTAAACCTTAAGAACTACATGGATAATTAGCCTATAGCATAACAACATATCATAATATATAATCACACCATCCAACATTACTAGGCATGGGAGAAAAGTACAACCTAACAGGCATGGATAGACCAAAAAGAAATAATCAAACATAAAAAAGAAAAAAAAATCCAAAGCATAGGAATTCACCCTATTCCCAATCAATTAACCTCTATTAATGCATAATAGCATAGTAGGAAATCAATATGGGTAAAACATTAAGCACACAATACCCAATTCATGAGTATTGGACGATTATTAACATACAACTCAAGGACATTCTACAATAAATCACAAACCGCCTACCTCGGCATTCGGAGGTCAATATACATGAGTCTCGGGGATTGAATCACTTTATAACGCCAATGATCTATAAAAATGTATAAAACAATCAATAGAGGATAAATTTATAATGTGATGGAACCATGAAACAATGCTCTAGAATAAGGAAGATCTTACTAAGGTGATCCCAACACAATCAATGACAGTCGAATCGGAGATTGGACGACGGCTTGGGGGTTGGAGAAGGATTGTGGTCGTACGGGTTCTCTCAGATTAACGATACCTATAAGAAGGGTGTTATGTCCTTCAGACGTGACCCAAGTGTGTTTAATGAAAAAAAGAAAATACATGGCGTGAACTTTTGAAGTACATGACGTGTACATTCCATTTACGTACTCAGCTTTTTGTGGCCTCCAGTTCACCATCACATGGCCATGTCTGTGGCCTTTACATATCCATCACACAACCTCCTGTGGCAACCAAGTACACTCTGTGTACTCAGAAGGTACACGACATGTACTTCAACAATTTCGTGAAAAAAATCTTTTTCTCAAAAAAGAACAGAAAAGGAAAACATCATGAAAAGTACTTCCTAGTTCTTACAAGACCCCTTCATAAATGTTCATTTACATTGCGGTCCCGTCCCAAAGGCTCAGTTGTAGAAAATAATTTTACAAATAATTTCTATTAGTTTATTAAAAATAGCATTCCGATTGGAAAATCCACCCGTAAAAAAAAGCAGGAAAAAACTAAAAAATAATATTATTTTTAATAATTATTAATATAATAGTAATAATAAAATAATAATAATAATGATACTAAAATAATATTAGTAAAATAATATTGAATAATAAACATAAAAATAAAAATGAAAATATTAATTTAATAAAATAATAAAAAATAATAATAATTTAAATAATACAAATATAATAATAATAGTAATAAAATAATATTAATAAAATTAATAATAATGATAATAATAAAATAATAAAACAATAATATGTTATAAAATAATAAAAAGTTCAATATTCACAATAATATATAAAAAATTTAATATGAATAATATAATAATTATAATAAAAAACAATTAATTTTAATAAATAAATTATAAAATGAAATAAATAATAAAAATATTTAAATAATTAAATATATAATAAATAAATAAAATATTAAATAAACAATAATAAAATAATAACAAACAAAATATTCCCAATAACATAAAAAATATACTATAATGAAATATAAATATATAATATTACAAAAAAAGTAAATTCAAATGTTTTATCATAAATAATAAATACATCATTGAGGTGGAGGGTTTTCAGGAGGAGTTGGAGGAGATGGTTGAAATAACTTCATCCCTACACCATGACTCAGACATTGCATGTACTCAATTGTCTACTCATGTTTCTGCTACTTTAATCGATGCATCTCCTCCTACTGTAGTTGCTGCTGTTGATAGAGCTCTTCATACTCCTTCCTCATAGTTGCTCCTGATACTGGGCAGAAGACGATGATGACTCTCCCTGAGTTCCTCTTGAGTTCCACACTAACATCGAAGCAATACCATAATTACTCACATGTGTCAATCGAGAGCTGATACCGACAACTCAACCTTTCTCGGAGGCATACTTGGTTGCCTGTATTCATCCTGCCACATCAAATCTTGTTGAACTTTTTTGATCCTTGGTCTCGTCCTGACTCTCAATATATTTTGTAGACATTGTGAGCACATATGAGTACTTTAAATGCAATTTAAAATTAAAATAGTTAAAATATTTTTTTATTTAATTTTAAAACTCAAAAAAATTATACTGACCAAAATCTGAAGCGAGAAGCCACCTCTAATTACTGATAATTTTTACTAAGTATTACTAATTATTATTATTTTCTACTAATTATCACTATTTAACGCTAATTATAACTATTTAACGCTAATTATTTATGTTTACCACTAATTATTATTAATATTACTATTTAACAATATTTATTATTAATTAATACTTAATACCTCTAATTATTATTAATTATTACAATTTATTGGTATTTTTTACCATATATTACTCTTTTTAATATTCCATTACTAATTATTACTAATTATTATTAATTATTTATATTTAAAACTATTTATTACAATTTTTTACTTCTTATTACTATTAAATACAATTTATTACTAATTATTACTAATTATTATTATTTATTACTATTTATTATTAATTATTCGCATTTAATACCAATTAATCTTAATTATTACTAATTTATGAAATTTATTACGAATTACTGGAATTTATTAATAATTACTACTATATTATAACTAATTACATCGTATTAATAATAATTACCACAAATTAATACTAATTATTAAAAATTATTACTAATTATTCAAAAATTATCGATGTTTGTTTCTATTTAAAACATATTATAACTAATTATTTATAATTATTAATAATTCTTAATGTTTGAAAATATTTATAACTAATTACTACTAATTATTACTAATTATTACTAATTATTACTAATTATTACTATTTATTATTATTTATCACAATTTATTGCTTTTTATAAATATTTATTACAAATTACAACTAATTTTTACTAATTCCAACTAATTAATACTAATTTTTACTAATTCGTGATAATATTTATAATTGCTTCTATTTATTTTTAATTACTTCTAATTATTACTATTCATTACAATTCATGACTAATTATTCGTATTTACTACTAATTACTACTTATTAATAATAATTTATACTATTTACTACAAATTAATAATAATTAAATCTAATTAATTATAATTAAATCTAATTACCTGTAATTATTATTAATTAATAAAAGTTGATCAAAATTATTAAATATTAATACTATATATTATTAAATAAAGAATTAAATATTAATGAAACAACATATCTTTAAAAATAAATAATACCAAATAAAACTATCTATTTCAAATTTAATTTAATTATAATTAATTAACAATAATTATGATTAATAAAATATAAAATTAAATAACTATAAAAAAATTATTTCTAAATACATTAAAATAGAATCTTTCTTATGACACAAGGATTGAATATTATCCCAATGAAAAATTTTATAGAAAAATATGAGAGTAGAGAAGGAGAGATGAGTTAAGGGAGTTGTGAAATTAGGAAAATTCAAATGGGGTATATATAGGTAAGATTATTTTCGATGGGGCCCATAACAAATGCTACCCCCAATTAATTGGGAGTGGTGGTTACAAAGGTATTTGGGATAGGCCCCATCGCAAATATTTACTCACATATATAGTATTTGCGGCGGGCCACCACAAATACTGAAAACCACCAAATGGGAAATTTTGATGGGTCCTATTGTAAAAACATAGCTACATATATTGTTTTTTGACAGGTCATCACAAATATAAAATCCCACTAAAGGGAAATTGTGAAAGTTTAAGGACCTGTAACAATTTCCCTTCTCATGTTTTTTCATGTATCACGCGCCAAATCATTTGTGATGGGACACCTATTCCCATCGTAGATAATTAGTTATTTGCAATTGGAAAAGGGTCACATCGTAAACAGTACCTCTAGATAGACTATTTGCGATGAAACCCATCCACATTGGAAATAACGTGTCAAAAATTACAATTTTTCTATAGTGTTGATATTCCTCCTTTGAGCCTCCCTACACTGCAGTAGGGAGACCACGCTGTATATGTCTAGCTTATGGCATGACCCATTGCTCCACGTCGTAACATTGCCCCAAATAGAAGTGGTACCCACCTTTTCCCCCTTTTGCCCTCCAAACTCCTTGAAACATCTTCTTGGTTCCTCCAACACCTAAAACACACAAAGAAATATGCCACTGAGGTTCGAGCCCTTATACTATATAATTACAAAAAACTATAACAATTACTTTAATATTATGTAAATTTTATGAATTTCAGATCAGATAATATAATTAAATTGTTGTATAGTACACATTTAAAAAATATTATTTTATACATATCACACTACCAAAAAAATTCATGATATCTAGCATTAATAATTTATATCATAGATACGAATATATATGAAAAATTATGAATATATTATAAAATCCAATAATGACTCACCATATCACCTTATATTGTTCTCCATTTCAATGAATTTGTTAAAAAAATTAATTTATTAATCAAAAAAATTATAGAAACATACAACTATTGTATCTATATATAATTATATCCTAAAATTAATGGATGAACATAAGATGAAAGAGAGGGAAATAAAATATTTTTCTAGAATCTACAAGCGACAAGATGGAACCCTAACATTGAGTGTGTTTTCAATGAATCAAGATTACATATTGAAAATTGGGTTACCTCATGAATCTGGAGACTAATGGAGGGATCAAGCATAGAGGAAAAGGGGGTGACGATGATGGTGGGATCAGCCTGAATGAATAGATATGAAAAGTATGATCTATAATTTGTGGCAAGTGGGATTGGTGGTAGGCTACGACAATGCGATAGAGGAACCAATGATGGGTAAGGGGTGAAGGTGTTGTGGGAGGGTGCACCATTGGGGTAGAGAGGGAACGAGTAGGGTGGGGGGAAATAAGTATTGTTTTTTTAGTGCAATGACTACCAACGATTTTTCTCCACATAGAGGATGAAATAAAATATATGGTATGGTGAATATTTTAGATTTTTTGGAAATTAATTTTGTTTTCCACAATATGAATCACATTGAAAACATGATTGAGTTCTTTCAACTATTGAAACTCAACAAGAATTTCCTGTGAACAAGACTATAGTTATAGGTGATCATTTGACTGATATACATGGGAGAAGATATGAATGTTTATAGAACACCAAAAATTGTTTACAATGATTATGGTAGATATAAGTGAATAGGGACGTGCCGAGGGTGAGCCCAACAATCCCTGGGTATAAAGAAACATCGACCAAGGGAAAACTACAACCCCATTCCTCCCTCCTATTTTCACTACAACCCTAGAAGCAGTCATCGGTTCCGACCATATCCCCTCCCTACGTCCTTTGATGGATTCGTTGTTGCTGTTGTTATTAGAATATATTCAATGGATCCATTATGTAGATTTATTTGACTGTATGATATGTTTTTCATCTCACCTATGATTGCTAGTGCTTCGGGGTCTTTTGATTTATTATTTTACTACCTATGGTTTCCCAACTAGAATGCCCCACCTGTATTGTGATGCTACCTTATACTCTAATCATTCAAATTTATGCTCTGGAATCTAATGGTGGTAAATGCGCCTTGTACAATAATGGGTTTTGTCTGCCTTCTTGATTCCATAATTACGCACATTCCAGCATCCCCACAACCCGCACTTGTAAATTCCACACTTTCCTAGCACAACTCACCTCTCCTAACTGTGAACCACCCTTATCTTCTCCCTTTTTCCAATGAATACCCCTTCCACTGATAGAAAAACATAGGACTATATCTATCCTTAACTCGGCATCATCAGATTCATCAGGTGCATGCTGGTAACAAGAAAACACAACATTTTTAATTTTGATGGAAGATCCTCTAATAAGATTAATTCATTTCACCTCATTCTTATAAAAAACGTTGAGATAAATAAAATGAATTGATTTTTTGGATCTTCTGCACAGTGATCTATAAATGAAAATAGTCAATCTATAAGATTGTATCAATAAACATGTATGACCCTTTGATTTGTTTAATTGTCTCTTCTATGTTGAATTTCATTTATTGTCAATCACAAATTTCCTCATTAAATTCTATTATAGTTTTACAGATGTCTTGTTTTGTCCAATATTAATACATCTTTCATTCTGAGTAACCAGAATGATTTACTTTCCATTTTGAAGGATGTCTAGTTGAGATTTCTTCTAATACTAATACATGTTCCGATTTTAATTTTTCATAATTAAAGGGGCCTATTTGAATTTTGTCTCATATAAACTATCCATCATGAAATAAATCTATATAATAATATAAAAAATTATAAATAAAATAATAAAATTATTAAGATGGAATTATTTCAATTTTTTATAAATTATAATAGACCTTAAGACCAATGGGTGGAAAATAGGTGACCAAATTTTATAGTAATGTAATGAGTGGATATATTTTGATTCATTTAATTTTTTGGTTATTTAATTGTATTTAGTATAGATGTTTTAATTAAATATTTCATTATTCTGATAGATATAATAATTAAAAACTCATTGATTTTAAATTTAATTAAATTAAATGTTTAAAAATAGGTAACAGAAATTTACATAGATATTTCATATAATAATGTATATTACAATGTTAATATTTTCAAAATTGGGCTTGATGAACAATATTTCCTAGACCTCTGTACTAGAGATGGATGTAAGCCCTGATTTGGGACTGATGGAATTGGTCTTTCTCACTAACATGTTGAAACATGACCATTTTCGCAAAATCTCATCTATTTCATCAGACCATATCATTCGGTAAAACATATATATAGTAACTATTTTTTAAAATATCCCCCACACAAGGGCTGACTGATCCAATCAGGGCTAGCAACCCCTTCCAGGAATGGGATTTCCCATTGCATTACAACATTTTCTAGTGCAGAGATTTATATTTCAAAGTAACAATGCATTATATTAAAATAACATGGTTGAACCAAACAAGTTGAACTCTTTCCCATAAAAACATATATTTTCTATGATTTTAAACATATAGAATTCCATCCTCTTGATAAAAATGAGTTTTAGTAAGATTACCAAAAGAATGGGATTTCATTAATTATAGGAATATAAATTATTTTGTGGTTATTTATAAATCTCATTATATGAGTTCCCAAAATTAAAAATTACAAGAAACAATTTTTGAAATTATATATAAAAATTATTTTTGGAATTTCATTCCAACCTTTTCATGTGTTGGTATTTATATTTTATTGTGTCCCAATTTATTTCATCTCCCCACCCCAACATGTGACAAAATTATATATTGATTAACAATATTTATTTAGCGATATTTTGATAAGATACATCACAAAATATTTGAAAATTTTCAATAATAATATAAATCATTTAAAAAACACTAATAAAATAAAAAAATTTATCACCACTAATAGAAATCATTGATAAATTATACATTTATCAATTTTCCAAAAACTAGTAATAAGATAGAACTTTTTCTGTCCATTTTATTTAGTACTGTTAAAATGT
Source organism: Viscum album (assembly GCA_963277665.1). Lineage (NCBI taxonomy): Eukaryota > Viridiplantae > Streptophyta > Magnoliopsida > Santalales > Viscaceae > Viscum > Viscum album. The sequence continues at coordinate 987,373,681 of OY728139.1, read as the reverse complement.
TTCCTTTATCAACATTATTTTACATTGATAAAGTATACCATGAATAATACATTTCATATATAAATATTAAAATAATACAAAATATTATTTATTCAGTATAAGAAAATGGGTTTATCCCAAGGCATCTATACTCATAGTTTATATAAACTCTGAGTATAGAGTTGATGGAATCTATATATTTTAGAGATTTATTCAAGCCATTGTTATACACAAGTTGTATTAATGGTATCCCAAAAATTGTTGGTATGGGTTGATATATGAAAGCAATTAGTTCAAAACTATTCTGATAGAGTTGTCACATATCCCTCACCCTCCCACCCTCCCTAATACACTTCTGAGCTTTATTCTCCCATCACCCGAGCACCAAACAACCCAAATCACCTCCTATGTTCTCTCCAAATTTAGAGATTTTTTTTTCTGACCTTCTTCAACATCATATTAGTGACTTCCAAATCCGTCTTCTCAATTATAGACTATTTTTTCATATTTATTATTTTATTAATAAATGTTATATTAATAGATATATTTGTTGTTTTCAATTATTAATCCACTACTTTTATATAAATCCAATATTTTTTGTCATATATATATTCAATTTTTATGTAACTAATTAATTTTGTATTGTTTTTGTTTTAGTAATTCATTATGGGGTTATTTTATGTCCTATGATTATAGATAATAAATCATGAGTTACCATTACATAGATCGATATACCCTTCCATAGCCTTCAACTTTTTATTTTTACCTTTACATAGTTCTGTGTACTTTAACACACCTTCACAGATGTATTTCAAATCTTGAATGACCATTATATTGATGCATCAATGGAATGCTCCTACCCATACACATGGGTGGGTAACATAACACATGAAGTGAAAGTTCACACCACTAGCAATACATTTCTTATAATTTCTCTATATATAATTATTCTATCGAATGAGGGTTAGAAGATTTGTTAGCCAATATTTATCTCAAAAAATTATTTTGAACCTCTAGATGCCGCTTTTTGAAACCACTTTGTTGGTACAATTTTTTTCCATGTAGCTTCCAAGTATCGAGAAGAGAACTCTGACGATACCAAAATTAGAGTTTATCATAAATCAATTGAATGGTTTTCCAAATGGTCAAACATCATTAGTAAAAATAAAAAATCTCGTAGATACCTGAATCACTCCAAAATAATCTTGAAATCCACTTCGTCTCTAACATTTGAGAAGATTCATATATATTATGGCAAGTATGGTCAAATTCACAGTGATCTACACATAATTCATGATTTGTGCAATATCAGATTTATCTAGAAATTTTATTTCACCATGAACTCTTTTATTTGTAACGATTCTTTTTATCCAAAAATGGAAAATACCCTCATAGAACTCATTTACCCCTTCATTCTACATCAATAAATTTATCATATTTAACAATAACGTAAAAGGGTAGAAGAGTACCTCAAACAACCTTATGCTAATTATTTTGGGTTTTCTGGATGAAATGACTCATTTTATCTACTTTTCATCTAAGCCATTAGAGTGCCTTTTTTTAAAAAACACTTCTCATTATTTCACTTCAAATGGTCTCTTTGATATTATTTATCCTTCCTGGCTTGGGTTCCTTAAACATTATGAGACAAATTAAGCAAATATTTTTCGCTTCATTTGATAATTTTTTCTCACACCGTTGAATACGATTCCTCTGCCAATGGAGGAATCTTACACCAACTTTGACCTCTTGAATTGTAGATTTATATGTGATATTATAAGGGAAAAATTAGTTCTTTTCCTATTCTTTAATTTCCATAAGTGTCACATTAAACTTATTCTTCCTTAGTGAATCGTTATATAAGGATACATCCTTCATAATTTATGCATAATCTAAGTGAATATAGACCCAATTTTCTTTGATTTTGGTATTTCAATGTTACTATTTGAGTTATTGGATGATCATTGGGTATTATTCAGTCTTATATATGGAGGCAATTGGATCATTTTTCCTTTTCAATTAGATATGAGTAATTTTTTCTAATAAAATTTGTATTGTATTTCATATATTTTTTAAGAAGGTGGTTCTTGTCTAGAAGACCAAGGCATAATTATTATAAAGAAAAAGGATATATGAATCCAAAATACTGAAACATATTACCATGTATGTAATGAAAGTGTATTAGATCAGTAGGAAGATCATCAAGATAGGTAATATCTCTATTAACCCCCTTATTCCAAAGGCTATCAGCAACCATGTTAGATTCTCGTTAAATATGAGTGATGATGTAGTTGATGTCAAGAAGAGTTCAAATAAAACCCATCCAGTGAGTGGTGATCAGACACATAAGATGTATCACCCCATTCTATATTTCTTGCACAATAGTTGTCGAGTCACTCCCAATCCAAATGTTTCGCCAACTATGTTGTTTGGAAAAGCAGTGGCAGGAATCATAATCACCATTTCAGCTCCCAGAGAAGTGGAAATGCCACCGATACCATAATGTCATCTAAGGATCCGACCAATATGATTCCAAAAGACTTCACTAAACCCAAATGGGACCGGGTTTACTTTGGAAGTACCATCCACATTAAATTTAATCCACCCTGGAAGAGGGGTGTGCCAAATGACATCGAATGTGTGATGAGGTTGGAAGTAATTCCCATTAATACAGAGTCAACACTGAATTCCAATGACATGTACTATGTTTTTGCAGTGTCCCTTTTGGATTAAAGAGGCTTCACATATGGAAATTATAATCTGAATTCTCCCTACATCAAACTTAATGATCATTTATTATGAACAAGATATTTCCTATAATACCATATCACATGGTGATGCTCTGTGAAAACAACACGGAAAATATTCTTAATTTGTTGAGAATTATCCATCTCTATAAATCTATTTAATTGAGATTTTACAGAGTCATGTATCAACCACCTACATTTAAAAATGTGAAAAATATAATTCCAAAGAGCAGAAGCTGTGGAATAAGAATGAATGTGATGATTTGCATCTTCTAAGTGTTAATTGCATATACAACATTTAGAGTATATTTGAAAACAATGCATTTAATGATTATCATCAGTGGGGATCTTGATGTGAGAAAAAACCAGATGAGGGTAAATCATGAATGTTTTATCTATTGTTTTTCAAAGAGCTTTATCGAAAAATAATAACTTTCAATGTTACAAAAATAGTGGATGTAATAGTTTTTTGAATTAATAATTCCATTGTGAGAAGGTTGTAAGACTAAGAAATCATCAGTGGAGGAGAAAGTTTTGATATCAATGAAAATCATGATGTTTTCAGAAAGATAATAATTTTTGGAGTAGAGGAAATCTATGATGGAGTGGTTGGTGTTCTCATGATTTTGGTCAAGAGAAATTCTGGATGTTAAAGGAGTTCCAGTCCAATTATCCAACCAAAAATTCAAAGAGGACTCAATAGAGACCATTCACTGGTCGTTATTCATAATGGATGAAAAAGTCTGTTTTATGGAAGTCTAAATAGAGGAGGAAAGAAAATTTGAATTTACTTTCTTACGTTTTTCAAGAAATCTAGTTTTAATAAAGCTCGTTGAGTTATAATCATTATGTTGGTGATCGCAAGTGAGCCTGGCTGGAATCACCACATTAAAGGGTTTGATATTTTTAATTCCAATTCCTCTTTTATCAATGTGATTATAAAAAGATAACCATGGTATGGCTACAAGTTTCTTTTCCACCATTTTACCTGCACAAACCAAAAATTTTATAAAGGTATATATTTTTTTAATAATACCATCATACCACATTTGGACCATCATAGAGTATACCATTTTTGAGACAATAGTAGATTTAGCAAGATAGATTCTACCTATCATAAAATGATATTTTCCCTTACACGAAAAATGTGCGTTTATATCCCAATTGGAAATTTCATAGGAATGTGGAGATTTAGTTTTTCCATAGAGGATGGTTAAACATAGGTATTTAAAAGGACGAGATCCTTCTTTTATACCGAACTCACTTATAATGCAACATTTTTCTATTAGATAGAAATTTCATCCCAATGAAGATATAAGATTTATTCCCGCTAATCAGTTGTCCAGAAATCTACTCATAATGAGCAAGATTGTTTTTGAGGATTTAGATGTTTCTTTTACCACCTAGAAGAAAAAGAATTATATCTTCAAAATATATCAGGTGAGTGGGAGAATTAAAATTATAATACACATGAATGCGCTTGAGAATATTTTCATCAATAAGAAAAGTGAGTAAACAGCTATGATAATCCTCAAAAAAGTAGAAAATGATTACAGAGAGGGGATCCCACAGTCTTACAACTTTCGTACATTTGAAATATCCTCTCATGGGACTATTGATTAGAATGGAAATGGAAGCCAAATTGAATAAAGTTCTGATAGTGGTGATAAATTCATTTCTAAAACCAAAATACCAAAGCACTATAAAAATAAAACTCCAGCCTGTTGTATGAAACGATTTTTAATTGTCAAGATTAATGTCAATATTACCACCCTTGTTTTATTTTTTTAATTTATTAAAACACTCCAAATAAAGACAGATGCAATTTTGGATGGATTTACCCATAATGAACCAAAATTGATTCAAGGATACTATTTTATCAGTGATGGACGAGAGCCTATTTGAAAATTTTTTTGTAATGATTTTGTAAAGGGTCTTGATGAATACAATGGGCCTAAACTAATGGATCTCAGAAGCATTGTCAAATTTGGGTATTAAAGAGTGTAATTGGTCATTTATACCATGGGTAAGAACATAATTGGCGAAAAAAGATTTGACAAGCTTGAAAACATCAGATTGAATAATATCCTAATAGTGCTGGAAGAAATCTTTATTAAAAACATTCGTTCCAGGAGCACTATCATGATTTAATCTAAAGACAATATCTTTAATTTCAAGATCTATAGATGTAATAATAATAAAGGTGTTATCTTCATCATTGACAACCATCAGAATGACCTCAGGTAAGAGGTACTTGTTGATATCAAATTCCTTAATGATAGATTCAATGTAATAGAAAATATGATCACCAATGTCATCTTTATTGTCTAAAATGTTATCCACAGCTTTTAGAGAGTCATGATGCCTATAAGATCTATATGATCATTGAAGATAATTATTGAACTTTGTATTTCTATCACTGTTATAAATACATTTAACATTGAAGTCTTGCTTCCTCATGTCCTCCTTAAATGTGAGATGGGTGTTGAGAATTATCAAGGTGTTGATTTAGTGATATGGATCAATGCTAAAATCGGTGCTAGTGTTGTGGTTTTGGAGTTGGTTGAGCACATTTCAATGACTAAAATATCCTTGTTGATTTTTTTGTCAATCATGATACACGAACCTTAATTATCAATTTAAGATACTTTAATTTGAAAGAGCAAGAAAATGAATCATTGTAATATGTCATAAAAAGCCAAAATGTTTTAATGATGTCAATACATTCAATGATAGTGAACCAACCATTATTAAATCTGAAAGGAAGATGATGATTTACAGTGCTAGTAGAGAGAATGACCAGAATAGGATGTTGATCAATGTTGATCTTATGATGTGTGTTGTTAGTGATGGTGTTCCAAAAATATAAAGCAGGAACATTTGCGAAGGATCTATCCAATTTTTAGGTAACCATCCCATTGTAATGCTTCCTATACAATGTTTATTTGGAACCCGTAAGATTTATTTCAATGAGAATTTTGTCTTGCATAGTGGATTTGATTTCTCTTATGGAGATCGTAGCATATGAGGGACCAATTTTTTCATTTGAGTTGAGGATATCATTAAAATATCAAATAAATTACCAAGTAATGTTGATTTTAGCAGCTAGAAAAGTATGTTTATACCAAAGGACCATTATATCATGGTATCTATTCTCGGCATAAACGTAAGAGAAAAAATAGAAGTGCCCTCGAAGAAAAAATAACAAGTGAAGGGTTTCTATGAGATGTTAAAAAATTTAATATTCTAAATATAATAGTGCAAAAGGATCCAGAGAGTATCAACTAAGGATAAGTTATTTGTTGCATCAGTAAAAGAGTTTCCATGTTGATATAAGTGATGAAACATGGAGAAGAAATATACTTTTGGATTATCAATAGAAAATAATATAGGACAATGAGTATTACACATTCATTTTAACATAGAAATGGTGTCAGAGTTAGAAAAACCATGAAAATTCTAGAAAATAATCATCATTTGAACCTACGTTTGGAGTTAGAAATACCTTTTTTGTGTTTCTAGAACCATTATTCCTAGAAGATCATATGATTTTGATGATAGTATTTGGGTTCATGTTCTAATACTAACTACATTTAGTAGAATTAGAAGGGTTGTTTGAACTATCAGTTTTAATGTTAACCTTCACAGGTAAAATCATAGTTCTATTATTAGCATTATATTCATCATCAAGTTGACTATTCAGTTTCCCAATGTTCTCATGAAATATACTAGGAAATGTTGATTGAAAAATATATACTGAAATACAATCAAATTGTAATGAGGGAATACCTAAATCTGTTTTAACAGAAAATCCATGCTTAGATGTACTTGAGTAATTATCAGATTTCTGTTCCGAGACTAGAGGCAATACATGTGTAATATCTAGGTCCTGAAGGATCAGTTGCAAAGCCAGATGATTTGATCCACTAGTCCTGTCTAGCTGGCCCAAGTCATTCATATCCAAGGGTCCACTAAGGGGTAGAACAGATTTTGTAGCATTCAATGGATCGGGTTTCTCAAGAAGGTTATTGTCCATGCAACATTGAGGTTTTGAGAAGCCACAAAACGTTCCACTTTCCAGGTCAGCACCCATTATAGTTTTCCATTTATTATACCTAGGATCATACATAGAGTTCCACTCAGACACAGGCATTGGGATCACCTAATTTTCATAAAAGTCATTTGAGGGGTCTGAAGGGGAAGCTCTTGGATCAATTCCCAGAACAAAGGTTGGGAAAAAGAGGTTGCAAGATGGGGTCTTATGTTGGTGTTCTGTAACAACATTAATTAGAACAATAACAATATTCACAAAATCATTTCCATTTTTCTTCTCTTCAATCATCAAATAGATTGTACTCAAGGGGGTTTCACATGAGGCAGAAGGCGTATAAGTTACAGAAACAGTGGGGTGTGAGGATACCTCACCAATTTAATTCTTTTAATAATTAGTTTCTTATTCTTTTTTTCATACTTCTTTATCCATGGATTCTAGTTTATTAAGGAGGTGTTGATCATTGTTTTATCCCTCTTCTAAAAGTCAATCCCATGATGTATTCGAGGTGTTCATTGAATTTTTTGGTTCATTAGCCTTCTTCACCCATACCACATTACTCTATTTTTATGTTTCTAGACTTTACATGATGGGTGGATTTCCTTTTTTATTATTTTTCATTTCCTTCCATTAATTCTCCAGTGGTTGGACCACTTGTTTCATAATCACCTTACAGTTTGCAATGGTATGGAAAATTAGATTGAAAATTTCATATAAATGTGATTTTTTTTCATATTTTATCATAATTTATGTTTTATAATCATTTTCCATGATGATTATGGAATTTGGAAAAGGGGAAACAAGATTTACCTCTACCGTTACCCTCACAAAGAGGCCCAAATTAGCCTTTAGAGTTCTTTGGTCAATTTTTAGGGGTACTCCAATATAAGAAACAATATCATTTAGGATCTTAGGATGCCAAAAATAGCTGGTTAGTACATGTAATCAAACCCATACAAGGTCCATTGTATTCCTATGGGTGTGGGGATTAATGGAAAAATATCATTCAGAAATCCTAATAATTCCATGCTTATGTGTGATGTTACCAAATTTCCATACATTTTTAAGATCCGTTTGATAATTGAATAAAATATAAAAGTACCCGCAACCCTTGGGAACAAATTTCCAATTCGATATGCCCCAAAATTTAGCAATTCCAGTATTTAAATAAATTATAGTCCACAGGCGATCCCATTTCATCTATGAGACGTTACCCATGATGGAGAATTTTCAAAGAATCACAAGTTGTTGATGTGCCTATGGGTATACTTAAACCGAGTAACCACCATTGTCTAGCTTCTTGAATAGAGGAGGCCTTGTTGATAGAATATCTTATTTTAGGTCACTTCCATTGAGTTCATCTAGGAATGAAATACCCTTAGCTCTACTCGCAGTCGAGTGATTGGTAACTCCATCATTCGAGCTTCCATATCCATTATTATATTTTATATATATATTTTTATCAATCATAGTTTCTATGATATTCGGTTTCGATAATTATTTATATTTATATAAATTATGTTATAAATTACCTGATATTATTATAAAATGTTTTGTTGTTTTAATTTTGTGTTAAACATTGTTTTTATTCATGAATAAATGTTTTTCGAAAGAAATAATTTTTTACATTTCATTATTATGTAGATTTCAAAATATATTGAAGGAGTTAGATTTAAGATATCAATTGGTAATGATTGATGGATGAAAAATCTAGGGTTGAATAATTTGGATTCTTTCCTGAGTAAAATAATTTTGATATTATTATTCCATATTACATTTAATGTCATATCCTTATTGTTTATAAAATTTTTAGGGAAATTTGACAGAACCAAAATTGAATTATTCTCTTCCTACTAATGTGGGTATGAGAAGGGATTCTCATAATGCAACAAAAAGAATCCGTCATACATGTTCACACCATGCCCCGCCAACAGATACCCCATCTACCGCACATTTTCATCCTCCACATGAGCCTCAGTGGTTCTTCCCACCCATGCCTCAATCAACATCTTATTTAGCCTACTATTTGCATACCATGTCTATGTCATTTCAAGAAATGTTACACCCTTTACAATATCAATATCCAATGAAGTATACCAAGCCCTTCTATCCTTAACCCACTAATCCTATGCCACCTCTATCTCCTACTACCCATGCCAGATCTGATGTATTTGTTCTATTAGCTTCAACTCTTGTGCATGAAGTTGACCAAGTATGTGCATCTAAAAAGACACTTCCTACATAGGTTACTTATCTAGGATAGCCCATAGATATATCCAAGCCTAATGATAAGTCTGTATTAGGGTTATCTATTTGTGTGTCAAATTATGTGACATTATATATTTCATGATGCACTGTGAATTAATTTTTATTTTTGTTCCTTTTATCTTATCTAGTGAGAACTGTTAATTGGTGATGCGGGTGCACCTATATTCATGAATCTTTTAATCATCAAACATAAATAATTTCAGAATACAGTGAAGTAAATAAAATTATATTTAAATATTATAGGTAGTGTAAACATTTTCTGGAATCCTAAGACAAGTACAATTATATCATTTCGTTGCAATTAGTCTCATGGAGGCATATTAGTAATAAAATCAAGGAGATGGAATGGGTGGAGATCTGGGTAAGAAAATTTATTAAGTTGATATCTAGTTATTTTTTTGTATTTATATGTATTAACATGTCTTTGGGAGTGTAATTTTAGCTTTTCTTACAGTGAATCTATACAATTCACACAGTTGATGGATCTTGGGATGTTTTGGTGATCATATAAGAAAAAATTTATATGGTTTTTGTGTTAGAGTGGGTGTCCTAGAACAAACATATGTGTACATTATGATAATTTTTATTAATATTTTTGAAATTTTATAAACTTCATAGCACATCCGGACTATTCTTCAAGATGACATAGTATGTGCTAATATCCAAAGAGTATGTGTCACACTACAAGGTCAGGAAAGATTTCCACTATGATGAGAACCCAAAAGTGTCATAGTATTAATCCTAAAAAATCAATTTTTTTATAGTAGGTTGATGTCATTTGAGTGACACAAACGATACAGGATATCTGGGCTGGAGACTTAAAGGACAATGAGGCACATTCAAATGGGGTACTCCCTTTTTAATATTTAGTGTAGGATATTATGAGAAGAAGTTTCACTAGTAGAAAATCCTTATTTTAATATTTTATTTGTTGTTACTATCTAGAGACATGTGTATTGATCATTATAAATTATTATTACTATTAATGAATATTATAAATCGCAAACATTGATGTATTGATGAAAATCATTATGACATATGTTCAAGGTTACGTAAGATACATTGGGTGCATCATGAGTAATACTAAATTAATAAGTACTGTGTAAAAGTATTACTCCATTATTTTCATTAATGGTAGTTAATATCATATTCCCTTTCATAAAAATGATATATCCTAAATAAATTATATGGGGAACTTATATAATTATTTATTTCTAACCATAGCAGTATATAAATAAAATTATTTTATTTTTCAAGAGAGTAAATTTCATTTGTGTTGTGCATAATGACAGCTGGAGAAAATCATTTCAATATCCATAGAGATCCCTCTCCATTAATGCTGCCATGAATGGAGAACAATCATCCTCCACCATATACTCTTAACTCATGAAAGCTTATGGAGAATCCTTAGAAAGTTATTCTTGGGGAAATAAAATGTTAAAGACACAAGCATTAATATCTACAATTATATAACCTGGAGATTCATATGATGACATTCGATGATTTTTGGAACATGTGTGGATCACCGCATATAACATACACAACCAATAAGCCACAAAACTGGTGCACAATACTGGGTTGATACATGACCTCAAGCGGGCCTCTCTATATTCTATAGAATGCTGAGAAGTATTGAGGGTCTAATAGATCACATGGGGAGTTTGTACCCACATTACTAGAGTTTCCACAACATAGAACTTATAAAATAAGGAAAAAATAGAAAATAATCCTGAACATGAATAACATAGAATTTCTCAAATATGGTACAACCACAAACAAAAGATAAATACGCCATGTCATGCTAACAGTTCCAAATGTAAAGGAATCCCAAAAATAGAACAAGGTTTTTTCCCTTATCATTTAGCACAATAATGAAATATTATCAGGTTTTGAATAGTGACAATAGAAAGGTGTGACTACAACTCATTTAGCCACCACCAACAATGTCTACAAAATATCTAGTCTAAAGATATAGTTCATGCATGTTCTAAATAAATGAAAAGATAAACGAAATAAAAATAGGGTTCCATTAGATAACAATATTTATTTTAGCAACATTAATCATTTATTCCAGTCACTCACTTAAACAAATTCCATCACATAATCCATGAGTTAGGATTTTACAACATTTACCCTATAGACTATGCCGATTAAATATTATAGATAAGGGAATAAGTCATTTTTCCTATCTAAATTTGGATACATATTAAAAAATATATATCACACTCAACATGGAGAATCAATCCCGGTAGTATAATCGAATATAACCGTCATGGGAAAAGATCCTCAGTTCAACTCCTTATCCCATGCATTCTAGGAGTGAGGTTTAGAGCCTCAGTCAAACCCAACACATGAAAGGAGCCTTAGTCCAACACCCCATATACTACCAAGACATGTGGACATTTTTATTCATCCAATTAACACATATACCAAATCAAAGACCATGCATAATCAATACACATAACAATCAAAATTCAGATTTCATCTAACACTTAAATCATCTTTGGGCCTTAACCAAGTAACACATTTACGACACACCTTATATATCCCATTTAACAACATCCCCTTTAATATCTCAACCAATTTAATTTATTAAATAGTTTAAATACATTAACAAATTTCCCATAATTCATCATTTCTCATCTTTTATCATATTCAATCATTTCAATTTCAATTTCACAAGTCATTAGACAAATTCACCGTATTCCATTTAACACCATTTAAATTGTTCTAAGCATACCCTTATGCAATTTTCTATGTCTATCCACTACTATCAATATTCTATTTTTCAACTCAATTATCATATCAACTTATCCATTTTGGGTTCTACATTTTCAAATGTTAATTCCATACATAACATTATAATTTTCCTTGTTCGGGAATATTGGTACAACACATGGGTGGCCCTAAATAAATCTAGTAAACCACAATGCATCACATGGGGATCATGAGAGGTTCATTTAATCATTTATACAACCATTTTTCTAAATCAATTCAATAGAATCAAATGCAACAAAATATATAACCATTAACACAACCACACATGCAAAAATAAACTTCATGACCCTAGAATATAACATATAGACCACCAACCTCGAAAATATATATGAACACACATTGAACCTTATCCTTGGATCCAGATTCAACAACCTTTTGTAGGACAACCTAATATCCATTGGAAAAATATGGTTTTAGTGATTTTTATTAACAATAATGAAACCAGAAGCCATAATATATAAAAGAGAATAATTAGGAGTGTATGACATACTCATATATTTTATCCTCAAACAAACAAAACTTTGAATGACCTAAAAATAAAGGAGATTGATCATGGGGAAATTTTAGGTGTTTAAGTTTTTCGCAAGGGATTGAGGAGGAATAATGAGAAAGAAATTTGGTTGAGAAACATAAAAATATGATTGGGAAAATTTGTAAAATCACAATATTAATGGGTCCCATAGTTTCATGGCATAGTTATCAAAACTATTCACCAATCATTCACATGCCTCTATTTAAGAGGGTCTGAGTAGCACGATAACCATGGGAGCAACACAAAATTTAAAAAAATATTCTCCAAACACTTGCAATGCCTCTTTCAAATATTCCATGGTTTGGACATCCCTATTTCATGGTTTACTAAATTGTGAACACCATCCACTTTCTATAACAGTGTGGGCGCACAATTTTACTAACCATGCACCAATTGTGCAACATGCACAAGATGAAACAAATCTCTGTTACATACTATCCTGATCTCCTAAGACACCATTGAGATTCATAATATTTCCATATAAATTTCCGTTAAACACAATAAGGATAATTAAACCAAAAGAAAATCATGAAAATACATCAAGAAAATTTGGGATCATACAACATCCCCACCTTATAACAGCTCATCCTCAAGTTTCATTCACATGAATCATTTAACATCTAACAAAAATAGATCGGACCTCTAAGCCCAAAAATATGTATCTTTCTTCCATTATTCTATATGAATGTTACCATGCTGCCCAAAAACACAAACTAATGGCAAATTCATTCCTTAGAAGGATATCTCACTTTGATCCACAATAAGAACTGGACTCTCCTTAAAGGAAACATCTGCCTCAATAACCAAATCCTTGATATCAAACACATGAAATGGTTCCGGGTGATACTACCAATGATATGACCAATGAATAAAATCATGAATGCCACTCTATAACTGTGGAATATCCAATTGGTATGCTACCATCCCGATCCTCTCTATAATCTCAAATGAAAACATATACATAGGCACCAACCATCATTATTTCTCTTTCGTATAGTGAAGAAAACCTGGTGACACCTGAAGAAACACAATATCACCAAACATAACCATAATAGGTTTATGACATCGATGCACATAAATATTCTAACAAATGGTAAGTGACTCCCCACCATTATGACTCTCGCTTAAAGCTAAACATTTTGATTCCTCATGTTTACTTTCATTAACCTGGATCAAAACACAAACTCAACTACTAAATATGTAAGGGTGATCTTCCCATGCTTATTAAACACCTCAAGGTGCATCATAATGAAAAACTCCATCATATTCCATTCAGATCTAGATTCATAAACTGCTTGACTTTGAGTCTTCCAGATCCAAGCATTTACAACACCATTCCCTTTTCTCAGAGTGTAAACAATATGAAAGTAAATAGAATACCTGTAACAAACACATATCCACTATTAGAGATTCAAATCATGATGAGATAAGATATAATTAATGATTTTATTATATATATTAATGGTAAAATGTGCTCCCAACAAGTATCGTCACAAACACATTATACCACAAACCATTGAAGCCAACTCAAGATCTTGCCTAGGGTAATTCATTTCATGAGGCTTCAACTGCCTTGACCCATACACCATAACATAATCATTCAACATCAACAATAACCCATTTCCCATTCAAAATAAATCCAAAAATGTGGCGTACCCCTAACCTAGGACAGTTATGATCAAAATTGGTGTAGAATTCAACTGATTCTTTACCTCTTTGAGAAGATACTCACATTCTCCAGACCATTCTAGTTTTATTTCACATTATGTTAAACCTGAATGTTTTGTTTCCAAATAGGATAAGTATATAATTAACCTTCATTTATAGCCATCCAAACCCATTAAACATTTTTTAGAAGAACCATTCTTGGGTTGTTCCCAAGAGACAACTGCTCACACTTTCTATTGGTCCACTAACACACCTTCTTCAGAGGTGATGTGACACATGAAATTCACTCTATCTCTTTAGAAATGAAATTTAGATAGATAGTAATATAACATATTCTCTCTTAGAGTACTCATGATTATTTCAAGATGTTTGGAATTATCCAAATGATAATTAGTGTACACCATGATTACATAAAAAACTATTGACTTATCTTGGTGTAGGTAGAATATTCTGTTCATTATGGCCATTAACATAGCTGGGGAATTGGTAAATCTAAAGAACATTAACAAAAACTCATATATAACATATTGGATCATGAAGGTAGACCATGGTATATAATAAAGTCTCACTATTATATGATGATATCTTAATATTAGATCAATCTTAGAGAACACTGAAGAAACCCTTATCTGGTCAAAAAGATCATCGATTCAAAGAAGAGGGTGTCAGTTCATTATGGTCATCGGATTCAACTTTCTATAATCATCACACAACTGTAAGAATATGTCATACATATTAGGAAGAAATATTAGAAATCCCCAAGGTGACATAATAAAGCTAATAAACAACTTGTTTTCTAGTTCCTCCAACATAGTTTTAAGCTATTGGAGTTCTACCAGTGCCATTCTATATGATGGAATTGAAACTAGTTCTTCTCCTACAAAAACTCTATCATGAACTCGACATATCATATAAGAGATTACACTAAGAAGTAAATAGTAAACACATCCTTAAACTAATCCACTAAAGGAGGAAAAAATATGATCTACTCCCCCATCATCAAGAATAGAACAAGCCACTTGCGTTGTGAGCTCACCAAACCGCTAAGAAACTGGCACTGCAAGGCCTGCACAAATGTACCAATCACCATAATAAACCTAACTGTCTTCTTGAAGAGATGTGAATGTTAACCTAAAATGGAATCTGTTGATATGTTCTTGATAAAACACTATCCAATCCATTGCTAAAAATAGATCAAAACCTACCATTTCAGGCACAAACATTCCCCATACGAAACGGTTCCCGCCAATGTCAAGACCACACACCTTCCATTTCCCAATAATCTCTACTTGAAGACCTAATGGTGTATCAATTGACATGAACCCAAAAAACATTCACCCAATAGAACCAATAAAACCACAAACAGGAAAAAAATATAATGCACTTGTATCAAATCAGGCACTTACAATTGTGGATGCTACAAGGATCGTACCTAGAATAGTCGGTGGTCGAGCCATGAAACCTCTCGGTGTAGATAGATGTATATGAATCTAACCTTACCATCTACATTGGGCTCTATTTTTATTTCCTAGTACTATACTACTCGACTGAATGAAATGATCTTGCTCCATAGTACCACATCCATCACGTAAATTGGTACGACAAGTAGAGCTCCACCTGCCTTCTTGATATGGTGTAACCAAACTCTTTATTATACTCCACTCTGGGTTCATCTATCCATAATTTACCATATATCAAGGGTTCCTAAAAAACATATCCACAATCCCCATTCATCCACATGCTCGGTACGCAAATGGTGGATACAGACATTGACCATGCATGTTCCCCATCGTGACATAGATATAAGATAAAACATGATCACTACCTTTATGGGATGGTTTTGTATTTAGACTACTATGTCCACCACTTCCATGGTGAGAGGTCTCAAAAATATGATTCCATCCATCGGAAATTGCACAACTGGATCACCCAAATGGAATTTAATTCCAACAACTATGGGCCTCTATGAGGATTCCATCCAAAATAAGGACCTGGTCCATCACCCCAGCAACTATTTTTGAATATAAGATATTCACATATGGCATAATCTGATGTTTAATTAAATCCTAAAAATTAATTTCCATATCTTCCTCATCCCCTATAAATTTTGGAACAAAACATTTCAAGTCGGTGATATAACTAGCGAAATCCATCATTGTCTTCAACCCTTGGGGTAACCACATAATCTGAATATACTTTTCCTACCTCACAGTATTCAAACAGAAATGTTTTAGAATCTTTTCTTGGAAATAATTCCATGAAATACCATAATCCTACAAGGTATAGACCAGAATTTCCTACTACCTATCTATCTTCCCTCACAACATGTAATCCACCAACACGATTGACTTCTCATGTAGAGTCTCTATGCGACCAAGAATCATCAAGACAGACATTATCCAAATCTAAGATGCATCAGGTCCACCATCACTAGAAAAGTTCGAGGTTGTAGAAGCTAAAACTCTTTAGTCATCTCAAACATACATGGAATGAACCTCCATGGGTCTCATTCTATCCTCTGTATATAATGATTGTATTTATCACAAAACTGTTCCTCACATATGTTACACTGAATTATTTGGTATTCTTTCTCCTCTTTTGAAGGATGGTTCTCCATGATTTAATCTTATTTCCCAAAAACTAATGAAATTTTTATGGTATATTCTTGTAATAATAACATAAATTTTAGATCACATAACTTAAAAAATCAAACATTTTCATAAAAGAAATCTCTCCACTAGTCAAACAAAACCCCTTTCAGGATACGCTCTTTCTATAAAACATTATCTCACATTGAACACAACCCTCTACCATCCCTACCATGGGTCAAGGTCAATATGGTGTAAACCATATTACACAACCATGAGTAATTCATTAGAAAAACTTATTAATCCATTTTCACATTCCCAAAAACAATAAATCCCTTTTAAGTACCCATACCTTCTCACCATTTATTTTAACAAACATTTTGGCTCATTTACCTACTTTAATCAAGTAAAATTCATCATACATTATTTCAAAAGAACTCAATTTACCTATTCATATCATATTTATTAGAAATTACTACCTTTATATTTTATGGAATGTGAAAAGCATTCTACCCTTCCTATCTCAGACATCCATATCATGTGATCCCATTTTTATTCATTACACATATATAACTAGGTTCTTATACTAATGAATGTACGGACAACCTAAATCCATTCATTCTCTAAGAAAAATATCATAAAAAACTCTCTTCACACACCATGTTTATCAACTAGTTTTGAAATATCTTTCCACTCTAACAACACAAATCTACAATATTTATTACCACACTGGGTACTTCGGTATTCACTTGGGGATAGCCTAGCTACTCCCAAACATGAGCTCATCACCAAAACCCAAAACATAATAATCTCTCATATACCATTTAACAAATAGTAAGACCTCAAAGAGAACTACTGTTATACCACATTGTAATGTTCCCAACCATGAATCCACTAATCTATTCCTTTGAGTTGGGTCACCACAAGACCATAAGCACGCCTCCTCGTATGATAGAGTAAAAAAACTAGTGGTGAGGGTCTAATAGTTCTTTTTTGGAGACTATAACATCTTTACAAGAGAATGAAACAACAGGTAACATAATAAATAAGGGAAAACATAAAAAAAACTAGAACATTAATTACTCACCATTTCCCAAATTGGCTAAAACCGTGACCAAATTAAAAACATGCCATGTCATGATAATAGTACCAAAATTGATGGAATCCCAAAATAAAGAATAACAAAAAAAATCCCTAAAAGGGTCCTAAATATAAGTATGGATCCTCATCCATGCTTATCCCAAGCCAACCTCAACATTCTAGCACAATTCCTTTTCCCTTTTCCAATACCTCAACATTGAAATATGCTTGGGTACCCAATGACAGCCTTTTAAGGGAATGTGTTAAAAGTAGCAAACAACCTACAATGGTTTATAAAAAATATCTTGTACAAACAGATAGTGCAAGAAAGTCCTAAATAGATGCCATGATAATCAAAAGATAACATGGGTTCCAATAGCTAAAAGTATTCACATTATCAACATTCATCATTTATTTTATTTAATCACAAAAACCATTTTCGTTACTTGATCCATTGGTTATGAAATTACATCATTTAAACATTGGACGTACCCAATCCATTATAACACATAAGAGAATAAGTCATGTTACCTGTCTCAATGGGGGGGGGGGGGATTTCATCACAAATACAACACACACACCATGGAGTCTCTTTCCCATTAGTCTCATCATATGAAACTGTTAGGAGAATAGATCACCAACCTGACTCTCTATCCCATGCATTATAAGGGTGGGGTTTAGAGAATCAGTCCAACCCAACATATAGGTGGAGCCTCATTCTAAAATCCAAAATACCACCAGGTGATGTGAACATGCTTATTCCTTCAATTCGTATATATACCAAATCATATACCATGCATAATCATTATAAATAACACTCACAGTTCACATTCCATTTAACATTTAAATCATATTTGGGATTTATCCCATTAACTCATTTACTACATACCTACATAGCCCATATAACCCATTTAACTTTCATATATCATTCTATTTAACTTATTTAATAATTTCAATACATTAACCGATTTATCATAATTCATCATTTCATAGGTATTGTCCCATTCATGAATTTTGATTTCAGTCCCGCAAGTCATTACACACATTCACATTATTCCATTTCACACTCTTTACATTGTTCCAAACAAAGCCTTATTCAATTATCAACATCTTTGAACCAGTATACATAATCCTTTATCTAACTCAACCTACATATAAACATGGTCATTATGGGATCTAATTTATCACATGTCAACTCCATTGTTAACATTCAAATTTTCAATGTTAAGGAATATTGGAACACCCCATGGGTGGCCGAAGATTGGTATTTTCAATCTCAATGAATCCTACATGGATCATGAGGAGCTCAATTAAACATTTATGAAACAATTTTACCAATTCTATTCAAAGGAATCAAATGAACAAAAAGACATAACCATTAACACAACCACAAATGAAAAAATCAACTCAAAGACTATGGAATATAACGTATAGAACAAAAACACGAACGTTAGATGGATACATGATTATCAATATCATTTCATCTAGATTCATGCACCCATTTAATCCCCATCCTAAGATCCACAGAAAAAGAGTGTTTATGGATTCAGATGATGAAGAATGAATTGATAATCCCAAATTCAAAAAATATAAGCAAGAGGAGCCTAACACTTACTCGGAGTTTCGATCCACAACCAACAATACTACAAACGACCATGAAATGAGGGAGATAGAATATTTGGAAGATTTTTGTGTTTATGTTCATCATAAAGGCAAGTCGAGGAAGATTGTGGATAAATTTCGGTGAGAAACATTATATCTTGTGGGGAAAAATTATTAAAATCCCACTTTTAATTGGGAAAATGGTGTGGCCACATCTTTTAGCAAACCTTGCACCGACCATGAATATACACTTATACAAGAGGGGCTGAGTCGCATAGTCACCTAAGGAACCCCACATGGTTTCAAAAACCTTTTTCCAACTATGTAGAATGAATTTTTCCCAATATCTCATTATTTGGCCTCCCCTCTAGCTTGGTTTGCTAAACTAGGCACCCCATCCTCTTGGAACGTATGGCATGGTGCACAATTAATATTAACCTTCCACCAACCAAGAAACATGCTCATGATAGACAAAATATCCCTTCATTAATTTCATGATCCCACAATATAGCCTCGAGCATCCTCATACATCCAATAAACATTCCATTGATCACAATAAGGAGACATTAACAAAAACAAAAACAATAACATACCTCGTCAAAATTCAATATCATACACCACTTGAGGGAATCTACCGTTGATTCCTATATCGAAATGAAAATACAACATAGATCTATTGTCAAATCCATCAATAAGGAACATATTTCTCACAAGGTAATTTTTAATAGATTAAATTAATTTTAAATAATATGTGATGATACTATGTTATGATTCGAGGGTTTTTTCCATTGTCTATTTTTATTCAAATACATTGATCATGATGTTAATCATATTTCAAATATTGGATTGATCATTGATTTTGACTGAAATGAAATTTTGGTCACCACCCATCACACAGTTCAATTTGACTTAGATCCTACGTTTTGTATTAGAGAGGTAACATAATTATTTATAATTACTTTAATATAATTGATTGATTTATGCATTTGCATTTTAGTTTTATATTCCACATTAATCACTCATAAATCTAAATTGTGAGATCTTCTTCTTCTCATTTCATTTCTCATGAAAATAATAAATTAATTAATATTATGATTCAATTATATTTGATGATCTTTCTTGGAGGTACTGAGAAATCTTGGTAGAATACACAAGAGTAGACGTCATGTAACTTAGAGGTACATGCCATGTACTAGTGTTCAATGAACCAAGAATTAATTCAAAATTAATTCAATGATTGTACATTTATTACATGAATAACAATTATTTTTACACCATGTGTCCAAAGGTCCTGTTTGGCACATAGTCATCTAGATTACATGGATTTTAACTGTCTTACACATTGTGTAATCTTTTAGTCATATATGGGTCATGTATCTTCTTATATGGCCTACCAGACTAGTTTTCATGTAACTCGGACACTATATGACATATAACTCATATTAACACCTTGTACTATAAAATTTTTAATGTAATGGTTTATATTCCAAGTCCCTAAGAACATGTCTCAGATAGATGGTAAAAATAGTAACCTCTATGTAATTGCTTTCATATGCCGTGTAATTTTTCCAAATTACTCAAAATAAAAAATTATTTTATTATACTATGAAAACCCATTTCTAAATGTTCTTGTGTGTGCCCATTAATTATATAAGACATTACATGTGAATAGTTTTAATATATATAAATGTTTAATTAATTTTTGTATTATATTTTAATCTTCATATCATGTATATGTTATATTATTGTTATTTCTCTACACACATTGAATCATAAAAAGTAATAAAAAAGTCATGTATTCATTAAATTGATAGTACATGTCATGAAAGTATGAGATAATCATATGTTACAATATCTCATAAGTAAAAGGTATATGATTATTATTCATATTATATAGTTTGGTTGGGTATTCACCGTGTTTCCTCCTGGTACCATTATTCATATTGTTAAAATTAAATAAATTTAATTTATTTATTAAAATGTTTTGATAAATGTGAATCTCAAGGAAATTTAGATTTGAATTAATATAAAATAATTGATTAATTAATGAATATAATATATTTATTTGAGTGTGATTAATCAAAAAAAATATGGATTAGAATTTAATTGTAATTTTATTAAATGAATAATTAATTGCATGCATGTGGATAATAATGAGTATAGACCAGACTATTATATGTCATTGGTTTCACCCAATTTTTTGTTAAATTATATTATAGGAACCTATTTTATCTAATCTCTTATTATGTATGTGCCTTCATGCCCATTGTTTCTTTTATATATTCCTTATGTGTGAATAAAAACATATATAATGTATAGGTATCCCATGTAAGTGTAGGAAGTTCATCTTTGGAGAAGAGGTAAAACCAATCAAAGAGAGATACATAGGTGGATCGGTGGAAAACTAAAACTTGAACGATAACATGTTCAACGAGATTCTCCCCACATTCAAATGTTAGTTTACTATTCTATAGTAAACTAACCATTAAAAAAGCACGATGAAAAAAATTGATTTGTTTTAAGACAAAAAAACATACATATTAACATGTTATTTCTCAAACTGAATTTCAACCTGTTTTAGAAATTTATTCTTATGAGAAAATAACTAAATAATATATGTAATTTTTTTTCATCAATAATATTTTCATCCTATTATTGAAAAATAATATTTTTATAAACTAATAAGTCAGTTGTTTCTTAAGAATCATCATAGTGATAATATAATTGGTGATATATATCAACATTTTATAACTATAATTTCTTTTAGAAATGAAATTGAACATTCATAATTTTAATCATTATTTTATAATAAGAATAATGCTATGGATTTAGTTGATGCGGATTGGATTAATGAAATGCAATATGAACCCAATGAGTTTGAATGGAATAATATTTGGACTTTGGTTTAACATCTTAATGATATATCTATAATTGGAGTAAAATAGGGGTTTTGGAAAAAATGTTTTGAAAATGAAATAATAGTTAGAAATTAATCTAGAATTATTAGTAAAGGTAATAATAAAAAAAGATGGAATATACTATGGGTAAACCTATGCAATAGTATCAAGACATGAACATATTCAAATAATTCAAGCTTTTATAACATTATTAAATTTTAATAAATTTCAAAAGTATTAGATCTGTGCTTCACATAACGGATTTGTTTTGGAGAATGTTTTTTTAGAAACCCATGGTTTTGAAAAAAAAACATACAGACTTGTTTATAAACATAGAAAAGAACATCTTTGACTTAACACGCCACTAGAGACTGTTATGATAAGTTAATTGGTTGTTTGTTACAAAAATCATCATTATGGGAGATATGTATGCAAATATATTTATAAAATAAGTTATTTAAAATATTATGATTGTACAAATACATGTTGATGAAATTATATTTGGTTTGACTCAAAAATAAATAATATATTTTTTTGTAGAGCTTATGAAATCTATTTTTGAAATGAGTATGATGGGTTAGTTAACATACATTCATGGTTTTAATATTTAATAAAAATTAGAAAAAAAATTTGTATCTCAACATAATTATATAAAAGTATATCTTATGAAATTCAGGTATGAATACAGTAAAAGTATTATTACTCCCATTTGAAACTCTAGTACTTTAGATCTGGATGATGTTGGGAAACCAATTGATCAATAGACTTTTAGATTTACAAATCGAATTTTACATTACAAAATAGATATTCATATTGATTTAATGTTTTTAATATGATTATATGCTAGAATTAGGCCAATCCCAAAGAATCGCATCTTAAAGTTGTTGGATGATTTTTTTATTATATTTATGGTACTATGGATTTAATCTTATTCTATTATTCGAGAAATGATTTTGAAGTAAAAAAATTTTAGATGATGATTTTTTATTGATGTAGAATGGATAGGAAAAGTACATATAGAACATGTCATTTTTATGAGAATATTCAGTTTCCTGGTTTTTGACGAACCAAAACTCATTAGCACTTTTCAGAATTGAAGTCAAATATGTGGCAGCTAGATGTTGTTGTGCTCAAGTGTTGTATATGCAACACACACTCATTAAATATGGCATGAGTTTTACTGAAACAAAAATTTATGTGATAACACGAGTCCCACTGCTCTAAGTAAAAACCCTACACATCACATACATGATAAGAAAATAAATATAAGAAACCATTTCATTTGATATCCCACACATTATAGAGATATAATTTTACAATTCAATAGAATGTAAGAACACATTTCAGATATTTTCACTAAACCCTTTCATTCCAATATATTTGGATACATTAAACAGAAGCTAGGAATGATGAATATCAGGTGATTAATCATATCTACTTATTGTTATTAATCTCCTGGCATTAATGATATCATTTTGTAATATTCTCTAAATATTATTTTAAGTTTAAAAAACCTTATTTTTTTGTAAAACACTCAGTTTTATAAAATGCTTTTAGTTTTAATATATATTTTCTTCATATATAAAAATATTTTTAAATTTTTTCATAATTACATTTTTATATAAGAACTATTCAAATTTAAAATTATTTAAAAAAGTTTCTTTGTAGTCAATATATTTCCCATAAAAACGTAGTAAAAAGTTTTCTCTGTCTATAATAGTTATAAAATATTCTAACTCAAAAATAATTAAAAAATATTCAAAAAAAATTTTTTTATAAAATTTATCACAACAAATTTTTGTTAAAAAATTCATGAGGACTATTTTTCTTGTATTTATGAAACTTTTCCCCTCAAAAAGGTATTATTATTTTAGTTTTTACACTTATCCATTACATTGGAAAAAAAAACTTGTTTACTTATTATTTAAGTTATGGAACTTTTTATTTGTTTTCAAATATATAAGTTTTTAAATTGGATTCCTATTCATTATAATGAAAAATTTTCTTAAAAATATTAAGAATTAAGAATTATATTTACATTCGTTCTATAATTAATTCATGATTTTCAGATAAGATACAAAAATTTAATCTAAGTCACTAATATTTATGGAATAATAACCATTACGGTCCTGCCTCTATATGGGAGGTAAAACCTATGTACCTCATCATTTCATAGATACCTTTCTCTTAACTCATATAAATCCTTTAATTCATCTTTCCAATGTTTTGGTAATTTTTCCAATAACTTGTTCAAGTCTCAATACAATGGGAACATTAGTATATTTTTTAATGAGAAGTGTATAGAGATAAAATTGTCATGTGAAAATGGGTTTAAATAGTATAATTCAATTATTAAAAGGATCATTTGTTTTCAAGGATGTGAGAATGATTTTGTTGAGAAACTATATAAGGATTTTGTTTTACATTTCAGAAAAATTTTAAGATAATATTATGGAACATTATGAAAAGGAATTTCTGGAATTGAAAGAGGAAGAGGAAGAAGAGAAAGAAGATGGAGAAGAAGAAGTAATAGAAGAAGATGAATAGGAAGAGGAGGAAGAATATGATGAAGAAGATTAAATAGAGGTTGATGAATAGTTAAATGAAAATAAAACATCAGGTTCACCATTATAATAAACTCTTCTACCTTTCCAATCAAATAAGGATACATATATAGAGTAATTTGGGAAAGAAAAATTGTTATCCAAATAAGAAAAAAATTCATCAATAAAAGACGTGGAAGAAGTTAAACAATCAAAAATAAATGTTTATGATAATGTTAAATATGATAAGGTATTATACATTTTTAATACATCATTATAAGAAAATGATTCTAAAAAATGCAATTAAAAAGATGAGAATGATGAAAAACTAGATATATAATCCTCCAAACCAAATTATCCTTAATATCTATCACGTTCATAAAACTCTAAAAAGATAGTTACTCATAATGTTTTTAATTATATATTCCAAAACATTAAATGGTTATGTCATTACATTCCCTATCTTGAAACTATAGAAATAATGTGTAAATATATTCAAAATAATCTAAATGAAAAATAAGAATCACTAAATAATTTTACTAAACTAGTTGTTCACATTAAAGAAGATATTAAATTTTTTAATGAAATCAAAATGTATATAAAGAGATTGTAAAATTAGTGGGTTACTTGTTAAAATAAATTGGAAATCAATCTCAAGGATCATGTTGATTAGTTAAAATAACTAATGAAACATTATTAAGAAATTAAAAAAATCTTTTAAAAATTTATCAATATATGTTTATGATAGAGTGAATTTTTTGGAAGTGTTTAAAGATACAAATGATGATCATAATAAGGATGTAAAAGTTTTGAATGAAAGGGTATATAGTTTAGAATTTGAAAATAAAATACTCCAAATATGAGAATATGATATTTTCTATGTGAAGTTTCAAAATAAAAAGATATATCAAAAGGATGACATACTTAAGTCATAAATTCAGAAGCCCAATGGTGATGATGAACGAGATCCTAAATCGAAAATTAATAGTTGTAGAGGCATAAAAGGAGAAATATTAATTTATTAAGTTGAAGGAAATTAAAAAAAAGTTTATTAATAAATAAATAAACTAAAACTCTAGATGTATATTTTGTAACATTTTATGAATTAATGTTAAATATAAATGAATTTTTCATCAAAAAACATTATGTCTGAACTTATTCCAATTAATTTTGTATGTATTATAATTATTTTATTTCTTGTAAGATTAGTTATTTCACATAATCTTTTTTCATATGTTTTCAATTTCAATCATTTTACATTATATCCCTTCCCTAATGTTTTTGTAAATCAAAAGGTTGGATAAATTTATAACACGATATAAATTTTTGAAGGGGGGATGATTATAAAGGGAGATGTGTTTGAGATATTATCCTAAAGGTGAGTTATTATCCTAAGGGGGGAGAAACTAAATAAATATATTCCATAGGATTATAAATATGTTACAAACTCATGGGGAGCTATGATATGAGGTATATCTTTGAATATCATAAAATTATAAAGGGCAGTATGTTTTCTTTTCAAAATTATTATTTTTTAATTTTTAGTGTGTTGTTTTGTACTATCCCAAAAGGGAATATTGTTAAGTCATATGTATTAATTCATACATTTACATTCCATAATTTTGGAAATCCCCAACATTTCATCAAAACACTAATTTTCTAACTTTACATTTCCCAAGTGTTTTTCTATGTTTTTTTAGAAAACATGGCTTTACACTAAACGTAGAAATAATTCCAATAAAAAAAATTTGTACATATTATTTTTCATTCCAATAACTATGATTCAGGGTGTGTATGATACATTGAGAAAATTAGTAGTTTGATCAGTAGTTAGAGTTATGGATTAATTAGTACATTCATGATTTCCAGAGAAACCCTATTCCAATTCATCATACTAACCCTTATTCAGTTTATTGGACTGAGAATCATTAAGGAAGTCCATCAGACTACCAAAGTTTATAATTGGTTTTATTTGAATTATATATATCATATGGAATCCAGAATTGAATTTTATTGGTGCTAATATAAATGACATGAACCTTTCAATTAAATAATCATAATTTGTTGTAAAATTGAATATCCATATCATTATGATTTATAAACTAAAAGTATTCTGAGGCCACTGCATGTAACATTGAAATATGACCTTTGGCAAATTCATCTATAAATAGAAGGTCATTTGAATAGTGGGTAGTTGATGAAATTTTCAAATCATGTTTTCTATATATTTCTCTACAAGAATGCATCATTCCTAGTATTTATAATTCATTAAAGATTTGATGTTCTAAGGAATACTAGTGAGGATTTTAATTACATTACAATAGTTTTCTTTCGTAATTGTATATCTTGTAGTGGTACAAATTTTGGTCTTTATGGAAAGTGAAGATGCTCCATCCGATCCATCAGATCAAGGGATTTAGGGGAAAGGATGAAATATGTTAATCATAATATTACAGAATTTCGTTCCCAAGAAAGTCATAGTTGAATCTGATCATTGTGTCAAGGGATTCAAGAGGATTAGAATATAGATATGATTCTAATCTATAATATTGAGGGATTTCCTCATAATGAATTACATACAATACAATATGTACTGAAAACTGTGGATATTTTAGTTAGGATTTATAACTACCTTAACTCTTATGGTTAAAGTGAAAATTATTCTATATGATTTTATGTATTTCTTATTATTATATGTTTTTGTATTTCATGTTTTTAAAGTATTTATTTTCTATTGTTCAGGTGTATGAAACATTTTTTTATCAGTGTTTATAATACTAATAAAATCTATTTTATTCAGATATTATTTAGAACTGATTGTATAACTAAAATCATCAGATGATCTATTATTCTGATAATTTTTATATAATTGGTTTTGTATTTTGTTTTAGTTTTTATAAAAAATATAATTCACCCCTATTGTAGCCATAGAATTATCTTTTAATCCTATAATTCATGGTCTATTTAAGGATATCTCATGATTATTAGTGGTTTTATACCAAAATGATAGTGGAGGGTGAATAAGTGAATGATATTAAACTCGTTTATTTAATTTGATGCTTTTGGAAATAGTAAATAATGATTGATCTCTCTTGAATTCATCCTTAGGAACATTTATTTTTCTCAAATTCATTTTGTGTGCATCTACTTTTTGATTATATTGTTTTTTCATTCATAAAAAGACAAAACAAAATGTTTGTGTTATTTTAATAAGTATGAAAACAAAAGAAATATTAATAAGTTATTATAATAGTGATAAACCAACCCATACAAACTCCTTGGGAAATTATCTTGTTTATAAATATACATCATTCTAATAATTTATTATTTTTTTAACAGTGGTTTGCAATAACATTGTTAATGACCCTTTTGTGTAATTTCTCACTTAGATCCATGTGCAACGCATAACACAACTATTGAAAATACTGAAGAATTTGGGTAACCGATCTATTTGTTAATGATTCATATATATTTTATATGACTAAAAATAATTTTTCTAATATTTCATGTCAATTGGATATTGAATGGTCAGTTTTAACTCCTATAATGATTATTTGTGTATTATTAAAAAAAGTAAATAATGACAAATGAAACCTTAATCTAAATCAATCAATATGAGCATCATATTTATGTTTTTTATTCATATATATCAAATGTATAAAAAATAATGTTATCAAATGTTTCCTCATCATCCTGAAGTTATTTTCTAAATTTTTACCATATGTGGGAAATATTTCATTTTAAAAAAACATTCAACTATTACTCTTTGTTCAATCATATTTAGAAACAAAAGCATATGATGGATGCAGCATTGATTCCTATAGATAGAAAAGAATATGTGATTATTATACCATGATTTATTATCAATCCATATGTGTTCTCAAGGAATTATTCTCTTTTCTGTGATTTGTAACTTTACTATAAATATGGGGGGTTATGGGGAACGCCACATTCAATCATACAAAGAAATCGTGATATAAGATTGTTGCTCTAATGAATCCTATTAAATTTTAATGACTTAAATACTATTTCCCTATGATTCCTTCTCAATCAGAGCTCGTTTGGTTGGTTTTTATCCCAAACCATATGATTTTTCAATTATTACAAAAATGTTAATAATTTCAAATCATAAATTAAGTTATACTGATAAATCTGGGAATCAAACTGATTCATGTTCGATTCCAAAATATTAAAACAGATTCAAGGAAAATTATTCTTGATTTTCACATCATTCTAATTGTTTTTTCTTTTTTTAGACACCATGAGAGATATTTCATTTTAATAAAACTATACAATGTTACTCATTGTTTTATATCATATCTAGAGTCACAAAAAAATGATGGATACAACATTGATTCCTACAGATTAGAAATGTCTCACTAATCATTCCCATATATTTTCATGTCAATACAATTGAGTTTACTAGGTATTACACTCTTCTATGTGATTTGTAACATAACTCCAAATCCCAGAGACAAACATGAATTTCAATTATATAGAGAAACTCGGGTAACTGATCAATGTTCCAATGATTCCTATAGATTATAAATGAATTAGTGATCAATTCCTAAATATTTCATGTCAATCAAATCACATGTGGTTGGTTTTAACCCCTAGAAATTTACCTTAAGCCGTATTAAACAATCTGATTACCACACATGTATATGATTGATTCTAATATATAACAAATTATTTGAGTAATGTTCTTCTATATTTTCACATCAATATGGTGTGGGTTTTTCATTTCTGACCCCCCTAATGTGAGATATGTCATTTTAATAAAACTACACAATATTACCTGTTGTTTTATATCATATCGAGTTACACAAGCATTCAATGGAAAATGCGTTGACTCTTACAGATAAAAAATGACTCAGTGATTTTTATCCCATGAATTCATGTCAATCGATGTGTGATTTCTTGGCATTAACCTGATTTATTTGATTTTTCACTTAACTCCAACATTGAGGGAAAAACCCCATATTTGGTCATACAATCCAATTTGGATATATAATCGATGTGTTGATAAATCCTATGAATTTCAAATGACTTAAAGATCGTTTTCCTAGGATTTCATGTTAATTAGAGATCATTATTCACTTATTATTTAACACTAATCCAAGTGTGTTAACTCATTTTGACTCCTAAACTGGTTAGAATTCATTTGAAGAAAATAATAGATGTAAAAAAGTGCACTAAATTGCACCAATTATTTTTAGCATTCAATTGATATGTTTTTTTCATTTTGAGATAAAAAGTCCTTAATATTTATTTTATCGTGTTTTCCCATAAATCTAATTGTATTTAGTTTTTTTGTGAATAAACACATGGTCAAATTTAATTAAATGAAAAAGGAAATTTTATTTTTAAAATTACTAAAAAAAGAGACATTTAATTTGAATGGAAAACTAGAAAGCCCAACTAAAACACACCTCCTAGATCTGATCCATCTTGTAGGACATTCAATTCTACAAACGTGTGTTGTTGTTGGGTCCTCCAAAAATAGAAATTATTAATAAAATAATAGTAAATGTAATAAAAAAATATATTTTATAAAACTACATCATAAGATCCCTGCACAATTACACTGGATGATATATTCCCAAAGTCCTTGGACCTCATCTAGCACTAGTGTATTTACCTTCTCAGGAGAATGAATTTATCCTCAAAATATTTTACCCACTATGTCATCCCATTAATAACATTACCCCAAAACCTAGAAAACGAATCTTTAGAATAAGTAATCATTGTTCCATATGCCATGTTATATCCATGTCCATCATGATCAATGATGTGATTAAATATCTCAAACCTCTACATGGAATGTTTTCAACGATCTTCTGGTAGCTATGTAAATATAGAATTAAATAGATCATATGTCATATATAAATATAAATATAAATATGTATATATAGATATATGTATTTATTGTTTATTAATAAAAATGTTTTCTTTATGATTCATAACCTCATGATCATTTCTATCTCATGTTGTAATCCATACTGATATTATATCAATCAGTGTACCTTTCTCCCATAACTATAATCCAATAATATATAACAATATAACACAAAAAACATAAAATAATAAATATAAATATTAAATGAAAAATAGATCATGTAAAATATAGAATTCTTGATGAGTCGCATTCCTGTGAGGTAGTCTCTTCATCACATGATTCTCATAAGGACGTGTCACCACCACCTACATTCAATTAATTCAACTTTTAAACGTTTAAAATGTTACACATTCTATGAAATATATAAAAACAAAGTAAATAGGATCTATATCATAGCCTCAATAGTTGTAACACCCTAAGATTTCATAGTGCATTATTTCTTCAAAATAATTCAATAACTTGCACTACAAGCAACACCGAGTTCAAGCGCACCATGACATACCAAATAAGCCGTTGAAAAGAGGTTATGAATATTATTAACTGAATTATGAACATTATATAATCCTTATAATTTTAGAATCCATATTATGAGTTTATTGGACATATTCTAAGAACAAATACATTTTTTCAGAAAAAAGTAGTATTTTAAAAAAAATTCACTTTTACCGACTTTTATTGGTGAACCCTTTTTAAATAAAATATTTTAAACTTTTATATATTCAATTTGACTAAATTAATTAATTATTTAGAATGGGAACATAAAAAATTTAAAATGTAACACCCCAAGCCTCCGCAATAGGCTTCTCTTTGAATAATAATGTAGCTTGTGTTGTACGCAACTTCGAGTTCTATCACACACCACAACCAATCAAATTAGTTGTTATATATAGTAATAACTTCTTTTCGAAATTTTATAAATTTTATCTCTCAAAATGGACTTTTTTTTTGGATTTGGAATATCATAATTTTCCTAGGGTAAAAGTTTGGTACTTTTCGGATAACTTTTATATACTGAATTAATAGTGAAAATTACTAAATTTTAATTAAAAACAACATTTTTATTAAAAATAATTAATAGTGATAAATTATGAATATGAGTGGTTTTAAAGTATATTTAGAATATATTTTTTCCATTTAATATAATTTTGGTCATTGGACATAATTTCACAATTAGACCAGATATAAACAATTGTCAATCTTTTGATAGTTATTATTTCATACAAACCTGCTTTTTGTTTTGATAATGGAAATTAATTTTAAATTAATTTCTACCACTTCTAGGTTTTTAATTAGGAAACATGGATTCCATATTTGGAATCAGGATGTCCAAATTGAGTAAATTTTTAACTCTTAGTTTTAGACATTTTGAATAAATATTTCGGTAAATATTTTATTTACCATGGTTAAAGGGTAAATCCGGTAAATAAGGGTAAAAATAATATTATAATAATATTAATTTACCATAAAACGTGTCCTAATCCTATTGGTTGAAACATATCCGACCATGGGAATATTTGGGTCAATTTTTGGACTCCATGGATCCACTTGTATGTGATAATGACACTTTATATTAATTAAGATAAAGTAAATACAAAAATGACATATGCATTTATCTTTTAGAAAAACAATTTTTACATAGGGTTATATATATATATATTATATTTTAGACTATAAATATTCATTATAAAGGTAAAAATATTTCCTACATTATGGTATTTTAATTATAATTTTTAGACATTGAAAAATTAAAAACATGAATGGCACAATAATGATGAAGTATTTTCCTTATTAATGAAAGAATCAAATAATTGGTATTATAAACATTAAAATAAATATAATTTGAATGTATTTATGACATACAAAAATTTTATTGGTTAATATGACCTGTTAGGATTGCATTTATAATTTTGTTTCGAATTAATAATGTTTTTATGACTTTAACAAAAATAAATTATTGAATAGTGTCAAAATTGAAAGAAATGAGTTTTAAAACAAATATTATATTATTAAATGATATTCTATTCTTAAAAATCTACGGTTCTGCCAAAAAAAATTATATAATGATAGTTGAATTATTATTGAACAACATGGGGGTCGTATGGAAGTTTATATTATGTTTATTAACTATATATTATAAAAATACAAAGTGACATGGCAAGTGTTAAACTAATTACCCAAGAGTTAAAACTAAAATATAAGGTTAATATAATGACCCAAACATGTCTAAAATCTATTAGTTGAAAAGATTTCGACTCATAGCCAACTAAGCCTTGAAATAAATTCATTTGGAACCGTTATAAACCGAATATGATTGAATAATAAATTAATACATTAATCGTTTTCATAGGTGACCCTCACCCCTCTCATAAAAGTGCACTCCACCTTCACTCTATTTTACACCATCAAATCCATTTGGAACGGGAAAACCCTGACCAAATATCTTCTCAACATCCCTAAATTCATTCTAGAGGCCATCCTTTGGTTAGAAAGAGAACTTATGGATACCTTTTTGATCAAATCAAAAAGAAGAACCCGAAGAAGAGGTAATGATTTCACCACCCTCTTTCAAGTTCTCTTATTCTTCCACTTACTCATTATTTTTTGTTTCAATTATAAAATAAAAACTCCAGTATATTCTATATAATGTGATGTTATTATAAATATGGCACACCTATATTAATTATCATACCCATCCATTGAATAACAAGTCACCATACGTGCGTATGTACGGCTTACCGTCTCAACGTCGTGGTGTAATTGTTATTCAATACATTATTATTTGGATGGGTACAATAATAATGTGTAATTGATGTAAATAATAAATATATTCCGATAATAATCCTTTAAATATGATATAACATCAAATTATATATTATTTTGATATGAAAATAATGATATTGTCGTTCACCCCGTACGTACAGATTACCTTGCTCACGACACGATGAGATTAATTTCCAAGTTCATCATTCATCGGCGATTGTAAAAATTTATATTAATTATAAGAATGTAATATGTGAAATAATAATTATACTAGAGACATTTATATTTATATATAAAAGTATTTATGTACTTACATATATCTTATTCACTTACATCTATTCAATACTATATGAAAATTGGAACCACGTTTATGCATACGTACAGACTACCGTCTCCACAAATAGCGTTTTACATTTCATATATATGTCTATTATACATATTTATATTCTAAATATATATGATATATAAATCAAGTTTTATATTCTGTAAGTATATAAATAATGATCTATGTGATACAATCAAGAGTAAAAATACAAAACACGTACGATAAAGAAAGTTATTATTACCCTAAATGTTAATTTAACATGGAAATTATTATTAAATAGTTAGTATAAAGTCATAATTAAATCATGTGTGATATAATAAATTTTAATATGGTTCTGGTATAATTTAATAACATACTATGATCTTCTTACTGGAGGTTAAATGCACCCTCGACTAATGGAAAGTCCAAAGTAAGGGGTTTTCATCTCACTCCTTATTCTTGTTATATTCATGCAATATTGCCACTATTACCTATTGTGTGGTGTATGTACTACCCATAATTGTATTCGTTGTGTAATACACTTTATCTTTTGTGTATTTACATATTCATTGTATGATACCTCTTTCATGGGTTGTATGTTTCGTAAGTTACGAAATTGGTAAGGGTTAATTTCACAATCTCTTTATTGTCAGCGGATGTTTTTATGTTAGTATCTACTGGGACATATTTATTATCCATGTACATGTTTTATGAAATAGTTTTCAAATGTATTATTTTATTGGAATTTTTTACTAAACAATTTTTTCAAATGTTTTAAATATATATCCTTCTAAATCTTTCTCATTATTGTCCATGTCTTCAAAATGGTTTTAAAGATTTATTTATATGAACATAAATGTTTTCAAAATTTTAATTCATTTCAAATGTTTGAAAGTGTTATGGGACCATTTGATTCAAAAATGACTTTAAATTACTTCTTTTCTAAATTGTGTGACTTTTAAATGTTTTCATGAAAAATCAATATTTCTCTCGAAGAGTTTTACAAATCATTTTCATCTATGTCAAAATACTTTAATGGATTTTAAACTTGTTTTGAAGTTGATTTATCATGATACAAATCTTCCATATTGTGTTGAAGGTTTTGTGATATGTTTTACTATGGATGGGTTATTTTTATACCATTCATTGTTTATGGGTAATGTATTGACATTTCGTATGCTAGTTTTAATACAAATGTTTGTGTTATGCTTAGTCCTTTTCATATGAGGAATGCATTGGCACGAGGCATTGTAAAAATCTTATTTGTAGTCTTGGAACGAGGTCTTGTCTAAGTGGTTATGATAGTCTGGAATTATGCATTCCATCATTATGAAAGTGGTTATTGATATTGCATTTGATTATTCGACCTGTAGGATATCCATGTGAATATGTAAATGGAATTATTTCATTTTATTTTTTTCCATATTATTCTCAAGTTCATGCTAAAAAGTCTTTTGTTTTAGTTATACTTTTCCTTAATGGTTTATGCTTAGTTATGAATGTTTCTATGGTATTGCTTACCCTTACCGAGCGATTGAGCTCACACCTTTCTATGTTTTATTTTTCCTAGGATTCCAAGAAGTGTATTGTGATTGATATGTAGGTTTAATCAAACAGAATAATGGCATTCATTAAGATTTTTTATGTTGTTTTGTATGTCTTAATGTGAAATGTAACGTTCATGTATGTAATCTATTTTCCAAGACTTCTAAACTAATCGGTCCTTAGGGACTGGATTCCTTATAATCTTATCAATGTATTAAAATAATGCACAGACACTTGGTAACTGGGTTCGGGGTGTTACAGTTGGTATGAGAGGATGTTTAGTAAAACCCTTGGATACTAGATTTAGATAAACTCTGATTAGAGCACATTGACCTATGATAGACATTGAGGATTAGTATAGAAGAACTTCTAGAAATTTGGTATTGTAGGGATTTTTGAGTTTTCCGTGCAATACATCCTTATCTGGATACGAGCAGGTAGAGGCGGCTCTGGAACAGAAGTACATATGGGAAAAATTGGAAAACACTGCCTTGAGCTAGACTCGAATGGGAACAGGTGCACGACAATAGGCCTTGCTACACTATTGGTTATCACACTCCTGGAGGATATGATTAGGATAATTCTCATTATTATTTCAAACCATTATGAAGGGTTTATGATTATATACTTCGTCAATGAACACATATTTATGATTATGGATTATATCCATAAATCATTCAATTTACATTAGGTATTTTACATGTTTGGAATTATTCATTAAAATTCATAAACGGACCTAGTTTATGCCATTGTATAGAAATGGCACCCAATATAATGAATGTGAACTCCAGCAATACGTATCATCCAAAGAATAAGAAGAATCATATCTTTAAGGGTATTAAGACATCGTTTAGAAGGAAAATAGTGTCTCATGAATTATGATCATATGAATAAATAGTATCATGTGTTGATAAGATAAGTAAATATTTCACTAAGTCCAATGGCTTAGAAGGGAAGAAAGAGAAGAAAAGGATGAAAGAGAGAATGATAGATAAAGGGAGGAGGGAAAAGATTAATTTTATAATATATGATAACTGTTGGAAGAAACACCCTAGAACTTTCCTGAAGGGAATGGGAGTTTGTTATAAGTGTGGAGAAAAAGGGCACCATGTGCATGATTGCAAGGGTAAGAAAAAGGTTTCGAATGTGCAGTTCTTCATCTACAAAGATTTGAGAAACTATGCGAACCAATGTACAAATCATTAGATTATTCCCCAAATTATGCTATTGGATAATAATAATGTTATGATACTAACATAGATGAGGAGGAATGACTAGAGTTTTATATTTTTATTTGAGAATTATGTCATTTGAATGTTGTATCAATAATGTACTAGTTATAATAATTATAGAGTATATAAGTTTTGTACTACAGTACTATTTCATTTAGGACTTGAGATTGTGTGGAACCAAGAAAAGTGGATCAATTGTAGGTTAAATTTTTGGAAATATATGGTTTAGAGAAAGATAAAACATAATATGGTTCTAATAATGAGGAAGTGATTTTGGAATAAGAGATGGTAAATTTGAATAAATTATATTCAATATTCTTGACTACCTTGAAACTAATTAATTATTTCGATTCCCATCATTGTTGGAGTTCGCACCATTTTTGGATAGGAGTATATCTAGTATTCTATATGTAATAAAGGAGCTAGAATGTAATTAATAAGGTTTTGTGGTAATTCATGATGTGCAATGTTTTAAAAGAATACATGATGAAGGTGTTCACGTGATATTACGTGGGAAAAAGGATCTTCATTATGCTTACCTTTATTACAAATTTTGGACTGTGAGTTTGGAAAATTGTTTTGGATAAATCTAATTTGTGATTATTTTTGGATTTCCATAAAAAGGATAACACGGAGGTCCGGTGGCTACCCGTCGTGTCAGACAAGGCCACGAGACCTGAACCCACAACCGAAGGGAGACAAGGGGACCCACGTGATGTCCAGGATTGAAAAATGTAGTTTTTTAATAGTTTTACATGAAGAATTATAAATTCATATTTATTGAACCCCATACGAATATGATAAATAGAATATTATATTTATGTTCTATTATTTTTTAGAGTGAAAGATGAGTTTGTGGTAGAACTTAGTTAAAGGATTGGACTCTACATGTCAAGTATATATTATTATTCTTCACATATTCAATGAATAAATTTATTCTTATACTATAATGAAGAGATCATAAAACAAATAATTTTTTATCCGAACACAATATGTATTGTTGAACCTATGTTTTTTAAAATCATCCTAAATTGATGAATATAAGGCCATCCATTTGACACTTGTTTTTGATTGATGAATTCAATCACTACCTATAAATATTTACATTTTTACTCCAATTATATGACTCTAATTTTCACCAATGTTATCCTAATGGAGATCATAATTTGGTGGTGACCCTTTCATTTCTCATTTCCTCTTATTAAGACTAATTTTTTATATCCCAATTTCTGATGTGGGTTATCAAACAAAGATAATTTTTATTTTCAACCTTTAATTTCAATGATCAATTTCAAATTGCAAGGAAAAAATTTATTGAAGGTGGAAAGAATGTAACACCCCATGATTTCATAGTGCGTTATTTCTTCAAAAAAAAATTCAACAACTTGCACTACACGCAACACCGAGTTCAAGCGCACCATGACTTACCAAACAAGCCGTTCAAAAGAGGTTATGAATAGTATTAACTGAATTTTAAACTTTATATAATCCTCATACTTTTATAATCTATATTATGAGTTTCATACACATAATTTAAGAACAAATTCATTGTTTCAGATAAAATAAGTATTTTTTAAAAAATGCACTTTTACCGACTTTTAATGGTGAACCATTTTAAAATCCAATATTTTAAACATTAATATATTTAATTTGACTAATTTAATAATTTTTTTATAAAGGGGACATCAAAAATTTACAATGTAACACCCCAAGATTCCACAGTACGCTTCTCTTTGAATAATATTGTAACCTGTGTTGTACGCAACTTCGAGTTCTAACACACACCACAACCATTCGAACTAGCTGTTATGAAAAGTAATACCTAGTTTTTGAAATCTTATAAATTTTATCACTCAAAATGAAATTCATTTTTGGATTTGGAATATCGAAATTATTCTTGGGTAAAATTTTGGTACTTTTCAGATATTTTTTATATTTTGAATGAATAGTGAAAATTACTAAATTTTAATTAAAAACAACATTTTTAATCAAAATAATTAATAGTGGTAAATTATGAATTTGAGTGGTTTTAAAGTATATTTAGAATTTATTTTTTCCATTTAATACAATTTTGGTCATTGGACATATTTTCACATTTAAACCGGACATAAACAATTGTCAATCTTTTGATAGTTATTATTTCTTACAAACAAGCTTTTTGTTTTGACAGAGGAAATTAATTTTAAATTAATTTCTTCCACTTATGTGTTTTAAATTTGGAAATCTGGATTCCATATTTAGAATCAGGATGTTCAAATTAGGTAAAGTGTAAACTCTTATTTTCAGACATTTTGAATAATTACTTCGGCAAATATATTATTTACCATGGTTAAAGTATAAATCCGGTGAATAATGGTAAAAAAATATTATAATAATATTAATTTAACATAAAACGTGTCTTAAATCTATTGGTTGATAAATTTCCATCCATCAGCATCTTTGGGTTGATTTTGGGACTCCATGGATCCACTTTTATATGATAATGACACATTATATTAATTAAGTTAATGTAAATACTAAAATGACATAAGCATTTATCTTTTTGCAAAACAATTTATACATAGGGATATATGTATATATATATTATATTTTAGACTATAAATATTCATTATATATTTAAAATGATTTCCGACATAATGGTATTTTGTTTTTAATTTGTAGACAGTGAAAAATGAAAAATATATATGACACAATAATGATGAAGTATTTTCCTTATTAAGGAAAGACTCAAATAATTGGAATTATAAACGTTAAAACAAATATAATTTGATAGTTTTGATGACATCCACGAATTTTATTGGTTAATATGACATGTTAGGATTGAATAAATAAATTTTTCTTTAATTAATAATGTTTTTTATGACTTTAACAAAAATAAATTATTGAATAGTGTCAGAATTGACATAAATGAGTTTTTAAAACAAATATTATATTATTAATTGAAATTCTATTCCCAAAAATCTAAGTGTCAGACAAAAAAATTATATAATGATAGATGAATTATTAATGGACCACTTGGGGGTAGCTTG
Organism: Viscum album; assembly: GCA_963277665.1. Classification (NCBI taxonomy): domain Eukaryota; kingdom Viridiplantae; phylum Streptophyta; class Magnoliopsida; order Santalales; family Viscaceae; genus Viscum; species Viscum album. The sequence continues at coordinate 987,334,179 of OY728139.1, read as the reverse complement.
GATGTATATAGTAAGTTTATTAACTATATATTATAAAAATAAAAAGTGATATTGTAAGTTTTAAACTAATTAACCATGATTTAAAACCAAAATATAAGGTAAATATAATGACCAAAACCAATATAAAATCTATTGGTTGAAAGGATTTCGACCCATAGCCATCTAAGGATAGAAAAAATTTATTTTTAACCATTTTAAACTGAATATTATTAGATAATAAATTAATAATTTTATCTTTTTCTTAAGTGACCCTCACCCCTCTTATAAAAGGGCACTAACCATTCACTCTATTTCACACCTTCTAAGCCATTTGGCTCGGCCAACCCCTGCCCAAATATCCTCTCAACATCCCTTTCTTCTTTATATAGGCCCTCCTTTGGTTAGAAACCGATCATAAGGATCCCTTTTATTCAAATCAAAAGGATGAACACAAAAAAGAGGTAATGATTTCACCAACCTCTTTCAAGTTCTCTTATTATTCCACTTACTCTTTCCTTGTTGTTTCAATTATAAAATAAAAACTCTAGTATATTATATATAATTTTATGTTAGTATAAATATGTCCCAACTATATTTATTATCCTATCCATCATTTGAATAACGTGTCACCAAACGTGCGTATGTAGGTCTTACCGTCTCCATGTCGTGGTGTAATTGTAATTCAATACATTATTATTTGTATGGGTATAATAATGATGTGTAATTGATGTAAATAAAAAATATATAATGATAATATTTCTGTAAATATGATATACTATTCAATTATATATTATTTGAAAATCAAATGAATGATATTGTCACTCAGGCGTACGTACGGATTACCATCTCCACGACGCGATGGGATTCATTTCCAAGTTCATCATTCACTGACGATTATAAAAATGTATATTAATTATAATTATGTAATATATGACATAATAATTATACAGGAGATATATATGTATTTATATATATAAGTATTTTTTTACTTACATATATCTTATTCACATACATCTGTTCAACACTATATGATAATGGAAACAACGTTTATGTGTACATACGAACTACCGTCTCCATAAGCAGTGTTTTAAATTTCATATATATGTCTATTATACAAATTTATATACTAAAAACATATGATATATAAATCATGTTTTATATTCTGGAAGTATTTAAATCATGATCTATGTGATACAATCAAGAGTAACAAGTTAAAACATGTACGATAAAGAAAGCGATTATTACCCGAAATGTTGATTTAACATGGAAATTATTTTTAAATGGGTAGTATAAAGACATAATTAAATCATGTATGATATCATAAATATTAATATGGTTCTGGTATAATTTAATATCATACTAAACTCTTTGTATAGGAGGTTAAACGTACACTCAACAAAAGGAATGTTCAAGGAAAGGGGTTTTCATCTTGCTCCTTACTCTCGTGAGATTCATGAAATATTGACACAATTACCTTTGGTGTTGTGTATGTACATCCCATAATTGTATTATTAGTGTAATAAACTTTAACTTATATGTATTTACATATTCATTTTATGATACCTGTTTCGTGGGTTCTATGTTTCGTAAGATACCAAATTGGTATGGGTTAATTTCAAAATCTCTTTATTATCCGAGGATGTTTTTACGAAAGTATCTACTGGGAAATATTTATTATCAATGTCCATGTTTTATGAAATATCTTTCAAAGGGATTATTTTAAGGGGCTTTTTTAATAAGACATCATTTAAAATGTTTTAAATATTTATCCTTCTAAATCTTCCTCATTAGTTTCCATGTCATTTAAATGGGTTTTAATGATTTATTTATATGGACATGAAAGTTTTCAAAATGATAATGCCTTTCAAAAGTGTCAATGTGTTATGGGACACATTGATTAAAAAATGACTTTAAAGGACTTATTTTCAAAATAGTGTGAGTTTTAAATGTTTTCATGAAAAGGTGTATTTCTCTCAAAGAGTTTTACAAATCATTTTCATCTATGTCAAAATCCTTTACTGGATTTTAAACTTGTTTTGAAGTTGATTTATCATGATACAAATATTCCATATTGTTTTGATGGTTTTGTGATATGTTTGACTTGAATTCGTTATTTTTATATCATTCATGGTTTTTGGGTAATGTATTGACATTTCGTATGCTAATTTTAATACGAATGTTTATGTTATGTTTATACCTTTTCATACGAGGAATGCATTGGACTTAGTAAGAGATGGGTGGAGCCCACTATAGCTCCTCGATGCATTGGTAGGTCTAATGAGACAAACTAGTGTCTTGGCATGAGGCCTTGACAAAATCTTATTTGTATTCATGGCACGAGTCCTTGGCTACATGGCTATGATATTCTGAAATTTTTCATTCCATCGTTAAGAAAGTGGTTTGTGATATTGCATTTGTTTATTTGACTGGTAGAATATCCATGTGAATAAGTAAAAGGCATTATTTCATTTTATTTTTTCCATATTATGCTTAAGTTCAAGTTTAATAGGATTTTGTTTTAGTTATAAATTAACTTAAATGTTTATGCTTATTTATTAATGTTTCTGCTGTATTGATTACCCTTACTGAGCATTTGAGCTCACCCCTTTCTATGTTTTATTTTCCCTATGATTCCAAGAAGTGTATTGTGATTGATATGCAGGGTTAATCCAAGGGAATAATGGCATTCATAAAGATTTTTTATGATTTTTTATGTATTAAAGTGAAATGTATCTTTCATGTATGTAATCTATTTTCCAAGACTGCTAAACTGATAGGTCCTTCAGGACTTGATTCCTTGTAATCATGCCAATGTATTAAAATAATGCACTGACTCTGGGTAACTTGGGTCAGGGCATAATAGTTGGTATCAGAGGATGTTTAGTAAAACCCTTGGAAACTAGATTTAGATAAACTTTGATTAGAGCACATAGCCTTAATATAGTCAATGAGGATTAGTAGAGAAGAACTTCTAGAAATTTGGTATTGTAGATATTTTTGATTTTTCCGATCAATACATTCCTATATGGGTATGAGAAGGTGGAGGCTGCTCTGGAACAGATGTACCTATGGGTATAATCAGAAAACACTACCTTGAGCTAGACTCGAACGAGAACTGGTGCACGACAACATGCCTTGCTACACTCTTGGTTATCACACTCTCGGGGGATATGGTTAGGATAATTATCATTATTATTACGAGCCATTATGAAGGGTTTATGAGTATATACTTATTCAATGAACACATATGTATGATTATGGATTATATCCATAAATCATTCAATTTACATTAGGTATTATACATGTTAGGAATTATTCATTGCAATTCATAAACTGACATAGTTTATGCCATTGTATAGAAATGAAGCCCACTAGAAGGAATTTGAACTCCAGGAATACGTTTGATCCAAAGAATAAGAAGGATCATGTCTTTCTAGGTATTAATCCATCATTTGGAGGGAAAATAGTCTCCCATGTATTATCATCATATGCAGAAACAATATCATGTGCTGATAAGATATGTAAAGAGTTCACTGAGCCCTATGGCTTTGAAGGAAAGCAAGAGAAGAAAAGGATGGAAGAGAAAAAGATGGATAAAGGGAAGAGGGAGAAGAAAAATTTTCCAATATGTGATAACTGTGGGAAGAAACACCGTGGATCTTGCCTAAAGGGAATGGGAGTTTGTTATAATTTTGGAGAAAAAGGACACCATGTACGTGATTGCAAGGGTAAGAAAAATGTTTCAAATGTGTAGTTCTTCATCTGCAAGGAGTTGCGACACTATGTGAACCAATGTCCAAATCATAGGAGTATGCCCCAAATGATGCTATTGGATAATAATCACGTTATGATACTACCATAGATGAGGAGGAATGACTAGAGTTTTATGTTGTTATTTCAGCTTTATGTCATTTGAATGTTATATCAATAATGTACTGGTTATAATAATTATAGAGTATATAAGGTTTGTACTGCTGTACTATTTCATTAAGGATTTGAGATTGTGTGGAACCACGAAAAGTGGATCAATATTAGGATAAATTTTCTGAAATATATGGTTTAGAGAAAGATAAAACATAAAATGGTCCTGATAATGAGGAAGTGATTTTGGAATAAAAGATGGTATATTTGAATAAAATATATTGTATATTCCTAACTACCTTGAATCTGATTAAGGATTTCTATTCCAATAATTGTTGGAGGTTACAACATTTTTGGATAAAAGGAGTATATCTAGAATTCTGTAAGGAATAAAAGAGATTGAATATAATTAATATGGTTTTTTTGAAATTCAGGATGTGCAATGTTTTAAAAGAATACATAACGATGGTGATCACATGTTATTACATGGGAAAAAGGATCTTCATTGTGTTTACCTTCAATACAAATTATGGACTGTGAGTTTGGAAAAAAGTGGTTTGGATAAATCTAGTTTGAGATTATTTTGGTATTTCCATAAAAAGGAAATCCCGGAGGTTGGGCGGAAACCCGTCGCATCCGGCAAGGACGAGAGACTTGAACCCACAACCCAAGGGCGAAAATGGTCTATCACCAAGCACTGACCCATGTGATGTCCTGGATTGAATAATGTAGTTTTTGTAATGTTCTTACAAGAATAATTATAAATTCATTTTTATTGAACCAAATATGAATATGATAAATAGAATATTATTTTTAAGTTATATTTTCTTTTAGAGTGAACGATATGTTTGTGGTAGAACTTAGTTAGAGGATGGGACTCTACTTGTCAAGTATATATTTTTCTTTTTCACTTATTCAATGATGAAATTAATTCTTTTACTTTACTAAAGGGATCTTAAGACAAAAAATGTGTTATCCTAATACGATATGTTTTGTTGAACCGATGGTATTTTAAATCATCATAGATTGATTAATTTAAGGCCCTCAATTTTACACTTTTTTTGATTGATGAACTCAATCACTGCCTATAAATATTTATGTTTGTCCTCAAATTATATGACTCTAATTTCCACCAATGTTCTCTTAATAAATATCATAATTTTGTGGTGACCCTTTCATTTCTCTTTTCCTCTTATTAAGACGAAATTTTATTAACCAAATTCCGATGTGGGTTTTCCAACAAAGATAATTTTTATTTTCAACCATTATTTTCAAAGAACAATTTCAAATTTTGAGGACAAAATTTATTGTAGGAGGGAATAAGTAACACCCCAAGATTTCATAGTGCGTTATTTCTTCAAAATAATTCAATAACATGCACTACTCACAACAACGAGTTCAATCACACCATGACATACCAAACAAGCCATTCAAAAGAGGTTATGAATAATATTAACTGAATTTTGATCTTTATATAATCCTTATAATTTTAGAATCCAAATTATGAGACTCTTAGAAATAATGTAAGTACAAATTCATTTTGTTTTCAGATAAAAGAAGTATTTTTTAAAAAATGCACTTTTACCGACTTTTAATAGTGAACCCTTTTTAAATCCAATATTTTAAACATCTATATATTAAATTTGACTAAATTAATTAATTATTTAGAATGGGGACATCAAAAATTTACAATGTAACACACCAAGCTTCCACAATACGCTTCTCTTTGAAAAATACAGTAGTGTGTGTTGTACGCAACTTCGAGTTCTAACACACCACAACCAATCGAACTTGCCGTTATGAATAATAATAACTACTTTCTGAAATTTTATAAATTATATCTCACAAAATGGACATAATTATGGGATTCAGAATATTTAAAATAGACTAGGGTAAAAGTTTGGTACTTTTCAGATAACTTTTATATTTTGAATGAATAGTTAAAATTACTAAATTATAATTAAAAACAACTTTTCTAATCAAAATAATATATAGTGATAAACATTGAATTTGTGGGTTTCAAATTATATTTAGAATATATTTTTACCATTTAATACAATATTGGTCATTGGACATAATTTCACATTTAAACCGGACATAAACAATTGTCAATCTTTTGATTGTTATTATTTCTTACAAACACGCTTTTTGTTTTGACAGTGGAAATTAATTTAATATTTATTTCTTCCAGTTCTGTGTTTTGAATTTGGAATCATGGATTCCATATTTATAATTAGGATTTCCAAATTGTTTAAATAGGTAACTCTTATTTTTACACATTTTGAATAATTACTTCGGTAAATATTTTATTTACCATGGTTAAAGGGTAAATTTGGTAAATAAGGGTATAAAATAATATTATAAAAATATTAATTTACACTATAACATGTCCTAACCCTATTGGTTGATACTTTGCAGACCATGGAAATCATTGGGTCGATTTGGGGAACCCATGGATCCACTTTGATGTGATAATGACACATTATATTAATTAAGTTAAAGTAAATACAAAAATGACATAGGCATTTATCTTTTAGAAAAACAATTTTTACATAGGGTTATTTATATTATATTTTAGACTAAAAATATTAATTAGATAGAATTTTTTTTCCTACATAATAGAATTTTATTTATAATTTTTAGACATTGAAAACCTAAAAATATATATGACATAATAATGATGAAGTATTTTCCTTATTAATGAATGAATCAAATAATTGTTATTATAAACGTTTGAATAAATATAATTTGAAAGATTTTATTTGATCCACGAATCTTATTGGGTAATATGACATGTTAGGATTTCATAAATGAATTTTTTTCGAATTAATAAAGTTTTTATGACTTTAACAAAAATCAATTATTGAATAGTGTCAAAATTGACATAAATGAGTTTTGAATACAAATATTATATTATTAATTGATATTATATTCTTAAAAATCTATGTATGAGCCAAAAGAATTATATAATCATAGGTGAATTATTAATGGACCACTTGGGGGTCGCGTGGATGTATATAGTATGTTTATTAACTATATATTATAAAAATACAATGTGACATGGTAAGTGTTAAACTAATTAACCAAGAGTTAAAACTAAAAGATATGGTTAATAAAATGACCCAAACATATCTAAAATATATTGGTTGAGAGTATATAGACCCATATCTACCTATTTCTCGAAATAAATTCATTTGGAACCATTATAAACGGAATATGATTGTATAATAATTTAATACTTTAATCTTTTTCTAATGTGACCCTCACCCCTCTTATAAATGGCCACTCCCCCTTCACTCTATTTTAAACCTTCTAAGCCATTTGTCTCAGCCAAAACCTACCCAAATATCCTCTGAACCTCCCTCACTTCATTATAGAAGACCTCCATTGTTCAGAAAGCCAACTTAAGGATCCCTTTTGATAAAATCAAAAGGAAGAACTAGAAGAAGAGGAAATGATTTCACCACCCTCTTTCAAGTTCTCTTAATCTTCCACGTAATATTTCTTTGTTGTTTTAATTATAAAATAAAAACCCCAGTATATTCTATATAATGTGATGTTATTATAAATATGGAACAACTGTATTCATTATCTTATCCAGCCATTGAATTACATGTCACCATACGTGCGTATGTACAGCTTACCGTCTCCACGTCGTGGTGCAATTGTTATTCAATACATTATTATTTGGATGGGTATAATAATGATGTGTAATTGATGAAAATAATAAATATATCATGATAAAATTTCTGTAAATATGATATACCATCCAATTAAATATTCTTTTAATATTAATAGAATGATATTGTCGCTCATGCGTACGTACAGATTACCGTCTCCATGACGCGATGAGATTTCTTTCCAAGTTCATCATTCATCGCCGATTATAAAAATATATATTAATTATAAGTCTATAATATATGACATAATAACTCTACTGGAGATATATATATTTATATATATAAGTATTTATGTACTTACATATATCTTATTCACTTACATTTGTCCAATACTATATGAAAATGGAAACAACGTTTATGCGTACGTACGGACTACCGTCTCCATAATCAGTGTTTTATATTTCATATAAATGTCGATTATACATATTTATATTTTAAATATATATGATATATAAATCATGTTTTATATTATGGAAGTATTTAAATCACGATCTAAGTCATACAATCATGAGTAACAAGTTAAAACACGTACGATAATGAAATCGATTATTAAACGAAATGTTAATTTAACATTGAAATTATTATTAAATGGGTAGTATGAAGTCATAATTGAATCATGTATGATATCATAAATATTAATATGGTTCTGGTATAATTTAATAACATACTACGCTCTTTGTACATGAGGTTAAATGTACCCTCGACTAAAGGAAACTGCAAGGTGTGGGGTTTTCATCTCACTCCTTAATCTCGTGAGATTTATACAATATTGCCACTATTACCTTTTGTGTGGTGTATGTACTGCCCATAATTGTATTCTTTTTGTAATACACAATAACTTATTTGTATATACATATTCATTTTATGATAACTGTTTCATGCGTTGTAGGTTTCGTAAGATACAAAATTGGTAAGGGTTAATTCCAAAATCTCTTTATTATCAGAGGTTGATTTTACGTAAGTATCTAGTGCGAAATATTTATTATCAATGTCCATGTTTTATGAAAGAGTTCTCATATGGATTATTTTAAGGTAATTTTTTACTAAAACATCATTTCAAATGTTTTAAATATTTATCCTTCTAGTTCATTCTCATTAATATCCATGTATTCAAAATTGTTTTTAAGGATTTATTTATATGGACATGAATGTTTCAAAATGTTAATTCCATTCAAAAGTATCAAAGAGGAATGGGAAAATTTGATTCAAAAATGTAATTAAATGACTTCTTTTTCAAAATTGGGTGGCATTTAAATGTTTTCATGAAAAAGGGGTATTTCTGTCAATGAGTTTTACAAATCATTTTCATCAATGACAAAATCCATTAATGGATTTTAAACTTGTTTAGAATTTGATATATCATGATACAAATCATCCATATTGTGTTGATGTTTTTGGGATATTTTTTACTGTGGATGTGCTATTTTTATACCATTCATGGTTTATGAGTAAATTATTGACATTTCGTATTCTAGTTTTAATACGAATGTTTATGTTTTGTTTAGACCTTTTCAAATGAGGAATGCATTGGACTTAGTAAGTGATGAGTGGAGCCCACTATGGATCCTAGATTCATCAATATGTCTAAGGAGACAAACTAGTTTTTGGTCATGAGGCCTTGACAAAATCATATTTTTGTCTTGGAACGAGGCCTTGGATACATGGTTATGATAGCCTGTCATTTTGAATTCCATTATTATGAAATTGGTTAGTGATATTGCATTTGATTATTCGACAAGTAGAATATCCATGTGAATAAGTAAATTGTATTATCTCATTTTATTTTTGCAATATTATGATAATGTTCATGTTTAAAAGGATTTAGTTTTAGTTATACATTGCTTTAAATGTTTATGCTTATTTATGAATGTTTCCACAGTATTGCTTACCCTTACTAGGGATCTGAGCTCACCCCTTTCTATGTTTTATTTTTTCTAGGATTCCAAGAAGTGTATTGTTATTGATATGCAGGGTTAAGCCAAGGTAATAATGGTGTACATAAATTTTATTTATGTTGTTTTTTATGTCATAAAGTGCAATGTAACATTCATGTATGCAATTTATTTTCCAAGACTGCTAAAATGATCGGTCCTTCGGGACATGATTCCTTGTCATCATGTCAATGTATTAAAATAATGCACCAACATTTGGTAATTAGGGTAGGGGCGTTACAGTTGGTATCAGAGGATGTTTAGTACATCCATGGGAAACTAGATTTAGATAAACTTTGATTAGAGCACATATCCTTAAGATAGACATTGAGGATTAGTATAAAAGAACTTCTAGAATTTTGGTATTGTGGAGATTTTTGAGTTTTCAGAGCAATACATACCTATCTGGATACGAGCAGGTTGAGGCAGCTCTGGCATAGATGTACCTAGGGGTAAAACCTGAAAACACTGCCTTGAGCTAGACTCGAATGAGAACTAGTGAAAAACAATAGGCCTTGATGCACTCTTGGTTACGACACTCCGGGGGATATTCTTAGGATAATTATCATTATCATTACAAACCATTATGAAGTGATTATGAGTATATACATCTTCAATGAAAACATCTTCATGATTATGGATTATATCCATAAATCATTCAATTTACATTAGGTATTTTAGATGTTTGGAATTATTCATTGCAATTCATAAACTGACCTAGTTTATGCCATTGTATAGAAATGGCGCCCAGTAGAAGGAATGTGAACTCCAGCAATACGTATGACCCAAAGAATAAGAAGGATCATATCTTTCAGTGTATTAATCCATCATATAGAAGGAAAATAGTCTCCCATGTATTATCATCATATAAAGAAATAATATCATGTGTTGATAAGATTTGTATAGAGTTCACTAAGTCTTATGGCTTCGAAGGAATGCAAGAGAACAAATGGATGGAAGAGAAAAAGATGGATAAAGGGAAGATGGAAATTTTTTTTTACAATATGTGATAATTGTGGGAAGAAACACCCTCGAACATTCCTGAAGGTAATGTGAGTTTGTTTTAAGTGGGGTGAAAAAGGACCCCATGTGCGTTTCTGCAAAGGTAAGAAAAAAGTTTCAAATGTGCAATGCTTCATCTACAAGGAGTTGGGACACTATGTGAACCAATGTCCAAATGATCAGAGTTTTCCCCAAATGATGCTATTGTATAATAATAACGTTATGATACTACCACAGACGAGGAGTAATTACTAGAGTTATTATGTTGTTATTAGAAAATTATGTTTTTTTAAGAGATCCAAAACTGGTTTTTTAATAAAAGAAAACAAAAGTTTACATGAAGCGAAAGGAAGGAATTTTATTAAAATCTATTTCATAGAGGTGAAGAAAATCAGCTGGCAGCGCATCCATCCAAGTCATGTTCTGGTGGACACCTTTATTGGCAAGGGCATCAGCAACTGCATTTGCTTCACGGAAGGCATGTGTAGCAATGTAGTCGATCTTCTGAAGCGAATTCAAGCAGTTCATCCAGTGCATAGTAAGCGGCCAGGCTAGATGAATGACTCTGTTCCAAATTGCTTGAACAATGGTGGTAGAATCACATTCAATCCACAGTTTATGCCAACCTCTTTGCAGCGCAAAATCAACAGCATGGATGACTCCAAGCATCTCCGCTTCAATGGAAGAGGGGATCCCACAATTCAGTAGGGACATTGTTGTGATTCTCAATGATGTGCATGTCAACAGAGGGGTTAGTAATACTATTATCAACATAAGCAGGATCATGCAAATTAGATTTTAAAACCATAGAAGCAGTGTTGATATTTGGGTCAATTTGCATGCTTGGAGCAGGATTTGTAGTCTGCTCAGTCAAACTAGATTTTTCCAGGACAATGATAAGAGTATTGTCAGCAGAGTCAGAAAAATCATTGAGAGATTCAGTAAGCACATTGTTGTTGTTATCCTTGATGTGTATGTCAGAAAATGATTTTGTAATCTTAACATTCATATCAGAATTCCCACAGGTAGTAGTATTAGTGTTATCAGCAGAATCAAGAGGAAAAATAACTAAGTTACCTCGTTGTGGTGTTTTTTGCATGTTACCAGGAGGACCAGGATCACTGGGGGAGGGTTCCTCTTGCCGACTTCCTGGAACATTCAGATTATTGAGGTATGTCCCAGTCGAATCTGGTATAGGTGCAGCTCTAGAGTTCTTAATGTTCCTACAAGAGCTCTTCTTCGAAACAGGGGAAAAAAGTGCAGGATCATTAGAGGTCAAAAGGGGGGGAGTGGAGGGCTTATTGCTGTCTCCATTTACCTGGAAGGTGTTAGAAGATACAGACACCATATTTTCTTCTTCTTCCACTAATTTTCCCCAAGATTTCCCCTCAAGGGAGGCAAAGTTATTAGATTTCATGACCCATTCTTCATGTTTCTTCTTAGGAGGGTCCGTTTTCTCCAACAAAGCCTTACCTTTCGTTCTAAGTTTGTTTTCTTTCCAGTCATTAGCAATAGAGGGGTCAACTTGCCTTCTAACCACTCTACAGTTTGCAACATTGTGCCCTATCAATTTGCAGACCTCACAAAAAGTAGGTTTCCTTACATATTCTATCCTGATGTCAGTTCTATAATTGGGATCATTAAAATTTATGACCAAAGGTAGTTCAAGAAGCTAGATTTACTTCAACCATGATTCTAGCAAACAATCCAAGGTCTCCATTCAACGTTCTATGGTCAATTTTAATGGGGGGAAGCTATACAGGAGGATATGTCATTTAGGATCTTAGGGTGCCAAAAAAACCAGTTAAGACCATGAAGTCGGATCCAGACTTGTGCCAAAGAGTTCCTGTGAGTGTGGGGGTTAAAAGAAACATCCCAATCTGAAATTCTAAGTAGACCTGGTTTAAGATGAATATTACCTAGTCTCCAAACCTGTTCAAGTTTCTCCTGGGAATTGAGAAGAATATGATAATACCCTTTGCCGATGGGGATCATCTTCCAATTGGGAGAATTCCAGCAATGTGAAATTCTGCCTTTGAGATCAGTTGGAGACCAGGGACGATCACCTGTGCTGTAAACAACACGACCAATAACTGAGAATTTGCACAAAGATTCCCTTTGCATCAGCGCTTCGAGATCTACCTCAACAGAGAATCCACCATCTTATAGATTTTTGATAAGAGGAGGTTTATGCTCCTTCACGCTGCTGAGATCCGAGCCTTGAAGTGCATCGCGGAAGGAAACAGGTAGTGCTCGAAGTGGAACCTCTAGATTTCCAACTTCGATTTTGGAGGATTCATCACCTGAGGTTGCCAGAGTGGGCAAAGTGGGGGATTCCCATTGCGGATCGAAGACAGCCATCGATGAAGATTAGGTCAAAGACAGGTTTAGGGTTTTTCACCGCAGCGCTCTCGCGAGCATCCTTCAGTTATTAGAAAAATATGTCATTTGAGTGTTGTATCAACAATGTACTGGTTATAATAATTATGGATTATATAATGATTGTACTAGAGTACTAATTCATTAAGGACTTGAGATTGTTTGGAACCAAGAAAAGTGGGTTAATAGTTGGTTAAATTTTAGGAAATATATTTTTGAGAGAAAGACAAAACATAATATGGTTATTATAATGAGGTATTTATTTTGGAATAAGAGATGGTTGATTTGAATAAATTATATTAGATATTCTTGACTACCTTGAATCTGATTAATGATTTATATTCCCATCATTGTTGGAGATTAAAACATTTTTTGATAGAAGGAGTATATCTAGTATTCTATAAGGAATAAATGAGATTGAATGTAACTAATATGGTTTTGTGGTCATTCAGGATGTGCAATGTTTTAAAAGAATACATGACAAAGGTGATATCATTTTATTACGTTGGAAAAAGGATCTTCATTGTGCTTAACTTCATTACAAATTCTGGACTGTGAGTTTATAAAAAAGTGTTTTGGATAAATCTAGTATGATATTTTTTTTGGATTTCCATTAAATGGACAACCCGGAGGTTGGGCGACAAACTGTCACGCCCGACAAGGCCACGAGACGTGAACCCACAACCGAAGGGCGGCAAGGGTGTATCACCAACCACTGACCCACGTGATGTCCTAGATTGAATAATTTAGTTTTTTAATGGTTTTTCATGATGAATTATAAATTCATTTTTATTGAACCCTATATGAATATGATAAATATAATATTATTTTTATGATCTATTATCTTTTAGAGTGAAAGATGAGTTTGTCGTAGAATTAGTTAAAGGATGGGACTCTACATGTCAAGTATACACTTTTCTTCTTCACTTATTCAATGAGAAAATTAATTCTTATACTTTGGTGAAGGGATCTAAAAACATAAAATTTTTTATCCTAATCTCATATGTTTTGTTGAACTGATGGTATTTTAAATCATCATAGATTGATGAATTTAAGGCCCTCAATTTTACACTTGTTATTGATTGATGAACTCAATCACTACCAATAAATATTTACGTTTTTCATCCAATTATATGACTCTAATTTCCACCAATGTTCTCCTAATGAGGATCATAATTTGGTGGTGACCCTTTCATTTCTCTTTTACTCCTATTAAGACTAAATTGTATTAACCCAATATCAGATGTGGGTTTTCCAACAAAGATAATTTTTATTTTCAACATTTATTTTCAATGATCAATTTCAAATTTTGAGGATGAAATTTATTTAAGGAGAGAAGAATGTAACACCCCATGATTTCAATGTGCGTTATTTCATCAAAATAATTAAATAACATGCACTACAGGAAACACCGAGTTCAAGAACACCATTGACTTACCAAACAAGCCGTTCAAATGAGGTTACGAATAGTATTAACTGAATTTTGAACTTTATATAATCCTTATAATTTTAGAATTCATATTATTAGTTTCATAGACATAATGTAATAACAAATTCATTTTTTTCAGATAAAAGAAGTTGTTTTCAAAAAATACACTTTTATCTACTATTAATGGTGAACCCTTCTTAAATCCAATATTTTAAACTTTTATATATTCAATTCATAAAAATTAATTAATTTTTTAGAATGGGGACATCAAAAATTTACAATGTAACACCCCAAGATTCCACGGTATGCTTCTCTTTGAATTATACAGTAGCGTGTGTTGTACGCCACTTCGAGTTCTGACACACACCACAACCAATCGAACTAGCCGCTATGAATAGTAATAAATAATTTTTAAAATTTTTTCTATTTTAGCTCTCAAAATGGAATTCATTTTTTTATTAAGAATATCAAAATTATCCTAGGGTAATATTTTGGTACTTTTCAGATAACTTTTATATTTTGAATGAATAGTGAAAATTAATAAATTTTAATTGAAAACAACTTTTTAATCAAAATAATTAATAGTGATAAATTATGAATTTTTGTGGTTTTAATGTATATTTAGAATATATTTTTACCATTTAATACAATGTTGGTCATTGGACATAATTTCACATTTAAACTGGACATAAACAATTTTCAATCTTTTGATAGTTATTATTTCTTACAAACATGTTTTTTGTTTTAACAGCGGAAATTAATTTTAAAGTAATTTCTACCACTTATGTGTTCAGAAATTGGAAACATGGATTCCATATTTGAAATTAGTATATACAAATTGTTTAAATAGGTGACTCTTATTTTTAGACATTTTGAATAATTACTTCGGTAAATATTTTATATACCATTGTTAAAGGGTAAATCCGGTAAATAAGGGTAAAAAATAATATTATAATAATATTAATTTACCCTAAAACATTTCCTAACCCTATTTTTTGATACATGTCCAACCATGGGCATCATTAGGTAGATTTTGGGACTCCATGGATCCACTTGTATGTGATAATGACCCTTTATAATAATTAAGTTAAAGTAGATACAAAAATGACATAACCATTTATCTATTAGAAAAACGCTTTTTACATAGGGATATATATATATATATATATATTATATTTTAGACTATAAATATTCATTAGAAAGATAAACCGATTTCATACATAATTGTATTTTATTTATAATTTTTAGACATTGAAAAATTTAAAATTTATATGACACAATAATTATGAAGTATTTTTCGTATTACTGAAAGAATCAAATAATTGGTATTATAAATGTTAAAATAAATATAATTTAAAAGTTTTGATGACATCGACCAATTTAATTGGTTAATATGTCTTTTTAGGATTTCACAAATGAATTTATTTCGAATTAATAATGTTTTTATGACTTTAACAAAAATAAATTATTGAATAGTGTCAAAATTGACATAAATGAGTTTTTTAAAAAATATTTTATTTTTAATTGATATTATATTCCTAAAAATCTAATTATCATCAAAAAAAATATATAATGATATTTTAATTATTAATGGACGACATGGGGGTTTCATGGATGTATATTGTATGTTTATTAACGATATATTATAAAAATACAAAGTGACATGGTAAGTGTTAAACTAATTAACCGTGTGTTAAAACTAAAAGATATGGTTAATATAATGACCAAAACCTGTCTGAAATCTGTTGGAAGAGAGGATATCAACCCATAGCCACCTAAGGATCGAAATAAATTCATTTGGAACCATTATAAACCGAATATGATTGTATAATTAATTAATACTTTAATCTTTTTTTTAAAGTGACCCTCACCCCTCTTATAAAAGGGCACTCCCCCTTTACTCTATTTCATACCTTCTACAAAATTTGCCTCAGCCAAACCATACACAAATATCCACTAAACATCCCTCAATTAATTCTAGAGAACCTCCTTTCTTCAGAAATCCATCTTAAGGATCCCTTTTGATCAAATCAAAAGGAAGAACCTGAAGAAGATGTAATGATTTAATCACCCTCTTTCAAGTTCTTTTATTCTTCCACTTACTCTTTCCTTGTTGATTCAACTATAAAATATAAACTCCAGTATATTCTATATAATGTGATGCTATTATAAATATGGAACAACTATATTCATTATCCTATCCATTCATTGAATAACATGCCACCATATGTGTGTACGTACGGCATATCGTCTCCACGTCGTGGTGTAATTGATATTCAATACATTAATATTTGGATGGGTATAATAATGATGTCTAATTTATGAAAATAATAAATATATCATGATAATAATTCTGAAAATATGATATACCATCCAATTATATGTTAATTTAATATCAAAAGAATGATATTGTCCCTCGTGCGTACGTACGGATTACCGTCTCCACGACACGATGAGATTCATTTCCAATTTCATCATTCATCGACGATTATAAAAATAAATATTAATTAGAAGTATGTAATATATGACATAATAACTCTACTACAAATATATATATATATATAAGTATTTATGTACTTACATATATCTTATTCACTTAAATCAGTTAAATACTATATGAAAATGGAAACAACGCTTATGCGTACGTACAGACTACCATCTCCATAAACAGTGTTTTACATTTCATATATATTTCTATTATACATTTTTATATTTTAATTTTATATGATAAATAAATCATGTTTTATATTCTTGAATTATTTAAATCAAGATCTAAGTGATACAATCTAGAGTAACAAGTTTAAACACATACGATAAAGAAAGCGATTATTACCCGAAACGTTAATTTAAAAATGGAAATTATTATTAAATGGGTAGTATGTAGTAATAATTGAATCATGTATGAAATCATAAATATTAATACGGTTCTGGTATAATTTAATAACATACTACGCTCTTTGTACATGAGGTTAAACTTACCCTCGACAAAAGGAAAGTTCAAGGTAAGGGGTTTTCATCTCAATCCTTATTCTCGTGAGATTCATGCAATATTGACACTATTACCATTTGTTTGGTGTATGTACTTCCCATAATTGTATTCTTAGGGTAATAAAATTTATCTTATGTGTATTTACATATTCATTGTATGATACCTGTTTCATGGGATTTATGTTTCGTAAGATACAAAATTGGTAAGGGTTAATTTCAAAATCTATTTATTATCCAAGGTTGTTTTTACGAAAGTATCTACTAGGAAATATTTATTATGCATGTCCATGTTTTATGAAATAGTTCTCAAAGGTATTCTTTTAAGGGGCTTTTTTAATAAAACATCATTTAATTTTTTTTAAATATTTATCCTTCTAAATCATCCTCATTAATTTCCATGTCATTTAAAGGGTTTTTAAGGATTTAATTATATGGACATGAATGTTTTCAAAATGCTAATTCCTTTCCTAAGTTTCAATGTGGTATGGGACACTTTGATTCAAAAATGACATTAAATGACTTCTTTTCAAAATTTTATGAGTTTTAAATGTTTTAATGAAAAATGGGTATTTCTCTCAAAGAGTGTTAAAAATCATTTTCATCTATGTCAAAATCCTTTAATCGATTTTAAACTTGTTTTGAAGTTGATTTATCCGGATACAATTCTTCCATATTGTGTTGAAGGTTTTGTGATATGTTTGACTGTGGATGTGTTATTTTTTATACCATTCATGGTTTTCGGGTAAAGTATTGACATTTCTTATGCTAATTTTAATACGAATGTTTATGTTATGTTTATACCTTTTCATATGAGGAATGCATTGGAAATAGTAATTAATGGTTGGAGCACGCTATAGATCCTCGATGCATTTGTAAGTATAATGAGACAAACTAGTGTCTTGGCATGAGGCCTTGACAAAATCTTATTTGTATTCTGGGCACGGGGCCTTGGCCACGTGGTTATGATACTCTAACATTTTGTATTCCACATTAAGAAAGTGGTTAGTGATATTGAATTTTATTATTTGCCTTGTATATTATCCATGTGAATAAGTAAATGGAATTATTTCATTTTATTTCTGCCATATTATGCTGATGTTCATGTTTAAATGGATTTTGTTTTAGTTATACATTTCCTTAAATGTTTATGCTTATTTATGAATGTTTCTGCAGTATTGCTTACCCTTGCTGAGCGTTTGAGCTCACCCCTTTCTATGTTATATTTTTTCCAGGATATTAAGAAGTGTATTGTGATTTATATGTTGGGTTAAGGCAAGGGAATAATTGCGTTCATAATGATTATTTATGTTGTTCTGTATGTATTAAGGTGCAATGTAACATTCATGTATGTAATCTATTTTCCAAGACTGCTAAACTGGTCGGTCCTTCAAGACTTCATTCCTTTTAATCATGCCAATGTATTAAAATAATTCATCGACACTGGGTAACGGGGGTCATAGAATTACAGTTGGTATCAGAGAATGTTTAGTACATCCCTTGGAAACTATATTTGGTTAAACTCTGATTAGTGCACATAGCCCTAAGATAGACATTAAGGATTAGTATAGATGAACTTCTAGAATTTTGGTATTGTAGAGATTTTTGAGTTTTCCGAGCAATACAACCTTATCTAGATACGAGAAGGTAGAGGCGGCTCTGGCACAAATGTACCTAGGGTTAAAACCCAAAAACACCGCCTTGAGCTAGACTCTAACGGGCTGGTGCACGATAATAGGCCTTGCCGCACTCTTGGTTACATCACTCCCGGGTGATATACATAGGATAATTCTCAACATCAATACAAACCATTATGAAGGGATTATGAGTATATACTTCTTCAATAAAAAAATCATTAGGATTATGGATTATATCCTTAAATAGTTTAATTTAAATTAGGTATTTTAAATGTTTGTAATTATTCATTTCACTTTATAAACTGACCTAGTTTATACCGTTGTATAGAAATGGCACCCAATATAAGGAATGTGAACTTGAGCCATACTTATAATCCAAAGAAGAAGAAGGATCATTTCTTTCAGAGTATTAATCCATCATTTAAAAGGAAAATAGTCTCCCATGTATTATCATCATATGAAGAAATAGTATCATGTGTTGATAAGATAAGTAAAGAGTTCACTGAGTCCTATGGCATCAAAGGGAAGAAAGAGAAGAAAAGGATGGAAGAGATAAAGATGGATAAATGGAAGAGGGAAAAAGACAATTTTACAATATATTATAAATGTTGGAAGAAAAACCCTGGAACTTTCCTGAAGGGAATGGGAGTTTGTTATAAGTGTGGAGAAAAAGGGCACCATGTGCGTGATTTCAAGGGTAAGAAAAAGGATTCAAATGTGCACTGCATCATCTGAATGGATTTGGGACACTACCCGAACCGATGTCCAAATAATCAGAGAATGCCGCAAATGATTATATTGGATAATAATCAATTTATGATACTACCACATATGAGGAGGAATGACTATAGTTCTTTTGTTGTTATTAGAGAATTATGTCATTTTTGTGTTGGGTCAACATTGTACTAGTTATAATAATTAAAGAGTATATAAGGATTGTGCTGCAGTACTTTTTCATTAAGGACATGAGATTGTGTGGAACCAAGAAAAGCGGCTCAATAGTAGGTTAATTTTTTGGAAATATATGGTTGAGGGAAATATAAAACAAAATATGGTTCTGATAATGTGGTAGTGATTTTTGAATAAGAGATGGGTGATTTGAATAAATTATATTGGATATTTATGACTAACTTGAAACTGATTAATGATTTCTATTCCCAAAATTTTTGGAGATTACTACATTTTTGGATAGAAGGAGTATATCTAGTATTCTATAAAGAATAAAATATCATGAATGTAATTGATAAGGTTCTGTGGTAATTTAGGATGTGCAATGTTTTAAAAGAATACATGACACAGGTGTTCACATGTTATTACGTAAGAAAAATGATCTTCATTGCGTTTAACATTATTACGAATTACGGACTGTGAGTTTGGAAAAAAGTGTTTTGTATAAATCTAGTTTGAGATTATTTTTTGATTTCCATAAAAAGGACAACCCAGTGGTCGGGCAGCAACCCGTCGCGTCCGGCAAGGCTACGAGACCTGAACCCAAAACCGAAGGTCGAAAAGGGTGTATCACCAACCACTAACCCACGTGGTGTCCTCGATTGAATAATGTAGTTTTCTAATTGTTTTACAATAATAATTATAAATTCATTTTTATTGAACCATATACGAATATGATAAATAGAATATTATTTTTAAACTCAATTATCTTATAGAGTGAAAGATGAGTTTGTGGTAGAACTTAGTTAAAGGATGAGAATCTACATGTCATGTATATATATTTCTTCTTCACTTATTCAATGAATAAATTAATTATTATACTTAGTGAAGGGATCTTAAAACAAAAAAATGTGTTATCCTAATACCATATGTTTTTTGAACCGATGGTACTTTAAATCATCATAGATTGATGAATTTTAGGCCCTCATTTTTACATTTGTTTTTTATGGATGAACTCAATAACTATATATAAATATTTACATTTTTCCTCTAATTATATAACCCTAATTTCCACCAATGTTCTCATAATAGATATCATAATTTGGTGGTGACCATTTCATTTCTCTTTTCTAATTATTAAGACTAAATTTTATTAACCAAATTTCTGATGTGGGTTTTCAACTAAGACAATTTTTATATTCAACCAATATGTTCATAGAACAATTTCGAATTGCGAGGACGAAATTTATTTAAGGAGGGAATAATGTAACACCCCATGATTTTATAGTGGGTTATTTCTTCAAAATAATTAAATAACTTTCACTACACGGAACACCAAGTTCAAACCCACCATGACTTACCAAACAAGTAATTCAAAAGAGGTTATGAATAGTATAAACTGAATTTTGAACTTTATATAATCCTTATAATTTTAGAATCCATATTACGATTTTATTAGAAATAATTTAAGAACAAATTCATTTTTTTTCAGATAAAAGAAGAATTTTTCAAAAGATGAACTTTTACCGAATTTTAAAGGTGAATCCATTTTAAATCCAATATTTAAAATTTTTATATATTCAATTTGACTAAATAAATTAATTCTTTAGAATGGTGTCATAAAAAATTTACAATGTAACACCCCAAGATTCTAGGGTACGTTTCACTTTGAATAATACAGTAGTGTGTGTTGTACGCAACTTTGAGTTCTAACACACACCACAACCAATCGATCTAGCCATTATGAATAATAATACATACTTTTTGAAATATTATAAATTTTATCACTCAAAATGTACTTCATTTTTGGATTCTAAATATCGAAATTAGCTTAAGGTAAAATTTTGGTACTTTTCAGATAACTTTTATATTTTGAATTAATAGTGAAAATTACTAAATTTTAATTAATTTTTTTAATTAAAATAATTAATAGTGATAAATTATCAATTTGAGTGGTTTTAAAGTATATTTAGAATATAATTTTACCATTTAATACAATTATGGTCATTGGACATAATTTAACATTTAAACCGGACAGAAACAATTGTCAATCTTTTGATAGTTATTTTTTCTTACAAACACGCTTTTTTGTTTTAACAACAGAAATTAATTTTAAATTTATTTCTACAACATCTGTGTTTGGAATTTGGAAACATGGATTCCATATTTGGAATCTGGATGTCCAAATTGTGTAAATAGGTTACTCTTATATTTTTTCATTTTGAATAATTACTTCGGTAAATATTTTATTTACCATGGTTAAAGGGTAAATCCATTAAATAAAGGTAAAAAGTAATATTTTAATTATATTAATTCACCCTAAAACATGTCCTAACAATATGGGTTGATATATTTCTGACCATGGGCATCTTTCGGTCGATTTTGGGACCCCATGGATACATTTTTATGTGATAATGACACTTTATATTAATTAAGTTAAAGTAAATACAAAAATGACATAAGCATTTATCTTTATGAAAAACAATTTTTACATAGGGTTATATATATTATATTTTTGAATCTAAATATTCATTAAAAAGATAAAAATATTTCCTACATAATGTTATTTTATTTATAATTTTTATACATTGAAAATATTAAAATATATATGACACAATAATGATGAAGTATTTTCCTTATTAATGAATGAATAAAATAATTGGTATTATAAACGTTAAAATAAATATAATATGATTGTTTTGAAGAACTCCACGAATTTTATTGGTTAATATGATAGGTCAGTATTTTATAAATTAATTTGTTTCAAATTAATAATGTTTTTATAACTTTAACAAAAATTAATTATTGAATAGTGTCTAAATTGACATAAATGAGTTTTTAAAACAAATATTTTATTATTAATTGGTATTCTATTCCTAAAATTATAAGGATCAGCCAAACAAATTATATAATGGTAGGTTAATTATTAATGGACCACTTGGGGGTCACTTGGATATATATAGTATGTTTATTAACTATATATTATAAAAATACAATGTGAAATGGTAAGTGTTAAACTAATTAACCTATAGTTAAAACTAAATGATATGTTTAATATAATGACCAAAACCTGTCTAAAATCTTTTGGTTGAGAGGGGTTAGACCCATATCTAACTAAGTCTTGAAATAAATTCATTTTAAATCAATATAAACAAAATATTATTAGATAATAAATTAATACTTTAATCTTTTTCTAAGGGGACCCTCACACCTCTAATAAAAGGGCACTAACCAATCACTCTATTTCACACCTTCTAAGACATTTGGATCGGCCAACCCCTACCCAAATATCCTCTCCACTACCCTCAATTATTTATAGAGTCCCACATTTGTTCAGAAACAAATCTTAAGGATACATTTTATTCAAATCAAAAGGAAGAACACAAAGAAGATGTAATGATTTCACCACCCTCTATCAAGTTCTCGTATTCTTCCACTTACACTTTCTTCATTGTTTCAATTATAAAATAAAATCACCAGTATATTATATATATTGTGATGATATTGTAAATATTGTACAACTATATTCTTTATCCTATCCATCCTTTTAATAACATGTCACCCTACGTGCGTACATACGGCTTACCGTCTCCACGTCATGGTGTAATTGTTATTCAATACATTATTATTTGGACGGGTATAATAATGTTGTGTAATTTATGTAAATAATAAAAATATCATGATAATAATTCTGTAAATATGATATAAATCGAATTATATATTATTTTAATATCAATATAATGATATTTCCACACGTCCGTACGTACGGATTACCGTCTCCACGACACGATGAGATTCATTTCCAATTTCATCATTCATCGATGTTTATAAAAATATATATTAATTATCTGTTTGTAATATATGACATAATAATTCTACTGGAGATATATATATATATATAAGTATTTATGTACTTACATATATCTTATTCACTTACATCCGTTCAACACTATATGAAAATGGAAACAGTGTTTATGTGTACGTACGGACTACTGTCTCCATAAACAATGTTTTACATTTCATATATATGTCTATTATACATATTTATATTCTAAATATATTTTATATATAAATCAAGTTTTATATTCTGGATGTATTTATATCAAGATCTATGTGATACAATCTAGAGTAACAAGTTAAAACACGTACGATAAAGAAAGTGATTATATCTCGAAATGTTAATTTAACATGGAAATTATTATTAAATGGGTAGTAAAAAGTCATAATTGAATCATGTATGATATCATAAATATTAATATTGTTCTGGTAAAATTAATAACATACTATGATCTTCGTACAAGAGGTTAAACGTACCCCCGACTAAAGAAAGTGCAAGGTAAGGGGTTTTCATCTCACTCCTTATTTTCGTGAGATTCATGCAATATTTCCACTATTACCTTTTATGTCATGTATGTACTACCCATAATTTTATTATTTGTGTTATACACTTTAACTTATGTGTATTTACATATTCATTGTATGATACATCTTTCATGGGTTGTATGTTTCATAAGATACAAAATTGGTAAAGTTTAATTTCTCAATCTCTTTATTATCTGAGGTTGTTTTTACGTAAGTATCTACTGGGACATATTTATTATCCATATCCATGTTTTATTAATGAATTTTCAAAGAGATTATTTTAAGGGAATTTTTTTACTAAAACATCATTTCAATTGTTTTAAATATTTATCTTTCTAAATCTTTCTCATTAATGTCCATATCTTCAAAATGGTTTTTAAGGATTTATTTATATAGACATGAATGTTTCCGAAATATTAATTCCTTTCAAATGTTTCAAAGTGGTATGGGACAGTTTGATTCAAAAATTAATTTAAATTACTTCTTTTCTCAATTGTCTGATTTTTAAATGTTTTCATGAAAAATGCGTATATCTCTCAAAAAGTTTTACAAATCATTTACATCTATGTCAAAATCATTTAATTGATTTTAAACATGTTTTAAAGTTTATTTATCATGATACAAATCTTTCCTATTATTTTGAAGGTTTTTTTGGTATGTATGACTATGTATATATTATTTTTATACCATTCATGGTTTATGGGTAACATATTGACATTTCTTATGCTAGTTTTAATACAAATGTTTTGTTATGTTTAGAACTTTTCATATGAGGAATGTATTGGACATAGTTAGTGACGGGTGGAGCCCTCTATAGCTCCTCGATTTATCGGTAGGTCTCATGAGACAATCTAGTGTCTTGGCACGAGGCCTTGACAAAATCTTATTTGTAATCATGGCACGAGGCCTTGTCTACGTGGTTATGATAGTCTGGCATTATGCATTCCATCATTATGAATGTGGTTAGTGATATTGCATTTGATTATTCAACTAGTTTAATATCCATGTGAATTTGTAAATGGCATTATTTCATTTTATTTTTAACATATTATGATAAAGATCATGTTTAAAAGGCTTTTGTTTTGGTTATACATTGCCTTAATTGTTTATGCTTATTTATGAAAGTTTCTGCTGTATTGCATACCTTTACTGAGCGTTTGAGATCACCCATTTCTATGTTTAATTTTTCCTAAGATTCCAAGAAGTTTATTGTGATTGATATACAGGGTTAATCCTAGGGAATAATTTAGTTCATAAATATTATTTTTGTTGATTTGTATGTATTAAAGTGCAATGTAAAATTCATGTATGTAATGTGTTTTCCAAGACTGCTAAACTGATCGGTCCTTAAGGACATTATTCCTTGTAATAATGTCAATGTATTAAAATAATGAACCGACACTAGGTAACTGGGGTCGGGGCGTTACAGTTGGTATCAGAGAATTTTTAGTACAACCCTTGGAAACTAGATTTAGACAAACTCAAATTAGAGAACATAGCCCTAAGATAGACATTGAGGATTAGTATAGAAGAACTTCTAGAATTTTGGGTTTGTAGAGATTTTTGGGTTTTCTGAGAAATACATCCCTATGTGGATAGATGTAAGTAGAGGCGGCTCTGGCACAGATGTACCTAGGGATAAAACCGTAAAACACCGCCTTGTGCTAGACTCGAACGGGAACTAGTGCACGACAATAGGCCCTACTACACTATTGTTTACGACACTCCCGGGGGATATGTTTCAGATAATTCTCATTATCATTACAAACCATTACTAAGGGTTTATGAGTATATAATTATTCAATGAAACCATCTTTATGATTATGGAGTATATCCATAAGTATTTCAATTTACATTAGGTATCTTACATGTTTGGAATTATTCATTGCAATTCATAATCTGATCTAGTTTATGCCATTGTATTGAAATGGCACCCAATATAAGGAATGTGAACTCCAATAATATGTATGATCCAAAGAATAATAGGATCACATCTTTCAGGGTATTGGGCCATCAATTAGAAGGCAAATAGTCTCCCATGTATTATCATCATATGAAAAAACAATATCATATGTTGATAAAATATGTAAAGAGTTCACTGAGTCATATGGCTTCGAAAGGAAGTAAGAGAAGAAAAGAATGGAATAGAAAAAGATGGATAAAGGGAAGAGGGAAAAAATAATTTTTGAATATGTGATAACTGTGTGAAGAAACACCCTGGACATGCCTGAAGGGAATAAGAGTTTTTTTATAAGTGTGGGGAAAAAGGACACCATGTGCGTGTCTGCAAGGTTAAGTAAAAGGTTTCAAATGTGCAATGCTTCATCTGCAAGGAGTTGGGACACTATGCGAACCAATGTCAAAATCATCATAGTATGCCCCAAATGATGCAATTGGATAATAATCATGTTATGATACTACCAAAGATGAGGAGGAATGACTAGAGTTATTATGTTGTTTTTAGAGAATTATGTCTTTTGAGTGTTGTATCAACAATGTACTGGTTATAATAATTATAGAGTATATAAGGATTGTACTGCAGTACTATTTCATTAAGGACGTGAGATTGTGTGGAACCAAGAGTGGTGGCTCAATTGTAGGTTAATTGTTTTGGAAATATATGGTTGAGAGAAAGATAAAACCTAACCTGGTTCTGATAATGAGGTATCAATTTTTGAATAAGTGATGGTTGATTTGAATAAATTAATTTGGATATTATTGACTACCTTAAAACTGATTAATGATTTCTAATCCCATAATTTTTGTAGTTTACAACATTATTGGATAGAAGGAGTATATCTATTATTATATAAAGAATAATGGTGCTTGAATGTAATTAACAAGGTTTTGTGGTAATTCATGATGTGCAATGTTTTAAAAGAATTCATGATGAAGGTGTTCACATGTTATTACGTTGGAAAAAGGATCGTCAATGTGTTTACCATCATTACAAATTTAGGAATATGAGTTTGGAAAAAAAAATGGATATATCTAGTTTGAGATTATTTTTGGATTTCCATAAAAAGGAAAACTCAGAGGTCAGGCAGCAACTCTTCACGTCCGACAAGGCTGTGAGACTTGAACCCACAACCCATGGGTGACCAGGTTGTATCACCAACCACTTACCCACGTGATGTCCTATATTGAATTATGTAGTTTTTTAATGGTTTTTCAAGAATAATTATAATATAATTTTTATTGAACCCTATATGAATATGATAAATATAATATTATTTTTATGATCTAATATCTTTTAGAGTGAAAGATGAGTTTGTAGTAGAACTTAGTTAAAGGATGTGACTCTTCTTGTCAAGTATATATTTGTTTCTTAACTTATTCAATGAAGAAATTAATTCTTATACTTTAGTGATGTGATCTTAAAACAAAAAATGTGTTATCCTAATACCATATGTTTTGTTAAACTGATGGTATTTTAAATCATCATAGATTGATGAATTTGAGGCCCTCAATTGTAAACTTGTTTTTGATTGATGAACTCAATCACTACATATAAATATTTAAATTTTTCCTTTAATAATATGACATTAATTTCCACCAATGTTCTCCTAAACAAGATCATAATTTGGAGGTGACCCTTTCATTTCTCTTTTCCTCTTATTAAGACTAAATTTTATTAACCCAAATTCCGATGTGGGTTTTCCAACAATGATAATTTTTATTTTCAACCTTCATTTTCAAAGAACAATTTGAAATTGAGAGGATTCAATTTATTGAAGGATGGAAGAATGTAACACCCCATGATTTAATAGTGTGTTCTTTCTTCAAAATAATTCAATAACTTGCACTACACGCTACACCGAGTTCAGGCGCACCATGACTTACCAAACAAGCCATTCAAAAGAGGTTATGAATAGTATTAAATGAATTTTGAACATTTTATAATACTTATAATTTTAGAATCCATATTATGTGTTTTTTATACACAATGTAAGAACAAATTCATTTTTTTCATATAAAATATGTATTTTTCAAAAAATGCACTTTTATCGAAATTTAATGGTGAACCCTATTTAAATCCAATATTTCAATCATTTATATATTCAATTTTATTACATAAATTATTTCTATAGAATGGAGGCATAAAAAACTTACAATGTAACACCCCAAGCTTCCATGGTATGCTTCTCTTTGAATAATACAGTAGCGTGTGTTGTACGCAACTTCGAATTCTAACACACACCACAACCAATCGAACTAGTTGTTATGAATAGTAATACCTACCTTTTGAAATTTTATAAAATTTTTCACACAAAATGGACTTCATTTTTGGATTCAGAATATCGAAATTAGTCTAGGTTAATTTTTTTTGTACTTTTCAGATAACTTTTATATTTTGAATGAATAGTGAAAATTACTAAATTTTAATTAAAAACAACATTTTTAATGAAAATAATTAAAAATTATAAATTATTAATTTGAGGTTATTAAAGTATATTTATAATATATTTTTACCATTTAATAAAATTTTGTCAATTAGACATAATATCACATTTAAACTGGACATAAACAATTGTCAATCTTTTGATAGTTATTATTTCTTACAAACACGCTTTTTGTATTAACATCAGAAATTAATTTTAAAATAATTTCTTCCAATTATGTGTTTTTAATTTGGAAAAATGGATTCCATATTTGGAATCAGGATGCCTGAATAGTGTAAATAGGTAACTCTTATATATATACATTTTGAATAATTAATTCAGTAAATATTTTATTTACCATGGTTAATGTTTAAATCCGGTAAATAAGGGTAAAAAATAATATTAGAATAATATTAATTTACCGTAAAACATGTCCTTACCCTATTGGTTGATACATGTCCGACCATGGGCATCTTTGGGTCGATTTGGGGACCCCATGGAACAACTTGTATGTGATAATGACACATTATATTAATTAAGTTAAAGTAAATACTAAAATGTCATAAGCATTTATCTTTTAGAAAAACAATTTTTACATAGGGTTATATATATATTATCATTAAGAAAATAAATATTCATTATAAAGCTAAAATTATTTCCTACAAAATTTTATTTTATTTATAATTTTTAGACATTGAAAAATTAAAAATATATATGACACAATAATGATGAAATATTTTCCTTATTAATGAAATAATCAAATAATTGGTATTATAAATGTTAAAATAAATATATTTTGAATGGTTTGATAACATACAAGAATTTTTTTGGTTAATATGACATGTTTGGATTTCATAAATGAATTTGATTTATATTAATAAAGTTTTTGTGACTTGAACAAAAATCAATTATTGAATAGTGTCAAAATTGACATAAATGAGTTTTTTAAACAAATAATATATTATTAATTGATATTCTAATCCTAAAAATCTACGGTTCAACCAAAAAAAATATATAATGATAGGTGAATTATTAATGGCCCACAATGGGATCCCATAGATGTATATAGTATGTTTATTAACTATATATTATAATAATATAATGTGACATGGTAAGTGTTAAACTAATTAACCCAGAGGTAAAACTAAAAGTTATGGTTAATATAATGACTAAAACTAGTCTAAAATATATTTATTGAGATGATTTCTACCTATACCCACCTAAGGCTCGAAATAAAATAATTTGGAACCGTTATAAATTGAATATTATTGTATAATAAATTAATACATTAATCTGTTTCTAATGTGACCCTCACCCCTCTTATAAAAGGGCACTCACCCTTCACTCTATTTTACACCTTCTAAGCCATTTTCTCGACCAACCCCTACCAAAATATCCTCTTAACTTGACTCAATTCATTCTAGAGGCTGTCCTTTGGTCAGAAATCCAACTTAAGGATCCCTTTTGATCAAATCAAAAGGAAGAACCCGAAGAAGAGGTAATGATTTCACGACCCTCTATCAAGTTCTCTTATTCGTTCACTTACTCTTTCATTGTTGATTCAATTATAAAATAAAAACATCAGTATATTCTATATAATGTTATGTTATTATAAATATGGAACAAATTTATTCATTATCCTATCCATCCTTTGAATAACATGTCACCATACGTGCGTACGTACGGCTTACCGTCTCTACATCGTGGTGTAATTGTTATTCAATACATTATTATTGGGATGGGTATAATAATGATGTGTAATTGATTTAAATACTAAATATATCATGATAATAATTCTTTAAATATTATATACCATCCAATTATATATTATTTTAATATAAATGGAATGATATTGTTCCTCGTGCGTACGTACGGATTACCGTCTCCACGATGGGATGAGAATCATTTCCGAGTTCATCATTCATCGACGATTATAAAAATATATATTAATTATAAGTATGTAATATGTGACATAATAATTATACTAGAGAGATTTATATTTATATATATAATAATTTATATACTTACATATATTTTATTCACTTGCATCCGTTCAATACTATATGAAAATGGAAACAATGTTTATGTTTACGTATGGACTACCATCTCCATAAATAGGGTTTTACCTTTAATATATATATTTATATTATACATATTTATATTCTAAATATATATGATATATACATAATTTTTTATATTTTTGATGTATTTAAATCATAATCTATGTGATACAATCAAGAGTAACAAATTAAAACACATACGATAAAAAAAAGTTGTTATTACACGAAATGTTAATTTAACATTGAAATTATTATTAGATGGGTAGTATAATTTCTTAATAGAATCTTTTATGATATCATAAATATTAATATGGTTCTTTTATAATTTAATGACATACTATAATCTTCATATAGGAGGTTAAACGTACCCTCGACTAATGGAAAGTGCAAGGTAAGGGGTTTTCATCTCACTCTGTATTCTCTTGAGATTCATGCAATATTGCCACTATTACCTTTTGTGTGGTGTATGTGCTGCTCGTAATTGTATACTTTGTGTAATAAAAAATAACTTATGTGTATTTACATATTCATTTTATGATACCTATTTCATAGGTTGTATGTTTCGTAACATACCAAATTGGGAAGGGTTAATTTCACAATCTCTTTATTATCCGAGGTTGTTTTTACCTATGTATCTACTGGGAAATATTTATTATCCATGTCCATGTTTTATAAAAGTGTTTTCAGAGGGATTATTTTAAAGTACTTTTTTACTAAAACATCATTTCAAATGATTTAAATATTTATCCTTCTAAATCATTCTCATTAATATCTATGTCTTCAAAATCAGTTTTAAGGATTTATTTATATGAAAATTAATGTTTTTTAAATGTTAATAACTATCAAAAGTTTCAAAGTTGTATGGGAAACATTGATTAAAAAATGACATTAAATGAATTTTTTTCTAAATTGTGTGAATTTTAAAAGTTTTCTTGAAAAATTGGTATTTCTCTCAAAGAGTTTTACAAATAATTTTCATCTATGTCAAAATCCTTTAACGGGTTTTAAAATTATTTTGAAGTTGATTTATCAGGATTCAAATATTCCATATTGTGTTGAAGGTTTAATGATATGTTTGAATGTGGATGTGTTATTTTTATCCCATTCCTAGTTTATGGGTAATGTATTGAAATTTCGTATGCTAGTTTTAATACGATTGATTATGTTATGTTTAGACATTTTCATATGAGGAATGCATTGGACTTAGTAAGTGATGGGTGGAGACCGCTATAGATCCTCGATGCATCGGTGGGTCTCATGAGAAAAACTAGTGTCTTGGCATGAGGCCTTGAATAAATCTTATTTGTAGTCTTTGGCACAAGGCCTTGGCTACTTGGTTATGATAGTCTGGCATTATGCATTCCATCATTATGAAAGTGGTTAGTGATATTGAATTTGATTATTGGACTAGTAGAATATCTATGTGAATAATTAAATGTCATTATTTCCTTTTATTTTTTCTATATTATGCTGATGTTCATGTTTAAAAGGCTTTTGTTTTAGTTATACATTTCCTTAAATTTTTATGATAATTTATGAATGTTTCCGCTGTATTTATTACCCTTACTGTGCGTTTGAGCTCACCCCTTTCTATGTTTTATTTTTCCCAGGATTCCAAGAAGTGTATTGTGATTGATATGCAGGGTTATTACAAGGGAATAATGGCGTTCATAAATATTATTTATGTTGTTTTGTATGTCTTAAAATGCAATGTAACATTCATGTATGTAATCTATTTTCCAAGACTGCTAAACTGATTGGTCCTTCAGGACTTGATTCCTTGTAATCCTACCAATGTATTAAAATAATGCACCGACTATGGGTAACTGGGGTCGGAGCATTACAGTTGGTATCAAAGGATGTTTAGTACAACCCTTGGAAACTATATTTAGATAAACTCGGATTAGAGCACATAACCCTAAGATAGACATTGATGATTAGTATAGAAGAAATACTAGAATTTTGGTATTGTAGAGATTTTTGAGTTTTCCTAGCAATACATCCCTATCTAGATACGAGCAGGTAGAGGCGGCACTGGCACATATATACCAAGGGGTAAAAACCCGAAAACGCTGCCTTGAGCTAGACTCGAATGGGAACGGGTGCATGACTATTGGCCTTGCTACACTCTTGGTTACGACACTCCCATGGGATATGCTTAGGATAATTCTCATTATAATTATAACCCATTATGAAGGGATTATGAGTATATACTTCTTCAATGAGAATATCTTTATGATTATGGATTAAATCCATAAATTGTTCAATTTACATTTTGTATTTTACATGTTTGGAATTATTCATTTCAATTCATAAACTGTCCTAGTTTATGCCATTGTATAGAAATAGTGCCTAATAGAAGGAATGCGAACTCCGGAAATACGTATGATCAAAAGAATAAGGAGGTTCGTATCATTCAGGGTATTAAGCTATTATTTAGAAGAAAAATAGTCTTCTATGTATTATAATCATATGAAGAAATAGTATCATGAGTTGATAAGATAAGTAAAGAGTTCACCGAGTCCTATGGCATCAAAGGGAAGAAAGAGAAGAAAAGGATGGAAGAGAGAAAGATGGATAAAGGGAAGAGGGAAAAGAATAATATTCCAATATGTGATAACTATGGGAAGAAACACCCTGGAGCATTACTAATGGGAATTTGAGTTTGTTATAAGTGTGGAGAAAAAGGACACCATGTGAGTTACTGCAAAGGTAAGAAAAAGGTTTCAAAAGTGAAATGCTTCATCTGCAGGGAGTTGGGACACTACGAGAACCAATGTCCAAATCATCAGAGTATGACCTAAATGATGCTATTTGATAATAATCATGTTTTGATACTACCACAAATGAAGAGTAATGACTAGAGTTATAATGTTGTTATTAGAGAATTATGTCATTTGATTGTTGTATCAACAATGTAATTATAATAATAATTATGGAGTATATAAGGACTATACCGTAGTACTATTTCATTTAAGACTTGAGATTGTGTGGAACCAAGAAAAGTGGATCAATAGTAGGTTAAATTTTTTAAAATATATGGTTGAGAGAAAGATAAAATATAATATGGTTCTGATAATGAGGTTGTGATTTTGGAATAAGAGATGGTTGATTTGAATAAATTATATTGGATATTCTTGACTAAATTGAAGCTGATTAATGATTTATATTCCCATCGTTGTTGGAGTTTACAACATTTTTGGATAAAAGGATTATATCTTGAATTCTATAGGGAATAAAGGAGATTGAATTTAATTAATAAGTTTTTGTGGGAATTTAGGATGTGCAATGTTTTAATAGAATACATGACGAAGGAGTTCACATGTTATTATGTGGGAAAAAGGATCTTCATTGACTTTACCTTCATTACAAATTTTGGACTGTGAGATTGGACAAAAGTGTTTTAGATAAATCGAGTTTGAGATTATTTTTAGATATCCATAAAAATTACAACCTGGAGGTCGAGCGGCAACCCGTCGCATCCGGCAAGGCCGCGAGACTTGAACCCTCAACGGAAGGGCGACAAGGGTGTATCACCAACCACTGACCCACGTGATGTCCTGTATTGAATAATGTAGTTTTCTTAATGGTTTTTTAAGAAGAATTATAATTTCAGTTTTATTGAACCCTATAAAAATATGATAAATTGAATATTATTTTTAAGTTCTATTATCTTTGAGAGTGAAAGATTAGTTTATGGTAGAACTTAGTTAAAGGATGGGACTCTACATGTCATGTATATATTTTTCTTCTTCACTTATTCAATGAAGAAATTAATTCTTATACTTTAGTGAAGGGATATTATAACATAAAATGTGTTATCCTAAAACCATATGTTTTCTTTAACCGATGGTATTTTAAATCATCATAGATTGATGAATTTTAGTCCTTCAATTTTACACTTGTTTTTTATTGATGAACTCAATCACTACCTATAAATATTTATGTTTTCTCTCTAATTACATGAATCAAATTTAAACCATTGTTCTCCTAATCGAGATCATAATTAGGTGTTGACCCTTTCATTTCACTTTTCCTCTTCTTAAGACTAAATTTTGTTAACCCAATTTCTGATGTGGGTTTTCCAACAAAGATAATATTTATTTTCAACCTTTATCTTCAAAGATCAATTTCAAATTGCAAGGATGAAATTTATTAAAGGAGGAAATAATGTATCACCCCATGATTTTATAGTGCGTTATTTCTTCAAAATAATTCAATAACTTGCACTACACGCAACACCAAGTTCAAGCGCACCTTGACATACCAAACAAGCCGTTAAAAAGATGTTATGAATAGTACTAACTGAATTTTGAACTTTATATTGTCTTTATAATTTTATAATCCATACTACGAGTTTCATAGGCATAATGTATAAAAAAACATTTTTTTTCAGATAAAAGATGTATTTTTTAAAAAATGCACTTTTACCGACTTTTAATGGCGAACCCTTTTTATATCCAATATTTTAAACTTTTATATATTAAAATTGACTAAATAAATTAATTATTTAGAATGTGGACATCGGAAATTTTCAATGTAACAACCCAAGCATCCATGGTACCCTCCTCTATGAATAATACAGTAGCATGTGTTCTACGCAACTTCAAGTTCTAACCCACACCATAACCAATCAAACTTGCCTTTATGAATAGTAATACCTACCTTTTGAAATTTTAAAAATTTTATCATTCAAAATGGACTTCATTTTTGGATTCATAATTTCAAAATTATCCTAGGGTAAAATTTTGGTACTTTTCGGATAAATTTTATATTTTGAATTAATAGTGTAAATTACTAAATTTTAATTAAATACAACTTTTTAAATTAAAATAATTAATAGTGATAAATTATGAATTTGTGTTATTTTAAGGTATATTTAGAATATATTTTCCCCATTTAATACAATGTTGGTCATTTGACATAATTTCACATTAAAACCCGAAATAAACAATTGTCAATCTTTTGATAGTTATTATTTCTTACAAACACGCTTTTTATTTTGACAATGGAAATTAATATTAAATTAATTTCTTCCACTTCTTTGATTTGAATTTGGAAACATGGATTCTATATTTGGAATCAGGTTGTCCATATTTTATAAATAGTAAACTCTTATTTTTATACATTTTGATAATTATTTCGGTAAATATTTTATTTACCATGGATAAAGGGTAAATCAGGTAAATAATGCTAAACAATAATAATATAATAATATTAATTTATTCTAAAACATGTCCTAACGCTATTGGTTGTAACATATCTGACCAATGGAATATTTGGGACGATTTTTGGGATCCCATGGATCCATTTGTATGTGATAATGACACTTTATATTAATTAAGTTAATGTAAATACAAAAATGACATAAGCATTTATCTTATAGCAAAAGAATTTTTACATTTGGTTATATATATTATATTTTAGACTATAAATATTAATTAGAAATGTAATCATATTTCCTATATAATGGTATTTTATTTATAATTTTTAGACATTGATAATTTAAAAATATATGGGATTAAATAATGATGAAATATTTTCCATATTAATGAAAAAAATCAAATAATTGGTATTATAAACATTAAAATAAATATATTTTGAAAGTTTTGATGACATATACTAATTTTATTAGTCAATGTGACATGTTAGGATTTCATAAATTAATTTTTTTCGAATTAATAACGTTTTTATGACTTTAACAAACATGAATTATTTAATAGTTTCAGAATTGACATAAATGTGTTTTAAAAAAAATATTATATTATTAATTGATATTATATTCCTAAAGTCTATGTTTCAGCCAAAAATATTTTATAATGATAGGTGAATTATTAATTGACCACTTGGGGGGTCAATACGATTTATATAGTATGTTTATTAACTATATATTATAAAAATACAAAGTGACATGGTAAGTGTTAAACTAATTAACCAATAGTTAAAACTAAAATATATGTTTAATATAATGACCCAAACCTCTCTAAAATATTCTGGTTGAAAGGATTTATAC
This sequence comes from Viscum album, assembly GCA_963277665.1. Lineage (NCBI taxonomy): Eukaryota > Viridiplantae > Streptophyta > Magnoliopsida > Santalales > Viscaceae > Viscum > Viscum album. The sequence continues at coordinate 987,297,591 of OY728139.1, read as the reverse complement.
CCATTTCCACCTAAGGCTCAAAATAAATTCATTTGGAACCATTATAAAATGGATATGATTGTATAATAAATTAATACTTTAATCTTTTTATAAAGTGACCCTCACCCCTCTTATAAAAGGGCACTCACCCTTCACTCTATTTCACACCTTATATGCCATTAGTCTCGTCCAACCCCTAATGAAATATCCACTAAACTTCCCGCATTTCATTCTAGAGGCCCTACTTTGGTCAGAAATCCAACTTAAGGATCCCTTTTGATCAAATCAAAAGGAAGAACCCGAAGAAGAGGTAATGATTTCACCACCCTCTTTCAAGTTCTCTTATTCTTCCACTTACTCATTCATTGTTGTTACAATTATAAACTAAAAACTCCAGTATATTCTATATAATGTGATTTTATTATAAATATGGCACAACTATATTAATTATCCTATCCATACTTTGAATAACATGCCACCATACGTGCGTACGTACGACTTACCGTCTCCACGTCGTGGTGTAATTGTTATTCATTACATTATTATTTGGATTCTTATAATAATGATGTGTAATTGACGCAAATAATAAATATATCATAAAAATAATTATGTAAATATTATATACCATCCAATTATATATTATTTTAATATCAAAATAATGATATTGTCGCTCGTGCGTACGTACGGATTAACGTCTCCACGGCTCGATTAGATTCACTTCCATGTTCACCCATCATTGACGATTATAAAAATATATATTAATTATAAGTATGTAATATATGACATAATAATTCTACTTGAGATATATATATATATATATATATATATATATATATATATGTATTTATGTACATAAATATATCTTATTCACTTACATATTTTCCGTGCTATATGATAATGGCAACAACGTATATGCGTACATACGGACTACCGTATCCATAAACAGTGTTTTACATTTCATATATATGTCTATTATACATATTTATATTCTAAATATATATGATATATAAATCATGTTTTATATTCTGGAAGTATTTAAATCATGATCTATGTGATACAATCAAGAGTAACAAGTTAAAACACGTACGATAATGAAAGAAATTATTACACGAAATGTTAAATTAACATGGAAATTATTATTAAATTGGTAGTATAAAGTCATAATTTAATCATGTATGATATCATAAATATTAATATGGTTCTGGTATAATTTAATAACATACTACGAACTTCGTACAGGAGGTTAAATGTTCCCCTAACTAAATGAAAGTGCAAGGTAATGGGTTTTCATCTCACTCCTTATTCTCGTGAGATTCATGCAATATTGCCACTATTACTTTTTGTGTGGTGTATGTACTGCCCATAATTGCATTATTTCTCTAATAAAATTTTTCTTATATGTATTTATATATTCATTGTACGATACAACTTTCATGGGTTGTATGTTTTTTTTGATACCAAATTGGTTAGGGTTAATTTCACAATCTCTTTATTATCCGAGGTTGTTTTTACGTAAGTATCTACTGGGACATATTTATTATCCATGTCCATGTTTTATGAATGAGTTTTCAAATAGATGATTTTAATGGAATTTTTTACTAAAACATCATTTCAAATGTTTTAAATATTTATCCTTCTAAATTTTTCTCATTAATGTCCACGTCTTCAAAATGGGTTTTAAGGATTTATTTATATAGACATGAATGTTTTCAAAATATTAATTTCATTCAAATGTTTCAATGTGGTATAGGACACATTGTTTGAAAAATAAATTAAATGAGTTTTTTCTAAATTGTGTGATATTTAAATGTTTTTATGAAAAATGGGTTTTTCTCTTAAAGAGTTTTACAAATCATTTTCATCTATATCAAAATCCTTTAATGGATTTTAAACTTGTTTTAATGTTGATTTATCATGATACAAATCTTCCATATTATGTTGAAGGTTGTTTGATATGTTTGACTGTTGATGTGTTATTTTTATTCCATTCATGGTTTATGGGTAAAGTATTGACATTTCATATGATAGTTGTAATATGAATGTTTATGTTATTTTAAGACCTTTTCATATGAAGAATGCATTGGACGTAGTAAGTGACGGGTGGAGCCCGTTATAGCTCCTCAATGCATTGGTAGGTCTCATGAGACAAAATACTGTCTTGGCACGAGGCCTTGAAAAAATCTTATTTGTAGTCTTGGAACGAGGTTTTTGCTACGTAGTTATGATAATCTGGCATTATGAATTCTATCATTATGAAAGTTGATAGTGATATTGCATTTGACTATTCGACTAGTTGAATATCCATGTGAATATTTAAATGGCATTATTTCATTTTATTTTATTCCATATTATGCTGAAGTTCCTGTTTAAAATTCTTTTGTTTTAGTTATACATTTCCTTAAATGTTTTTGATTATTTATGAAAGTTTCTGCTGTATTGCTTACCCTTACGGAGCGTTTGAGGTCACCCCATTCTATGTTTTATTTTTCCTAGGATTCCAAGATGTTTATTGTGATTGATATGCATGGTTAAGCCAAGGGAATAATGGAATTGATAAATATTATTTATGTTGTTTTGTATGTCTTAAAGTGCAATGTAAAATTCATGAATGCAATCTATTTTCCATTACTACTAAACTGATTGGTCCTTCGGGACATGATTCCTTTTAATCATGCCAGTGTATTAAAATAATGCACCGACTCTGGGTAACTTGGGACAGGGCGTTACAATAGTCCAATAGAAATCATTAATAGTTGAACACACATAGACTATATATCAAATATAGAGACAACAAATAAAAAAAATATATTTAAATGGATTATAAAGATGTAAATAGTTAATAATAGACTTAAACCCAAAGGTCATGATAAACATCATAGGATTCATAAAAACATGAAAATCCATCATTTATCTGTCAACTATATATCTAAAATATTGAATATCTTCTTCACATTGTTCTATAGTGTGTCACTCTAGCTTGTATTCTAGAAAGGAAGTAGTTTTAGGATCATCTCATTAAATTAAAAATAGTAAACACCTTGTAATTTTCACAGAAACGTTCCAATTTGGAATATATTCCATGGTGGTGAAGAAAAAATTTTCTACATGTAATTCCATTATAAAAATTATGTTACTTACTCATTCATCTCTATATAACATACTGTTAATGTTCACCATGGTAAATTGAAATTTATCAATTTGTTTTCCAGTTACTAGATCAACCTAATTACACAATATCATTTTTTATTTTAACCATGCGAAAATACAACATCAATGATGTATTTCAATTGACCATAGTAATGACCAAAATCGATAGATGGATAAAAAATTTTACATTTTTTTTTCTTGTTTGTTATTAATATATTTAATTGGAATCTGAAAGGCATAACCATCTAAAAATTTGTAATGATGAGTTGTTATAGATGGACCATTAGCTAGTTGGTAAAATTATTCCTTCATTATTGGTTCAATTAACTCCTACAGGTTATGTTTCTATATATTTCACATTATTTAGTAAATAGTTATTCAATATGAAAGTAGTACTATACTATATTTATACTTAAAATGCATTTATACATTCAAAAGCAGTCAACCAATCATGAAATGATCGATAAATGGATTTTTATTAAAATGATAATCAATAACATAAGGAATATCGTTTTACATTATTAAATTGTCTCCTAAAAATTATAATTCCATGTTTAAATGATAAACATATATATGAAAACAAAACAAGTAAAATTTGAACAGTAAAATTTAAAAGACAATTACTAATAAAATGGTGCAACTAATAGAGTACAGAATCAGATTTGTCAATGAGATTATAGTAATTCGATGTTTTCTATTTAAAATAAAGTTCATTAAATATTAATTCTATCAGAAATCTGAGTGGTATTATCTAATTTTGTTTAAACAACCATAAGATATTCAGCATAAAATGTGGTATAGTCATCAATAAAATAACCATTAGCTATTGATAACTTCACATGAGATTTATTACATAAATATCATTTAATTTATTCATATACCACTCAATAAGATACATCCACCGGAATTTCACAATACCAGTAGCATTACTTCAATGGTCATGTGTACAATCATATTAGAAAAATATCAAAACATTATGTTGGAAATAGTTTCTCCTCATGTAAAAGCATATGTATTTCCAATCAAGTAAATTTTTTAAATCACCCATTCATTGATTTTTTTAAAATGTTTTCAAAAACATTACTCATCTCAATCAATGGAAGAACAAAATTGGGTGAATCAAAAATAACATATTTTTATTGGAATCAACTATTGATGTAGAATGTGATTGGCATGAATTTTTAACCCTTTCAAGAAGACTAGCTATCATGAACCATGATCATCTTCAAAATGGAAGTAAATTTTATTTTTAATCATCAAAATTTATGTAGTAGTAATGTACGCTCTGTTATCCTCATCCAACTATAAATGAAAATGTTTTAGTAAACCCTTTTTTCAAAATCATGATATTCATTGACATTGTTTTTTATTTTCCACTGACAACCCAAGTGGCCTCTAATATATTATCATAAAAAAATTCGATGTTCATGACATCCAGATAATGACTTAATATATAATTTTATAGTAAATAAGATTAAAAAAATCTCTCCTTCCAATTGAGACTGGGTTTTTTACCTGCACCATAAATAGAGGGTGATGAGAGAGCAAACAAATACTAAAATTTAGGTACCATAATAATGTTTTTTCTCAATCTCTTATATTATTTCACTCATGCCATGATCTTTGGAGCTGGGATGAATTCTCAAGAACCATAAAATTACAATTTGGTTTTATTGAATTTGTGTTGAGGGGGAAGAAAAAATATAAGGGTCATGTATGTCCATTTTTTACAATGTTTATTCAAGATAAAAGTTTTACATTTATTACATCAATGGAATGAAAATTCACCTTTCATACACCGACATAATAAATTTTTATATTATAATAAGCCATTTATTTTCTCTAATGATATATCCTACAATTTTTAAATTTCATTCATTTCGAAATCGTATGTTATCAAAAACATTCCCCAAAAACTAATTCAAAACGTCAATCAACGGATGATGTTAAACATCAATATTATCACTCAATCATCCAGGAACATCAATTACGGAGGAAGGTAATAGAAATTATTGTTTCCTAAAAATAAATGATGAAATATTATATATATTCATCACCTATTTATATGTTTTATGAGTTGCACCAAACAAAGACATGAATGAATAGAATATTTTGCTTCTGAATAATAATCAGAAAATATAATATCTTTATCAATGTAAGTGTGCCTTTGATTAATCTCAAACCATACATTATTGTTTTTTCTGGTGGGTTAGCATATCACTATACTTAATCATTTCCACATGTCTCCTCATGAATATAGAAACATTATATGACATAAAATATATTTTCAACCCTAGATTTAGAAAAAAGTGATGCACTTTATTTAGGAAAATCAAATACCTCTATTTCATAGTCTAACATTAATGAGTCCAATTTTCCCCGTTATCATTTCACATAGATGATTCATAGACTATATAATTATCCAAGTGGTATTTTCTTTTGTAAACAACATAAAATTGTTTTCTCATTATCCTATGGTCTCATATGTGAAAGCTACATTTTTTTAACTTATGGTCATGATAATATAACTCTGGAGTCATAGAATCAACATGAAGTAATTTTATCAATTACACCAACAATATGTTCAATGATGTGTTTGACCACTGATTTAAATCCTTCATGTTCAATAGCTCAATGATAAAAGAAAGAAAACTATAAAGATTCAAAAAAAAATTAGTTTAGTTTATTAGTCATTATGTATTTTATAAAAACTATATGGTCCATGATTTCAAATACATCATATATTTATCTCACCAATATCAATATTTTTAATGTTAATTATTTCCTCATCTGACCCACAAAACTTTTCATTATGCATTTCATGTATCACACCAATCATCCACACAACAACATCCATTTGAACTATTTCATTTCAATAAAAATGTATATATTATTCCCCATAACAACTCCAAATTTTATAATTTTTTAGAATCCAATTAATGAATATGTTCTCCCCCATGGTATCACATATGAATTGATATATCCTTTCACATTCGATACATGGAAAACTAATGTAGTATCTTTTAAATATTCCAGTTAAAACAATAATCTATATAATTCCCTCAAATTATTCTTTAGATGTTATATTTTTAAGATCAATCCCACTCTTATACATATATGTATTCCTTGACCCCCGCCCCCATAGAGTACCCTTCCTAGGACAGTAATTGGACAAGAAGGATAATTACCACACGGGCCCTTCCTCCCATAAGCCTGAGGTTGGAAACTAGCATTGAGGGTATGCCATACATATAAATCATGTCATTACCCTCTATGAAAAAAATGAAGAAGAGATATATTGAATAGATACACCAATCAACTCATGCTCACAAAGAAAAAAACCCAAATGTATACTAGTAATGTCTTAAAAACTAGAAAAGCAGGGATGGAAATTAAGTTACCAAAAAGGTAAACTCAACAGCGACAACGAAGCCCAAACCGATCCTACAAAATTACAATATAGTTTTATCTATCTTGATATCCAACCTTTTAAAACTAACCTAAAATTAGTTTGTATATTTTTTGGGAGATCATACTAGTATACTCAGTAGGATCCCCCTAGAGAATCTCACATAAAAATTAATGAAAACATAAAAAATTTCAAGGAACAATATGTACAACTAACATATTACCTAAACAGTTTTGTTATGTACCGAACCACAACATGGATATCTCCCACCAAATGAATGATACCATAGATATCATATAAAATAATTATAAATCAATAAGAGAACCCCACATCGACTTCCCTGATGGTTTGATGACATGACCTAACATCGCTTTTACCATTTCGTCTCTCTCCAAAAGAAGCTATCATTAAGACACATGGGCTATGTATCTTGACATGCATCTCATTCATCACATATTTTCATCGTGTCATGCTACATCTCTATATAGTATCCATGTATTTTTCATGATCCACCACATCCTGTATGACATGTATCATACATCAGATATTATTCTCCAAACCATTATATCCCATACACTGAGTATGATACCTTAAGTCATCACAAAAAATACATATCATACCTACAATAATCATTTACATACTAAATCTATAGATTAATGTGTGTGAAATAATCACAAGACATTAAAATTATCTATAGACGTATATGGGGAAACTAATCACTATTTTTACCCGCACACAATACATTTAAGAGTATTGGATAGGACTCGAGGGGGTCGTTAGTCATCAATCCCTCTCCAACATAGAGTCTGGGGAAAACACCTTCCAAGAGTCCTTTGGGTGTCATTTTAAAATAAAACACTGGGGGGGGTAGTGTATGAAATCACAAAACATGAAAGATATATTATTGCTCATGAACACACTATTGGCATTAGCCTAGTATAAGGCTCAATAGGAGCTATCATCTCTCAGACTCCCTAATTTTACCTATAGGGGAAATATATCTTATAAGCACACAAGCAATTAATGGAGCTATATTAAATTAATTAATTTATTTTAATATTTTACATAAATATAACTAATTCATTATCTATTAATTAACATTATTTAAATTTTATTTCAATATCCATCCAAGTGAAATCTATGCACTCTGAGAATAATCCATACAAGTACATGGTTTCTCAGGATTAACATTTACATTTTTATTCATACAACAACTAAAACTATGGGTTAATCATTTTCTAAACATTATACCCATTCTACAATTTATGTACTCTAGAAAAATATCCTAATCCACCATTATGAGATATTAACAAACATATCCATCTACCTCGATCATTGAGGAAAGGAATGTAGGTAAAATAAGTGAACAAATAATCTGATCATTAAAAAAGTTCATTAATTAAAATTCATATTAGATTTCAGCAAAAAATTAGTAAGAGTATCTATATCACATTCCATGAACTCTTGTTCCATCCTTGACACCCCCATGTATATCACCATCCATATAATCGTCCTATGCATCAATTACAGCCCCAAACTCAATCCTCCCCTCCCAAATCGAATCAGATATCCCAGAATCATATCACATTTCATAAAAAGGATCATATCTATATAACATAAAACATAGCATGAAAAAACATAGTCAATAAGGAAAAGTGGCCATAAAACAAGGCATCTTATCTCCACATGTAAACATGATCTCACAACCCCATCATAATAAATTTAGATTTTACTTGATAACGATAATCCTTTGAAAAAACTATTAATATTTATTAAACAATTGGGCTTTATTCCATCTTGAATTAACCTGTTATATTTTCATAGGTTAAAACAATGGTAATCCTATGGAATCCTCTATAACAAGTGTTATGGGATATTGACCGAATACAACCCCCACCAAATAATTTGAAGTAACCACTAAATAAATAATATGGTTTAATTAAATATATAAAATAGAAAAATGATTTTGATTACTATGAAAACACACCCAAATAGATTGATGATATAGGAATAGTGAATAATGAACAATTTCAGAAGAAGAAATGATAAAAAACAATAAAACCATCATGAATTACATGCTTTGGTCCCTTTGGGACCAACTTTATGGAATAAACACAGCCCACACATTCAGTTTTATTAGATTCTAAAAAACAATAAAGATTACAGTGTGAAGAGGAAAAGAATATATGTAGTTGTAATGCACAGAAGTGCTAAAATATAAACTGTGCACTAGAAGTAGCAACACCGAAGTAATCATGATTATGAAAAACATAAAACCTAGGAAAAATATTCTAGGTTTCCATATCACCTCATGATCCAAAAGCATCGATCCCACAACATCATTGGATCTTGTTGTAGTATGACAACTCCATGTCCCTATATTCTAGAAATGCTCATGAATCTTCAACTGCGAAGATCCCTAATTGGCTACACCCTGATTGGAACACCAGTCGCATGTAGGGAATATAGGTGGGACACCACATATGTCTACATATGAGGATGATAAAACCAACACTAGTAAAATTAATGTTGAGGAAGATGATTCCAAACTTCAAGAAATGTACACCGACCTACAAGTGAGAAGAAAACAAACAACTAGTAGTGAGATGAAGTCAATTTCTAGAATCTAGAAATTTGGTTACTAGATGGAATAGACCACCTAAGATGATGACATTTATATCATTTTAGTATGTCGAAGGTAGGTGTCATAAGGTTGATGAAACCCCATGCGAAAACCTTAACTGGATAACTAAACATCAATGGGGAGGTTTCCATGAACCCAACACCAAACATACCACCTGGAAGCACATGGAAGGGATCAAATAAAAGGATCTCATGATATATTATGTGGAAACATCCATTTATAATTAAACATGAAGAGAATAGGAATAAAACTGATAGAAAAGGTTGCATACAAAATCAAAAAGTCTGAACAATTGAGCCAGCCATGTAAATCAGCTAACGGGTTAAAATGAAACCAAAATACTGTAGATATTAAAATGAGAAAATATTTAACAATAAATTGAATTTATTTGAAAAAAATAAAAATGGAATAACAAAATTAATTGGATAATTTCAATTTTAAATATGAAAAAAAAGAATAAAATAATTTACAATTCTAAAACATTTTGAATTTAAAATTTGTGATGTTATTGCACCAAACTATTATTCAAGTGCATCCATGTTCAAGATATCTAATCAGTACATGAACTTTGATAATGTTTCAACCATAGTCACATTATTAGTAGGGTTTTCATCCTTATTTGTTTTAGTGAAACACATTTATTCGCAATCTATAACATATCTAATAAAATTAATCCAATTATCTATGTCCTTAGAACTACCATGGAATACCAACTTTTTAGGATAATAAAGGGATGATCGAGACTAAAAATTTACACTAAAAACTGAAATAACTATACTAGGTTCATAATGTAGACCCTAAATCCACATGAATTGTTTTAATTCTATTATTTCTTCTATATACTTTGCTTTAGTGGTCGAGAGGTTTACCACCGATTTCATATTGCACTTCCAATATATAGGACTTCCACATGTAGAAAAGACATAACTTGTTAGTGATTTACTAGCATCAAAATTTTATTATAGTCTCATTCCACACAAACAATCACATATTCAAAAGAATTAATATTCTTCCCATAGTAAATTCAATGAAAGGAAGTAGAATCAATGTACATTAACAAGAATTTGAGACAAAGCCATTGTGGCTAGCTTAGATTTTCCATAATCTTGATAAATGTATAGACAGAAAAAGAAACATCTGGTCAACTTAAAATCATGGAATACATAATATTTCCCATTACATTATCATTTCATATTCTACTCATATATTAAATATCATAAGATATGGTAGGTTACTAAGATAACGAAAATTTGAAATTTTGACATAATTCAAAAATAATAGTCTTCAAACAATAAAAAAATACATCTTAATCACTCAATTTGTATTGGAATGTTTAGATACATAAGGAAGATTAGGCTTCCAATCCCTAATTATTTCCATTCTCATAATTTTCATAGAAAAACCTAGATATTACATTTTAAAATTACAATTCAATTGAATTTTTACATGGGTGATTAATTTCAAATCACAACATATGAGTACCATGTAAACTACATAGACAAGTAAAAACCATGTATTTATAACTAATTTAAAATATACACATGCATCAAACTGGTTCCTATAGAAAATATTTTATAACAAGAATGAATCAAACTTCATATACCATTGTATAGAAGTTTATTTTAAAATATATAATGATTTATTATGAAAAAAAACATCATTAGAATTAAAGTCCTATTTAAAAAGTACAAGGATTCATGTATAATTTACTAATTATATAACCATGTACAAAATATATTTTTACATATGGATGTTCAATATAAATATCAAAATGGATAGAAAAAGAATGAATTTTTTTTAATGAACAATGGTTCAATATAAGAGAATTTTTTTGAAGTAATCAATTCTATATCATTGAAGGAATATGTTATCTACAAGTATATATTTAATCTTATTTTTATTTCCTACTTTTATTTTTTATTAATCATATAAATATACAACCAATCACCTTGGAAGTTGGAGGTTTCCTTACTATAGGAAAATTATGGGTCTTTTATAGGGATTGCATATCGTCTTTCATTACTGAAATCTAATGATTAGAGTTGCTGAAATTGATAACCTGATTGTAGCATTGGGAATGCTCTCTATCATGATCTGCTTCAATTTTTTTCTTTTCATTTCTTTTAAAAATTGGTAAAATATCTACAATAACAAATATCCTTAACCACATGTGTCAACAGGGTAGGCACATAGGCCGCTCCCGTCCCTATCAGGGGAGATGCCAACCATCTCTCATTTCTATGAACACCCATGATCCACTACCAAATTTAATGAAAAGGCAAGCATATTATCCTGGATATACATAGGATGAGGTCTAATGAACCTCTTATGATGATCCCTAGTGATATGATAACCCCGAAGGTCATTAGGGACTCCATCATCATGAGTATCATCATAATCAGACCAAGATTGAAAGACATGATAAGAAAGGGGGACCTGATTGGTAGAAGGATTCTCAAAATGAGGCTCAGTAAAATTGGGAGGATAAGACTTAAGATCCCTCTTCTGAGATGGATCAACATTTTAATCAGTGGGTGGCTGGACTGCAGTTAGAGGAGACAATTGAAAACCATATCTCAACTAATATTACAATTTGGAAAGCCAGGATTATCTAACCACTTCATATACCCCTTGACCCCTAATGATAGCCTATTAAGATGTGCTTTACATCTTAGGGCTTATGTTTATCGTACCTAACATGAGTGTAGGCAGTGCATCCGAACATTCTAAGGTGGTCATTGGATGTGGGTGATTTCTCCACAACTTAATAAGATTATTAAATATGTTGGTAGATGTGAGCCACAAATTTATTATGTAAACATACACAGTGATAGTTTCTACACAAATGGATTTGGGAAAGCCCAAGCATGAAAGCATGTTATGAACCCGCTCAATAATGGTATGTTTCATACACTAAGCTAGACCATTCTACTAAGGAGTATTACTCAATGATTAGTTATTTAAAATTACATCACTTTCAAAAATCATGATGAACATAATAGATAGGTATTCAATGACATTATCAGTCCTTAGATCCTTTAACATAATCACATATTGATTTTGTATAGAGTTCTTACTAGTTTTAAATAGCTCAATGACATCATTTATATTTCACAAAATATAATCCCATAATTTAATTTAAAATTCATCTAAAATGCTCACAACGTAAGATCATAGACTAAGGGAGGTAGTCCTAGGAGGTCCCCACAAATCACAGTGGACATACTCAAGTGTTTGACCATCATAGATGTTGGATATATGAAAACTAACTCTTTTAGACTTAACCATGACACAGTCTTCAAAAAAGTATATGTTACATGGTGTATCATTAGTGAGAATCCCATGAATTCTAAATTTCATAAGGCCTTCAACACCCACATTTAATAGCCAACTATGGTAAAGCATATTGGTGTCATTTGTAGTTACATAATTGTTCCCATTTTCTCTACCTATGTTTTTTCAATCCAAAACATATTACCAATTTAGTAAGTATACTTTAAGAACCATACGATCTCCCATGGTGATTCTATGTCTACAAAATTTAGATTTAACTGTAAAATCAATTTGATCTAAGAAGCCAACTGAGATCATATTTTAGTGTAAATCTAGAACCCATTTAACATTCAATATGGTTTCAAGATAATTTTTTGAGAGATTTATCATTACATAACTTCTATACATGACACAACATCTCTTGTTGGTGCCTATAAAAACCTTTCCATCAACTACCTCAGTTAAAAAATAAAAGGAATTCATATCCATGCATGTATTTAATGAATAACCTAAGTCTAAGACCCCCTTGACATTAAGAGTATCACTACAGACACAAAACACCTTAGTACAGTCATAGCCTTGGTTCGAAAATAGTACATGATCAGTAGAATCCTTCGATGGTTTTCCATATTTCATATTATGTCATTTGGGTCTAATATCCCCTTGTTTCCGAAAGTTGTGGTAGGTAATATCCATCAGCATGGGTTTAGGAAAATCTTTCTCTTCTTGACTATGATTCTTACTTCCAATCTTATTTTTACATTTTTTTCCCTTGAAACTCTGAACGACCCCTCGCATTCTAAACCACAGCTTTAGGTTTAAACCTAGCCTTCCTATGCAACTCACAAGTCAGAAATGCATTCTTGACTTCCTCTAATGTCATGAAATCTCTGCCAAACATCATATCATCAGTAAGTTACTCTTATAAAGTATATAATGAAATTAAAAGTATTATGTCTTAGTCCTCATCCTCAACATTTAACATTATATTTTGGAGCTCTATTATTAGATTTACAAACTCATCTTGGTGTGTTATAATGCTGGTTCTATGACGCAACCTAAATGTATATAATTTGTGCTTCTTATGTAAACAACCAATTTATAACGACTTCAAAAAAATGTTTTATGATGTTTATACAATATACCGGCTTCATATTTCTCATAATAATTCTCCAGTGGGACATTATAACCTAAGTACATGTTTAAAGAGCTATGTGCATTCATCAAAACACCAAGAGGGACATATGCACTGGTAGTGATGGTTTGATCATTAATGAAAATACATACATGGGGTTTCTCTGGTCTGCAATGGTTACTATAAAGCCCCTGTTGGACTAATAGGGATCAAATTTTTAATCAATATAAGTTAAAATTATTGCAACAATCGTATTTTTCTATTTCATAATTCACAGATGACATTGTTTATTATACTGGCACGGAGACCACTTTGTTGTGGGGTAATAATGGAATATAGCCCACTCCAAAATAATTAATTTGACCACCAATTAATGTATATGGTTTAATTATATATAAATAATTTTTAAATGAATTTGATTACAATGTAAACACACCGAAAAATAGTAATGTTGTGGGAATAGTGAAACAACAACAATTGCAGAAGAATTAATGATAATGGAAAAAAAATCCAACACCATGATTTATGTGCTTAGGTCCCTTTAGGACCTAAATCATGGAAATAACACCTATCATGACCACCTTCCGATAATGTGTACCCCACATGGGCCAACAATGTGATAAGGGAGATAATGACACCCCGAGTCCCACCTCTTGTAGGCCCTGAGTTGGCGTCTAGAACCAAGGGTTTAGTAATCACACAGATAGGAGGCATTGCCCTCTAAGAGAACACATTGATAAGAAAGTGATAAGGAAGACACCAAACAAATCCAATTCATACTGCAATATAAATTAAATCCTAAGTACACATATGTAATGTCATGTAAAACTACTACAAATGAGATGAAAACTACAAGTAACCAATAGAAATTAAAAAACAACAACAAGCATGAAGTCCAAATAGACAATATAACCCAAATCTAGTAGAAACCATCCTGATCTCAATCCTACTCCATGTGACCATATAAACAGTTTATATAGACCTAGGCTGAGTATAATTGTATATACTGTATAATCCTCCTTGAAGCCTCTTGTGCAAAATTTAAGAAAGCATGACAAAGCACAGTGAACAACAATTGAAACTAACTCATCACATAAATAAGTATACTATTTTACCAGCCTCAACAAGGATACTCTCACCTTGTAATGTATACAAGAGTATATAGTTATATAAATAATATAAATGGTACACCGCTACAACTTCCACACAGGTTTCCCACTTTTCCCCAGTGTTGCACGTCCTATGAATCTCTATAAAAAAAGGCTTTCTCTCAAACACCAGGGTGAAGCACCACAACATGCACCTCGTGAATCCAAACCACCATTTCACCACAAGAATGTCACCAAGTAGTGTTTTGGATCCACAAAAGCTCACATAAAGGGTATCATACTTCGGGTATTTAACCTCAATCCATTATAGCCCATACACCGAGTAATGGTCCTCAAGCAATCAAATCCTATACACGCTACACCAATAGTAGTCCATAGGAAACTATATCAATAATATATGCATGTTAATTACCAGAATCCATTATAGTCCTCAACACTCATATATGGGGAAACTAATCATTGTGACTACCAATAATTTAACTACCAAGAGAAGAGAGCAGATCCAAAGGTGGTATTCATCCATCCATCTTCCCACCGGAATGTTGGAGAAAACACCAACCAGCTATCAGAATCCCCAGGGTGTCAATTTCCTTAACTGACATGGTCGAGTAGCATATAGAAACACAAAATGTACATAATATACAATATCTTACAACCACACTATGGGAATAACCATGTCTTAGAATCAACTACTGCTAATGTCTCTTGGACTCTCGGCTGCCTCATCGAAGACTTGGTAATCTATAAGCACACAACGATTTAAAGAGCTTCATTACGTTACTTCATTACATTTTTATCAGTTTTAAACTATGTTAATTAGTTCTTTAAACATTAATTAACCATTAAAAATTCTACATTAAATTTCATTAGCATCACAACCAAAGTCCATTGTGCCTTTAAAATATAAACCTCATCATTTCATTCTAGCAAGCTCCAACCCGATGGGTTAACATCATTTAATAAATGGTTTACTTAAATCAAACTATTAGAAAAACAGGTATTTGCGACGGGTCATTTGCAACGGGATCCCGTCGCAAATGGATTTTTGCAATGGGGGCCCGTCGCAAATGGCTCGTTGCTGAAAACGGCGTCGCAACAACACTTATTTACGACGGGCCCGTCGCTAAAGCCTTTTTTTTGCGACGGTTATTCTCCCCGTCGCGAATAGTACTCTGTATATTTGTAAAAAACTTTTAAAATAGTTTTGGCGACGGGTCCCGTCGCAAAAACTATTTTTTTAAAAAAATAAAAAACTATTAATAAATTATTTTAATGCATATAATAATACTAATATTTGCGACAGGCATAGTATCCCGTCGCAAATACTAGAAAAAAAAATAAATAAATTATTAATAAATTATTTTAATTAATATAATAATAGAATTATAATTCACAAATAAAAATAATAAATTATTTTAATTAATATAATATTAATAGAATTATAATTCAAAAATAAAAAATAATAGAATATTAATAAATGATTTAATTAATATAATAATATTAGAATTATAATTCATAAATAAAAAAAATATTAATAAGTTATTTTAATTAATATAAAAATAATAGAATTATTTTACATTCAAATATTAAAATAATTCAAGTATTACAAAAAAATATAATTAAATTATAATATTATAAAATTTTAATATATATATAAAATTTAATAATATAATATATAAATAATATTATTATTCATATTAATATTGATATTTAAAAATATAATATTATTAATATTTTATAATGAGACGGAAACTATGAATAGAAAAAAATCATATTTTGATTTCACAAATTTTATAACATAAATACAAACTCTAATCTGAAGGAGGGGGGAGGTGGGGGATCTGCAGATGGTGGTGGAGGAAACTCCATCCCTAAAGCATGAGTGAGTCTGCGCATGTACTCCATCTGCTCCTGATGCTGCTGCTGCCACCGACTCGTCTGCTCCTCGTACAGCTGCTGCTGGCGTCGACGCTCCTCCTCATGCTGCTGACGCATCTGCTCCTGCTCCTATCGAAGACTCTCTATCAATGCAGTCTGAGATCGCAACTGAACCTCATACTGTGTAGTAGAAGAAGATGCAAGAGCTCCTCTCAAGCTGGATGCCGACATCGCAGCACTGCCATAATAATCTCTGGGAGTCAGTCGAGAGTCGATACCAACTACCCGACCCTTCTCGAAGGCATACTAGGTGGCCTGCATCCATGGCACCTCATCAAACTGACGGGCAGTGGTCTGATCTGATGACTCGGCCTGACTCTCAGGTTGGTCCTGTGACGCTGCGGCCTCATATGACTCCTATAGTTGCAATTTAAAATTAAAATTGTGAATATATTATATGTAGTTAATTTTTAAACTTGAAAACAAATAATACTGACCGCGATATGATGCTGACGATCACCTCTGAGCTCCCCAGTAGCAGGATCACTATACATCCTCCGATATACGTCGTACTCTGTAATATCGGGGTGCTCGACATCCTATAAGAATAAAAAATAAAATATTAATATTTATAGTTTTATAAACTATTTATAAATAATGTACGTACCAGATGTTGTCTATGAGTACTAAAAGAACGACTCCCAGCTCGATGAGTCACCTCCTGTCTCCCCCGATTCTGCCTCCCCACCGATGATCTCCTATGAAAGGCACCACTCAACCAGTGCGCACATAATCCATACCATACATGGGATGAAATGTACTCTGGTCGGTGTGCTCTACATGACTCGTCAAAATCTGACACTCCTACTTTCTTCATCGCAGCTTTTCTTAAATTGTGCAAAAAATGACGAAGGCGATCACGCATGGCCAACTCCCATGCCTCGTGGATGGCGTCACACATGGTATCCTCGATCGGATACCATAAACCCTACAAATAAATCAAAATATCAAGTTAGAAATGAAATAATTTTCAAAATAAAAATTATTTATTTACGTACGTACCAACCAATGGCCGAACATGGCCTTCTGCACATTAATGGGAACCTTCTCCCATGTGGTCCACGGGTGAGAGAAATAGTTGCGCAAAATAGCGCTACCCTGTCCGACTGCTATATGTGGAAAACTAAAAAAATAATAAACATTTATTATGTGAATATATTAATGAAATCTTAGTCAAATCCATAGGTTATCACACAGGTTATCACACCTCCGTGTGCGTGGATCAAACCCAAGACGTGGATGTCGCTCGGGGACGGGGTCAGGAATCATCAATCGTGCAAGACCATGTCCCCTCCACGTACTCCCTGGAGCACCTGCAGGCTGAGGGTCATCTATCAGCAACTCATCCGCATCGAAAGTCAGGTCAGCATCCGCCAACTCACAAAATGTGGCGTCGTCAATCTGAAACAGAAAATGTTAATGTCAGCAAATAATTGCTAATTACTATTATATATACATATATACATATTATGATTGTATATAAATACCATGGAATGCTATCAGTGTTCATCTTCATCATCATCTTCATATATGTCAATGTCATCTTCATATTCCTCCTCAATATCATTGATATCCATTCGAGTTACAGTTGCTTAATCTCTTACCATTTCAAATTCCTATGTGACATAATTAACATCATCGTCATCACCGACTCTTAAATGTGGGGTGTCTTCATCGATACTCATGTCTCTTTGTAAAAAAGATTGATTATGAGTACTCTCTTGAAAAACATCAATTCTTTTCACATCAGTGAAAGCACATTCACTTTGACTAAACTGATTGTCTCGAAATTTGATTTTTATTACACTCCACCAATCAGTCAAGTCTCTTGATGTTGCACAGTACATTTCGTAATAAACTTGATATGCCTGTTGATCCAATAAGAATGGTTCATTTACTGTGAGAACACTTTTACATTTAATATCGATGATTCCATGAGTCGGATGAACACGCACGCCTCTCTCTGTATCCAACCACCGACATTTGAACATGGTTATGTAATGTTGTCCAAGATAACAGAGTTCAATGATTTCATCATGTATGCCATAAAAGTCAACTTCATTTTCTCGATGATGAGATCCTCTCAAGCTAACTCCATTGTTCATTGTTTTTTCGATTCCCCATATGCATGTGTGTGGAATCGAAATCCATTCACCAGATATGCATTATAAGTTTTAACAAGTTTGGAAGGTGGGTTACTCAATACACACAGCCGTTTGTCAATTTTATCAGCATGTCGAGACACCTGAAAATTTGTGAAATAATTATCAAAATAGTAAACTATACATTGAATGAGTTGCTAAAAGATAAAGAATTTATGTTACCAGTTTTTGAAACCACTGAGAGAAATTTTTCAGTCGACGTTCTTCGAGAGCAGCTGCTGTAATTTGTGGAATTTGTTTCTTGATATGATTATCATACAACCTATAAAAACAAAAGTTATTTACTATAACATAACTGATAGAATAAGTGATATAAACACTTACAGTACAACTGATGTCATCTCTTCACGGTTGAGCTGAACATACGTATGAGCTCTCTGATGTTCATCATCTGAAAGCCAGCGTTTATAAAATCCACCAAAACCAATCTCTGACTAGTTGAAAACAGATAATTGATTGTCGATTTCATCAATATTCCTCTTGTTCCGTCCCATTCGGTTGTGTTTTTAAGGATACTCAGATTCAAAATAATGGGAGCAGAAAAAAGATATTTCCTCTTGCAAATAAGCTTCTGCAATAGATCCTTCAACCGATGCTTTGTTACGTACTTTTCTTTTCAATTTTTGCATGCATCTTTCAAATGGGTACATCCATCGAAACTGTACCGGACCTCCACATTTGGCTTCATATGGAAAATGTAACATCAAATGTTCCATTGAGTTGAATAAAGACGGCGGAAATATTTTTTCCAGTTTACATATAATTACAACAACCTCTTTTTCAAGTTTCCCTAGAGCATCATAATCTTCCGTTGCCGCACAAATTTCCAAAAAAAAATGAGACATGTCTGTTATGGAACCCCAAATCACAGAATTCAACAGACTTCTTAATCCAATGGGTAGAAGTCTCTCCATTATAACATGACAATCATGACTTTTTAATCCAGTAATATGACCATTCTTTACACATCTACCCAAATTGGAAGTACAGCCATCTGGAAGTCTCAAATCTGCAATCCACTGACAAAATAATAAACGGTTTTCTTTAGATAGTATATAAGCTGCTTTTGGTTTCATTAACATTTCTGTTCTGACATTCTCAAATAGTTCCAATTCTGGACGCCTGCAAATTTGGGCAAGATCTAAATGTGCATTTACATTGTCTTTACTCATTCTAGGCGTATCCAAAACTGTATGAAACAAATTTTCAAAACAGTTCTTCTCAATATGCATGACATCTAACATGTGTCGGACCAATAGATCAGACCAATATGGCAAATCCCAAAATATGTTACGTTTAATCCAATTGTGTTCTTTTCCAAAACCAGAAATTTTCTGTTGGTTTATTGTGGGACCAATAGTGATGGGAGGTAATGAAAATACAACTGATTTTAACTCCGAACCTAATAGAATTTTTGGAGGTCCATCCCTTTTAGCTGTTCCTTTTCTGAAATGAGATCTGTTTTTGTTAAAAGGATGATCAGCTTGAAGAAATCTGCAATGACAGTCAAAATAACAAGGTTTATTTCCATGAATGAGCATAAATGATTTGTTCTATCCCATACAGTAAGGACATGATTTCTGACCATTTGTACTCTAGCCAGATAACATCCCATAAGCCGGGAAGTCACTTATTGTCCACATCAATGCTTCTCTCAGTATGAAATTCTATTTCGTTGCAACATCATATGTACTGACACCAGTACTCCACAATAAATTTAATTCATCAATCAATGGCTTCAAATAAACATAAATATTTTTCTTCGGATGTCCTGGAATTAGTAAAGTCAAAAAGATATATGGCTCCTTCATCAACATCCATGGAGGTAAATTGTACGGAGTTAAAAAAATAGTCCAACATGAATATTGACTACCATAAGATCCAAACAGATAGAAACCATCAGTGGAAAGGCCCAGTCGAACATTTCTAGCTTCTAAAGCAAAGGATGGATGCACTCTATCAAAATGTTTCCATGAATCACCATCGGCTGGATGATTCAAGCTTTTATCGGTTGAAATATTCTCTTTATGCCATGACATCATTGTCGCTGTATTCTTAGACATGAATAAACACTGAAGTCTAGATATAAGCGGAAAATATCTCAACTGTTTTACAGGAATCAAACCAGACTTCCCGTGTTGTCCTTCTTTATATCTCAGTTTCCCACATGTGGGACAACTATCCAACGACTCATTTTCCCCAGAATATAAAAGGCAGTCATTTGAACATGCATGAATCTTCTGACAAGTAAGTCCCAAATTTCGAACCAGCCACTTACTCTCATAGTAATTTGCAGGTAAAACATTTCCTTCGGGTAACAGTGTTTTCAGCAAAGAAAATATCTAGTCAAAACAGGTGTTTGACATTCTGTTATCTGATTTGATAGCCATAAATTTTGCAACTGCTTCTAATTTGCTCATCTTGCAGCCAGGATATAATGCATCCTCAGCAGACTTCAACAACTCATAAAATTCAGATGGTGCCAACTCAGGATTTGAAGCTATATCAGCCGGAGTTTCTGTATGTTGAACAGATGAACCTGCAACATCATGTACTAAATCTTGAAACTGGGATGGATCTGGAATCAAGTTGGTATCACCTGCTCTGGAACTGCGTTCACCGTGTTGATACCAAAAAACATAATCTGGTTGAAAACCAAAACGCAAGAGATGTTCTCCCACTTTGTCAAATGTGTCAAACTTTCTCAATGCACATTTTCTACAAGGGCATTTTATTTTTCCTTCTGAAACAAATTCTGGATTTGATGCCGCAAATGATAAAAAAGTCTCCAAACCCTATACATATACTAGATTTAAACCAGAACCGTTTGGATTTCTACGTTGATTTATACATATGCGGTCACCTAATAATGATTGTTGACGACCTCGTTGTTCCATATTTCTCTATAAAATATAAAAGCATTACTGGTTTTGAATAATTTGTTAGAAAAAACACTCAAGCTAGGATAATTATAGAGTTTAGATCATACACGACTGACGCAAACTTTTTATTGAGATAAACCTAAAAATTGACCCTTTAAGAATTAAATATGTTGAGAATAAAGCAAAACATGTTACAAATATTGATAATTTTAATATTATATAAATTTTTTATTATTTTCATAGTACTAATATTATTGGTAATTATTACAAATTATTGGTAATTATTGGTAATTATTGGTAATTATTGGTAATTATTACTAATTATTGAAAATTAATACTAATTATTGGTAATTATTACTAATTATTGTTAATTATTACTAATTATTGGTAATTATTACTAATTATTGGTAATTATTGGTAATTAATACTAATTATTGGTAATTATTGGTAATAATTGGTAATTATTGGTAATTATTACTACGTATTGGTAATTATTACTAATTGTTGGTAATTATTACTAATTATTGTTAATTATTACTAATTATTGTTAATTATTACGAATTATTGGTAATTATTGGTAATTATTACTAATTATTAATAATTATTACTAATTATTACTAATTATTACTAATTATTACTAATTATTCGTAATTATTATTAATTATTACTAATTATTTCTAATTATTGTTAATTATTACTAATTATTGGTAATTAGTACTAATTATTGGTAATTATTGATAATTATTACTAATTATTGGTAATTATTACTAATTATTGGTAATTATTGGTAATTATTGGTAATTATTACTAAATATTACTAATTATTGATAATTATTGATAATTATTGATAATTATTGGTAATTATTACTAATTATTGGTAATTATTACGAATTATTGGTAATTATTACGAATTATTGGTAATTATTACGAATTATTGGTAATTATTACCAATTATTGGTAATTATTTGTAATTATTGGTAATTGTTACTAATAATTGGTAATTATTACTAATTATTGCCATTTATTACTAATTATTGGTATGTATTGGTAATTATTGGTAAGTATTGGTAATTATTACTAAGTATTTGTAATTATTACTAATTATTGTTAATTATTACTAATTATTGTTAATTATTACGAATTATTGGTAATTATTACTAATTATTGGTAATTATTACTAATTATTACTAATTATTGGTAATTATTACTAATTATTGGTAATTATTCCTAATTATTGTTAATTATTAGTAATTATTCATAATTATTGTTAATTATTACTAATTATTACTAATTATTGGTAAGTAGTACTAATTATTGGTAAGTAGTACTAATTATTGGTAAGTAGTACTAATTATTGGTAATTAGTACTAATTATTTGTAATTAGTACTAATTATTACTAATTATTGGTAGTTATTACCAATTATTGGTATTTATTACCAATTATTGGTAGTTATTACCAATTATTGGTAATTATTGGTAATTATTACTAATTATTGGTAATTATTACTAATTATTCGTAATTATTGGTAATTATTCCTAATTATTGGTAAGTATTGATAATTATTGGTAATTATTGGTAAGTATTGGTAATTATTGGTAATTATTTGTAATTATTACTAATTATTACTAATTATTGGTAAATATTACTAATTATTGGCAATTATTACTAATTATTGGTAATTATTACTAATTATTGGTAATTATTACGAATTATTGGTAATTATTAATAATTATTACTAATTATTGGTAATTAATACGAATTATTGCTAATTAATACGAATTATTGGTAATTAATACTAATTAATGGTAATTAATACTAATTATTGGTAATTAATACTAATTATTGGTAATTATTACTAATTATTGTTAATTATTACTAATTATTGTTAATTATTACTAATTATTGGTAATTATTACTAAATATTGGTAATTATTACAAATTATTTGTAATTATTACTAATTATTACTAATTATTACTAATTATTGGTAATTAATACTAATTATTGGTAATTAATACTAATTATTGGTAATTAATACTAATTATTGGTAATTAATACTAATTATTACTAATTATTGGTAATTATTGGTAATTATTGTTAATTATTGGTAATTATTACTAATAATTACTAATTATTACTAATTATTACTAATTATTGGCAATTATTACTAATTATTGGTAATTAATACTAAGTATTGGTAATTAATACTAATTATTACTAATTATTACTAATTATTGGTAATTATTGTTAATTATTACTAATTATCGGTAATTATTACTAATTATTACTAATTATTGATAATTATTGGTAATTATTTTTAATTATTTCTAATTATTACTAATTATTTGTAATTATTACTAATTATTACCAATTATTGGTAATTATTGGTAATTATTACTAATTATTGGTAATTATTACTAATTATTGGTAATTATTGTTAATTATTGGTAAGTATTGTTAATTATTACTAATTATTGGTAATTATTACTAATTATTACTAATTATTGGTAATTATTACTAATTATTACTAATTATTGGTAATTATTACTAATTATTACTAATTATTGGTAATTATTACTAATTATTGGTAATTATTACTAATTATTGGTAATTAATACTAATTATTGGTAATTAATACTAATTATTGGTAATTAATACTAATTATTACTAATTATTACTAATTATTACTAATTATTACTAATTATTACTAATTATTGGTAATTATTCCTAATTTTTACTGATTATTACTAATTATTACTAATTATTTGTAATTATTACTAATTATTACTAATTATTACTAATTATTGGTAATTATTGGTATTTATTCCTAATTATTACTAATTATTACTAATTATTGGTAATTATTGGTAATTATTACTAATTATTACTAATTATTCCTAATTATTCCTAATTATTCCTAATTATTCCTAATTATTCCTAATTATTCCTAATTATTACTAATTATTACTAATTATTGGTAATTATTGATAATTATTGGTAATTATTGGTAATTATTGGTAATTATTCCTAATTATTACTAATTAGTGGTAATTATTACTAATTATTACTAATTATTACTAATTATTGGTAATTATTGGTAATTATTACTAATTATTGGTAAGTATTACTAATTATTGGTATGTATTACTAATTATTGATAATTATTAGTAATTATTGGTAATTATTACTAATTATTGGTAATTATTACTAATTATTGGTGATTAATACTAATTATTGGTAATTATTACTAATTATTACTAATTATTCTTAATTATTGATAATTATTGGTAATTGTTCCTAATTATTAGTAATTAAATGAATAATTACCAATAATTAGGAAGAATTACCAATAATTACAAATAATAACATTATTAGTATATTTTATTATTAATATTAAAATAATATAATTTTCTAATTTATATACAATTCTTCTTTCATCTGTGCGTTATCTATCTACACATACAAATAATACATGTGAAGACAGCAAACACACAGATGAAAAGAGAATTGTATATATATAAAAAATTATATTATTTTAATATTAATAATAAAATATACTAATAATGTAATAATGTTATTATTCTTAATTATTGGTATTTATTACCAATTATTAATATTTATTCTTAATTATTAAAAATTATTACTAATTATTCCTAATTACCATTAACTATGAACAATACTAATAATTTAAATTTATTAAGTAACAAAACAATGTAAAGATAATTAAATTACAACTATTTAAGAATAATTGAAACTAATAAAAAATTAAAAATAAATATTAAATTAAAATGAACATAAATACCTTGAAAATTGATCTGCTCTGATCGTTTTTAAAAACTTTAATATCAACTCCGGAGAAAAAAATTAAACTTGAGAAAAACTGAACTTTAGAAATAAAACTTTGAGAGAAGAAGAAGATGGAGTTTGAGAATGATTTAAAAAAACGGATAGGGGTATTTATAGGTTAGATTATTTGTGGCGGGTCCATTTACGACGGGATTCCGGTCGCAAATAGTGTTATTTGCGACGGTACCCGTCGCAAATACCTTAGCCAACATTTATTACGGTCAACGGTTAAATAGTTATTTGCGACGGGTCCCGTCGCAAATAACCACCTGCCGACATACTATTTGCGACGGGGAAATATTCCCGTTGCAAATACCTTTTACCACCGCCAGTTATTTGCGACGGGAATATTCTCCCATCGCAAATATTTTTCCCGCGATTTGGCGCGCAACGCGCGCCACTTCTTTTGCGACGGGTAAATACCCCCGTCGCAAATAAGTTTTTAACAGGGCTATTTGCGACGAGATTCATTCCCGTCGCAAATAACCCGTCGCAAATACCCATTTTTCTCGTAGTGTCACTACTATCCCATATTCCCAGGCATTCATGAAAAACATTATATACTACTTAACACATCAGGGCACAATACGGTGACTAAATGAACTATCCGTAGTGTATTTTCCACCTATAGCACAAGAGTGGACCCATCCTCCCTTGAGAATATAAACACAGAAAGCGCATGTCATACCATGCATGCCTACACCTCTTTCGGAAGATGGGTAAGCAAGACCTGCTACCTTGAGTAGTGGGGAACATAATGTAGATAAACATCCAAAGAAATAACATGAATCCAAACAATCACATCCAACCCATTTCATCATCCCTGGTGTCCTACCTGATACCCACATGCATAAGCTGATGCATCTTGCCACTCTCGACGTCAACTGCTTCCACAACCAGTAGGCCTCCCTGCCCCCACATATGTCAACAGCCATCCAGGATCACATCACAAAACAAGCTATAGAAAGGAAAATATCATATCAGTTGGGCTCTTTTCCCTTACACAAGCAAGAGGGTAACTCATAACCCTTCAAGGAATTATTTTATATCAAACAACCAATTCATTAATCTATATTGGTTTTAATGATTTATTACTTGTAGGTTCCAAAATTGGGAGACCTAAATAGTAATCTATCATAAATAAATAAACATGATTACTAAACCAATTTTATTAACATCAAATTACAACCAGAATAACCAAATTCATTTACATACCTCTTTATCTTTAGGAAAATAATTTTCAATTAATTCCATGATTTACGGTCATTACCAATTTATATCATGAATTAAGTGATAAACAAATCAATCATAGATATCACACTATCTAGCAAAATAAGAGGCAATAACATATGACTAATACCAATTTATTTTTCTGGTTAAAATATGTATTATGTCAATTCTATTGTGATCCAGTGGGATAAAACATGCTAACTATATAGTTGTACACATATGAAAAGAGAATAATCAAATCCCTAACCTAAAATAGTTCATGATGTTCTTTATACAATATGGAGCCACACAATAGATAATAATATCCCCCCCATGACAATTGTATCCACCCAAGGATGTTGAGACACCACCAACAGAAAATGACGAAAATTATATTATTAACATGTGTGTAAAATTCCATAAAATGGAGAGCAGAAACAGAAGGAGATGAACCCAATAGAATGACAACAAATCATACCTTATATCGAAGATTGACCGATACTACATGGTTGCATCAAAACTGAGGGGAACCAATCCATGGAGGAAATGTTGATTGCACAAATCCTACGAGATATAATGAAATGTTCGAGTGTCTCATAGATGATAACAAGGATGAAGAACTAGGGAGGAAGATATATCATCATTTTAGATTATTTAACTGAGCAGTGGTTTAAGATACACTGGATTTTTCATTAATAGTTTATTGCATTAAACCATGTGGTTTGACCAAGGAATAGAATCCTGAGCCATAGAAAAATTAATATTTTAATTAATTGAGTTGTAATCGGCTTTAGAGACCTTAAAACGAGGCTTTAAATGCATTTTACTTCAAAGGAAATGTAATAGGGGAGAAACTATAGGATGTTGGAAACATTATTCACGAACTCAAAATTTGGCAATGGGAAAACACTATTCATGAACCTCAACATTGGAGCCTCACCATTTTGGAAACACTGTTCATGAACTTCACCATTGGAACCTCAGAATTTAGGAAACACTGTTCACAAACTCAAAATTTGGCCAAGGAAAGAGGACACTATTGGAACCTCACCATAATAGAAACACTTTCCATGACCTCAAAATTTGTCAAAGGAAAGAGGTCGTCGTTGGAACCTCAACATTGCACTGTTCATGTATAGTTACCGATGATACTATTCACAAAATGTTACTGATGACACAGTTCACAGAAAAACACTAATGAAACTATTCAAAGAAGGTTACTGAGGACACATTTAACCTAAGTTTATCATTGGACTTTTCAAAAAAGGATGATGTTTCACTCTTCACAATGGTGTACTGTTGGAACTGTTCACTAATGGAGCTATTCAAAGAAATTGGAATTTGGAAAAGTGTTGGGGATAAGTCACCTTGACCTTCTGAAACACCTCACACACCTGATTTTCTCAATGGAATAGAGCAGAGAGGTCTGGGTCATTACATCAGATACCTCTCAAAAAATTCTCATCCTCTAAATTCAAAACCCACATAAAGGGAAAATTAAAAGGGGTCTGAACAACCACCCATCAAGATACCTCTAAAAAGAGAGAACACCACAAGAAGAATAAAAATAAATCCATATTATAATCATGAATGGTCTATATCCACAAAGGGGAAATCAATACATGAAAATAGTTAAACAATAAACAAATATGGGTACAAAGCATGTATTTGTGACTCACTTTCCCAGGTACACTCCTCCATGCCACCATGTCACCATAAGACACGAACCAAGGGAATATAATTTCCCTATATACCTTCTCTTTGCCGTCTTCGATCACTATAGGTCGCTCCTTAATGGTCGCATCATCTTCAACATCGATCTCTCCCCAATCAATGACCTGAGAGTTACCATGAAGATAATGACGAAGCTATGATACATGGAAAACATCATTTATTCAACTCTTCTACGGGGAAGTGCTACTCAATATGCCATAGCTCCAACATGAGCTAACACCTTGAAAGGCCCAACAAATCCATGAAAAATCTTACTCCCATGTCTAAACATTCACTACTCATGATGGACAGTATCCTTCAGAAACACATGATTCCCCACATCAAACTCTAAGGGTCTCCTACGTTGATCAACATATGATTTTTGACAATCCTGGGCAATCTTCATGCTCTCATGAATCACCTAATCCATCTATGTTGTATTCTACACAAGTTATGGTCCGAGAATTGCAGACTCTCTTACCCCAGTCCAGCACACCGTTGAATGACAATGCCACCCATACAAGGCATCATACAGTGACATACCTATGGTGGAGTGAAAAAAATTGTTGTAAGCGAACACCATCAAAGGTATGTACCTCATCCATAATCCTCTAAAATCCATGACACAAGAGAGTAACATATCTTCAAGAGTCCAGCTGTTTTTCACTGTCTAACCATCTGTTTGCAAATGAAAAGTAGTGTTAAGGCATAGCTATGAACTAAAAGGATGTTGGAGACCTCTCGACACCCGAGAGGTAAAACAAGGATCTCTATCAGAAATGATCATTCTTGGGACTCCAAGAATTATCACCACAGCCTACAGATACTGCCTCAACAAAACTTCCATAAAGCACAACTCCTTGATTGATTTATAGTGGAATGGTTTTCTTAAATGGTCCACTTCAAACCAAATAGCATCATGCCACCCAGAGATCAAGGTAAACCGGTGAAAAAGTCCATCAAGATGTCCTCCCACTTACACTGAGGAACATATAATGGTTTGATGAGACCACCAGAATCATGGTGTTCAACCTTCACCTTATGGAAAACCAAACATCAAGACACAAACTCCACAACATCACACATTAGTCCAAGCCACCAAAATTTGATTCTCAAGGCTCGGTACATCTTTGTCATGTCAGGATTCTCCACCCAATGAGAAGTATGGGACTCTCTAAGAAGTGTCTCGCACATGGCCAATGGAACAAAATTCCATCTGTGATACAACACTCGGTTTTTTTCATCCTCAAACCAACAATCAGTGGCTTCACCACAAACAATTCAGTCTCTCAAGTCCTCCACCTCTAGATCCAATTACTAAGACTCTTCCACCTACTGAAACAAATATGACTACACAATCATCGGAAAAAGACAACCTCTACCCCCAACTTCTCCCATATCGAGATTTAATGATGTTATTTCTTCCATTACTCTCCAAGAGTCACTAGATTGACACACTACATCAGTTCATGAATTCCAACTCAGTGCATCAGCTATAACATCCCCCTTTCAAGGTGTATATGATATTAAGAAGTTTTATTTCTGTAAGAACTCCATTCACCGATGTTGTTGTACGTTCATTTCATGCTGAGAGAAAACATACCTCAACCTCTTATGATCAGAGAAAACCATAAAGCGCTCTCCAATGAGATAGTGTATCAACATTATTAGAGAAAACACCACAGATTCCAACTCAATATCATGGGTGGAATAGTTATGTCATGGAGGTGCAACTACTGAGACACATAAGAGACCAATAATCTCTACTGCATCTAAACACAACCTAACCAAAGATATGAAGCATCACAGAAAACATCAAACTAAACGCAATCTACTAGAAGATGAAGAACTATAGCACTTACTATCTTCTCCATTAGATAATCAAAATCTTCTTGACACTAATCAGTCCATATGAATGCCTTATAGTTCCTAGTAAAATCTATCATAGGAGTTAAAACTTGTGAGAAATCATCTACCTACCACCAATAGTAGCATGTGAGACCGAAGAAACATCACACATATGACAATGAATTAGCGGTTTCCCAAGACACAAATGCTTCTATCATCAATGGATCCACAACTACGCTCTACTAGGAAAACATTTCCCCATGAAACGGACTTCTTGAGCCCAAAACTCACTCTTAGACGACATCCCAAATATCTTATGTTGACGAAGAACTCACAAAACATCATGTAGATGTTCCACATTCTCCCCCTCAGACGTGGAGTATACAAGGATTTCATCTATAAAAACCTCCAAGAACATGACAAGGAACTCACGGAACATAGCGTTTATCAATCCCATGAACAGAATACGATAAGTTTCCACACATAAGGGCATTACAATAAACCCATAATGACCATGATGACAAATAAAAGCAGTCATCCGGATATCCTCATCCTTCACACAAATCTGAGGATATCCTAACCAAAACATAATCTTTGAGAACCAAATTTAACCCTTCAGTTGATCGAATAAATAATCAATCTACAAAAGAGGATAATGATTCTTCACTGTCACTTTGTTTAATCAATGATAATCGATACACAGCCGCAATCTCCCATCAGCCTTCTTCACAAAAAAAGATGATGCACCCCACGGTGACACACATGGCTGAACAAAACCACACTGTAACATTCCATCAAGATGTATACGTTTCTTTTGTCAACAGAAGGGTAAGTCCTATATGGATACATAGAGATAAAAGACTCTACTAGTTGTAGCAGGATCCTAAACACAATCTCTCATCGAGGGAGTAATGCTACAACCTCGTCTAGAAAGACATCAAGGTACTATTCTATGACCCTTGGAAATGCCACCTGATGAACCTCTAAAGAACTCAGAATCAACTCAACCATCATGGATGATAAGGACGAAACATTCTTATGACTATATGAGTGTCTCACTCACCATAAAACTCCACCATATCTCCATATGCATAAAATAAAATGATATGCTTCCTGAAGAAATGTAACGCCCCGACCCCAGTTACCCAGAGTCGGTGCATTACTTCGTAACATTGGCATGATCACAAGAAAGATCAAATCTCGAAAGACCGATTGGTTTAGTAGCCTTGGAAACACTAGATATATTCATAAGTTTTACATTACATCATAAAATGAAAAACTACTACAACAACATAATGTCTCCATAATCCACACTACTATCCCCTCATAATATCCCTGCAGGTCATTCATAATTTACTTCTTCACATCCTGGGGAAAAAATAAAACATAGAAAAGGGGTGAGCTCAAATGCCCAGTAAGGATAACAATAAAGCGGAAACTTTCATAAATAAGAATAAACATTTAAGGCAATGCATTACTAAAACAAAAGCCTTTTAAAATTGAACTTCAACATGGTATGGCAAAAGTAAAATGAAATAATGCCATTTACTTATTCACATGGATATTCTACTAATCGAATAATCACATGCAAAAATCAATAACCACTTTCATAATGTTGGAATGCATAATGCCAGACTATCATAACCACATAGCCAAGGCCTCGTGCCAAGACTACAAATAAGATTTTGTCAAGGCCTTGTGCCAAGACACTAGTTTGTCTCATGAGACCTACCGATGCATCGAGGAGCTATAGCGGGCTCCACCCGTCACTTATTAAGTCCAATGCATTCCCATATGAAAAGGTTTAAACATAACATAAACATTCGTATTAAAACTAGCATACGAAATGTCAATAATTTCACCATAAACTATGAATGGTATAAAAATAGCACATCCACAGTCAAACATATCACAAAACCTTCAATACAATATAGAAGTTTTGTATCATAATAAATCAACTTCAAATAATCTTAAAATCCATCAAAGGATGTTGACATAGATGAAATCAAAATTCTTTTTAAAGAAGTATCTCCTTTTATTTTGAAATCATTTAAGATCCATATAAAATAAAACATTTTCTTTGAAAATATTCTTATAAGCTTGTATGTAAAGCTTCGACAATTTTATAACGGCGGAAAATAACCGCACCCGCCGTATAAGTTAAAAAAACATTCTTACCTCAATTCCGTCGAAAAGGTTAAAAAGGACCTTGTTTTGAAAACGACGGAAAGATTCCTTTATAAAACTCTTATAAAAAGTCAAACAAGGGTATAAATGACTTTAACCCATATTCTTGTAAATAGTAAAAATGTTTTGAAATACATTTCGAAGAAACATGGATGTTGATGATAAAGAGATCCCAGTAGATTATTACGTATAATACAACCTCGGATAATGAAGAGATTGTGAAATAACCCTTACCTTGAACTTTTTCTTAGTTGGGGTAGGTTAACCTCCTGTATAATGGTGAAATAATTGTTATTAAATTGTACAAGAATCATATACATTAATATGATATCATATATGATCTTTTAACATTGCTTTATTAATAATATCTTAGTATTATCGTTGTTTCGGTGATAATCGATTCGTTCTTCTTAAATGTTTGGTTACGTAAGACATGTTTGTAATGGATAGATTATATCTTATTCATAATCAGAATGATATTAACATTATTTTTAACCCTAAAATGAGAATAATACTTGAATGGATATGATGGAGAACGAATCTTATTGCGTTCGTGGAGACGGTAGTCCGTACGTACGCACGAACGCTACTTCCATTTAATTTTTATTTTAAAAGAATCAAATCCAAATGATACATAGGTATATTACTATTCCAGTATAATATAATATTTTATATATGTTACTTAAGTTCATTAACACCATCCTTTATACGTTCCATGTGTGGTATGAACGAGTCATATCATTTTAAGGGGGCGGTAGTCCGCACTTCCTCAAATGAAATTATCGTATGTATATACAACATGAAACGAATAATGGAATGAAATAAAATGGAATTACAGAAGCTTATATATAAAATATATATCATTAATATCATATTTAATTACAGTGCCATCATAATGGCCACCATGAGAGGTGGTAAGATGTATTTGAACAATCATCGTTTCGTGAGGCGTTAGTTTGCCATCCACAGAAACATTATGTTCATCATCCATTCGATGGAGTTGTGTGTATGTGTAGTTTGAATCCTTCTTATAACAACATCCTAGTATATTTAGGATACTGGTGTTGTTACAAAAGAAAGGAAATAAAAAGATTTTGGGGGTTGGAGAAGCAAAATAAATGAAAATACTTTAAGAGAAATTGTTACCTTTAATTTAGGTAACTCACTTTGGTTGGAACCAAAGGACTTCTTGAAATGCTTTCTGCCTAAAGGGAAGCTTCAAGGAGGAGGAGAGGGATGTGGGGAGCTTAGTTGGGCAGAGTTTTGACGAGCCAAGTGGCTTGAGAGGTGTGAAGAAAAGAGAAGGAGGAGTGCCCTTTTATAAGAGGGGTGAGGGGCACCTTTGGAAAAGCTAGAAATATTAATTTATAATAAATTCATATTCGGTTTCTAATGGCTCCAAAGTTGACTATTCAAAGGTTAAGGTGGGGATAGGTCGAAAACCACTCAACCAATAGAATTTAGACAGGTTTGGGTACTTATATTAACCTTATCTTTAAGTATTAACTCTAAGTTAATTAGTTTCACTTTTACAATGTCTCTTTGTATTTTTATATAATATGGTTAATGAACTTACTATATACATCCAAGAGACCCCCAAGTGGTCCATTAATGATTAACCTATCATAATATAAGTCTCTTGGCCGAACCTTAGATTTTTAGGAATTTAATATCAATTAATAATATAATATTTGTTTTAAAAACTCTTTTATGTCAATTTTGACACTATTCAATAGTTGTTTTTTGTGAAACTCATAACAGATTTATTACTTCGAAAAAAGTCAATTAAATCAATCCTAATATATCATATTATCCTAGAAAATTAGTTTAATTCATTAAAAGTTTCATATTATATTTATTTGGGTATTTATAATATCAATTATGTTAATTTTTTACTATTTTAGTAATTACTGCATCATCATTGTGTCATAAATAAAATAAATTATTTAATGTCTAAAAATTATAAATAAAACATCATTATGTAGGAAATCTTTTTATCTTTATAATGAATATTTATAATCGAAAATCCAACATGTATAACCCTATGTAAAAATTGTTCTTATAAAAGATGAAAGCTTATGCCATTTTTATTTTTATTTTAACTTTATTAATATAATGTGTCCCTACCACATACAAGTGGCTCCAAGGGGTCCCCAAATTGACCCAAGGATGCCCATGGTCGGGTATGTGTCCACCAATAAGGTTAGGACACGTTTTAGGGTAATTTTGTATTATTATAATATTATTTTTTAACCCTTATTTACCGGATTTACCCTTTAACCATGGTAAATAAAATATTTACCGCAGTAATTATTCAAAATGTCTAAAAATAAAAGTTACCTATTTACACAATTTGAACATCCTGATTCCAAATATGGAATCCATTTTTCTAAATTCAAAACACAGAAGTGGCAGAAATTAATTTAAAATTAATTCCCGCTGTCAAAACAAAAAGCGTGTTTTTAAGAGATAATAACTATCAAAAGATTGACACTTGTTTATGTTCGGTTTAATTGTAAAATTTTGTCTAATGACCAAAATTATATTAAATTGTAAAAATATATTCTAAATATACTTTAAAACCACTCAAATTCATAATTTATCACTATTAATTATTTTGATTAAAAAAGTTGTTTTTAATTAAAATTTAGTAATTTTCACTATTCATCAAAATATGAAAGTTATCCGAAATGTACCAAAATTTCACCTTAGGCTAAATTCGATATTCCGAAACCAAAAATGAAGTCCATTTTAAAATATAAAATATATATAATTTCAAAAAGTAGGTATTACTATTCATAACGGCTAGTTTGATTGGTTGTGGTGTGTGTTAAAACTCAAGGTTGCGTACAACACACACTACTATATTATTCAAAGAAAGTGTACCGTGGAAGCTTGGGATGTTTCATTTTAAATTTTTGATGTCCCCATTTAGTCAAAAAGTTTAAAATATTGTATTTAAAGAGGGTTCACTATTAAATTTGATAATACTGAAAATGAATTTGTTCTTGAATTATATCTAAGAAACTCATAATATGGATTCTAAAATTATAAGGATTATATAAACATTAAAATTTATCTAATACTATTCA
This sequence comes from Viscum album, assembly GCA_963277665.1. Lineage (NCBI taxonomy): Eukaryota > Viridiplantae > Streptophyta > Magnoliopsida > Santalales > Viscaceae > Viscum > Viscum album. Next base: position 987,262,018 of record OY728139.1, on the reverse strand, counting down.
TAACCTCTTTTGAATGGCTTGTTTGGTAAGTCATGGTGTGCTTGAACTTGGTGTTGCATGTAGTGAAAGTTATTGAATTATTTTGAAGAACTAACACACTATGAAATCTTGGGGTGTTACATTCTCCCCTCCTTCAATAAATTGCGTCCTCGCAATTTGAAATTATTCTTCAAAAATAAAAGGTTGAAAATAGATAATATATTTGTGGGAAACCCCACATCGGAAATTGGGTTACTAAAATTTAGTCTTAATATTAGGAAAAGAGAAATGAAAGTGTCACCACCAAATTATGATCTCGATTAGGAGAACATTGGTGGCAATTTGAGACATATAATTGGAGGAAAAACGTAAATATTTATAGGGAGTGATTGAGGTCATCAATCACAAACAAGTATAAAATTGAGTTCCTTAAATTCATCAATCTATGATGAATTGAAATACCATCGGTTCAACAAAACATAGGGTATTAGGATAATACATTTTTGACGTTTCAAATATCCTAGTTGAAATCCCACATCGAAAAATGAATTAATGAGGCCTCTATTTAAAATAAAGAGTCGAAAGTATGAAGATTACCGAAAATAACACATACTAGGGTTCCATGTAGGAAAATATGGATATGGAAGAAAAATATAACCATCAATTATCTGATGGAGAGTGGTAGAGAACATGGCTATAAAAAGGCCAACAATCCCAAAGCCATAAATTAGTGATGATTTAAGGTACCATCTAGGAAAACATTTTTGTTCAAAGTTGCTTTTCTTAATATTGAGGAATTTATTTATGAGATTGGCTAAGATCATAAGGAGATATACTTACTTTATAATTAGAGTTTTATCCATTAATAAATTTCTACCACAAACTCATCTTTCACTCTAAAAGATAATAGAATGTAAAAAAAATTCTATTTACACTATTCGTATAGGGTTCCAAAATAAATGAATTTATAATTCATCTACATGATCTTTTAATAAAAACTACATTATTTAATCCAGGACATCTCATGGTCCAGTGGTAGGTGATACACCCTTGTCGCCCTTCGGTTGCGGGTTCAAGTCTCACAGCCTTGCCGGACGCGACGGGTTGCCGCCCGACCTCCGGGTTGTCCTTTTATGGCAATCCAAAATAATCCAAACTAGAACTATCCAAAATACTTCTGTCCAAACTCACAGTCTAACATTTATAAGGAAGGTAAACATAATATAGATCCTTTTTACCCCGTAATAGCATATGAATACCTTCATCATGTATTACCATATTCCTTATTGATTACATTCATGCTCCCTTATTCCATATAGAATACTGGATATACTTCATCAATCCAAAAATGTTTTAAACCCCAAAAAAGATGGAATATACAAATCATTAATCAGTTCCAAGGTAGTCAAGAATATCCAATATATTTTTTTCCAAAATAATCATGTATTATTCGAAAATCACTACCTCGGTATCAGAACTATATTATGGTTTATCATTCTCTCAACCATATATTTTCCAAAAATCTATCCTGCTAATGAGTCACTTTTCTTTGTTCCACACAATCTCAAGTCCTTAATGAAATAGTACTGCAGTACAATCCTTATATACTCCATAATTATTATAACAAGTACATTGTTGATACAACACTCAATTGACATAATCAACATAAGAACTCTAATCATTCCTCTTCATCTGTGGTAGTATCATAACTTGATTATTATCCAATAGCATCATTTGCGTCATAGTCTGATGACTGGGACATAGGTTCGCGTAGTGTCCAAACTCCTTGCAAATGAAGCATTGTACATTTGAAACCATTTTCTTACCCTTGTAGTCATGTACTTTGTGCCCTTTTTCTCCACACTTATAACAAACTCCCATTCCTTTCAGGCAAGTTCCAGGGTGTTTCTTTCCACAGTTACCACATATGGGAAAATTCTTCTTTTCCCTCTTCCCTTTATCCATCTTTCTCTCTTCTATCCTTTTCTTCTCTTGCTTCCCTTCAAAGCCATAGGACTTAGTAATCTCTTTACTTATCTTATCAATACATGATATTATTTCTTCATATGATGATAATACATGGGATACTATTTCTCTTATAAATTCTAGCTTAATACCATGAAAGATATGATCCTTCCTTCTCTTTGTATCATGTGCATTTCTGGAGTTCTCATTCCTTCTACTGGGCGCCATTTCTAAACAATGGCATAAACTAGATCAGTTTATGAATCAAAATACATAATCCCATACTTATAAAACACTTAACATAAATTGAACTATATATGGATATAATCCATAATCATAAATATGTTTTATTTGAGGAAGTATATACTCATAAACCCTTCATAATGATTTGTAAAGAAAGTGAGAGTTATCCTAAGCATATCCCCCGGGAGTGTCGTAACCAAGAGTGCAGCAAGGCCCGTTGTCGTGCACCAGTTCCCGTTCGAGTCTAGCTCAAAGCGGTGTTTTCGGGTTTTACCCCTAGGTACATCTGTGCCAGAGCCGCCTCTACCTGCTCGTATCCAGACAGGGATGTATTGCTCGGAAAACTCACAAAATCTCTACAATACCAAAATTTCTAGGATGTTCTTCTATACTAATCCTCAAAGTTCATCTTAGGTCTACGTGCTCTAATCAGAGTTTATCTAAATCTAGCTTCCAAGGTTTGTACTAAACTTCCTCTGATACCAACTGTAACGCCCCGACCCCAGTTACCCAGAGTCGGTGCATTACTTCGTAACATTGGCATGATCACAAGAAAGATCAAATCTCGAAAGACCGATTGGTTTAGTAGCCTTGGAAACACTAGATATATTCATAAGTTTTACATTACATCATAAAATGAAAAACTACTACAACAACATAATGTCTCCATAATCCACACTACTATCCCCTCATAATATCCCTGCAGGTCATTCATAATTTACTTCTTCACATCCTGGGGAAAAAATAAAACATAGAAAAGGGGTGAGCTCAAATGCCCAGTAAGGATAACAATAAAGCGGAAACTTTCATAAATAAGAATAAACATTTAAGGAAATGCATTACTAAAACAAAAGCCTTTTAAAATTGAACTTCAACATGGTATGGCAAAAGTAAAATGAAATAATGCCATTTACTTATTCACATGGATATTCTACTAATCGAATAATCACATGCAAAAATCAATAACCACTTTCATAATGTTGGAATGCATAATGCCAGACTATCATAACCACATAGCCAAGGCCTCGTGCCAAGACTACAAATAAGATTTTGTCAAGGCCTTGTGCCAAGACCCTAGTTTGTCTCATGAGACCTACCGATGCATCGAGGAGCTATAGCGGGCTCCACCCGTCACTTATTAAGTCCAATGCATTCCCATATGAAAAGGTTTAAACATAACATAAACATTCGTATTAAAACTAGCATACGAAATGTCAATAATTTCACCATAAACTATGAATGGTATAAAAATAGCACATCCACAGTCAAACATATCACAAAACCTTCAATACAATATAGAAGTTTTGTATCATAATAAATCAACTTCAAATAATCTTAAAATCCATCAATGGATGTTGACATAGATGAAATCAAAATTCTTTTTAAAGAAGTATCTCCTTTTATTTTGAAATCATTTAAGATCCATATAAAATAAAACATTTTCTTTGAAAATATTCTTATAAGCTTGTATGTAAAGCTTCGACAATTTTATAACGGCGGAAAATAACCGCACCCGCCGTATAAGTTAAAAAAACATTCTTACCTCAATTCCGTCGAAAAGGTTAAAAAGGACCTTGTTTTGAAAACGACGGAAAGATTCCTTTATAAAACTCTTATAAAAAGTCAAACAAGGGTATAAATGACTTTAACCCATATTCTTGTAAATAGTAAAAATGTTTTGAAATACATTTCGAAGAAACATGGATGTTGATGATAAAGAGATCCCAGTAGATTATTACGTATAATACAACCTCGGATAATGAAGAGATTGTGAAATAACCCTTACCTTGAACTTTTTCTTGGTTGGGGTAGGTTAACCTCCTGTATAATGGTGAAATAATTGTTATTAAATTGTACAAGAATCATATACATTAATATGATATCATATATGATCTTTTAACATTGCTTTATTAATAATATCTTAGTATTATCGTTGTTTCGGTGATAATCGATTCGTTCTTCTTAAATGTTTGGTTACGTAAGACATGTTTGTAATGGATAGATTATATCTTATTCATAATCAGAATGATATTAACATTATTTTTAACCCTAAAATGAGAATAATACTTGAATGGATATGATGGAGAACGAATCTTATCGCGTTCGTGGAGACGGTAGTCCGTACGTACGCACGAACGCTACTTCCATTTAATTTTTATTTTAAAAGAATCAAATCCAAATGATACATAGGTATATTACTATTCCAGTATAATATAATATTTTATATATGTTACTTAAGTTCATTAACACCATCCTTTATACGTTCCATGTGTGGTATGAACGAGTCATATCATTTTAAGGGGGCGGTAGTCCGCACTTCCTCAAATGAAATTATCGTATGTATATACAACATGAAACGAATAATGGAATGAAATAAAATGGAATTACAGAAGCTTATATATAAAATATATATCATTAATATCATATTTAATTACAGTGCCATCATAATGGCCACCATGAGAGGTGGTAAGATGTATTTGAACAATCATCGTTTCGTGAGGCGTTAGTTTGCCATCCACAGAAACATTATGTTCATCATCCATTAGATGGAGTTTTGTGTATGTGTAGTTTGAATCCTTCTTATAACAACATCCTAGTATATTTAGGATACTGGTGTTGTTACAAAAGAAAGGAAATAAAAAGATTTTGGGGGTTGGAGAAGCAAAATAAATGAAAATACTTTAAGAGAAATTGTTACCTTTAATTTAGGTAACTCACTTTGGTTGGAACCAAAGGACTTCTTGAAATGCTTTCTGCCTAAGGGGAAGCTTCAAGGAGGAGGAGAGGGATGTGGGGAGCTTAGTTGGGCAGAGTTTGGACGAGCCAAGTGGCTTGAGAGGTGTGAGGAAAAGAGAAGGAGGAGTGCCCTTTTATAAGAGGGGTGAGGGGCACCTTTGGAAAAGCTAGAAATATTAATTTATAATAAATTCATATTCGGTTTCTAATGGCTCCAAAGTTGACTATTCAAAGGTTAAGGTGGGGATAGGTCGAAAACCACTCAACCAATAGAATTTAGACAGGTTTGGGTACTTATATTAACCTTATCTTTAAGTATTAACTCTAAGTTAATTAGTTTCACTTTTACAATGTCTCTTTGTATTTTTATATAATATGGTTAATAAACTTACTATATACATCCAAGCGACCCCCAAGTGGTCCATTAATGATTAACCTATCATAATATAAGTCTCTTGGCCGAACCTTAGATTTTTAGGAATTTAATATCAATTAATAATATAATATTTGTTTTAAGAACTCTTTTATGTCAATTTTGACACTATTCAATAGTTGATTTTTGTGAAACTCATAACAGATTTATTACTTCGAACAAAGTCAATTAAATCAATCCTAATATATCATATTATCCTAGAAAATTAGTTTAATTCATTAAAAGTTTCATATTATATTTATTTGGGTATTTATAATATCAATTATGTTAATTTTTTACTATTTTAGTAATTACTGCATCATCATTGTGTCATAAATAAAATAAATTATTTAATGTCTAAAAATTATAAATAAAACATCATTATGTAGGAAATCTTTTTAGCTTTATAATGAATATTTATAATCGAAAATCCAACATGTATAACCCTATGTAAAAATTGTTCTTATAAAAGATGTAAGCTTATGCCATTTTTATTTTTATTTTAACTTTATTAATATAATGTGTCCCTACCACATACAAGTGGCTCCAAGGGGTCCCCAAATTGACCCAAGGATGCCCATGGTCGGGTATGTGTCCATCAATAAGGTTAGGACACGTTTTAGGGTAATTTTGTATTATTATAATATTATTTTTTAACCCTTATTTACCGGATTTACCCTTTAACCATGGTAAATAAAATATTTACCGCAGTAATTATTCAAAATGTCTAAAAATAAAAGTTACCTATTTACACAATTTGAACATCCTGATTCCAAATATGGAATCCATTTTTCTAAATTCAAAACACAGAAGTGGCAGAAATTAATTTAAAATTAATTCCCGCTGTCAAAACAAAAAGCGTGTTTTTAAGAGATAATAACTATCAAAAGATTGACACTTGTTTATGTTCGGTTTAATTGTAAAATTTTGTCTAATGACCAAAATTATATTAAATTGTAAAAATATATTCTAAATATACTTTAAAACCACTCAAATTCATAATTTATCACTATTAATTATTTTGATTAAAAAAGTTGTTTTTAATTAAAATTTAGTAATTTTCACTATTCATCAAAATATGAAAGTTATCCGAAATGTACCAAAATTTCACCTTAGGCTAAATTCGATATTCCGAAACCAAAAATGAAGTCCATTTTAAAATATAAAATATATATAATTTCAAAAATTAGGTATTACTATTCATAACGGCTAGTTTGATTGGTTGTGGTGTGTGTTAAAACTCAAGGTTGCGTACAACACACGCTACTATATTATTCAAAGAAAGTGTACCGTGGAAGCTTGGGATGTTTCATTTTAAATTTTTGATGTCCCCATTTAGTCAAAAAGATTAAAATATTGTATTTAAAGAGGGTTCACTATTAAATTTGATAATACTGAAAATGAATTTGTTCTTGCATTATATCTAAGAAACTCATAATATGGATTCTAAAATTATAAGGATTATATAAACATTAAAATTTATCTAATACTATTCATAACCTCTTTTGAATGGCTTGTTTGGTAAGTCATGGTGTGCTTGAACTTGGTGTTGCATGTAGTGAAAGTTATTGAATTATTTTGAAGAACTAACACACTATGAAATCTTGGGGTGTTACAAGAAATCCATGATAGATTACACCGAATATAACCTATCCATGACGAGGATAACATCATATGGTTGTATTCTAAAACATATGAATTTTATCCAATATTGGTGCTTCCCCAACACTAGCTCACAGTCTCTACATACCTCAAGCAAGTCAACTCGACCATCAACTGGCGTAGTCAAATACATGTACACTAGAAGCCTCTATACCTTAAGTACCAAAGAATGGAATAGACTATATGATATAAAGGAGTGTGTCTCTCTTGAATCAAACAAGGAATACATCAAGATAGAAAGAAATAAAAGGGTTCCTTGAACGACATCTGTCTTATCTGGCACGGGAAATGATAAAGCATGAAGCTGACCACAACCTCTTCCACTGCCTCTCTAACCCCGATGAGGACCAACACCACAGTTGCGCTATACTCTCTGAGGAAAGGTAGCGACATGGGGTTGTCCTCTTCTTGCCCCATCTACCCTCTACTGATCTAATGTTTGTGCAACCAGCTGTATATCCTCAGCTAGAACTTCCTCAACGGAGGAACCTCATGCAGAAAACCTGGTGCACGATGAATGCTCTGAAAGGTTGGGAACTCTCGCAGATGATGACCTCAACCATCTCAAGATAAAAAATTTGTCTGATTTCTTGGAATATGCGTGACAATGTTTTCTCATGGCGGAATGAGATATTGAGTGTTGGGACCTAACCCTTGCCAAACGATATCTCTTCTTCCCTAAAAACCAAGAACCCCGGACCACATCTCTACTTCATGAGGAATCATGATGAATTCACTCTTGTGATGATCCGGTACTGGAAAATTTCATCTTGAAGACATGTTCCATGGCCAGCATGTCACCATATGTCGTCAGCATAAATGGGGTGACCTGGAACTAGATCTCTAGAATCAAGGCCTCCTTGAAATGCCTTGCCCTATCCTCCTCATATAGATACAGGTCAGAAGCATATCATAAAAGGTTCTGAAAACAGACTCCAGAATCTCGCACACTTAACCTCCCATGTTGAAGGGTAAGAAGCTCCAGGAAACTGGATTCCATCACTGTCAAAGAATGAAACTCGAATATAAACTTGTCTTGGAACTCCTCCCATGAGATCGTTGACTCCTTGCGATCCCCAAGGAATAAGAATGAGCACTTCCTCACTGTTCCATGCAGTATCGTCACAACCAAGGATACCCAGGGCTCATTCCGAGCTTGGATTGAACTAAAGCCTTTCTAGACCTCCTATAACCAGTTTTATATGACCGCATCTAAAATAGTGCCCTCCTACGTCTACAGACTTTGGATCTGAAACACTCAGAGCGTTCTCATCCAAGTGTCGTCATCAACCTCTACCATACTACGATCTGCTGGCACAACTTCCTGGGCATCTTCTATGAGATAATGATGAGGACATTGACCTGGATCCATACCTATAAAATAACAAAAAGTTAGTGCTTCTAAACCTAGAATATGGATGATTCATCATTAATTAATTATTATTTTTTCTTTATTCATTTTAGGTTAACCTATCCCAAAGTCTACCCATTCAAACACATGCTCAATGAAGAATAATGCATGATCATTTCCTAGGTTTCTAACATGTAACTAGTATCACCACATTTAGTAGCCATTATAAACTTAATGGTCTTTACATCAGATCATAGGGGCCCTAAATGCCTATGTCTCAGCCAGTCTCTGGTGTTTACATCACATTCTAAACATGAATTACACTGTTTCCCTACCAAACCCTGAATCCTCAACTGTGGCTAACCCCAAACTCAATCATATCCCTCAAACTGACCTCTGATACCACTCTTGGATGAACCCGTCCCACAAAGAGTACCCCTCCTGGGCCGAAAATGTGAGAAGGGAGATAAGGACCCCCCGAGTCCCGCCTCCAGTATGCCCTGGGTTGGCGACTAGAATAGAGGATATAGTAAACACACATATGGGAGGCATTACCTTCTAATAGAACACATGCATAAGAGAGAGATTTGAATGTCACCAACCAACTCCATGTCAAACTGCAATATAAAAGAAATCGCAAGTACAAATAAGTAATTCATGAAAAACTACTACAACTGATATGGGAAAATGCATGTTCCAGAAAGAAATTAAAAACAACCGCAACCACAAAACCCAAACCGCTCCTACAACCCCAAGCTAGTAGAAACCAACATGATCTCCAACCATCTCCAAGTGACCTAAAAAAAATTATATTGGCATAGGGTTAGTATAATATTATACTTAGCAGGATCTTCCAAGAAGCCTCTCGTGCAAAAGAAAATAAAGAATGCTAATGCATAATGAACAACATTTGAATCTAACTCATCACCTAAGCATTTATACTAAGTTCCTAACCTCAACATGGCTAATATCACCATGTAACACATACAAGAGTTTTTAATATAATAAATAATATCAAGGGTACCCCACTACTAATTCCATATTGGTTTGACGCTTTTCCCCAACATCGCTATTCCATAGAATCTATCTCCAAAAATGCTTGCCAGTAGACACTTGGGTGAAGCACCACAACATGATCCATGTGCAACCAAACCACCACTTCTACACAAGAATATTACCAGGTAGTTTCCAGGATCCACCAATGCAAGCATAACATGTATCATACTTTGGTTATTTAACCTCACGCCATTATACCCCATAAACCATGTAAGGATCATCAAGCCATCAAAGCCTATACATGCTAACCCTATAGTATTCAATAAAATACTATATCCAAAATGATGTGTGTGAATTACCAGAAGCCATTACACCCATTTACACTAAAATATGGAGAAAAAAACCATTATTCCTAACATCATAAGTAACTACCAAGGGAAGAGAGAATTGAAGAATGTGGTTGTTCTCCATCCATCCTCCCACCAGAATCTTGGCAAAAATACCCCCTGGGGCTCAGAATCCTTAGTGTGTCAGTTTCCTTAACTGACAGGGTGGAGTAGCTTATAGAAGCACAAAATTACATGACATACAATTTCTCACAACCACACTATGTGCATAACCTAGTCTTAGACTCAACTGCAGCTAACGTCTCTCGACATCTCGACTTCCAATTCTATGACTAGGTAACCTAAAAAAACAATTATTTAAAAAGATTTGTTACATTACATAATTCCCTTTTTATCAGTTCCACATTACGTTAATTAATTTATTAAAAATTAATTAACCATTAGCAATTCCACATTAAATTTCATTAGCATCACACCTAAAGTAAACTACCCCATTAAAATTGTAACCTCAATATTTCGTTATATCAACTTCCAACCCCATGGGTTAACAACATTTATTCAATTATTTGTTTACAATATTACATTACCATATTCTTAGGCATTCTAGAAAAACATTCTATAATACAAAAAATAAGGGGTCTCAACCCGGTGGGTAGATGAACTACCCGTCGAGTCTTTGCCTCCTATAGAAAGAGTGTAGAGCCATCCTCTCTTGAGAAGATAAACATAGAAAGCATAGGGAATACCTTGCACGTCTTCACCTCTTTCAGAATAAGGATATGAAAGACCAGGTTCCTTGAGCAGTGGAGAAAGTAATGTAGTTAAACATCTAAAGAAACAATAAGAATACAAACATTCACATCCAACCCATATAATCTTCCTTAGTGTCCACCCAAACACCCACATGCATATGTCGATGCATCTCACCACTCTAGGTGTCAACTACTGCCACAACTAGTAGGCCTTCATGCCGCCCACATATCACTACAACCATCTAGGCTCACATCACAACACATACAATAGGATGAAAAATATAATATAAATTGGGATCCTAGCCCTTAAACAAGAAATTGGGTAACTCAAAACCCTTCAAGGAATTATTTTGTATCTAACAACCAATTATTTAATCCATATTTGATTAACCAATTTATAATTCGTAGGTTCCAACATCAGGAAGCCTAAATAGTAATTTATCACAAATAAATAAACATGCTTATTTCACCAATTTGATTATCATAAAATTACAATAAGAAGAACCAGATACATTTACATGCCTTTTTATCATTAGCCAAACAATTGTCAATTAATTTTTGGATTTATGGTCTCTATGAATTTCTTCAAGAACAAAGAGGGAAATAAAGAAAGCATATATATCACACTATTTAGCAAAATAATAGGCAATAACATACAATTGATATCAATTTATTTATCTGGTTCAAATATTTATTATGTCAATACCATCGTGATCCGGTGGGATAAAGCACGATAACTATACAGTTTCACATATAAGAAATGAGAAGCAACGAATCCCCTAACTCAAAAATTTCTTTATGTTCTTTATACGAGAATGATTCATACATCATGTTATAATCTCCCCCCTATGACAGTAGTATCCACTTGAGGATGTAGAGACACCACCACACCAGTCATCACATTAGAAAATACCATTAGAAATATGGGGATAAAATTCCATAAAAGGGCAAGGAGAAGCAGAATGAGATGAACCCAAAAAAATGATGACAAATCATACATATATTGATGATTGATCAGTAATGCTTAATTGCATCAAAATGGAGGGGAACCAATCCAAGGAAGAATGTTTGATTGCACAACTCCTATGGGATCGAATGAAAGGATCAATAATTTCATAGTAAAGAACATTGAGAGAGAACATGGGAGGAAGATATCTCATATCTTTAGAAGATTTAGTAGAGTAGTGGTTTATGATACGCTATATTTTCCATCAAAAGAGTTGCGTATTAAACCATACAGTTTGAGCAAGTAAGCGAATCCCGATCCTTAGAGAAATTAATTTGGGAGTTATGTCCTTTTGAAGGGACTTATAGTCATTAAAATGAGGCTCTAAATGCATTTTACATCAAAGTAAACGTTAATGTGGTGAACTAGAGAAAGCTGGAAACACTGTTCATGAACTCAAAATTTGGGAATGGAAAAACAATGTTCATTATCCTCAGGGATGGAACCTCACTGTTCTAGAAATACTATTCATGATCATTACCATTGGATCTTCACCGTTCTAGAAACATAGTTATTGAACTCAGGATTTGGAAAAGGAAATATATCAACATTGGAACCTCGCCATTCATGAAACACTATTCATGATCCTCAAAATTTGGAAAAAGAACGAGGTAGTTGTTGGATCCTCACCATTGGAACCACACCGTAGCACTGTTCACATAAGGTTACCAATGAAATTGTTCTAATATGGTTAATGATGACAGTATTCATCTAAGGTTATTGTTGCACTGTTCATAGAAGTTTACCACTATGTTGTTCACAACGGTCTACCATTGGAACTGTTTAGCGATGTAACTGTTCAGAGAAATGAAAATTTGGAAAAGTGTTGGGGATATGTCAACGTGACCTCCAAAAACACCTCATACACATGAATTTCAGTAAATAATGGACCACTGAGGTCCAATACATTACATTATATACCTATTGAAACTTCCTCATCCTCAAAAATTCAAAACCCACATAATGGGAAAAGAAACAGGGTCCGAACAACCACCCATAGATATACATATCAAAAGAGAGAAATCCAAAAGAAGAAGAAAAAAGAAAGTCGAATTATAAACAAGAAAGGTCTATAACCACAAATGGGACATTGATACATGAAAAGAGATAAACATCAAACAAATATGGGTACTGAGCACGTATATGTGACTCAAGTTCACAGGTACTCTCCTCCATGCCCTCGTGTTGTGACAAGACACAAATTGATGTAATAGAAAGCCCATGAAACACCATCTCTTTGCAGTGTTAGATCTCCACAGGTCGATCCTGAATGGTCGCATCATCTTCAACATCAATCGCTCCCCAATAGATGACGTGAGAGTCATCAGGAAGATAACGATGGATCTGTGATACATGAAAAAATTTTGGTATCCAACTCAGCTGTGGGGGATGTGCTACTCAATACGCCAAAACTCCAACATGAGGTAACACCTTGAAAGGACAAAAAAAACTAGGGAAAAATATTACTCCCACGAGCAAACCATCGCAATTCACGATAGGTGAACACCTTTAGAAACACATGATCACAAGAATTAAACTTTAATGGTCCCACCCTTTGACCGACATATGATTTCTAAAGATCCTGCAATATCTCCATCCACTCATGAATCACCTGAACCATCTCTATTGTATTTGGCACTAGTTATGGTTTGGAAATTGATGACTCTCTAACCCTAGTCCAACACAATAGAGAAAAGAAAGTCTGTCCATACAAGGATTCAAAGGATTCCACACCTTTGGTGGGGTGGAAAAAATTATTGTACGAGAACTCCACCAAAGGTATGTTCCACATTTAAGAACCTCCAAAATCAAGGACATAAGAGCATAACATGTCTTCAATAGTCTTGATGGTTTGCTCTGTCTGACCATCTATTCTCAAATGAAAATCAGTGAAAAATAACAACTTAGAACAAAATTCATTTCGGATAGCACTCCACAACCTGGAGGTAAAACGAGGATCTTGATCAGAAATTATCATTGTTGGGACTCCATGAAGTCTCCCCACCTCCTCCAGATACTTCCTCGACAAAACATCCTTGCATATCGACTCTTTGAATGATATAAAGTGGGATGATTTTGTTAAATGGTCCACTACCACTCAAATAGAATCATGTCCTCCTGGAGCTTGAGGGAAACCAGTGAAAATGTCTATTGAGATGTCCTACAACACCCAATGAGGGACATATAATGGTTGTAGTAGACCACCATGAACATAATGTTTGGACATCTCCTTCTGGAAGATCAAACAACAAGACACAAATTCTAAAACATCATGCTTTATTCCAGGACAACAAAACTGGCTCCTTAAGGAACAATACATATTTTTCATGCCAGGAATCACCACTAAAGGAGAAGTATGGAACACTCTGAGAACTATCTCACGCATGGACAAAGGAACAAAAAATATTTCGTGATACAACAATAGGTGTTGTTCATCCTCAGACTAACCATCAGGGTCATCACCACAAACAACTCAGTCTCTCCATTCCTACACCTCTAGATCCCCAAAATGGTACTTTTCCACCTACTATAACAGATATGACTACACCATCATCTACAAAAGACAACCTCCTCCCCCCAGATCTCCAATTTTGAGTTTTAATGAGGTCAGATCTTCCATTACTCTCCAAGAGTCACCAGATTCAGGAACTTGATCACTTTGTGACTTCCAACTCAGTGCATCAGCTATAAAATTCATATTTCCAAGTGTATATTATATTTTTATATCATATTCATATAAAATCTCCATTCACCGACTATGTCGTATGTTCAAGTCACGCGGGGAGAAAACATACATCATTATCTTTTGAGCAGTGAAAACCACAAAGCACTCATCAATGATGTAGTGTCTATACAATTTTAGAAAAAACAACATGGCTTCCAACTATATATTAGGGGTGGAATAGTTATGTTCATGGGGACACAACTGCCGAGATCCATAAGAAACTACTGATCCCTACTTCATCAGAATACATAATAACCCAAGATGTGGGGCTTCAATGAAAACATCAAACTGAACTCCCTCTTCTGGAAGACAAAGAACTGGATCACTTATTAACTTATTCTTAAGATACTCGAAAGCTACCTGACACTGATCAATCTATATGAATTCCTAATCCTTCCTGGTCAATGCTATTATAGGAGTCACAACTCGAGCGAAATCAGCTACGAACCTCCTGTAGTTGCCTATGAGACCAAGGAAACAGTGCACCTATGACACTGTCTTTGGGGATTCCCAAGACACACCTGCTTCTATCATTGATGGATCTATAACTACTCCATACTGGGACACAACATTCACCATTAAATGTACTTCTCAAGCCCAAAACTCACACTCAGACAACTTCCAAAACAGTTGATATTGATGAAGAAATCCCAAAATGGCATGTAGATGTTCAGCATGCTCCTCCTTATAAGTGGATTAAACAAGGATGAAATCAATGAAAACCACCATCAACATCTCCAAGAACTCCTGGAACATAGCATTAAACAATTTCATGAAGGCAGCTTGAGAATGTTTTATGCTGAAAGGCATTACAACGAACTCATAATTCCCATGACATCGAAGGAAAGCAGTCTTCGGGATATCCTTATTCATCACACGCATCAAATGATATCCTAACTACAAATAGATTTTGGAGAACCAACATTTCCTATCAGTAGATAAAATAAATTATCAATCCACAGATGAGGATAGAGATTCACCACTGTCACTTTGTTTAAGTGATGATAATGGACACACTACCACAAACTCTTGTCAGCCTTCTTCACAAACAAATCTGGTGCACCCCACGGTGAAACACATGGCCAAACCAAATCTCACTAAAACATACCATAACAATGTATACATATCTCTCATAACTCATAAGGGGTCATCCTATATAGATACATAGAGATAGGAGATGCTCATGTTGTAGCTCGATCCCAAACTAGATCTTTTATTGAGGGGGTAATGCTACAACCTCTTCTGGAATGACATCAGTGTACTCTTCAACGACTCTAGGAAATGCCAACTAGTGAACCTCTTAATAACTGAATATCCTCTCAACCATCATGGATTTTAAGGATAGAACACGCCTATGCCTCATTCGAGGTTATCGCTCTCCAACAAACACCACCGGCTCACCATTTCATCGATGAAAACGATCTGCTTTCTAATGAAATCTATGATAGCCTACATTAAATTCAACCTATCCATGCTGATGATGACATAATATGGATGTATTTGTAATCATAATAAATCTCTCCTAGAGTGGTGCTTCCCCAACACTAGCTCAGAGTGTCTACATACCTCAAACAAGTCATTTCAACCTCCAACTAGCGTAGTAAATGACAAGGGAACTGGAAGCCTCTCTACATCAAGTCCCAAAGCATGGAAAATGGTATGTGATAAAGTGTATTGTGTCCTTCCAGAATCAACCAGGGAATAAACCAAGGTAGAAAAAAACAATGGGTACCTCAAACGACATCTCGCTAACCAAGCGCTGGCAATGCTAAAGCATGAAGCTGACCACGACCTCTTCCACGCCCTCTGTAACCCTGATGACGACCACCACCACTGTCGCGATCTATTCTCTGAGTATGGGGAGCATCATGGGGTTGTCCTCTACCTACCCCATCTACCCTATGCAGATCTAATGTTGGTGTAACCTACAGCTGCTGCCTTAGCTAGTACTGCCTCAATAGAAGAACCTGATATGGAATACCTGGTGCACGATGACTTCCATGAAAGGTCGGACACTCCTACACCTGATGACCTCGAGCACCACAAGAAATATAAGCGACTCATCCATTGGAATAGGTCTGAGAGTTTCTTCCCCTAGATAAATGAGATGCATAGAATTGAGACCTACCCACGGCTGAACAGAAACTCTTCTTCCAGGAAAAACAAGAACCCATGACCATATCTCTTCTTCACGAGAAATCAAGATGAATCGTCTCTTGTGATGATCCAGTTTTAGAAAATTTCCACTTGACAGCCTCTACCCTTTCCAACACCTCAATATATGTATTCATCACAAATTGGGTGACCCGGTGCTAGATCTCTAGATGGCGGGCCCCCTCAAAATGCCTCACCTGGGCCTCCTCATATGGAATGTGGTTCAAAGAAAATGGTAAAAAGTTCCTGAAATAGATTCCAAACTCTCGTACACTAGAGCACCCCTGTCAAAGGGTAGGAATATCCTGGTTACTGGATACCTTCGTTTTCAAACAATGAAACTCGATACTAAACTTGTGTTAGAACTCCTCCCATGAGATCGCTGACACCTCAAGATCCCTGAGGAACAAGAACCACCACTACCTCGCTGCTCCATGCATCATCGTCACAACCAAGGATACCCAGTGCTCCATCCGATCATATATAAACTGAACCCGATATCGACCTCTTCCAACCAGTCTTCTGTGACTGCATCTGAAATGGAGCCCTTGTACTTCAGTAGACTCCAGTGATGAAACACTCAGAGTGTTCTCCTCCAAGTGCCATTGTCGTCAACCTCTACCCTATGGAAATCCTCTAGAACAACCCACTAGACATCTTCTATGAGATCCTAATGAGGATGTTGACATGGAGCCATTCATGTAAAATAAAAAACAGGTAGAGATCATAAACCTGGAATATAAAAGACTCATCGTTAATTAATTAATTGTTTTCATTTATTCATTTTAGGTTAACCTATACCAATTTCTACCCATTCAAAAAAATTTACAATGATGAATGAGGCATGATCCATTCCTTAGTATCTACCCTACAACTAGTATTACCTCGTTTAGTATCCATTGTAAACTTCATGGTTCATACATTAGATCATGGGGGTCCCTAAACGCCTCCGTATAAGCTGGACTCCAGTGTTTACATCACTTGATAAACATGAATGGCACTATTTCCATACCATCTGATGCAACCTCACCTATGATTAACCCCAAACATCATCCTATCCCTCATATAGGCCTCTCATACCACACTATCACTACCCCCTTCCCAGAATGTTTACCCATCCAGGGCAGACAATTTGAGAAGGGAGATAATGACCCCTGAGTCCCGCCTCCAATAGGCCCCGGGTTGGCGACACACACCGAGGATATAATAAACATATAGATGAGAGGCACTCCCTTATAGGAGATCACATTCAAAATAAAGTGATATGAAAAACACCAAAAAACTCCAAATTAGAGCAAAATATAAAGGAAATCCCTTTTACACATATGTAATGTCATGAAAAACCACTATAACTAAGAGGGAAAACTAAAACTACCAAAAAAGAAAGTAAAAAAACAACAGTAACCAGGAAGCACAAACAGCTCCTGCAACCCCAAGCAAGATGAAACCAGCCTGATTTTCGACCTACTCCATGTGACCTGAAAAATAGTTTATATAGATATATGGTGAGTATAATTGTATACTCAGTAGGATCCTACACGAAGCCTCTCATGAAAAAGTAAATAAAGGATGCTCAAGTACAGTGAAGAACAAGTGAAACTAACTTGTCAACTAAACATGTATACTATATTCCCAACCTCACCATGGCTACTCTCACCATGTAACGCATAAAATTGTATATAATATAATAAATAATATCTAGGGTATCCCACTTCTACTTCCACACTGGTGTGCTACTTTTCTCCAACATCATACTTCCTATGAACCTCTCTCCAATAAGGCATGCCCATAGACACCTGGACGAAGAACCAAAACATGCACCTCATGCAATCAAACCACCAATCCACACAAGAAAGTAACCATGTGGTTTCTGGGATCCACCAAATCGGGCATAATGTGTATCATACATCAGGTATTTAACCTCAAGCTATTATAGCCCATATAATATGTATGGATCCTCAAGACATCACAACCAATAAATGCTAAACCTATAATATTCCATAGGAAACAACATCCAGAATATATGTGTGTGAATAACCACAAGCCATTACAACCCTCTACACTCATATATAAGGAAACTATCTGTTATGTATACCAGCACATCTAACTCCAAATATAAGAGAGTGGGGCCAAAGGGTGTAGTCAGCCATCCATCCTCCCACCATATTGTTAGGTAAAACACCCCTATGGCTCAGAATCTCTGGGATGTCAGTTGCCATAACTGATAGGGTGATGTAGCATATAGAGACACAAAAATTACCGAATATAGAATATCTCACATCCATAATATGGGAATAACCAAGTCATAGACTCAACTGAATCTATAGTTTCTCAGACTCCCACCTGCCAATTCTATGACTAGGTAACCTATAAGCACATAACCATTTAAAATAGAATCATTACATTACTTCATAAAATTTTTATCATTTCCAAATTATTAATTAATTATTTAATAATTAATTAACCATTAACAATTCTACATTATATTAATTAGCATTACACCCAATTTCCACTGTCCCATTAAAATTAGAACATCAACATTTCATTCCATCAACCTCCAACCCCATGAGCTATCATCATTTATTCAATTATTTATTTACAACATTACATTCCCATATTCACAGTAATTCTAGAAAAACATTCTATACAACTAAAACCAAGGGGGATTAACATTGTGAGTAGATGAATTATCCATCGAGTCATTGTAACCTATTACTAGAGCGTGGACACATCCTCCCTAGAAAAGCTAAACACAGAAAGCACATGGAATACCCCATGCGTCTTTTCCCCTTTTGGATGAAGGGTAAGAAAGACCAGCTACCTTGAGAAGTGGGGAACGTAATGAAAATAAACAACCAAAGAAACTATAAGAATCCAAACAGTCACATCCAACCAATTTCCTCATCCCCAGTGTCCTCCCCAACACCCACATGCCTAAGCCGATGCATCTCACTACTCTAGGCATCAACTGCTTCCACAACTAGTAGGACTCCATGCCCCCCACATTTCACAACATCCATCCAGGCTCACCTCACAACACAATTTGCTGGAAGAAAAATATCATATCAATTAGGCTCATAGGCCTTAAACAAGAAAGAGGGTAACTCAGAACCCTTCAATGAATTTTCTTGAATTAAACAAACAGTTGTTTAATCCATCTTTGATTAACCAATTTATTATTCATAGGTTCCAACATTGAGAAACCTAAAAGGTAAGATTTCACAAATAAATAATCATTCATACTGCACCAATTTGATTAACACAAAATTACAACAAGAAGAACCAGATTCATTTACATGTCTCTTTATCTATAGCCAAACAATTTTCAATCCATTTCTAGCTTTAATTTCATTACCAATTTATATCAAGAATGAAGAGCTACGAAATTAAATCATAGATATCATAATATCTATCAAAACAAGAAGCAATAATATACGATCGATATCAAATTATTTATCTGATTCAAATATTTATTATTTATATTCCATTGTGATATAGTGGGATAAAACATGATAACTATACAGTTTCATGTATAAGAAAAGAGAAGAAACAAATCCCTTAATTCAAACAGTTTTTGACGTTCTTTGTACAAGAATGATCCACACAACTGGTCATGATATCCTCCCCCATGACAACTGTATCGACATGAGGATGCAGAGACACCACAACAACATTCAACACACAAGAAATGCCCCTTAGAAAAATTGGGTAAAATTCCATAAAAGGGATAGGAGAAATAGATGAAGATGAACCCAAAAGAATGAAGATAGATCATAACTTATTTTGAAGATTGATCGATATGGATTGTTTTCCACAAAATAGAGGGGAACCAATCCATGGAGTAATTTTTTATTACACAACTCCTACGTGATGGAAGGTAAGGTTCGAGTGTCTCACAATTGAGAACATGGAGGGAGAACTAGGGAGGAAGATATCTAGTACCTTTAGAAGATTTAATGAACCATTAGTTTAAAATATGCTAGATTTTCCATTAAAAATGATCATATAAAACCACACGGTTTGGACATGTAAAATCATATCGTGCCATTGGGAAATTAATATATGTTTTATGGACTTTTAATTGGCCGTAAAGTCCTTTAAATGAGGCTTTAATTGCAATTTACGTCAAATGAAACATTAAAGGAGAAAAACTATAGAAATCTAGTTGAACTGTTCGTCAACATGAAATTTGGAAAAGGAAAAATGCTGTTCATAAACCTTACCATTATGGAAACACTGTTCACAAACATAACATTTTTCAAAGGAATGAGGTCACCGTTCGAACCTCACCATTTTGGAAGCACTATTCATGAACTTCAAAATTTGGCTAAGGAATGAAGTCACCATTGGAACCTCACCATTGCATTTTTCAAATAAGGTTACCAAAGATAGTATTAACATAAGGTTACTAATGATACAGTTCACATAAGGTCACTGATGAAACTGTTCAGAGAAGGATACCGATGAAACTTTTAACCTAAGGTTTCCATTGCACTATTCACAGAAGGTTACCATTGCACTGTTCAGAACAGTACATCGTTGGAATAGTTTATCGATGGAACTGTTCACAGAAATGGAAATTCGGAAAAGTGTTGGAGATAAGTCACCTTGACCTCCCAAAACACCCCATACAACTAATTTTATTAATGAAATAGTCCAGAGAGTTCTTGGCCATTACAACACCACTCACACATGAAATATTATATGAATCTCAAACGAAAAATAGATTATAGTGTATAGAGACAATGCAGATAGCCAATTGAAATGCACATAAGTGCTAAAAAAGAAACTATGCACCAGAATGAGAAATATCAATGTAATCAAGTTTATGAAAATCATACAAAATCAAAAAAAAATCTAGTCATCTATATTAGATCAAGATACCGGAAAAAAAATATTGTTTCTTCACTAGATATCATCATAGGATGATCATTCCATGTCTCCAGATTCGAGCAACGGTCCAACATTTTGTATCAAGAAGAACCATGACATACTCCACCAAGAGCTGCACACCATCCGCCTGTATGGTGTCAGTGGGATACTAGGTGGTTCACTGATTTGGGTAATTGCACCCCCACTGGTGATATTGAAGCTGAGGAAGATGATTCTCAACATCATGAGATAGAAAATGCAGACTGAACACACTATAGAAAGAAAGAAAACCACCAATTTTGAAAAGTAATAATCATTGGGAATCTAGATATATGATTTCTAGATGATCATGAACACGCAAGATGATAATTTCTAAATCTTTTTTGTATATCAAATGCGTACTCTATATGGGTGATGAAGACCCCTACCAGAACCCTAACCGGCTAACTGCATATCCAAGGGGAGGCCGTCATGAAGCCAACACGAAACATCCCACACTGTGGAACCTGGAATGACTCAAATGAATGTATTTACAAGATAGATTAGGTGGTACCTTCAATTTATGTCCAAAAAAGGTGATAATTGGTATACAATGTATAGGAAAGTTGGAATCCCAAATCTAATAGGAATAATAAAAGAATGGGCTAAGTAAACTAGCCCAAGCGGAAAAATGAAATCCTAATCTATCACATATTTTATGGAAATAAAATTTATTAATAAATTACATTTATTTAAAATATATTAATTTGATGAAAACTTTAAATGGTTTAATTTCAGTTTTCAATATGATAATAAAGAACAACTAAATTAACAACAAGCTATTAAATTATTTAAACATTCTCTATGGAATAAGCATCAAGTTTCAACAAACATATGGAAGAACAAAACTCATTAATCATGCATTTTATTATCATCAACAAGAATTCCATCTTTTTTTATTTATCCAATTCTATTTTCACAAGGAATAACACTTTTTTTTGAAACATGATTCTTTCATAAATTTGATTACCATCAAATTATGAGATACACCAGATGTAATAAACATGAATCCAATTTAATTATTTATCCAACCAAGAAAACATTTTCCACTTTATGTTCTTCAGAAAAATTAATCAATTTAAACACGATAAACCTAGAGTCACAACATTCTATACAAATAATATTATAGATAGAACACTATATAGATAAACATTAATCAAACCGCTATCACACTGCAATGTGATAACATGTTATCGCTAAAAAAATTAATTCCATCCTTTAATACAATTTCATATGTATTAAGTTAATTCCATCACCCTCTAAATGGATAAATTATGGTCAATTTATTATTTCATTTAAATAAATTAGTGAATAAAAAAATCCCCTACATCAATGCATTGACATTATTCATATGAGAAGGGATCGATGATGTGGATCTCTCATCAGCTATTTCATGAGGAAAATAAATTCTCTATTGGATTTCATTCCATGATCACATTTATAAAAAACACGATATACACTTTTAGAGTGATATAGATCATCTTCCATAATAGAAAGAAGAAATTATATGAAAAGACATTAAAGAAGATAGAAACTGATAGAAAAGAATAAGAATCTACCTGAGATGTCAACAAATTGAACACAGAAATTTTGAACTCGTCTTTATCGAAATCATGCTTCAATGGACTCAAAAACACACTTGGATTCATAGGATTCAAGAAGAATATGTGGTAGGAAACAAGGTCTTTGGTTCTGAGTGAAATTTATAGAAGTACAAATTTTCAGAGTACTATGGCGTAACCCCTAAGATCATATAGTACACCACAAATAGCCCTTCATAGTGGGGAGAGACAGTATCATGACCCTTGAAAACACTTATGGTTGGGATCCATTATTGGATCCACAGTGCATATCCTATTTATCCAAGGGAGGGAAAATGACCTATCCTACAGCCCATGTTGCACCCACCCCTTATTTTCCAATATCCTCAAAAACCCCTATGGCACAACCACCATGCTCAACACGGTAGTGCTCGATAGTCGGTAAGGGATTAAGATATATCCAACCGCCAGGACACAGCCAGGCCTAAAAAGGTAGTAGCCCAATTTTCTTCTTTTGATCCTCCATATATTATAGTTAGTAAACCAACTATTAGAAGCCCAAATTACAACACAACCCATGGCTCGACACCACAACCTGTACTGAAATGGATGTGACACCCACCTTTTTTCTTTATTTATCCACTAAAATTCTTGAATCCACCATCAGGTGCCTCTAAAAACCAAACATAGAAAGGGAAGGGACACATTGATTCGAGCCCTTACACTGTTTATGTACAAAAAACAGTTACCATTAAAAATGATTTCATATTAAAAGATTTTTATAATTTTAGATCAGAGAATATTTTTAAATAGTTATATTGTAAACATTTTGAAAAAATATTATTTTTTACATATAACTATATGATAATAAATTAGGATATCTTTCCTTAGTTATTGATAACATAATCTTAAATATTTATGAGAAATTATCAATATATTATAAAATAATCTAATGACTCCCCATATCCCCTTATATCGATCACAATTTCAATGAAAATATTTATTAAATCATTAATTGATTAATAAAACAATATTGAAACATGAAACTGCTGTCTTTATAGATAATGATGTTCCCATTTACATTAGATCTCTATTTCTAAATATTTTAATTCATTCTTATATTTTTCATAGTGTTTTTTTATCCAATGGTTATAGGGACCTCTTTATCATATAGTTATGCTAGTATAAAAGTTCTTCCCAATATCGATCCTTATATTATTTATTTCAAAAAGATTCATAATAACACTATTATCTAGTGAAACAATGGTCATTTCTATAGAATATAAATCATAAAATCTAAATAATACTAAATAATGAATTTTAATTAGTGTCTGCAAATTGAAAAAATTGTCTTTTATGTTACATAATGTTGAATATTTTTTTTATATGATTGTATAACAATTATACAATGTCAAAATTGAGAGGAAAATCCATGCATTTAATGTATTTGTAAACTACTATTGTACATTTGTGTGTTTAAATTTAGAATTTGATAAACTCCAATTCCAAGTGAAATTCTCGACATTTCTAGTAAGAATATGTTTCCAAATCAAATTTTTTTGAAAACTTTTATTTCATAAAATAAGAAGAAGAAGAAGAATAAGAGACAGATCATATTTAGATGGTTTTCATATTGGGTGGGATTATCTTACTGGGAAATCATATTTAGAATATTGGACTAAATAATAAGAAGATCATAATTTGGTATATTGGTATTTTGACAGAGTTATATTTTTCATATCGACTAATCAAACATGGGAATCGAAGTAGGAAATTAAACCAAGTATCATTGAAGTTTCTAGGATATTTTTAACAGCTTCTAGTTAAGAAAGTGAAGAATTGTTTTGGAATGTTCATATTTTAGAAAGTTGATCAAGAAGCACCATAACAGGTTTGTTAAAAAAATGTATTACATCATTTTTTGAAACATGAAACACATGAACTATCGTAATGTACATCATCCTACATGACTGTAAAGGCATATCCAACTATTTTTATTCCACAGAAAATGACTTTTTTCAAGTGGATTGTATGGTATCAGAATATTTCCAAACCATACCAAGGACTAGCTACTTTTGTTGAGTAGTGAACATTGTAAATTATGGTGATCATTTTGTTATGGATTTCATTTTTTATGGTGGAGAAAGAAGTATTTAATCAGATGGGAAGGTTATTTCCTAGTAAACAAAACTTAATAGAAAAATATATCATTCATTCAACCTACCCATCTCAGTGATACATAAATCCATCATGGATAATCTCAATAGGTAACAACTAAAACATCCTAAAGAATTAACAATAACAAGATATTAAATTATTTGAACACTCTCTCTCACATAAGATTATAGTTTCAAAAAACATAAGGAATAACAAAATCCATTAATCATTCCTTTTATTATTATAAAACAAATTACATCCACAATTTCATTATCCAATTCCACTAAAAAAATGTAATAACACATTCAATTAAACTTGCATACTTATATCGTTTTTATTACCATAAAATTATGAGAATCACTAGATTTGTTAAACATGCATTGTTATTATATATTTATCCAACAAACAAAATTTTATTGAATTTTTGTTCTTTTTTCAAATTCATAAATTTAATCATGATTAACCAAGAATAAAAAATTTCTACACAATACCCAATATAATGAGAACACTATGTAGACAAACAAGAAGAAACCCATTATCATGTTTGAAAGTAACAACATATGATTTCCATATATAATCCAATTCAATTTTATAATCTAGTTTAATAATTATTAGGTCAATTACACTTGTATACATTGTTATAAAGTATGGTCAATTTTTTATTTCAAAAAAATAGAGGAATATAGAAATAACTTACCTAAAAGCCTCTACATTATTTGTATGAGAGTGAATCAATGTCGTGGATCAATTATCTCCTCGACTGTGATGAAACAACAATCACCCAAGGATTTTATCCCTTGAATACATTTATAAACGACAAAGAAAACCCCATTGTAATTATGAAGATGATCCACCACAATAGGGAATGAATGAACCAGAGAAATCTAGATTAAATTGAGAGAAACCTATAGAATAGAGTAAGATCCTACCCGAGACACCACATATTAAAATCTAGAAGTTTGGATTGATCCTTATCAAAATGGGTATTTAAATCCATTGAAAAGAACCCAAGGGTGCCTTGGGTTCATGAAAAATGAGTGGGAGAAAACCTGGTTTAGGGGTCTTATTGGTATTTATAGGTAGACATATTTTTAGCAGACCACAATGTAGCCTATAAGAGCACATAGTTGACCACCTAGACCACTACAAAGTCGGAGGAGACCATATCGCTGCCCAAGGTAAAACATGCATCTGAGATCCACAGTTGGGACCATGGTGAAGATCCGATTTATCCCGAGGATGGACTGTGACAATGCTTAAAAGAGACATTATAGCCAAACCCGATTAGTAATTAGCCTCGATAACCACTATGGCATAGCCACCTCGTTCCACACTGTAGTTGTTGACACTGGGGATGGGTCTATAGTATAACCATCCTCTCGAGAGAAACCTGGCCTAGAAAAATAGTAGCCCCAATTTTTCTCCTCCAAACCTCCCAATGCTTCAACCAGGATACAATGTCGCAAAATTCTGGATTATGACACAACACATGGATCCACGTCACCACCTAGACACAAATGGTATTTTCACCATTCATCTTTCATCATTTACCCTCCTAAATTTATGAATCCTCCTCCAAATTACACGAAAAATCAAAACACACAATGTTAATGGTCTATGAGTTTTGAGAACTTATACTCTATATGTAAAAAAGTAACATTTACATAAATATTAAGTGAGTTTCTAGAATTTTAGATCACAAAATAAAATTAAATAATGCATTGTAATAATTTTTAAAAGTAGCATTTCATTCAAATAACTCCAGCAAAATAATTCATTATATATAGCTTCAATATTAGATAAGACATACTCAAATATGTATGAAAAATAATTGATTTTCTTATAAAACTCAAATGACTCAGCATATCACCTTATAGTGATATCAAATTCAATAACCCTGTTAAAAAAATTTCAATTGAATCACCAAAAAAATTTATATAAATATGAAACTATTTTCTATATATATAATGATGTCCCCATATAAATGTGAAATCATTTTCTAAATATTTTAATTTATTCTTATTTTTATCATACTATTTTTTATCCATGTGTCATAGTGAGCTCTTTATCATATAGATACAATGGTATAAAATTTATTCCATCTATCTGTAAGAATAATATTTATTTCGATAGGAATCATAATACACCATTATCTATTAAGGTAAAGGTTATTGAAATAGAATATACATATTAGAATCCAAATAATAATAAATAAAGAATTCAATTTAGTGTGTAATAATGGGAAATATTTTTTTATGTTTGATAATGCTGAATATTTTTTGTTATATAATAGTATAATAAAAAATAATGGTCAAACTAGAGAGAAAAATCCTTATAGATAATGTATTTTTAAACACATTTTATATGTTAACTGATTAAATGTAGATTTTGATAAATTATATTATTTAAATATAAGATTATATGGATACACTCAATTAATATTTGAAATCACATATTTGGGATATAGTTAATATAAACACTGTTAGGATTCTAAAATCATATCATTCATTTGAAAATTTCAAATTCAATATAATTAAATAAATTTCTAAATTCACTCAATTAAAGATCCATAATAACACTACCACATAAACTAATTTTTGCTGCACTTACCTATATGCAATGCTACCCTTTATTAGTGTGAATGAGATGCATCAAATCATCATGATATAGCCAACATAGTATTATATGCTACCAAAAAAGAATCAAGATTTCGAATAACCAACTCTTTCTTGGATGAAATAGTGGAATGTAGAGAAGGATACACTCACCAGAGGGACCTGAGGAAATGTTTGAATAACTAAAAATTATCGATCAGAACCAGTCATTTCATTGAGATCTATGATGAATCACTTCTTTGTCAAGGTAAAATCGATTGACAAATCCTTCACAAAAACCCGAATAAAAACTGTATTTTCACCCCCTGTGTTTTAGTTTAAAACAACACTTCATCCCTGAAGATATAAACTCCATACAATAACATCAAAGGTGTAATTATATTAAAAAATAAAAAATACTAGTTCATTCTCAGTCTAATAATCATCATATAATCAAATATAAATCCCCAACCCATCTGAATGAATAGGTGAAATACTAAAAAATAAATCAATAATAGGTAACATTATTTTGAATTAACTGGATAAGGTTTTCTCATTACCCCTCCCCCATATAGTAATAAAACAATGATATTAATTTCTCCAAGTAAGATTCCAAGATGACTGCTTTTTCATTAGGTGGTCGTGATATATTAGATGCTTCCCCTCCATTGATATTAACACCATTTTTCTAGAGCCAATCCAAACATCTCCCCTATATGACATGCATCGAGAAATCAGTTGAATATATCTAGACATAGGTGGGTGCTCGACCAGTTGATGTGGTCGGTCTAATCCATTCCCCAGTTCACCATGATCCAGAACCATAAAAATTTGTTGAGTCTGCATGGATGATTAGGGCTATATGGGAGAGGGGAATGTGGCATGTCATGATTGGATGATTATTCATATTTATTTCAATTATGGTATAATTTACATTATTATTATACCATGTTTTTTGAATTTGATATTTTGTGACCCAATATTGTTATTCTTGAGTAAATATTATTCATTAAAAATACAAGTTTACATTTCATTATTATGATAAATTATGTAAGATATTGATAAAGTTTAAAGATAGATATTATTTGATAATGATCGATAGATGTGATATCTAGGGTTGCCTCATCTAGTTCCCTTAGTGCGTATAATATTTGTAATAGTTTCCTTCCTCATTACATTTAATGTAATTTCTTTATTCATTATCATTTGTAGGTATGTTCAACTGATCTAGAGTGGACTTATTATTAGCAGAATAGTATGGGTTCAATCAAGGTTCCCCTAAAGCTACAAAAATCACACATCATACCCATTCACACACTGACCCACCAACAGTCACCCCATATTCCATACCTCTTCATCTGGAACTTGAGTCTCCATTGTGGTTCCCACCCATACCTCCATCATCATCTAATTTGGACTCTTATTCACAAACCATGTCTACGTCATCTAAAAAATGTTCCCACCTGTACCATATCAATATCATATGATATATCATCATCTCTTCAATCCTTGTACCACCACGTTGTCACCACCTACATTTCCTTATATCAATCTAAAAACTGATGATTTTGTTGCATCAGCATCAGATCTAGTGCATGTAGATGACCTCAGGCATGCATTATAAAAGACACATACTTCAAAGGATACCGATACAAGATAAACCACATATCCATCCAAACCTAATGAGCAATATGCATCAGTTTTTTTATAATTGTGTCTAATTATGTCAAACTATTTTTTTCTTATTGTACTTTGATTTAATTATTGTTTTTTTTCATATTTAGTGAGATCATTTAATAAGAGGCGTGGCAGAACCCATATTCCAAAAGTAGGGAATCGTCTAACATAAATAATGGAGGATTATAACAGAGGCAATTAAATGGTAGATAAAAATTTTAGGCAGTGTAGACATTTTATTGAATCTTTACCCAAGTACAATGATATCATTACAGTTCAACCAGTTATAGGGAGGCATATCAGTAATAAAATCAAGGAGAAAGCATGGGTAGTGATATGGGTAAGAAAAAATTTTAAATCGATGTATATATTATTTTTTGTATATATATTAATTATCATATTCTTTACAGCATCAGTTTAACTATCCTGATACTAATTCTTTATGGTCTAAATAATTAATTTCAATCCAAAAGGGAATGATGTCTATGGTGGCTCCAAGAATGTCTTGTGAATGTTCAAATCACAAAACCTACATCACTGAAGATTATTGATGATTGTATTTTATAGTTTTTGGTCAAGTTCTATATGGCCTCATTTGACCCTAATTGGGAGAAATCATTCAAGCAAACCACATAAATTTTACAGGAAGATAAATCGATCCATGATGATTTCATTTAACCTTATCACCATGAAATCCAAGGGATACTCTCCTTGTATGAATATAAGGGTTAAAATAATTAAAAACCTTCCTCAATGATGACTCTAATCTTTAAAAAACCTAACAATGGAAGCTTTGCTATTGAAGCTAATCCTGAATCACTTCACCCAAGAGAGAAAATGTGTATGTTCTCTGTCCTTAGTTGAATTACATTTCTTAAATGTGACAAACAATGGATTGTGAAAGAGATAAAACCTAGGGTATCCCATTGTTGGGGATCAACCAATTGGAAACTATTTGAAATTTGGAAATGTTACTTTCTCTTAATTCCACAATACCTAGAGGACTAAGACCATGTCTAGAAATATGGGAGCATTCTGTTGAAACCTGGTTCTCTTATGTTCTTTACATGAGACTTTTACGTCAGTCCATTAACCCATAGAAACTCTATGGGTCCAATTAGAGTTTGTTTGTTTGAACATGAAAATATTTAATGATCTCACATATTGCATATGAGTCCCTTTAAAAATTGGTCAAATATCCTTGATGGTGATTTGTGCCTATATGAAAGGGTCATGGTTGAAGTGATTCTTGAAGAAAAACTACATCATGTTATTGAATTCAAGGGAAAATATTACATGACTATGGTAAGTACAACGTATGATAATCGAAAACCATTTCATGATTATTGGAAGATCACTGGATTCATGATTTTGAATTTTAGAGTTGTAATGAAACATACACATTCTGTTACTGACAAGAACTAGAATAAGATTTAAAGAAAATGAGGGATAAAAACATTCCCTAGATAAGCCTAATCCATACTAGAAAAGGCATGAAAAATGAATAATGAAAAAGGATGACCATCGACCTCAAAAGAACCCCTAGGAAATCAAGGACTGACATGGTTGAAAGGGATGAGACTAATAGTGAAGAATATGTTTTTCTTATTGAAATTACATCTATGGTTTTGGACATTCTCCAATAGTTTTCATAGATATAATGTGCCAATCATTTATTGATGTTATTGATCCTATCAAAACAGAAGGAATTACTTATAAATATGTTTCTAAAAACATCAATACTATGGATCCTCCATCATTCCAGGACTACTAGTCCCCTAGATCCAAACATTTTTCTAAATATAAACCTCAATCTGCAAAGAAGAACAACAACCACTGCCACTGGTTCCTGTACTCGAATTTCACATACAAACAGTGATAAAAACCTTGATGGGGAGATTATAAACAACACATCAGAACAAATGATGATGAATACCCGAATCCAAAATGTTGGTAAAATCATTCCTATGATAGAAGATATGAATGAAAACACTAACCACATGCATGATTATGACAAGAAGTTGGACAATCAACATGTCAGTGGAGATAAATCATAAAACAAGGAAAAGGGAATTATAGGTATTTAAGAAATTTTTAGATCTACTAACGCAACAATGAAATTGTACATCAAGAACTCACCCATGATCTAGGATAAATATTTCATGCCCCATATAAAATCCACAAGGGTAAAAAATGTAGGATGTAAAGAAGGGGGGACCCCAAACATAGGTAAGAATTAATATTTTCTTTTACAATTATCAATATATTTCTTACATTGTCAACATCATCACTTTTAAACAAATATTTGGGTGTAAAAATAATTTTTTATATCTATGAGCATAAAATAATTATGTTTCTTGATTTAATGGTTTTAAAAAATTTATTTATAACTGTAACGACCCTGGTATTCATAGAATAATAAAATTTATTTCTGCTAATAATTATTAATAATATATTAATTTTACTTTAAATGGGATGCTATGTTTGATGGAATACCCAACACACTACAATGGGTTTCTCTGAAATCCAATGTTGCACACAAGGTGGGGTCATACCGAAAAATAATAAAAGAATATTATTATTTTAAATTGTTGTTAACGCCTAGCTATTGTATAGGAAGGAATGAAAAGATCTAACAATATTATAGTAAAACATGTTTGTTAAAAGATTTTACATTTCTAAAATAAAATGTTGAGGCTTAAGATGAGAATGAATCCAATTTTAAGCATAGCTACTGTATTTTTTTAAGTAAAGGTAGTTTTTCAACTTTTTGATGGAGAACCCCTATTAAATATAGTTTTGATTAATTTTATATGTTCTATTTGACAAAATAAATTTTTTATTTAGAATTGGGACATCAAAATATATATTGGGTATAATTTTAGTATTTTTTGGTTAAAGTTCGTTTTTAATGAATAGTAAAAAATACAGTATTTTAGGTGAAAACAATCTTTTAATCTGATTTATTTATTTATTTAGATTATATTTTAAATTGGGATTAAAGTGTAATTAGGATATCTTTTTACAATTTAATCCAATTTTGTTAATTGGAAGTAAATTTACATTTTAATTGTACATAAACACTTCTCAATTTTTTGATAGTTTTTATTTCTTAAAAACATGCTCTTTGGTTTTGATAATGGGAATTAATTTTAAAATAATTTCTGCAACATAATTGTTTTAAATTTATAAAAATTGATTCCATACATTGAATCAGGAGATACAAATTGTGTAAATAGGTAACTTTTAATTGAAGACATTATGAATAGTAACTTCTGTAATTAATTTATTTACCATGGTTAAAGGGTAAATGTGGTAAATATTGGAATAAAATAATATTATAATTATATTAAATAACCAATACATGTTTCCCAAAATTATTTCATGATATAAACTATGTAAATCATTGGGTAAATTTTTGGTCCCCATGGAGCCACTTGTGTGTGAAAATGACATTTATTTACATTTAATTTAAAGTTATCTAAAATATAACCTAAACATGTATATTTTAGTAATTTGTTTTAGGTTATATAAGTTATCCATTTTACTATAAATAGACATTTTAAAGATAAATTTTTTTCTTCAATCATGGAATTTTATTTATATTTTATAGAGATTAAATAAATAAATTTATTTATGACACAATAGTGATGTAGTGATTATCTTATTAATGAATGATTTCAATGAATGATATTATATATAATAAACTAAATTTATTTTAAACTTCTTATTTCAGCAAAAAAATTTATGGATGATTATTACTTGTTATAATTTAAATAATTATGTTTTTTTGAATGAATCATGTCATTACTGATTTTTTAAAAGTCATGAAATGAATCGTATATAAAATGACATAAATGTGTTTTTGAAAAAAATACTATATTATTAAATAAAATTATAGTCATGAAAATCTAAAAGTCATCCAAATGACATAGATAAGTTTCAACATGTCATTAATGAACCACTTTCGGTTCAATCGGAATTTTAGTGAAATTATTGTATCCATATATTATGAATATACAAGAAAACATGGTAAATGTTAAATAAGTTTACTAAGGGGTAATGCTAAAAATTAATGATCATTTTACAATATAATCTTCTATAAAACAAATTTTGTGGATATTATTTTGACCCATAATCATCTTAACTTAGAAATATATCACACTTTTGTTATTATAATTCAAAAATAAATTAATAATAAAATATACCTTTAAACATTCCTAAAGTACCCCTCCTCCCTCTTATAAATGGGAACCAAATCTATCCCATAATCACAACCCTCAATCCCACATAGATTGTCCAAAACCTTCCCAAATAATCTCCCAACTTCCCCGATTTTCTTATAGAATCCTTCCTCTAGGCAGATGGTAATTCAAGGAAGCCATTTGCCTCCAATCAAAAGAGTTTACCTAATTTTATGTAACGTCTTCTCTCAAATTCCTTTCCATTATTTTTCCTTCTGCACTTTCTATGGTCTTATAACTCCTTGTTTATATAACAACACCAGTATCCTCAATATACAAGGTTTTTTATGATATTTATTCGATCTATACTTACAAACACCGCTATCTAATTGATACGAACATATTGTTTCTGTATACGGCGAACTACTGCCTAACAAAATGACGATTGTTCGATTTTCCCCTACCACCTATCATAGTGGCCATAATGACAAAAATGTAATTATATACGGTATTAATGATATTTGTTTTACATCTATTCATCTATAATTTTAATTCATAAAAAAACTTTTTGCTTTTTATGTTGTATAAATATGATTATTTCTTTTGAGGATGTGCAGTTTACCTCCCGCACAAATTGATATGACTGATTCATGCTATATAAGGAACATATAAAGGATGGATTTAATGATCATATGTATCACCTATAAAATATGTTATTATAATAGAATTATAATAAACCGATGAATCAATATATATTTATTCCATTAATTATGAAATCAAAGTGAAATTAGCGTTAATGTGTAAGTACGAATTACAGTCTCCATGAACGGTGCTTTAAATGTATTATCTCAAAATGATATGGACTATTATAAATACATATACACTGGATATATATGATATATATAATATTTAAATCATTAATATCATTCTTTAGATATTGTACTTTTGACCTCCTGGACATCATGTAATTATAACAAGTTGATTTTTGACTCAGGTACCGAACATCGACCAAACAGCTGATAAAAACATGAATTATTATATGATTGTTATTTCATGGTGATAAGTGATATAAAAGGAATAATAAAATTGAAAATGTTTCTCATGGAATTAGAAATTAACTAAAGTTAATTATTCAATAAATTAAATAAGGAACAAGCCAATTCGAACTTGAGGTAAGGAACTTTGTCTAAATCTCATTTCACTGAGGCATGTTTTGATAATATACACCCCATTATTTTACCTGATGTATGGTAAACCCAATTTACTTTTACTTCCAATCAAAGAGAATATTTTTTCTACGAATACTTTTTCTAACTGACAAAAGGATTATTTTTAACATTTGTAGAGACAATGACCTCACTACTGTCGTAATCATTATTTGGCTTCCTTTATATGAATTATTGTTTTTTATGTTAAAAATAAACCCCTTATTCTATTATTGGGTGTTTTGGTATTGAAAATTCCCTTTGAAATGGATTAAGTATTTCAATATCATGAAATGATTTCCTGTGATTGAAAATGAAATTTTATTTGTGAAATTTTGATATTTTCATGATTTTATGTGTAATGATTATATTATGGTACTTGGACATTTGATGGGTGGTTACATGATAATCCAAATATAATATCATTCTATGATAAACTAAGGATGGGTGGTTACATTATCTCCTCAAATTAATTTGGTATGGTATTCGGACATATGGCTATTCCATTCAGTGATATTTCTAGAAGTTGATCATATGGTTATTCCATTTAATTATGTCTACGTCCCATGTTACCTTTATATTCTATATATAGCTTTCATTGGGTCCTCTCGTAATAATTTGGTTACAAAAATCAGTAACCAGTGAGCTTATACTTAGTGAAGTATTTCTGCTACTTATTTATGGTGAAAATTATATCATTATGATAAAGTTATCATGGTCTACATGTTGTTTGGAAAACAAACAATTTTCCATCTTTGCGTATCCCATTCTGAGATTTTTATTCTCATCCTGTGTTATTGAAATGTTTTCCACTAGAAATAAGTAGTAGAATAGAGGCAAGAATGGGATTAAAGAAATGTCATGCTGTTTAAAACAAGGAACTATACAAGTTTCATTTCTTTTAAGAGTTTTTAGTTTATAAAAAATGGATACTGAGTAGAAGTGTATACATGTAATTTTCATGTTGTTAGGTATATGTTATTACCTAATTATTTAAATATCTAAACATGAAATGATCCTTAATGTTAATTTTTAAATTTATTAGTGATTATGAAATATTTAAAGCTGGGTCTTTAAAGTTGGTATTAGACATCTGTTTAATCAACTTTAGGAGTTAAGATATTGTTAAATTAATATCCATAAAATATTTTTTACTTTTTGGTAATATTGAAATGATATATAATTTTAATATTACCATGTTGCCTCACTGAATTTATTTATGTGTTCAGAATGGTTCGCCGTAGAGGAAACATCTCAACTATGATGGGACAACATCAATAGGAAATCAACCTTCCAAATCAGCATCCTGAGAGGGTTGGAATTGGAACTAAATAGTTTGTTTCCATAATGTAGAAGTTGAATGAGGTTATAAATGGTAGTGGTATCCATGAATGAGATAAGCGAGATCATTTACAGAGGAACATTCTAGTAGTGGAGAATCTCATGAGGCATCATCACTGATTATTCGTAGGATCATCTGACCATGTGCTAGCTGAATGGTGGATTAATGCACTGGAAATGATTTTCGAGGTCATGGGGTGTTCAAAACATCAAAAGGATAGTCTTGCTATTTATAATTTTGATGGTGAAGCCGATCAATGGTGGTTGATGGTTAAAAATATCAGGGGTAGTGATTAGATGGATGCTCTTGATTGTGATGAATTCAAAGGTATGTTTCTCATGAAATATTTCCCTAAGGTGCTTCGACATAGGATAGAAAACTATTTCATGAATGTAAGGTATGAGGATGACTCTGTGGCTGCATACAATAAAATGATCACTTGACTGGAATGATATGCTCCAAATTTCATCTCAGATCTTGATAGTAAGATAAATCAAATTTACTCATAACTGAAGCCATTATATTAAAGATCATTAGCTTCCTGTGAATTCAAAGGGTATGAGAAAATTTTCAGATGTGATTAGAAGGGAGAAGTGAGGTTTTTTTGATGATCCTGTGTTCTAAGAGTGAATACAAAAGAACAGGTATAGTTTGAAGTTGAATGTAAAGTATTAATCAATGATTCCTAAATGTAATAAAATTAAATTTTCATCTACTGAGAAGTGTGGTAAAAAACATCCTGGAGAATGTTTATCAATATCTGGGAAGTGCTTTTGGTGTGACAAGATTGTTCATATTTCTCATTACTATATGGAAGATGATAAACCTGGAAATGAAAAGCCAACGGTAAGATGTTTTAGTTTCAATGAGTTTCAGAATTATTCCAATGTGTATCCAATGTTGATTACCTATGGTGGAAAATTGAAAGATCAAAATCATAAGGGTGGAAAAAAATCATTTTCTACAACTACAGTTG
This sequence comes from Viscum album, assembly GCA_963277665.1. Lineage (NCBI taxonomy): Eukaryota > Viridiplantae > Streptophyta > Magnoliopsida > Santalales > Viscaceae > Viscum > Viscum album. The sequence goes on along the minus strand of OY728139.1, from coordinate 987,225,103 downwards.
ATGTGGGACCATCAAATTAAGTGGTATCAGGTACATTATTTTTTTCAGATTATGCCAATGAGTTGTTTGATTTTGTTTCTACACATTCTTTCATTTCTAAGAAATTTTATACTAAATTAGGAATTCAATCTCAATATATAAATCATGAAATTGTTGTTAGAAAACATAAGTGAAATGTTGATATAGAAAGAAATTATAATAATCTTATTATCCTTATTTGAGGAAAGAATCTACCTGAAAACCTTATTGTTTTGCATATATTAATGTTTTATGTTATTTGGGGTATGGAACCGCTTTCTGTTTATCATTATAAGATTGACTTTAGAGCTAAAGCGGTTTCTTTTCAGAATGAATTTTAGTTTGTGTACATGAATGAAACCTTAATTTTGATAACATATCAGGAAGCTGAGAAACTAGTAAAAGAAGAAAATTAATGATACCATGAACATATTTCTTATAAAAGGAAATGTTTAGATTAATTATTTTCTAGTAGTAAATGAGTATCATTATGTTATTCTTGATGAGATGCATAGTATTATACATGATCAGGGATATTAATTTACTGTTGGCTTATTTCTTAATGATAATAAAATTTTAAAACCCCCTTATCTAATGGCCCAAATTGAACATTTATAGTTAAATAATTAATTGTAGGAGATCTTAGATAAATGTTTCATTCGACCAAGAAATATCTATGGGGTCCTCCAGTATTGTTTGTTAAAAAGAAAAATGTTTCAATAAGACAATTCATTGATTATAGAGCCTTGTATAACGTCACTATTAAGAGTAAGTATCATTCGCCTCATATCAATGATTTCTTTGATCAGATTTACGTAGCACATTACTTTTTGAAGATTGACTTGAGGTCGGGATACCATCAGTTGACTGTAAAGGAACCCGATGTTATGAAAAAACATGTTTCATACTAGTTATGTCCATTATGAAGTTTAATTCATTCCTTTTGGAATAACTAGGGCACCTTCTGTATTCATGGATCTTATGAATAGAATTTTTCATGAGTTCTTGGTTAAGTTTGTGCTTGTTTTTATTGATGAAATTTTGAATATTCCATAAGTTAAGAATAACATTAAAGTCATTTAAGGGTTTTCATTGAAACCTTAAATGAAAATAAATTTTATTGGAAATTTATAATGTGAGAGTATTGGTTACCACAAATTTCCTTCCTTGGTCACATTTATTTAAAACAAATTGCATAAATATTGATCCTGCTAATTTTTTTTTGAATAATAGTCAAGACCTATAAATATAAGCCTTTTTTATTTTATTCTTAGTTTGGAAGGCTATTAAATAAGGTTTGTTGAGAATTTTTCTTTGTTTAATAGTGCACTAACTATGTTAACTCAAAAGGGTGTTTACTTTATATGGACAAAAGAATGTGATTATTTTTTTCATGAATTGAAAAAAATTGGTGAATGATCTAGTATTGGCATTACATTCTAGAAATTGTGAGTTTGTTATCTATAGTGATGCTTCGTTGAAAGGACTTGGTTGTGTCCTAATGCAAAATGATTTGATATTTTCTTATGCTTCACGCCAGTTGAAACCTCATGAGTTGAATGACCCTACACATGATTTGGAATTAGTTGTTGTTTTTTTTCAACAAAAAATTAGAGGTATCATTGGTATGGCGTAAAGTGTAAAATAAATACTGATCACAAAATTTTGAAGTACATATTCACTAAGAAGAAATTAAATATGAGATAGAGGATATGGTTATAATTAAATAGGGATTATAATGGCTCTATCTATTAGCATTAATGGAAGGAAAATAATGTGGCTGACACATTGATACTAAAGTGTAATGCAACATTAGCCATGTAATGTTTGGAACAAGAACATTTGTTTAATGATTTTATGACCATTATCATAGAAGTTGTTGGTGTAAGAAATTCTTCTATTTTTTATTGTGTTACTAAAATTATCTCTATCAGACAGAATTAAGCATGATCTGAAGGATGGCAATGAGTTGAAGAAAATGGTAGAGTTGGTTTAAAAGAGTAAAAAGATGGGGAGGAGCAGTTCTATATAGTTATACTCTGAATATTTTCTAATACATACAGTACATATAATCTCTGAGCCTATAGGCCTTAAAAGGGTTCCCTTTAATCTCTTTTAAGCGGGGTTATCAAAATTCAATAAAAAATTTGGCCTTCTTGCCATATGGGCTGAGAATTTGTAAGAGATTATGTGTGCCTTATGATTCACAATTCATAAAAGAGTTGTTATGTGAAACTCCTAGACATCATTTTTTTATCATTCTGAATGTACAAATATGTTCATAGATCTTATGTATATTTATTTGTTGGATGGAATGAATATAGATATTTGTGATTTTACTGTGAAGTGTTTTACTTTTCAACAGGTTAAAGCTGAGCTGTAGTTACCGAATGATATTCTTTTTCCTTTTCCTATTCCATAGTGGAAGTGGAAAAATATGTTCCTAGAATTCATAGTAAAATTACCATGGACACCTCAAGGTAACAATGCAATCTGGGGTATTGTTGATCAATTGAGTAAATCTTCTAGTTCCTTTCCTATTCGAGATACACTATCTCTAGATCAAATCTCTCAATTGTATATTAAAGAGATAATATGGTTACAAGTAGTTCCCATATCCATTGTATATGATAATGATCCAAGGATCACTTCTAACATTTAAAAATGACTTTATAAGACATTGGGTATTGAATTGAATTTCAGTGCTACTTTTCATTAATAATCAGATGGGCATTCCGAACAAAAAATTCAGATATTGGAATATATGCTACGTTCTTCATTAAAATATTACAAGGGAATTTGGTACCAAAATATTTCATTTTTTAGTTTTTTTATAATAATAGTTTTCAATATAATTATTGCTCTATTTGATGCATTATATGGAATGTTTTGTCTAACTCCCCCTTTTTTGGGATGATGTAGGTGAAATAATTTTTATGGGATCTGAATTGGAAGAAGTGATGGTTGACAATGTTCAGTTTATTTAGAGTCACATGATAACATCTTATATTTGAAAAAAGAGTTATGTGGATAACTGAATGTAGGATCTTTCTTTTGATGTAGGTGATCATTCCATTCTCAATGTTTCTCCATGGAAAATTGTGATGTGTTTTAGAAAGAAGGTAATGTTTAGACCATGGTTCATTAGACACTATAAAATAAAAGAGAAATCTTGATTATTTTCCTACATAGTATATTTACGTCCATGTTTATCCCAGGTACATAATGTTTTTAATGTTTCAATGTTGAGAAAGTATATTCCAGATCCATATCATGTTTTGACTCCTATAGTAGTTTTATTGGAAGGGAGTCTTTCTTATGAGGAATAACCAGTCCAGATTCTTGACCAAAGAGAGAATGTGTTGCAGAATATAAAAATTTATTAGTTAATGGTTTTTGGACAAAGCACATGGTTTAAGAGGAAACATTGAAATTTGAAAATGCTTTGAGGGATAAATACAACCACTTATTTGAAAAGTGAATGGAATTGAGGGGACACAATTCCCAGATGAGGGGAAGGATGAAAGGAACTAGGTATTGAAAGATTAATACTTTTTATTTCTATTAATACTTATTAATAAGATATTAATTTTACTTTAAAGGGGATTCAATGTTCGATGGCGTACCCAACACACAAAAATGTTTTTCTCCTAAATCTCATGTTTCACCCAAGGCTGAGTCATACAAAAAAAATATATTATTATTATTATTTTAAATGGTAGTTAATTCCTCGAAATTGTATTGTCATGAATAAAAATAAAGAACCATATTATAATTAAACATGATTGTTAAATATTTTACATTTATCTAATAAAATTTAGAGGTTTAAAATGAGAATGAATCAAATTTTAATCCTAATTACTCTAATATGTATAAAAAAAGTAGTTTTTCATTTTTTTTGATAGAGAACCCCTTTTAAATCTATTTTTTCACATTTATACATTAATCATGACAAAAAGAATTTTTATTTACAAGCAGGACATCATAATTTACTTTGGGTAAATTTTGGGTATTTTTCAGATAAATTTCATTTTTAATGAATATTAAAAAATATTTTATTTTAAGTCAAAATTGTCTTTTAATATGATTTATATATATTGATAGATTGTCATTCAAATTGATCATAATGTGTAATTAGGATTTCCATTTAATATTTAATACAATGTTGGTCATTGGAAGTAAATTTACTTTTTAATGATACATAAACACATCTCAATATTTTGATAGTTATTATTTCATAAAAACATGATTGTTGGTTATGGTAATATGAATTAATTTTAAAATAATTTCTGAAACGTCAATTTTTTGAATTTATAAAATGGATTCCAAAAAAATTGTGTAAATATGTATCTTTTATTTTTAGACATTATGAATAGTAACTTAAGTAAATATTTTATTTACCATGGTTAAAGGGTAAATATGGTAAATAAGTGTAGAAAAATAATATTATAATATTATTAAAATACACTATCACGTGTCCTATTGCTATTGGATGAGATATATCCTACTATAGGAATCCTTGGGTCGATTTTAGGACCCCATGGAGAAACTTGTATATGAAAATGACATTAAATTTCTTTTATTTTAATGTTATGAAAAATATAACCTAAACATTTATCTTTTAGTAAACCAATTTTAATATAGTGTTATAAAAGCATTTAGGCTATAAATACTCATTTTAAATCCAAAAAAAATTCCTAAATCATATTATTTTTATATATATATTAAATAAATAAATTTATTTATGACAAACAGTGATGTACTGATTACATTATTAATGAATTATTTAAATAATTAAGATAATAATTATTAAAATAAATTTATTTTGAACATTTTTATGACATCCAAGAATTTTATGGATTATTATTAATTTTTATCCTTTAATTAATGATGTATTTTGAAAATAATAATTTTTTTATGGATTTCTTAAAATTCATGATATTAATAATTTATAAATTGACATAAATGTGTTTTTACAACATATACTATATTATTAATTGATATAATAGTCCAAATATTCTATGATTTGGAAAAAGGACTTATATATGGTTTAAAATTTCATTAATTAACCACATGAGGTTATATTGTCATTTTATTGTAATTATATTAACCATATAGTGTGAATATACCAGATGACATGGTAAAAGATAAATAAGGTTACAACGGGTTAATGTTAAACGATATGGTAAATTTTATCACCAAAACTAGTCTAAAACCCATTGGATGAAAGGATATAGACCCATAATCATACTATCGTCAACATATATCACTTTTTTGATATTAAAATTCGAAAATAAATTAATAATAAAATAATACTTTCAAACTTACCTAAAGTGCCCCTCCTCCCTCTTATAAACAGGAACCACCTCTAACCCTTAATCACACCTCTAAAACCCCCTAAAATCATCCATCCTCTACCCAAATAAGCTTCAAACATCCCTATATTACTCCTAAAATCCATTCCCTTATGATTCAAAAAATGAAAGAAATTCCTTTGGCTCAAATCAAAATAAGTTACCCCATTTTAGGCAACGTCTTCTCTCAAGTTCCTTTCCTTATTATTCATTCTCTACTCCCTATGTTCTTCTTATTATTTTTTATATAACAAAAGTAGTATCCTCAATATACTAGGTTGTTTTTATGATAATTAATATAACTAAACATAAACACACTTCCATCTGATGGATACAAACATATTGTTTTTGTGTACAACGAACTGTTGCCTCACGAAAAGATGATTGTTTGATTTCACCCTACCACCTCTAATGGTGGCCATTATGAAGTAAATATAATTATATATTACATTTATGATATTTATTTTATCTATATTCTTCTTTAATTATCATTTATAATATACCATTATGCATTTCATGTTGTATAAATACAATAATTTCATTTAAGGAAGTGCAGACAACCACCCACTCAAAGTTATATGACTAGTTCATGCCATAAATTGAATTTATACAGGATAGATTGAATGAAATTATTTATCATATATAAAATATGTAATTATTCTGGAATTATAATATACCTATGTTTAATTATGTTTTCATTCCGTTAAATATAAATTGAAATGAATGTAGTGTTTATCCGTACGTTCGGCTTACAGTCTCCATGAAGGGTACGTTTCATTTCTTATATACAAATGATATGGACTATTACAAATACATATACACTATATATATATATGATATATATGATTTTAAAATAATTAATATCATTCTATAAATAATGGACTTTTGACCTCATGAACTACTTGTAATTATAACGTGTTCATTTTTGACTCAAGTAACAAACATCCAAAAAACAGACGATATAAACATGAATAATTATATTATTGTTATATCATGATGATAAGTTATATAAAAGGAACAATAAACTTGAAAAATTTTATGAAGAAATTATAAATAAACATATGTTTATTATTCTAGAAATTAATGTACGATAGAGTCCAGTGAAACACAAGGTAAGGGAATTTGTCGTGATCTCCTTATATTGAGGCATGTTTTGATAATATACACCTCCTTATTTTACATGGTTTATAACAAACCCATTTGAAATTTACTTTCATTCAAATAGAATATTTTTTCTACATTGCATTTTACTAAATGACAGAAGTAATTTTTTTAATGCTTTCAGCGATAATGACCTCTCCACCACCATAATCATTATTTAGCTTTCTATATAAGCCAAAATATTTTTAACAGGAAAAAGAAACCCCTTATTTCGTTTGTGGGTGTTTTGGTATTGAAAATGGTCATTGAAATGGATTGAGTATTTCAATATCTAAAAATTATATCTTTTGTTTTCATATGAAATGTTATTAGGGAAATTTTGATATTTTCAGTATTTTATGTGTTATGATTATATAATGGTACATGGAAATTTGAAGAGTGGTTATGTGTTAAACCAAATTATGGGTGGCTCTCTGATGAAATAATGATGTATGGTAATGTTATAACCTCCAATGAAGTGGGTATGGATTTCGTCCATATGACTACTCCATTTAGTAATATGTGTTGAAGTGAACCATATGGTAATTCCATTTATGTATGTTTATGTCTCATGTTACCTACATGAGCAATATTTTTCATTCTATGGGTTTTATGGTCATAATTCATTTACTAAAAATTTTAAGAAATGAGATTATATTCACTGATGTGTTTTTGCTACTTCATTAAGATGAAAATTATTTTTTTAATGTAATCATCGTTAATTTTTTGTTTAGAAGACTAACAATTTTCCTTCATTATGTATCTCTAACTATGATTTTTATGCATATCCCATGTTTCTCCAATGTTTTTCACATGATATAATTTGTAATATGGTCAAGTATGGGATCAATGAAAAGTCATCCTATTTAATACATGGAACTAACATGATTCCTTTCTTTTAAGATTTTGTATTTTACAAAAAATAGATACTGAGTAGAAGTGTCTACATGTAATATTCATGTTATTATGTATAAGTTATGACCTAATTCTCTAAAAATCTATAACTAGAAAGTTCATCTATGTCAATTATTAACTTAATTCAAGATAATGTAATTTGTAAGGCGGTATCCTTATATTAACATTATTGGTGATCCATCAAACAATAGTTCATTTCACTCACTTTGGGTCCTTATTCATGCCCCTCTATGTGATGTTCATGTTTATAACATTCACAACCAATCCATTTCATGTGATCTGAATTTTCATAACTCTCATATAATATATATTTGTTTTTTTAAAAACAATCAATACCAAGATAGAATATATCATTTGCAAAATTATTCTTCCCTTAACAACACTATTCAACCACCTTGGATCATCACCAGGGGTTTTAATGATATTATTAGACAATGTGAAAAGATGGGCCCCTAAAACTCGTGCCTCTCCTTAATGGATTTTAATTATTATATTGAATAAAAAAACCTCATTGAGATTAATGTAGTTGGTGAAAAATATACTTGGTATAGAAGGAATCATAAAAAATCATGTCTAGTAAATTGTACAGATCTTTCACAATCATCCAAACTCTCGATAACTAGGATACAATTTTCATTGTTACACTGCCTAAAATAAATTTGGATCATCATGCTATATTATTTAGACCTACCACCAGAGGATCTAATACTATAATTCATATTATATTTAATAATTCATGGACCTCATTACTGATTTTGATAAGTTTATCACATATAACTATAATTAGATTAACATTATCATTGATTTATTTTATTATATTATGAAATGAAAAACCTATAAAACAGAATTTAAAATCTGTATAGAAGAATAGTTTTAATCAAAATTATCATGAAATTGACTCCCTAGAACATGATATCAACCAAATTCATGTGAATACAAAAAATGTTGACAATTCTATATATCCAACTCATTGAATTGATCATAGTACTATTCTAAATTCTTTTATTAATTTAAAGGACAATCTATAGAAGTATACTTTTTAAAATAAATTTCTTAATGGTGTAGAATGAAACTAAAAAAATTTCAATGATATAAAAATGTGTCGGAATGCGAATAGACCCCTTTCCATTCTTAATGATGGGGAGAACATCATTGATAATGAAGAATGTTTGTCCAATCATGTTGTCTCCTATTTTAACAACATCTTTAATGGACACTATCATTATGAGGGTAAAATTACAGATACAATTCCCTTTATGATTTAAGATAGTGATAATTTTTTTTACTTAGTCTTCCTATTGATCATGAGATTAAACAAGTTGCCTTCAGCTTGAAAACTGATAGTTCCCCTAGTATTGATGGTTTCAATAAGGATTTTTAGCACTATTGGGATAGTGTTTACAATGATGTTATTCACATGGTAAAATATTTTTTCTACAATGGATACTTCCTTATGCCTTTATTGCTCAATTTCTCCAACTAATTACCAATGTTTTTAATTAACCTAAAATTCACCATTTCATGATTATTTATCTTATTAGCAGAATTTATAAAATTAATTCTAAACTACTGGATATTAGATTATCCCTAATTTGAATAAAATTGCCTCTTTGACCCAATTTGAATTCCTTAAAGGATGAAATATTCCTGATTTTTTATGCCTCTCGATTGAAAGTCCAAATTTGTTATAAAAATCCCAAAATGGGAAACATTTCCATTATGATTTACATCAAAAAATATTTTGACACCATCGATTGGTGTTCTATTTTCAAACTGCTCAATATGTTTGGATATAATGACACTTTTTTGACAATAATTAAAACCTTGTTTTACCATGATCACATTTTTGGTTTGGTTAATGGTTCACCAAAGGGATATTTCAACTACATAAAAGGTGTAAGAAAGGGTGACCTCCTTTTATACCATCAATTTTGTTATTTGTGAATACTATCTTAGATGTATTATAACCAATTCAGTTGATCAGTGTACAATGAATCCTATCATTGCCTCTAGAATCTGGACCTTTCCTTCACAATTTTTATATACAGATGATATTATTTTTTTCATTAAAGGATTCAAAAATAAAATAAAAAAAACTTTAAGTGGTCCTCTATCACTATGAAGGTGTGTCTAGCCAATCCATTATCTAGAACAAATCCTCAAATTTATTTGGATAATGCTTCCATGTATCTAGGAAGGATGGTATTTTGAAAGAAATTGGAATAAAATAAGGATCTTTCCCTTTCACCTACCTTAGAGTTCCCATTTTTTATGGGAATCAAAAAAGTACTTATTCTAAAATATTGTTGACCAAATTAATAATCAACTCTCTTCTTGGAAAGGAAATACTTAATCAATGGAAAGACAAATCTTCCTTGTCAAGTACACCATTGTATCTTAATTTTTTTACTCTATGATGGTTTATAAATGGATTGTTGATTTCATAAAAAACTCAACATTATAATACATTTGTTTTATGGGGTGGAATCACTCTTGATAGGAAACTTGTCACGGTTCGTTGGTATAATTGTTACACTCATCTAGAAAATGGTTGTCTCGTTATTAAGGACCTTAGACACTTTAGTGAAGCAGTCCATGCTATGATTATAGAAAATATTTTTCAAAGTAACTGCTTAGAATTTTATTTCCTTAGAGGAAGTTTTTTTACAAACCTATGAATATGCAATTTTTTACATATGGAATCATTTATCTGGCTTTCCATCAAACAAAAGTTTTCTAAAATTTTCCCACAGTCTTGATACATTGTTAACAGTGTATATTCTCTGAATTTTATTTTGAATAAATGTAATGGACAACCACTTTTCACTATGATTTACCCTATGCATCTAGCCATATATATTAATATATCCATAAATTATTTCATTAGTTTTGTAGATTTTGATTTTCCTAAGGAAATCACTAATATTATTAACAATTATCCCTTTGTCAACGATGAATATTTTTTAGTTTGGGAACATTCTTATAGTGGAATTCTAAATTTTAAATATTACAACAATAAACATTTCACTAATTTCATGGATGATTTTCCTCGGTTAAAGAGATTTAAAATATAATGGGTTAGACCTACATGATTCACCTTGATTTTGAGAATTTCCCACAATAGAATTTCCACTAATTGCATCCTTTTGTTATTTGGTATTTAACTTTGTTCAAGATATTTTATGTGTATTCAATATAGAGAGGATTATGACAATCTATTCCTTTCATTTTATACTATTTCTAATTTATTAATGTATATTTATGGCATTTTTGATCTCATATGGATTGGTTTGGACTCCATTCGTCTACGTCTATAGAGATACACTTCTATGGATGCCTCTCATTAAATTTACCAGATTTTCAATGTCGTTGTGGCCAAACTGCTTCATATTATTTAGTATGAATGAAATTATATCATTCACAATAATAAAACATTCAATATTCATGCAAGTCAAATAATTATCTGCATCTTTATTAATGTATCTAGAATTACGAAAATATGTACCTCGCACAACTGCATCAAGGATTTTATTATCCATCATTGTATTGGAATCAAAGAATGATAAAATAAACCAAATGGTTTTATAGATTTATTCACATAAATCCTCCCTCACTAGATCAAAATAAATGAGGATGGTCCCTCAAAGGGAATCCCAGGACCCAAGGGTTATGGTATTTTGTGTAGACATAACAATGGTAACATACATGAATGTTGTTATATTAAATGTTGTTTTACCACATACCATGAAGAAGTTACATACAATGTTACTATTTCAATTAGTTCAATCAAGAATAAAGGATGTAATAATGTTTGGATTTAATGTGCATCAACTACCATCGTCTAGGTTGTTCAACATGGAATGGTTCACCTTGTGTGGATCCTTTCTTCTAGATGGACTTTATTCCTACAAAAACTATTAGATATTAATCTTATAATAAAACATTCTTATCGAGATCTGAATATGGGGTAGATATCCTTGCCAATAATGGATTTTACAATGAAAATACGTGGGTTAAGAACTATCCAACTGATCTCATCATGTTACATGAAAAAGATAGTAATAAATTCCCTTCCATCAGAATTTTATATTTTTATAACATTATATTTTTTAGTGCTTTGGCCCTTTGACCAAAGATTCCTTAATAAATAAAAAACCAAGGACACATGGTTTATTGAACTTTGGAATTAGTAGTGATCATAAAAGATTGATTTATTCATTGATTGTGTTGGAGTAGGATTCCTGGAACTAACATATTTGAACATTATCATAATCATTATTTATAGTATTTAATATTAATAAACTTCATAGAACACGATGATTTTTTATCTTTGTGACATAGTATGTGGTAATTTCTAAAAATCGGTCTCTTACATAATTATAATAGTAGTTCTCAACTATGTTGAGAAGCCAAAAGTATTAGAAGAGTATTCCTAAAATTTATGTTTTATAGTTGTATTATTTCATTTGAGGAACAAGAGTGATACATGATGTCAGGCGTATATACTCAAAGGACATTGACACACCTTCTCATGGTGTACTCCCTAGGTAATATCAGATATAGGACGTCATGAGAAAAAGACCAGCTAGGAGGATATCAATGTTAATAAGTGTCATTGGATGTTATTATATTCTGGTTGGTGTATATATCCTTATAATTTATGATTATTAATAATGAAAATTATAAGTAACGTAATTTTTTTGTATTGATGAATGTCATTATCCCATATGTTCACGGTGATGTAGGTTATGTTGGGTGGGTCACAAATAATATTTCATTAATGAATATTGAGAGAAAGTATTTATCCTTTATGTTCTTTAATAGAAGATGATATCTTAGGGCCTTTCATGAAAATTATTTAACCTAAATAAATCCAATGCTATAGTGTTCAATATTCATGTTCAATTTCTATAGATTCAAAGAAAGAGACATCGAGCCCATATGTTGATGACACCAAAAAGTAACCTATTTCATTAGAGATATAACTCTAAAGGAACTGCATTACATAAATAGAACCCATATGAGGTATTATGTTGTTTCAGCATGATCTTATTTTTCGATAGGTTCCTTGTGTGTTTCCTAAAGTTAATCTTAGACTTTAGGCAGCTTCGCCTAATTGCACTGAGAATGAGGCATAAAGGATCACACAATAAATGTATCATGAACCTCAATTAAATAATATATTTCTATGTATTATTTATAAATTTGAATTAATATTATTCTTACATGTGGTTTATTTATTTGTTAGTGAATAATGTAATAAAATTAAATTTTTAAATAAATATCCATTCTTCATGTCCTGATAAATATTATGGTGTAATGGTCGATCGATATTATAGGTCCATTGGGAAATAATATATATTGAATATTAATAGATGAAATGATATATAATTTTAATTTTTCAGTTTAGTGCATGTCCAAAAAAAATATAATAATATTATTAATATTATCAGAGGGTTTTGTAGGGATTAAATAAATAAAAAGGGGTACCTTGGAAATTATTTATTTCAAACCATAGTAGTATATAAACCCAATAATATTATTTTTCAAGAGAGTCAATTTCATTTATATTCTGCATAATTACTGTATGAGATAATAATCTCAAAACCTAGAGTGTTGACACCCCATGAATTCTCTTTGGAATAGAGAGCAATTTTCCACCACCATCTAAAGTCTAGTCTAGATAGATCAAGTAGAATCCTTTGGAATCGATTCTCAAGGTGATAAAAAACGAATGATACAAGCATTAGGATCTGCCAAGCTAGAACAGGATGATTCCTAATATGATGTACAATGATTATTGGAACACACATAGATCTCTACTTGTAACCTCAAAAATAGATAACGTAAGAAATAAAGAAAACAATAGACAATAAACCAGAACATGCATTACCAACAAATTATAAAACCTAGTACAACCACAACCAAAAGATAAATATTCCATTTCATGATAATAGTGACCAATGTAATGGAATCCAAAAATATTGACTAACAAAAAAATCCCCCAAAATAGGACCTCACTCAATGTGAAAAAAATGATCTAGAAAAATCACATGCCCAACTAAACTCTCTATCATTTGAATTTATCCTTTTTATAATCCTTCAATAAATAAATTTTCTCATGTACCCAACAACGTCCTGAGGAGGGTGTGAGTATAACATAGTAGGCCACCACCAACACTGTATAAAAAATATAGTCTTAATAGATAGTGCATGAATGTACTAAGTAAATGAAAATATAAAAAAGACAACTCGAGTTCGACTAGTTTACAATATCCATATTAGAAACTTTGATAATTTATTCTAGTCAATAAATTAATGAATTTTCCCCACATAATTCATTGGTTTTGAATTTACATTATTTTCACTCTTTCTTATGAAGATTAATTCTCATACATAAGGGAATAAGTCAAGTTCCCAATCTATCTAGGGTTGCAAAGTTCATGAAAAATATGTCGCACTCATCATGGAGCCTTAGTTAAGGTACTTTTCTCAAATGATACTAGTATGGGATTAAGGACTGAATCTGAGTTCTAAACACTATGATTTGATATGTGGGGTTTGGAGGCTCAGTACAACCAAAACCATGGGAGGATCCTCAGTCCAATACCCCACATACCACTAAGCCATGCGCACATTCTAATTCATTCAATTATCAAATATACCAAATCATAGACCATGAATAATCATTACACATAATATTAAAAATCCACATTCCATTTAAAACATAAATCATATTTATGCCTTAACCCATTAATAGATTCATGGAAGATCATACGCAGCACATTTATCCAAATTTCCATTCATATCTCAACCCATTGAACTTATTCAGAAATTTCCATACATTAACCCATTTCAAATAATTCATTATTTCACATGTATTATCCCATTCAAGCATTTCAATTTCAATTTAACACATCATTAGGCACATTCACCCTATTCCATTTAACCCTCATTACATTGTTTGAAAAAAACTAATGACCTTATAATAATCATGAAAGAACTATCAATACTCCCTTTTCAAACTCAACTAACATGAAAACATGTTCAGAAAGGGATCTACTTTATCACAAGTCAATTCCATACTTAACATTACAATTTTCCATGTTTGGGAATATTGGCGCACCCCATGGGTGGTTCTAAATTCGTCTAGTCAACCTCAATTCACCCCACATGTATTTTGAGGGGTCCAATTCCTAATTTAGGTAACCATTTTATCTAATCCATTCAAATGATTCAAATTCACATAAAGATAGAACCACTAACCCAACTACACATGCACAAATCAACTTGAAGACTCATGAATATAACATGTATACCACCTACCACAAAACCAGATTTGAATACACACTTAACCATAACCTTATATTTGGATTCAATCACCCATTAAATCAACAACCTATGATCCAATAGAAAAATGGGTTTTATAGACTTGAAAGATGAAAATTGAAACCACAATCCCTAATCCATAAAATATAATCAAGTTGAGAGTATGAATTACCATTAGATTCGATACACAACAAAAGACACTACAAATGGCCTATAAATGATGTATATAAATCCTTAGGGATATTTTCATGTTTAGTTTTGTCACTAGGTATGAAGGATGAAGAATGAAGAAGCAATTAGCATGAGGAACTAAAACTCCCGAGGAGGAAAAATGGAAAATTCCCATTTTTAATGGGTGCCATGGTTTAGCTGCACAATTTTCCAATCTATGCACCAACCATGCACATGCCACTATCCAAGGGGTGTTGAGGGACATGGTATTCTTAGGAGAAACACACATTTTGACTGACCAAGTGCCAATTGTGTGTGATGACTATGCCTAAGATGGCATGGTTCGACCTCCCCTCTTGCACGATATACTAATCCCTGAACTCCTTCCAGCATAGTAAATTTTTTGCACATAGTAAATAATAACTATTTACTAACCATGAAACACGTACAATATAGCCAAAATCTCCCTTCAATAATTTTTCAATCCCACAAGACACCCACAAGGTTCCTCATAAACCATAAAACCTTCCACTAACCATAATAAAGAGACTAAATCCGAAACATAAACATCGATCTACCTCATGAAAATAAAATGCCTTATAGATTCCACACATTTTAACTGATCTCCCTTGAACATCATTCCTATGAATCACTAAACATCCTATAGAAATGTTATCAAGGCATTGAGCCCACATATCTATCTCCCTCTCACAATGTTATTTCTGAATATTAACATGCATCTAGAAAAATCAAAACAAAAGAAAAATATTTCCTCACAAGGATTCCTTATTATGATCCAAAATATGAAATGGATGATCCTCATAGAAAGCAACACCCTCATGATTAAATTTATAGATATAAAACACATTTTATGGGTCAGGGTGATACTACCAATGTAGTGAGGCATGAAAAATATTATGCATTTTAGTCTACCACTGTAAAATTGCCAATTGGTATGACATCGACCATATCCTATACACAATCCCAAAGGACTCCACATACATGGTAATTAACATTACTTACTTCTATATCTGATAGTGGACCAACATTGGCGACACTCAAAGAAGCACATGATCACCCACTATAAACTCAAGATGTCTAATATATCAATTCGCATAAAACTTCTACCTACCATGATCCATTTCCATACATTCCTTAATCATCTAAACCTGTTACGATTTCGATTGCATGAGACTAGGAACTAACAATTCAGATTCTCCTACATCCATCTAACATAATGAGGATCCACATGGTCTTCCAAATATAACCTCATATAGTTCCATCTAAATCATCATAGAGTAACTATTAATATAGTTGAATTAAATATTTGATAAGTGATTGTACCATGATCCACAAAAACCTAGGACACAAGACATCAACATAACCTCTAGTACCAAAATAGAAGGAACTAATTTTTCGTCCGTATGTGGGTTGAAATATATAATCAATAACACATGGGTACCACACAATATCTGTAATATCTTCTAGAAAATTGATGTAAAACGTGGATAATGATAAAAAAATATTGATTGTTGTACACCAGGGAACTTAACTACTTTCCTAACATACAGTTAACCCAATTTATCAATGGTAAGAGTCTAACAAATTGGAAAGAAATGTTCCACCATGGTCAACTGATCCATTACTATCAATCTCACATAATTATTTTTAGTCATCCTCAAATAAACTATCACAAAATCAATCATTAAAACATCACATTTCTAATTTGTAATAGGAAAGGGTTGTAACAATCCACCTCGCCATTGATGCAAGGACTTCACCTCTTAACAGGTAAGGAATCAAGCCATAAAAATTGAGACCACATTCTTCATTTCTAGACTCCAATACTGTCTACAATGATCATGACACATTTTGGTAAATCAAGGATGCACCACACATCTCGATGTATAAAACTCATGCATCAACTCTTCCCACAAATATTCTAGCACAACAATATGACCACAATATTAAATGATCCCTTCATCACAAACGGCCCACCCAAATGGTGACTCCCCACCATTAAGACACTCCCATAAAACCATGCATCGTGAATAATTTCCCATCATTTACTTGATCCATCTTAGGATAATGAAGTCAACTACCAAGGATGAATGTGCCATCTTCCTATTCTCATTTCACACCTCAAGATACATTACTATAGACAATTGCATCATCCTCCATTCCAAACTACATTTCTAAATAGCCTGATTTTGATACATCTAGCTCAATGAATCTCTAACACTATTCCTGTTTCCCATGGTGTAAACTAGCTCAATTTCATAATACATTGTGTACTCAACACATCTCTACTAACAAAAAATGAAATCAACAAAAGAGAATCTGTAATGCCAACTTTTATGATCCGTATAAATAGTAATATATTCTTCGAACATATAGTGTCTATAAAAAATTTAATCATAAACCACTGAGGCTAATTCAAGACAATGAGTATAGTAATTTTATTCATGATATATCATCTTCTATGATCTATATTCTAAAACCTAATCATTCAGCATCAACACTGCCCCATTTCAAACACTGAACCAAAACCAAAATAAGGTATACCCCATACCTAGTTCAGGTAAAATAAATATTGGTTCAAATATCTAAAAATTCATTAACTCCTAGAAAACATCCTCACATGACCTAGAACATTAAAACGTGATTCCATTCATAGTTAAACCCAAAATGGTTGTTTCCAACTAGGATATGTTCAAAATGATCCTTCAAAATTATCAAGATATACCCGAAAAACATCAGATATAAGAACCAATTCTATTTTGTTCCCTAAATATAACTACACACACATTCTCCAACTCCACTAACACACATTCCTCGGAGATGATACAGAATATGACATTCAACATATCAATTCAAAATTTTAATTTGTGTAGATTGGTGTTTAATATAATTTTCATAGTTTACTCAGGATTATTTCAAGATGTTTGGCATGATAATAGTGATTTTAAGAGTACACATATTTTTAATAAAAAAACAACTACAAACTGATCTGGGTAAAGGGAAATTATTTGACTAATAGGGACATAAGCAGTACTTGTTAATTGGTAAATCAAAATAGAAAAACCAAAATATCATATAAACCAGATATTCGTTTAAAGGTATTCCATGTTATATCAAAAGGTCTAATCATTAGCTGATGATAACATGATCCCAGATCATTCTTAAATAACATTGACGAAACCATTATCTAGTCAAATATATAATTGATTTGATGAGGACGGTATCAGTTCTTTACCGTCATCTCATTTAGCTTCTTATAATTGAAACACAATCACATAGATCCATCAGCCTTCTATGGAATCAAAACTAGAGATCCACAATGTGACATAATCGGGTAAAACCCCCACATTTTTTCCAATTACATCAATTGGTTTTTAATCTACTAGAGTTCTATTAGATACATTCTATATGATTGAACATAAACCGGATCTTCCCATAGTAGAACCTCTATCACAAACTCGACATCTCTTTTAGGGGAAAATATTGAGAAGTCCTATAGAAACACATCCTAAAACTGAACCACCATAAGAGGAAATAAATGTTGATATAATCCAGGTAATTAGTAATAATACAATCCACATTTGTTGTGATCTCAACCTAACACCGATAAACTGTCCTTGCACAACATGACTGAATTTCCTACTCACCACGATTGAAATAAGTGTATCCTTCAAGAGGCGTGAATTTTAACCTATAGTGGAAAAAAGTCAATATGTTCATTGTAAAACACTATCCAATCCACACAAAAATTCAGATCAAAACCTGACATCTCAAGCACTAATTATAGGAAAAGGTACCCACCAACTTCCTGTACACACCCCAGAAACTACCTAATTTTCTTTTCTCACAACTGTAATGGTGTATCAATCGACTAGACCCCATAAAAAAATTTCAACATTAGAGAAAAAATAACCATATGTTAAGAAGAAATAAATGAATGAGTGGAACTTTTATCAAATAAGGTAATAACAATAATAGAATCAACAAGTATTGTACCCCGAATGGTCGATGGTCCATCCTCGTCACCACCTGGTGTAGACTAAACTGAATGAAGCTGACATTCTTCTCTAACCAAGGCTTCAGTATGAATTCTTCGTTCTTCACTAACCTACTGATATATATTCTCTCTCCCAATATTACTGTGTCCTGGACTTCGTCCAATAAAAAAAGTAATTATCAAAATTCCTTCCTAATATGGGGTAACAAACAACCAACCTATACTCAAAATATGCCTCATCCCTCTATCATTTATCTTCTATCAGGGGTTCCTATAGAATATCTTCACATGCCCAATTCTGGTGCATACTCAACACTCATCCAGTGGTCGAGGACACTGACCATGCATGTGCCCCATACTTCTAAACTAATAGAAGAAAACATGATCAACACCATAAGCGGAAGGTTAAATTTTCATAATAATATATCAACCAATACCTTGGTGAATGGTCTTGAAATACAGCTTCTAGAAATTGGATTTCACAGTATTTGATCACTCAAATAGAATTCCATGCCCACCATTAGGGCTGTTTTTTGAGGTTTCCCCCAAAAATAAGGGAATGATTGACATGGGTTAAAATAACATACACAGTCACAAGCCTCTTATAAGTCACCAATTTTGAACAATTTCCACAATCCCAAAAATATTCTTTTTCATTGAAGTACCCTTATTATATCACCATTTATTATAAAAAAACATCTTATCTCTTTTACATCCTTTTTCCAAGAAATACTCTTTAACCACTCTTTCAAAGTCATTTTATTTACCCATTCATATAATATTTATTATAAACAACTTTAATCATATATTATGGAATGTGAAAAGTAGTTTACCCTTCCTGTCTCACATAACCATCTCAATTGTCCCCATCATGATGCATACCACCTATATCTTTAGGTTCTTATAATGATCTTAGTATAAATAACATCATTACATTCTAGCTATAAGAATAATATCAAAAAACATTTATCACACAATATGTGTATCACCCAATGGTGAAATATCCTCAAATGTTAAAATATATATCAAGAACAATAATTCCCACCATTGGTACTTGGCTTTTCTCATTTGGATGTGTTAGTTACTCCCAACCATGAGCTCATTTCCAAGACCTGACACATCCTAACATCCTGTATACCATCCTCAAGTAATAAGGAAAATAAATTAACTACTCTGATAGAAATTTATAAATTCCATAACCCGTAATCCCCCAAACCTATGCTGCATGCTAGGTCACTTCATGACCATAAGTGCATCTCCTTGTATACTAGAGGATATAAACAAACAGTGAGGTTTTAAAAGGTCAGGTAGGGAGACTATAACTTCTTTACCAGAGTATGACCCAAAAGGTAACATAAGAAAAAAGAAACAAAATACACAACACACTATAAAATTCATTACCAACCATTTTTCCAACATGGTACAAGCACAACCAAAAGATAATTATGCCATGTTATGCAAACGGTTCCAACAATGAAGGAAACCAACATAAAGTGTAATTGAAACATAGCCAAAATTGGTCCTACCTCAATGTCTGAATCCTCATCCATAATCATACCAAGCCCCACTCAATTACTTAGCACAAGGCCTTTCCCTTATGCAATCATGAAATAACGATATCTGTTCAGGTACCCAACGGTGGCCTGATCAGGGTGTGATTACAACTCTATAGGCCACAACCAATAGTGTCTAAATATTTTCAAATCAAAATAGATATCACAAGAAGGAACTAAATAAATGGAATGATAAAAAACTAAACTAAAGTTCCATTATCTAAAAATATGCAATTTTAAGAAATTCATCATTTATTCCATAAACTCACTAAAACCATATTCTATACCTTAATCCATGGGTTTGGCATTTATATCATTTACACTTCAACCTAAGATGATAAATTATCACATAAAAGGGAATAAGTCATGTTCCAAAAGAATTTAATAAAATATACATCACACTCACCATAGAGCGTCAAGCTAGGTAGTCTAATCATAGAAAATTGTTAAGGGCTTATATCCTCAATCAGAATCCCTTACCCATTCATTCTAGGCATTGGTTTTTGAGACTCAGTCCTACCTGACCCATGGGAGGATCCTCACTCCAATATCCCTCATAAAACCAATTCATTCATGCATGATTGTTATTCCAATTACCATATATACCAAATCACTTACCATTCATATTCAATACACATAAAAATCACAATTCACATTCTATATAATACATAAATCATATATGATCCTTAACCCATTAACACATTTACCACACTACTTACAGAGTCTATTTAACCCAATTCCATTCAATATCTCTCCCCATATAACTTATTCTACAATTTTCATACAATAACGCATTTCACATAATTCATCAATTCACATGTATTATCCCATTCCAACATTTTATTTTCAATCTCACATGTCATTAGACACACTAACATTATTCCACTAAACCCTATTTACATTGTTCTGATAATCCCCTTCCTTAATTATTATAGACCAGAGATAACAATAAATAATTCCTTTTCTAACTCAATGAACATGTCAATATTTTCATATTGGGAACTACACTATACAAGTCAACTCCATAGTCCACATTACAATTTTCCAGGTTTGACATCATTGGGACACACTATGGGTGGCCCTAAATGAGTCTAGTCAATCTTAATGCATTCCACAAGGATCATGAGGGGTTCAATTCACCATTCTTCCAACCGTTTAACAAATGAAATTAAATGTAATGAAATGAACAATATGAGAGAACCATTAATAAGACCACACATAGACAAATCATCTACATGACCATTGAATATATCTTGTAGACCGCCTATTCAAAATTGGAGACCAACACATGCTTTACCTTATCCTTAGACCCATAGTCAAGAACGATTTGATGTTAGACCCTATGATCCAGTATAAAAAATGGGTTTAGGTATTTAGAATAACAATAATTAAACCATGATGATTATTCTAGAAAAATATTCAAGGGGAGTGTATGACTTACCCAGAGCTTCGATCCACAATAAATGATACTCCAAACGGCCTAGAAATGAGGAAGATCATTTTTTGGGATGATTTGGGTGTTTAGGTTCATCACTCGGGCTAGAGGAGGAGGAATGATGAAGAAATGTTTTGGATGAACATAAAATCCTGATGGTAGGGGGGGATGGTAAAATCCCAATTTTAATGGGGAACATGTTTTTTCCACATGGATATCCAAACTGTGCACTAACCATGCATCTGCCCCAATCCAAGAGGGGATGAGATTCATGGTTACATAGGGAGCCCCACATGAGTTGACAAACTGTGCACCAACCTAGAATAATTCCCTTGTACAGTCCTACATGGTTTGGCCTCCCCTATGGAATGGTTTAATAAACTATGAACCCTTCCTATTGTTTAGAATGATTTAGTCACATGGTTACTGCTAACCATGTTCCAAACCTGAAATATGCATAGGATGGCCAAAATATACATTCTTTCTTATCCGGAGACCTCTGGACACCCTCAAGATTCAACATATATCCAAAAAAACAATACATTAACAACAATAATGAGAATTAAACCAAAACATAAACAAGAATGTAACTTGATAAAATATGTGATCTTACACCGCTAGAGAAAATCATCCATTGATTTTGATCACAAAATGATTTACAACATCAATCAGTTTTCTGATCCATCAATAATGAAAGAATATATCAGAAAGTGATTTTTTAATTGATGAAATTATTTATAGATGATATTCGATGATCCTATGCTCTTGTTATGGGGTTTTATCCATTGTCTATGTTTTATTGAATTCCATGAATGAAAATTTTTATCATCTTTTAAATAACAAATAGATCATTTATTATGAGAAAATTAATCATTTTTCATGACACATCATACAATTCTGTTATTTGTATAACCTACAAGTTGAATAAGATCCATCAAATAATTATTTATAATTATTTAATTATAATTTATTTATTTATAATGTTGTAATTTTGTTTCCAATTTGAGTTTAGTCATTCATAAATTCAAATTGTGATATATGCTTATTCCATATTTGTTTCTCATAAATATTATCAAATTGATTAATTTTATGAATTTTAGAAATTCAAATATCTCATCTGCTGGTGTTGAAGAATCTAGTCAGATAACCTAAGAGTACATGTTGTGTAACCAAGACGTACATGTTGTCTACTAGTGTTCAATAGACTAAGAATTAATTTTGATTTAATACTAGTAGTGTACATCAATTTCATCGCATAACCTCAATTTTACACCACGTGTTTATTGGGCTAGTCTAGAAGACTGTCATCCAGAGAACACATCATATAACTACCATACATAGTGTGTCATTTTTTTTTGTCATAGATGGGTCATGTATCTTCATACTTGGCATACTTGACTAGTGGCCACGTAACCCTAAGACTATATTACATGTTGCCCAGGTAGACACTATTTTTACTAGATTTTTTCATGTCATGATTTACATTCCATGTAACTATGCCCACGTATCTTAGGTAGATGGTGAAAATAGCACACACCGTGTAGCTGACTATACACACCATGCACTTTTACCATATTAAAAATAATTATAAATAATGATTTATACTATGAAAAATATATAAACAATTTTGTATGTCGTAATTAGTTTGAGATGAAATGACATTTGATGTGTTTTAATATATATGGATGTTTAATTAAATTTTGTGTTTTGTTCAGATATACATACCACATATGAGTTATATTATAGTTTTTTCTCTATTTACACTGAAGAAAAACACAATACAGAAAAATCATACAATTAGTGCAATAATTAAGTTGATAGTACACATTATGAATGTATGTCATAATTATAGTATGACACATATATCATGAGTGTATAGTATAAGAGTATAAACCATTCCCCCCACAAGTTTGTGAATAAAACAATATGTAATGAATGGAGATACTATGCTAGTGGAGGAAGTTCATGTTTAGAGCCAAGATGAAACTAATCCAAGAGAGATACATAGGTGCATAGGTGAAAAATATGAAACACGAACTATAAATGGTTCAAGGTATTTTTCTCCTCAGTTAACAGTTAGTTTATCATTCGCCTGGTAAAGAAACCATAAGTAAAATCATGATGAAACTTGTCCTTTTGTTTTCAAACAACCCCAAGTTACATCTTTAAATGTTATTTATAAAATTTATTTTCAACATATTCTAGAAGTTATTTTTATTATAAACAATCACAAGAAAATATCTATAATGAATTTTATCAATATTATTTTCATCCAATTATAGAATAACAGACTTTTAAAAAACCCAAGATGTCAATAGTTTCTTCAAAATAATCCTATTGATTATATCATTGGTGTTGTAGATCAACAGATTAGAACTAAAATTTCACTATGAAATGAAATTGAACATCTATCTTTTTTATCATAATTTTAACATAGTAACGTTTATTAGTATTAAGGTGAAGATGATTGAAATAAAGTAATGAAAGCTAAACTCAATGACATTTAGAGGAACATTGTTTTGACTTTGGTGGAATGAAAAAATGTTACATCCATTATTTTTGTAAAATGGGGTTCTTAGATAAAATTTCATGAAAATGGAATAATAGTTATAAATAATTCTATACTTGTTACCAAAGGATATAATTAACAATATAGAATATTCTTTAGTGAAACATATGCACAGATAGCAAGACATGAACTTATTTCTATACTTCTTGCTTTAACATCATTCTTAAATTTTAATATATTTTGAATGGACGTGAAGTGTTATTTATTTAATGATAATGATTAAGATAATTATTATGTATAAAAAAAACACTTGGTTTAAAAATAAAAAACATTCAAAACTTGTTTATAAACTCCCCAAATAGCTTTGTGTACTAAAACAGGCCCCAAAAGCATGATATTATATGTTAAATAGAATTTTCTTGAAAAATAATTGTTATGGGAGCTACCAATCTAACTATTTTTATAGAATAAGATAATAAAAACATTATGATTTTACAAATATATATTGATTACATTATATTTGCTTCCAATCAATTTTTTTTAATAGATTAATTTATGGATCTTATGAAATCTATGTTTGAAATGACTATGATGGGTGAGTTAACCTAAATTATAGGATTTCAAATTCCTAAAATCTATAAGGAATATTTATACATCAAAATAAATATTTAAAATTTATTTTTATGAAATTCAAAAATGAAAACACTACATGTATGAGTACTCCCAATAGAACCTCCAATTCTTTAGATCTTAATGAAGTTTGGAAACCACTTGACCAAATGAATTTTAGAGGTATGATTGGATGTATAGGTTACATAATAACTAATCATCCATATTTAATTTTTTCAATGTACATATTTTATATATATCAATCCAATAAAAAAGAATCTCATCTTAATTCTATAAAATTAATTTTTAATTATCATAATGGATCTATGGATTTATGTGGATTCTATTATTATTGAAATTATTTTGAACTAAAACATTTTTTAGATGCTGATTTTGGTGGACGTAGAATGGATAGGAAAAGTTCTTATGGAATATTTCATTCCATATGAGAATCATTAATTCATGGTTATGTATGAAAAATCACTCAATAAAAATTTCCACAATTTATGCCAAATATGTGGGAGCATGAAGTTGTTACGATCATGTGTTATAGATGCAAAAACCCTCACTGACTATGGAATGAGTTTTAAAAGAACATAAATTTTGTGTGATAACACAAGTTCCACTGCACTATGTAAAAACCCATAACATCACTTACATTCTATGAAAATAAAAAATGACACCAATTCTTCGATATCGCACATTTAAATGAGATATTATTTTACAATTCATTGAAATTAAATAACAATCTGAGGATATTATTACTAGACACCTGAGTTTTGATAGATTTTAATACATTAAATAGAATCATGGAATCATCAATATCATGAGATTATTCATATCTACTTCTTGTTATCATTCCCATCACATTAATGAAATGCATTTCAAAGGGGCATCATATATTATTTTATTTTTCTAAATCCATTTTTTTCAAAAAACATACAGTATTCTACAATATTTAAGTATTTATATATAATTTTTAAGACTCAAAAACATCTTCAAATTTTTTCATACTAACTTTTTATTATAAAATTTTGTAGAATCTAAATTTTTTTAATAATAATTATTTAGAGTGATTTTTTATAAAACCAAAATTTGTTATAAAAAGTTTTATGTATAATTATTTTTTATAATATATGGGGACAATAAAATTATTAAATGATATTTAGATAATATTTTTTTACAAACATTATCATAATCTGTTCTCTGTATAAAAACAATGATTATCAATTTACACATACTTGTGACAAGTTTTTACTCGAAATGGTATTCTTCTTTGAATTTTTACACCAATTCATTAAATTAGTCATAAATGTTCTTATTTACTTATTATATTTTTTATAATTTTATTTTCATTAGATTTATATGTTCTCAAATCATATTGATGCTCATTCCAATTAAATATTTTCCAAAAAACATCAAGATTTTGAAATTTTCATTAAATTATTTCTTTAATTATTTCGTGATTTTCATATTAGATAAGGTATTTTAAAACAATCCATTTAAATTCATTGAATTCTAACCATCATAGTCAGGCCTATATAAGGGTGGGACAACCTGTTAACCTGATTGGTTCTCTGATATATTTTTTCAAACTTTTACCGGTCCATTAATTACACTATCTAATGTTTTGGAATTTTTCTAAACACTTTTTCATGTCTAATTACAATGGAATCATGAGTATATATTTTACAAAAAGAAGCGTATAACATAAAATTGTCAAGTGAAAGTTAATATCAAACTTATGAATAAATTATTAAAAGGATCATTAGATTTTATGGCTGGGAAAAAGTTTGTGTAAGAAAACTATTTAAGGATATTTATTTAGATCTCCCAAAATTATAATAGAATTTTATCCTACTGTTTGAGAAGGAATTAGAAGAATAGAAAAAGTAACGAGAAGTAGAGAATGAAGTGGTAGAATAAGAAGAAAAAAATAAATATTATAGGAAGGGGAGGAAGAAGATGATGAAGAAGTAGAAACAGACACTGATGGCAATTAAAATTAATAGAAACATTAGACTCATCATCAGGATAAACTCTAATACCTTCCCTATAAGATAATAATACAGACATAGACGAATTAGGGGACCTAAAATCATCATCCAAAGAAGAAAAAAATTCATCATCAAAATATGTGGAAGATGATAAAAATTCACAAAAATAGATTCAGATAAATTTGAATATGATAATGAAATGGAAATTATTAATTTTTCTAATGAAGAAACTATTTCTCAAAAGGAAAATTATGATGTTGAGAAGGAAGAAAAACCCTATGTGGAATATTTTAGAAAAATTATCTTAACGCATTAATAGTATCATAAAACTATGATGGGATAGTTTCACAAAGTTGTTTTAACTATATTTTCCAATACTTGGAAAGGTTATTATATTCCATTTAATATGCTACAAACATTTAAGAAAGGTGTAAATTGATTCAGAATAGTGAAAATGAAAAATCTAAATGAATGAATGTTTTAACTGGATACAATGTTCACATTAAATGATATTTGAAATAGTTCAGTGAAAATAAAAAGGCATAAAATAAATCATGCAATCATATGGTTAAGTGTTCAAACAAAGTGGAAATTAATCTTAAGAACCATGATGATCAGTTCATATAAGTGATGAAACAATCATTCAAAAAGAAAAAATCATTTGATAATTTATCAATGGTTGATTAAGTTTGAGTATTATTTGAGGAAGAGTTTATAGATACAACTGATGATCATAATGAGGAATTAAAATACTTTAATATAATGGTTCAAATTTTAGTGTTAGAAAATATAATACTGAAAACATGTGAAGATGATATTTTCCATCTGAAGGAGGAAAATAATAGAATATCTAAGGATGATGAGAGGCTTAAGTCATAAATTCATAAGAAAACCATGATGGGGGACTTAATTGTTAATCATAAGTAGTTGCTAGTATAATCTTATATGGATCGTGATGCATTTAATAAACTAATTTAAATTGTGGAAATGTTGATGAATAATGATTGAAGTTATGTTATGCCTTGATGTTTATTTTGAAATTGGTTTTTAATAAATGTTAAAAATGAATGAATTTTTCATGAAAAATATTTATTTTTGATTTTATTCCAGCTAATTAGGGATGTATATTTTTCATTTTATTTCATGTATGATTAGTTATTTCACATAAAATTATTTCATATGTTATCACTTTTTATCATTTTACGTGATATCCCTTCTCTAGTCTTTTTGTAATTCAAAAAAAGAGAGAAATTTATGAACAGGGATAAATTAATAAATGTGGCGAAGTTTATAAATAAATAATATATTGAGATATTATCCAATGGGTGATATATCATCCAACTTATGGAGAAACTATATTAATACATTCCCTCAGATTATAATGATGTTATAAACATTAGTGGCGTTAAGATAAGAGATATATCTCTGAATATCATAAAAGTATAAAAGGATGTTAGTTTTTTTTCGAAGTTATTATTTTCCATTTTATGTGTTGTATTTCGTGATTTCAAAAAATGGGGGGATTGATGACTTTTATGTCATAATTCATACATTTCCATTAATTAGTTTTGGAAATCAAAAACTCTTCCTCAAAAATATAATTTATTTAATTTATATTTCCTATTTTTGTAGATTTTTTGTAGAATGCATTATTTTATACCAAACATAGAAATAATTCCAATGAAAAAAAATAATCTTATTATTTTTCATTCTGATCAATAAAACTGAAGGTGCATTCGATGCATTTGAATAACTAGCAATTTGATCAATGATTAGTGTTATATCTTGCTGAAAAAAGACGAGACCGTAAGACTGACCCTCGTACTAATTCATCAAACTAACACTTATTTATTTTATCTGATAAAAAATAAATCAGGAATTCTAGTGGTCTATACAATGTTAGTAATTTTTAAAATTCATATTATATCTATCATATTGAATCCATGAAAAGAATTGAAACAGTGCTAATCTAAATTCATTCAGACTATCAATTTAAAAATCATCCTGAGGAAAAAGTTAAAGATCCCAATCATTATAAGATGTCGTGTGTAAGATATCTGAGGTTGTTTCTACTAACATTGAAATATGACCATTGGTAAATTAACAATAAATAAGATTTAATTTGAATGTTTCTGAGCTGTTTCCATTTTCAACTCAAGTCGTTTAATGATTTCTCAGAGGTGAACACCTCATTTTTAGTAACTGTGATGTTTAAGATTGTTAAAGTTCCAAGGATTCCTTATGAGGATTATAAATATGGAATATATATTTTCTTTTGAAATCAAATTCCAATCATTGTACTGATTGAGAGATTATGGGGATAGGAATATGGTGAATCTAATCTATTTGATCAAGGGCTTCCAAAGATACGAAGACAATCAACGATCATCATATCGAGCGATTTCATTGTGAATACAGACAAACCGTATTCTGACCATATTATAGAGGGATTCCTGGGGATTGGAAGACAGAACTGATTATGATACATTAGATCAAGGTATTTCTTGGTAAGGAAGGACATACCTTATGGTAGGTATTAAAAATTGTTCACATCATTAATGAGTATTTCTGAATACATGAACTATTAAGGATTATGAGTAAATTATTTTATAATCTTGTAATTCATTATTTTAATTATAGGTAATTTTTTCCTTTTTTTAGTCAAGATATATTTTTTGTTTGCTATATTTATTAAAATTATATTTTCTATACTTAACATTGCGAGAAACTATTTTATTGGTGTGTCTGTGATAACAACAAAATTTATTTATTCCTATAGTGTCTCTATCTCACTGTATTTATCTAATAATTAGATGTTCGGTGAGTTTTACCAATTTCAAATAAGTGGTTTTTTAGTTTGTATTAGAATAATTAGTAAACACCAATTCACCCCCTCTTGTAGCTTTTAAAAACAATTTTGATACAATAATTGTTGGTATGTTTATGGTTCTCTGAAAAAGATTTGTGGTTCCACTCTAATGAATGTAGTGTAGTGTGAATTTGTGATTGGTATTGAACATCCATATTAAAATGGATGACTTATAAAAAAGTAAATAATGATAGGCCACACTAGAATTCATCCTTAAGAATAATTACATATCTCAGATTCATATTTTTTTTATATATATTGTGAATCTATTCTTCATTTTAATTCATAAAAAACAAAACACAATGTTTGTTATTTTTTAATAAAAAAGAAAACAAAAGAAATATTAATAAGTGATTAGAATAGTGAAGAACCTAGCAACACACACTCCTTGTAAAATAATCTTGATCATCCCTATACTTCATTCTAATATTTTAATATAAGAATTTGTTTGAATGTGGTTCGAAATGATCATGTGATGACCCCCTTTATGTGCTTTTTCACTTAGTTCCAAATGTGAGGGATAACAACTATTTTGAACATACTATGAAATTTTCATATCATGTCACTGTTTTAATGATTCTTTTCGATTTTAAATGACTAAAATATTATTTCCTTCATATTTCATTTGAATCAGAGCTTGTTTGCTTAGTTTTAACCCCTAAAAACAAGGATTACCTATTATTATAAGAAAGTTAATAATTTTTAATTATATCATAAGACATACCTATCAATATAGGAATCATATTGATGTTTGGTTCATTAAAAAATATCAAAAATGATTCAGGAAAGTTTATCCTAGATTTTCAAATCAATCTACAGTAATTTTCTCGTTTTTGACCCCCCCGATGGGTGATATGACATTTTAATAATACTATTAAATATTACTTCTTTTTTTACATCATAATATGAATCACGGGAATCCTATGGATTTAGAATTAATTTATATTGATCAAAAATAAATTTTTGATCCTTCTACTATGATTTCACGTTAATACATGTGTGTTCTCTACGAATTATTAATTTTCATATGATTTCTAAGATAAAATTTTTTTCTAGGGAAAATCACAAATTTCGATCATAGTATAAAATTTTGGTATTTGATCGATGTGATAATGAATCAGATATAATGTAATGATTTAAAGATAATTTTTCTAAGATTTAATGATAATAATATATTGACTGGTAGGTTTTTACCCCTCAACATTTGATTTCTCCATTATTACCAAAATGATACTGTAAAGACCCATAAATTTCAAGGAAATTTGTTTTCTTAATTTTATTTGGAATTTTACAAGAGCGCAGTTTCTGACGGCACCTGATTCCGAGGCCCGGTGTGCCCGGAATCATTTTCTGAAGTTTGGCTCGGGTACGTTCAGTGAACGGACGAGCGAGTTTTTCTAACTTTTGAACCGGTGCCCGGAATCGAATTCTGAGGGCACCGATGAAATCACAACGCCGGTATTCGCATAGAAATGCCTCTTTCGGAGTTGCGTTTTCTCGGGTGTGGTTTTTTTAATTTTCGGGCTTAACGTTGAGAAATAAAATAATTTTGCGACAACTTTAATTTATTTCTCTTAAGCCACATGAAGCCACTTGGAAGCCACTTACACTGAGTTGAAACGAATAGGGGACTATCCAGAAATATAATACCCTCTTGGTAGGATATTTGTGAGGTTGGGCCCGCACGAGCCCCACCGTTTCTTTCTGCTAAGTAACGCACCCGCGAAAACCCGTCTTTATGAAAGTCAACTGACGCGTTTCTTAAATTCTTAATAGACCATTTAATTGGGCGGTTTATTTCGTAAATTAAATGAGCTGTTTCGTTCGTTAAATTAATTCAATGAATTGATGGGTCGTTACTTACCTATTTTCGTGTGTTGGCATAATAATAAAATAAGACCAACCAATTTCATTTGGAGGATTGCTCGTTGAGAAGGAATCCTTGTTCTTCTTTTTCCTCTGCGAAGAACGTGAAGAACGCGAAGAACGACATCATCTGTGGAAATCGACGACGCTCCAATCCGAGACGTTCTTCCCCGCCCCGATCTCCGATCACCAACCGCTTGAGTTTGCCGACTCAACACCGGATTCCGCGACGACGTGACGCCTTCCAACGACGACGCGACGATTCCCTTCTTCAGCGACGAACAATTCCGCGAAGAACGCTCTTGCGCGACGACTCCGAGGTAGGGATTTATTTTGGATTTACCCCCCTTTTCTTTTTATATTCCCGTATTTGTTTCTTTAAAAAGTTAAATAACTGGTTTTGTGAATAATTTTAAAATTATTAAAATTGTTTCTTCCGTTCAAATAAGGAAACCATTTTTATGAAACAATTTTATTTCATTAAAAATTGTTTCGGATATGCGTTCATTTGTTGAACTTTAATTCCTCCTGTTGTTTATATCTAACGCGGAGGTTGGGGGCTAAACGAACACGGCCCAACAACCCTCCGCCGTTCTTCGTTCTTGTGTGGATTTGAAGGGCGACAACAGAACGTGCCGCAACGGAAGTTTGATGATCCCGCAGGGAAGAACGAGTCCCGGGAGGAGCAACGGCGCAAACGGGAACGAAATCGGACCACCGGAGCGATCCCGGTGGCCCGCGGAACTCAGCAGCGGCGGCACCCGCGGCCGCGTGGGACTGGTGCCTTCGGACGCGGCTGAAGCCGCGTCGTTGACTCAGCGCGACCCCACGCGGGGGGCCGCGACACCACCAGGCCGCGGGGGCTGTGCCCCGCGGCGCTTGGCCGTTCGCCCGCTCGGCCGAACCGGGCCAGGCCGGTCCGACCGGCCGGGCCGTGCCCTGGACGGACCGGACCGGGTCGGGTCGAACCGCTTCGGCCGACTCCCGGGGGGTCGGGTCGGGTCGGCCCGGGCCCGGACCCCCGTCTTCAGACTTTCTTCGTTCAAGCGCTCGTAACTTGAGCTACGGGCCTTCAAACGACCCGCCGTCAGCGGAAACGCGATCCTTGGATCGAGACGGTCATTTCGCTATATCGCACTCAAGGTTTTGAAATACTTTGAGTTCGGCCGGGTTGGATCGTACACGAAACCAACCGGGCCCTCGGAGCGGAAACGCTCATATCTTGAGCTACGGACGTTCGATTGACGTGCAGTCAGCTTTGTTGAGTTCCTCTAAATGAGACGAATCTTTTGTCATACTCCGCCCGAGGTTTGGACGCAGGTGGAGTGCGGTCGGGTTGGTTTTGCCTTAAAAACCAACCGGGCCCCTGGGACAAAAAAGCTAACAACTCACAGACCGGGCGTCCGATTGACGCGCCGTCTGTCTCGTTGCTTTCCTCTTGATGAGACGAAAATTTTGGCATCTTCCGCCCGAGTATTGGATACAGTTGGATAGTGGCCGGGTTGGATCGCACCGAAATCCAACCGGGCCCCTGGAACGGAAAAGTTGATACCTTTCTGACAGAACGTCCGTTTGACGAACCGTCAGCGGCGTTGGTGATCACATTGAAAAACAGTCCCTAGGAGTATACCCTATGAGTGTTCATGGTATAGTTGAGTTACGGCCGGATTGGTTCGCATACGAAACCAACCGGGGCCCTGGGACGAAAAGGCTAACAACTCACAGACCGGGTGTCCGATTGACGCGCCGTCTGTTGCGTTGAGACCCCTATGACGAGGTGGTCCTTTGAGATACTTCCTTGCGGGACTTTGTGATACATGGAGTATCGACTAGTAGCTCGTGGAGCGGACCCTCTCGGAAACGAGCGTGCGGAGTACAGAGACCGTGTAGCTGACCGAGACCCGACGACTGCTGATCGAACGACTCGGTGTGTTACAGAGGTGCTCCTAGTTGTAGCGGCACATGGGAGCGCTTGGTTGTAGCAGCAGACCCACGACAGAGGTGTGCTTGGTTGTAGTGGCACATGGGAGCGCTTGGTTGTAGCGGAAGACCCACGACAGAGGTGCGCTTGGTTGTAGCGGCACATGGGAGCGCTTGGTTGTAGCAGCAGACCCACGACAGAGGTGCGCTTGGTTGTAGCGGCACATGGGAGCGCGTGGTTGTAGCGTCAGACCCCCGACAGAGGTGCGCTTGGTTGTAGCGGCACATGAGAAAGCATTGTTGTAGCGGCAGACCCACGACAGAGGTGCGCTTGGTTGTAGCGGCACATGGGAGAGCTTGGTTGTAGCAGCTGGCCCGCGGTACTCATTAGGTGGAGTACTACAGCAGTCTTAGGTTAGTGAGTAGTACCTCGGAGTAGTGACAGGACCACTGTACACTCCAGAGACGGAGCTCTTCAGCAGTTACGGCTTCGATGATGAAAATCCCGGTTTGAGCTGAGACTTTTGACCTTGTGTTTGCCTCATGATTGAGATGGGTTACTTGATAACTTAGGTATATTTATGTGTATATATCTAAGTAGAGGATATCTGTTGAGATCTTCTTGTGGTTATCCTTGTTGGTTTTAGTGAGACCTTGAGGGTCTCGGGGTCCCTACTGAGTAGCTTATACTCACCCCTGCACGGGCTTTGCCCGCACTTCGTGGTGTTGGTTGCAGACGACGGACAACACTGATCGTGGTGGAGGCGTGCGGAGCAGGACGGTACCTAGAGGTGGACCACTGGGCGGGACATACTCGGAGCGGTCAGGTGGACCCGAGGAGAAGTGGAGGCTATCTGTACCCACCCTTCAGGTGGGACTTCCAGAGGACGGCTCGACGCTGTGGATTTTCCTTTCAGTTGTTGTTTTCCCCTTTCAGTTGTACTTTATAGTTGGGCTTGTATTTCCGGCCCCTTTTACTTTCAGCACAGCTTTTACTATTTTTAATTAGTGTTTACTTTTTCCTCTTGCTTACTCTGAGGTGTTTGTTTACTTTTCAAAGGCAATGCCTTCCCTTTTTGTTGGGATTTACGCCTTGGTGCTAGTCGCCAGCCCCTGGCCTATGGAAGGCGGTCTTGGGGTAGTCACGACACGGGCCCCGAGGACGGGTCATGACAAATTGGTATCAGAGGCGGTCGGTTCTACCGCAGACTCTGATCTTTATTCTATGTGAATCAATAGTGTTTTGCGTATTTGGTGTGGTTATCAGTCTAGGGAGACTAGTGTTGGTGCGGCAGCCGACGTATCTGTACACCAGGACCCTGACTTCTGATTTCCGACTTAATGCATGAAAACATTGATTGCTTGTGTGTTTCAAGTTTTCCTTGTGTTTACTTGTGTCAGCTCACCAGGTATACTGTCCTGACCGTGGCACACTTGTTTCCTTTTCAGGATGGCCCCACGACGACAGCCAGCTAGGGTTCCGAGCAATGTGCGTGGCGAGAGCCCACCGAGCGTCGAGGAGTCGGTACAGGGCCCTTTTACAGCTGAGGCACCGACGATACCTATACCCACCGAGGCACCGATGCTACCAGCCCCAGCCTCTGACGATGCACGTCGTCTTAGTGCACTGTATGAGTTCCAGCGCCAGCGACCGCCCAGGCTCCACGGGGAGACGGACCCTCAGGCTGCCGAGGACTGGCTGGAGGCAGTTGTACGGGTTTTCAGATTAGTGAGGACACCAGCAGACCTCATGGTGATCCTCGCAGCGAGCCTCCTGCACGCGACAGCAGGCAAATGGTGGAGCATGATGCTCTAGGTGCACGACGAGGCGTCTCTCCTCTGGACGGACTTTGAGAGCATCTTCCGCTCCGAGTTCGTCCTAGCCACCCTCCGAACAGTGCGCATCCAGGAGCTACTACAGCTGCGGCAGGGCAGCATGTCAGTGGCCTAGTACTCGGTGAGATCTACTGATCTCTCGCGCTACTCCACATATATGGTATGTGACCCGTTCTTCAGGGCCCGGACCTTTGAGCAGGGACTGAGGCACGAGATCAGGGCTTTGATGATCTCCATCAACATTCCGACTCTGGCAGGGGTGTTGGAGCGAGCCCTCTTAGTGGAGAGTTTCCTTGCTGAGCAGTCTCCAGTAGTAGGACCCACCACATTCCGGC
This sequence comes from Viscum album, assembly GCA_963277665.1. Lineage (NCBI taxonomy): Eukaryota > Viridiplantae > Streptophyta > Magnoliopsida > Santalales > Viscaceae > Viscum > Viscum album. Next base: position 987,189,229 of record OY728139.1, on the reverse strand, counting down.
ATGCGGCAGAGTCTTCTACAGCGGGAAGCAGACAGATGACGCAGGGGTCCAAGAGGACTAGACCTAGAGGTGGTCGACAGCATGACTCTGGATCGTTTGCGCGAGGCACTCGGGGTGGGCAATGACTTTCCATGAGAGGGCAGTGTTACTCCTGCGTCGGGGTTGGTCACATGGCTCGTGACTGTCCGAACCGCCATACGGATGACCAGCAGATGAATGAAGGGCCCCCCAGGCAGAGGCATAGGTTCGATCAAGGCGGACCGCAAGGAACAGACGGCCATGGCAGGGGAGTTGGCCATGCAGCTGGAGGTGGACGACGCTTCGGGGTGTTGCCACCACCACCACCAGGCGGTCCACCCCGACCGCAGGGGACAGGAGGACATGGGAGAGCTCAGCATCAGGCAATTGAGGCCTACGATCATGGAGCTCTGGGAGCAGATGGATAGGAGCGGGACTAGATCCATACCTGGAGACTTTGGTTCATGTTGCTTTTAGTTTTGTTGATGTATGTTTGTAGATGCTTTGTGTATTTGTACTTGAGTTGTAGTAATAAAAGACACCTTTTCTTCTGGCATTTACTTCCCTGTCCTCTCTTGTGTTGTTACTAAGAGGTTCGGGTTTAGACCGTTGACTTGACCCTCACTTGAGAGGTACCTACTGGAGGAGACCCAGTTACCACACACTGAGGCCGACAGTGTGACTCAACCCTTGGAGGCAAGAGTAACGGTTGGATCTCTTTGTAGTAGCGTCGAGGCCTTACGAAGTCATCCTTGGTATGGGTTAGTATCATCCATGTCAGGATTGACAGTATTAGGCAAAGAACGTGGTTCATCCAGGGAATGAGACCAGATTTCTCTTATCGGCAAGGAAGGAATCATAGCAGCTCTTGTGGGACCAGAGGTGGTCTAGGCCACGATAGAGAAGGTCCAGGTCATCCAGGAGCGGATGAAGACAGCTCAGAGCTGACAGAATTCTTATGCTAATAGGAGGCGGCGGCCATTAGAGTTCGAGGATGTCGACCATGTCTTCTTGCGGGTCTCACCTCGACGTGGTTTGTGGAGATTTGGCCGAGGCGGCAAGTTGTCTCCACGCTTCATCGGGCCTTTCCAGGTCCTCAGTAGGATTGGCGAGGTGGATTATCACCTGACTCTACCACCTCAGTTGCACAGGGTTCACGACGTCTTCCACGTATCTCAGCTGAGGAGATACGTGCACGACCCGGCGCACATCTTTGACCATGGGAAGCTGGTCTTTGATAATGGGGAGACTTTTACAGAGGCCTCGGTAGAGATCGAGGATCGACAGGAGTGGGTCCTATGTGGACGATCGATTACTCTAGTGCGCTTCAGATGACAGCTCAAGAGCCTCCAGGAGAGCACTTGGGAGCGGGAGGCTCAGATGCGTGCTCAGTACCGCCTTTGTATCCCTAAGTTTGTAGTGAAGCTTTACGGGGATGTAAAGCCATGTAGTGGGAGTAATGTAAAGACCCGTAAATCTCAAGGAATTTTTTTTTCTTAATTTTCTTTAGAATTTTACAAGAGCGCAGTTTCTAACGGCACCTGATTCTGAGGCCCAGTGTGCCCGGAATCATTTTCCGAAGTTTGGCACGGGTACGTTCAGTGAACGGACGAGCGAGTTTTTCTAACTTTTGAAGCGGTGCCTGGAATCGAATTCTGAGGGCACCGATGAAATCACAGCACCAGTATTCGCCTAGAAACGCCTCTTCCGGAGTTGCGTTTTCTAAGGTGTGGTTTTTTTAATTTTCGGGCTTAACGTTGAGAAATAAAATAATTTTGCGACAACTTTAATTTATTTCTCATAAGCCACCTGAAGCCACTTGGAAGCCACTTAAACTGAGTTGAAACGGATAGGGCACTATCCAAAAATATCATACCCTCTTGGTAGGATATTTGTGAGGTGGGGCCCGCACGAGTCCCTCCGTTTCTTTCCGCTAAGTAACGCACCCGCGAAAACCCGTCTTTATGAAAGTCAACAGACGCGTTTCTTAAATTCTTAACAGACCATTTAATTGGGCAGTTTATTTCATAAATTAAATGAGCTGTTTCTTTTGTTGAATTAATTCAATGAATTGATGGGTCGTTACTTACCCGTTTTCGTGTGTTGTCATAATAATAAAATAAGACCAACCAATTTCATTTGGAGGATTGCTCGTTAGAAGGAATCCTTGTTCTTCTATTTCCTCCGCGAAGAACGCGAAGAACGCGAAGAACGCCGTCATCCGCGGAAATCGACGACGCACCAATCCGAGATGTTCTTCCCCGCCCCGATCTCCGATCACTAACTGCTTGAGTTCACCGACTCAACGCTGGATTCCGCGACGACGCGACGCCTTCCCGCCACGACGCGACGATTCCCTTCTTCTGTGACGAACAATTCCGTGAAGAACGCTCTCGCGCAACGACTCCGAGGTAGGGATTTATTTTGGATTTTCCCCCCTTTTCTTTTTATATTCATGTATTTGTTTCTTTAAAAAGTTAAATAACTGGTTTTGTGAACAATTTTAAAATTATTAAAATTGTTGTTTCCGTTCAAATAAAGAAACCGTTTTTATGAAACAATTTTATTTCATTAAAAATTGTTTCGGATATGCGTTAATTTTTTGAACTTTAACTCCTCCTGTTGTTTATATCTAATGCGGAGGGTGCAGGCCAAATGAACACGGCCCGACAACCCTCCGTCGTTCTTCGTTCTTGTGCGGATTTGACGGGCGATGACGGAACGTGCCACAACGGAAGTTTGATGATCCCGTAGGGAAGAACGAGTCCCGGGAGGAGGGACGGTGCTGACGGGAACAAAATCGGATCACCGGAGCGATCCCGGTGGCCTGCGGAACTCGCCGGCGGTGGCACCCGCGGACCCGCGGCCGCGCGGGTCCGGTGCCTTCGGACTCGGCTGAAGCCGCGTCCATGACTCAGCGCGGCCCCATGCAGGGGGCCGCGGCACCACCAGGCCGCGGGGGCGGCGCCCTACGGCGCTTGGCCGTTCGGCCACTCGGCCGAACCAGGTCAGGCCGGTCCGACCGGCCGGGCCGCGCCCTGGCCGGACCGGACCGGGTCGGGTCGACCAAGTTCGGCCGACTCCCGGGGGGGTCGGCCCGGGCCCGGACCCCCGTCTTCGGACGGTCTTCGTTCAAACGCCCATAACATGAGCTACGGGCCTCCAAACGACCCGCTGTTAGCGGAAACGCAATCCTTGGTTCGAGACGGTCGTTTCGGTATATCGCACTCAAGGTTTCGGAATACTTTGAGTTCGTCCGGGTTGGATTGTACACGAAACCAACCGGGCCCTCGGAGCGGAAACGCTCATATCTTGAGCTATGGACGTCCGATTAACGTGCCGTCAGCTTTGTTGAGTTCCTCTAAGTGAGACGGATCTTTTGGCATACTCCGCCCGAGGTTTGGACGCAGGTGGATTGCGGTCGGGGTGGTTTTTCCTTAAAAACCAACCGGGTCCCTGGGACGAAAAAGCCAATAACTCACAGACCGGGCGTCTGATTGGCGCGCCGTCTGTATCTTTGCTTTCCTCTTGATGAGACGAAACTTTTGGCATCCTCCGCCCGAGTTTTGGATATAGTTGGATAGTGGCCGGGTTGGATCGCACTGAAATCCAACCGGGCCCCTGGAACGGAAAAGCTGATACCTTTCTGACAGAACGCCCGTTTGACGAACCATCAGCGGCGTTGGTGATCACTTTGAAAAACGGTCCCTATGAGTATACCCTATGACTGTTCGGGGTATAGTTGAGTTACGGCCGGATTGGTTCGCATACAAAACCAACCGGGCCCCTGGGACGAAAAGGCTAATAACTCATAGACCGGGTGTCCGATTGACGCGCCATCTGTTGCATTGAGACCCCTATGACGAGGTGCTCCTTTGAGATACTTCCTTGCGGGACTTTGTGATACTTGGAGTATCGACTAGTAGCTCGTGGAGCGGAACCTCCCGGAGACGAGCGTGCGGAGTACAGATACCGTGTAGCTGACCGAGACCCGACGACTGCTGATCGAACGACTCGGTGTGTTACAGAGGTGCGCTTGGTTGTAGTGGCACATGGGAGCGCTTGGTTGTAGCAGCAGACCCATGACAGAGTTGCGCTTGGTTGTAACGGCACATGGGAGCGCTTGGTTGTAGCGGCAGACCCACGACAGAGGGGCGCTTGGTTGTAGCGGCACATGGGAGGGCTTGGTTGTAGCGGCAGACCCACGACAGAGGTGCGCTTGGTTGTAGCGGCACATGGGAGCGCTTGGTTGTAGCGGCAGACCCACGACAGAGGTGCGCTTGGTTGTAGCGGCACATGGGAGCGCTTGGTTGTAGTGGCAGACCCATGACAGAGGTGCGCTTGGTTGTAGCGGCACATGAGAGCGCTTGGTTGTCGCAGCAGACCCACGACAGAGGTGCACTTGGTTGTAGCGGCACATGGGAGCGCTTGGTTGTAGCAGCTGGCCCGCGGTACTTGTTAGGTCGAGTACTACAACAGTCTTAGGTTAGTGAGCAGTACCTCGGAGTCGTGACAGGACCACTGTACACTCCAGAGACGGAGCTCTTCAGCAGTTACGGCTTCGATGATGAAAATCCTGGTTTGAGCTGAGACTTTTGACCATGTGTTTGCCTCATGATTGAGATGGTTACTTGATAACTTAGGTACATGTATGGGCATATATCTAAGTAGAGGATATCTGTTTAGATCTTCCTGTGGTTATCCTTGTTGGTTTTAGTGAGACCTTGAGGGTCTCAGGGTCCCTACTGAGTAGCTTATACTCACCCCTGCACGGGATTTGCCCGCACTTCGTGGTGTTGGTTGCAGACGACGGACAGCGCTGATCGTGGTGGAGGTGTGCGGAGCAGGACGGTACCTGGAGGTGGACCACTGGGCGGGACGTACTCGGAGCGGTCAGGTGGACCCGAGGAGCAGTGGAGGCTATCTGTACCCACCCTTCAGGTGGGACTTCCAGAGGACGGCTCGACGCTGCGGCTTTTCCTTTCAGTTGTTGTTTTCCCCTTTCAGTTGTATATTACAGTTGGGCTTGTATTTCCAGCCCCTTTTACTTTCAGCACAGCTTGTACAGTTTTTACATAGTGTTTACTTTTTTCGCTTGCTTACTCTGTGGTGTCTGTTTACTTTTCAAAGGCAATGCCTTCCCTTTTTGTTTGGATTTACGCCTTGGTGCTAGTCGCCAGCCCCTGGCCTATGGAAGGCGGGCTTGGGGTAGTCATGGCACGGGCCCCGAGGACGGGTCGTGACAGATACCGATTTCAAATCATACCTTAAGTTATAATGATAAATCTAGGGATAAAATTTATGCATGATATATTCGAAAAATTAATTACGATTCAAGTAATATTCTCCTTGATTTTCAAATCAATTGATTTTTTTACTCCTCCCCAATGGATGATATTCGAATTTAATAAAAGTATGGAATGTTACTCATTGTTTTCCATCATATCTGGAATCACTAGAATTTGTTGGATGAAACATTGATTTCTACAGATAAGAAATGGCTCAGTGATCATTCTACCCTAATTTAATATAAATCAAAGTGTTATTAATTGTTATTAAATCCTTTATGTGATTTTTCACATAAGATCAAATTTGTGATACAAACATGAAATTCAATAATATCTAGCAATTCATGTATCTTATTGATGTGATAATTATTAATATAGACTAAAAATGAAATTAAACTCAGTTTCCAATGAAATCAGGTCAATCAAATCTTGATTGTTTGGTTTTAACCCTTATACAGTTATCTTAATCTATACTATAAATCTGGTCATCATATTGACACACGATTGATTTCAACATATCACAAATGATTTGAGGAATTCTCTACTAGATTTTAACATAGATCAATTTTTTTATCTCATTTATGACCCCCTAATGGGAGATATGTCATTTTAATAAAACTATATTATGTTATCATCTATCTTCTTCTATATAATGTGACATGATCATTCGATGGATGAAATATGGACTCCAACTGATAAAAATGACTCTGTGATTTTATCCATTGATTTTAAGTCAACCCATGTGTTTTTAATGGAATTAAATCCCTTTATGTTATTTTTCATTTAATTCAAAATTTCTGTGAAAATACAACTTTTGATCAAACCGACCAATTTAAAAATCTGTTCGACATGTTGATGATTCCTACTTATTTTAAATGAATTCAAGATAATTGATATATGATTTCATGCTAATTTTATATCATCGTTCTATTATAATTTCACACTAATCCAAGTGTTTTCCTTATTTTTGAGTGCTAGTTCAGTAATATGAAATTTTTAAAAAATAATAAATGTAAAAATGTACTTTAAATTATTAATACTTTTTTTGGAAAAAAAAATTATATGTTTTCAAAATTTAAGGATAAAAATCACTCAATGGTTATATTATAATGTTATCTCATCAATATAAATGGATTTTTTTGTTTTGAATAATTATATGGGAAAATTTCATTTTAGTGAAAATGTAAAAATGATTTTTTACTTTACTAAAAATAAAAAAAATGAGACATTCAATTTGAATGTGAAACCATAATCATAACATGATACATGCATCATGGATATGATGCATCTTATAGGACCATGGATTATACATTTTTCAATTATAATAGTGTCGTATAAAAAATAAAAATTATAAATATAATAATAATAAATATAATAAAATACACAAGAAATATAGTATAAACATCTATCATAGGATCCGTTTCACCATCACCCTTGAAGATATTTTCCCATAGTTCTTTGACCATACGAATAAGAATTGTATTTACCTTCTCTATAGAACACATCAATCCTCCAAATCTATCACCCATTGTGTCTTCCCAACAATAACTGGAGCCCAAACCTTAGCACATGAACATATAGAACAAGGAATCATTGTTCCATATGGGAAGATATATCAATGTCCATCATGATCAATTAAGTTAGGAACTATCAAATACCTCTAAATGAAAAGTTATCGACCGTCATCATGAAGCTATGATAACTCACCCTAAAATATATCATCTGTAATATATAAAAATATATGTATGTATATATCGGTATATGTAAGTATTATTAATTAATACAAGGACTTTCAATAAGAGCCGTATCCTATGGATCTTTTTAATCTAGAGTAATAAACTAACATGATCATCAATTAGATTATTTACCTTTAGCCAAAAACTATAAACCAATAAGATATAACTATAGAACATAAAACGATATTCGATAATAAATATAAAAATTAATCGATAAATACATCATGTAAAATTGATGACATGTTTTGTGTCCCAATCCAATGAGGTAGTCCCTGCATCACACGATTTTCAGAATGATGTGCTATTATCACCCACGATCAATAAATTCATGTTTGAATGATGTAACATGCTGCACATTATTTCAAATATATATACAAAAAATTAACAAGATCACTATCATTGCCTCAGTTTATTAATATGTAACCATGTAACACCACTGAGATTGGAGCCCACCTCTCAGGACTCTTTCGCAAATGTATAAGAACCAACATTTTGTTCCCAACACTCTTTCTTCACTATACCTTTATAATATTTATTTATTTTATAATTTTTATACATACACACTAGCTAAAACACATTAGTAAGGACTCCCAGATTATTCTATCTATTAAAACAATTATCATAATGTTATTCGTTTTTTAATCATAATTGAAAACTAATAATATTATCTTACCTGAACATCCCTCCATAGTTGATATAATGTTTCCTAAGGGAATGAAGCCCTCTCATGAGTGTTCAATGTAATTCTATGTTGTTCATGCATGATATTACCCAACTGGTGAATAAATGATGGGTCACCCTCTCCCATTGGGTGGCTTGTCTCATAAAATAATATAACAAGGGTCATGTCATCATGAAATCATATAACCAAGGCCACTCATATGAGAGGAATAAGCGGTTTAGAATAATCCTATCTAAAATTATTTCAAAACCAATTTTAAAGATGATCATATATTTTTTAACTCTTAATTGAAAATATGAAAACACATTTACTTTTATACATACCTCATCCAATAGAAGTAGATGCCTCTCCAAAATAATGTGGATCTTGTTCTAGTACTGTTAAAATGTCCACATTCATAGAAATAAATAATATGTGAACACACATAGACTATATATCATATAAATAGAACAAAATAAACAAAAATCATTAAAATGATATATAAAGAGTTAAATTTTATAAAATTGATTTAAAACCAAAGATAATGAAAAATATCATACCTTTCACTAAACATGAAAATTAATCATTTTTCTTAATAGTGACACTCTAAACTATTCAATATCTACATAACATTTAAAAAAAATCTATTGAACATTATATGGTGAAAAAAGGAAATAGTTTCATGTTCATCTCATTTAATAAAAAAACACACCTCAACTTTACATTTTCTATGAAACATTTCCATATTCATCAACTACACGGTGTTGAGGAAATCGAGTTCAACTTGTGATGCCAAAATGAAAAATGTGATACTAAATCATTCATATCTATATAACATATTGTTGATGTTCACCAATGTGAACTAAAATTGAACTAATGTAGTTTCATAGATTGGATCAACCCAATTACGCTTTAACAAAATGTATTTCAACCAATGTGCATATACAACATCAATGATATATTTCAATTCACCATAGTAATAACCAATATCAGTAGATGGATAAACAATTTCCTTGTTTTGTTATTTTCATTGGTCATTAACATATTTTATGTGAATCCAATAGACATTATCATTTAATGCTTTGTAATCTTGAGTTGTTATAGATTGACCGTCAGCTAGTTGTTTAAAATTTTAGGTCAATGTTGGGTCATCTATGTCCTCTAGGTTATGTACAGATATATTTCATGTAATTCAATAAATACTTATGATGAAATAAATTATTAACGTGTCACTTACCAATGAAAATTACATGTTTAAATAATCATCATATATATGATAACAAAACACATAAAATTTGAACTATAAAAGTTATAAGACACTTCCTACAAAAATGGTGGAACTAATACAACATTGAAAAAAATATATTGAGGATATTGTACCACATCAATTTTATCCATATGAAATATATTGTCTTCATTATCTATCCAATCATGTATCTAAGAATGATTGGATAATTTTTTTTTCAAAATACATAATATATTCGGTACAAAAAGTACTACATGCATTCTTCAAATAACCATTGTATGTTGATTACTCTAGATGAGCTCTATTACATATAAGTAATTTTAATGTATTTAGATACCTCTCAATAGGATAAATCAACTTGAAATTCAACATAGCAGTATTAATTACATCAATAGTTAATTGTACTATAAAATGAATCAAAACATCAAAAAATGAGGATGGAATTAGTTTGTCCAGTTGGAAAATTATATGTAAAATCATATCCTAAAAAATATTCTAATCACACATTCATTTATTTTTGATAAAATTAAGTGTAGAAAATTACTCATCCCAATTAATGGATAAACAAAATTGGTCGATAAATAGTCGAAAATTGGGATTTGAATTAACTAGTCATGTAGTGTGTGATTATACTAAATTGTAAACCCTTGCTAGATGAGTATCCATCAGGAACCCTTAGCATCATCACAATGGAATGAAATTTCATATTTACTCATCATATACTCTGTAGCAGTAATGTCTTCCCCATTACCCTCACCCAATTGTATATATAATCATTTCCTTAAACCCATTACTTCTATATAAAATTATTCATTGACATTATACATTTAATTTCAACTGACACCCCAAATGATAACAAATATGTTATCTCAAAAACAATTCAATCTACAAGACAACCATATTACAACTTAATATGGTAATTTTTGAGTAAGTGAGAGTAAAAAATAGTTTTATACTTCCAATCATGATTATGTTTTCTACCCATACCATGAATAGTGGGGAATGAATGGGCCAACAAATCCTAAAATTTATATACCATGGGAATGTTTCTTTCTCAATATATGATATTATTTCTACTCATGTTCATATCTTTGGTGGTAGGATGAATTCCTTATAACCATTAAATTTTAATTTTGTCTTTTTGAACTTTTGATAAGGGGGAATAATAAATATTAAGATCGTGTATGTTAATTTCAAACAATTCTTAATCCATATAGATTTTGTACATTTATTGAAACAAGTGAATGAAAATTCACCTTTATTAATCAAACATAATAAATTTTTCTATAAGTTAGGATATCATTGATTTTTTATAATAAAACAGCTTATAGTTTAAAGATATAATTCATTTCAAAATTTTTGGTTTTCACACTGTCACCCAAAAACTCATTCAATTTTTCAATAAATTGTTGAATCTAAACATCAATATTATCCACCAGACATCTAGGTCAATAAATATGAGTGAAAAGTAATAGAAAAAGTTGTTTCTTAAAAAAACATATAAGAAGATTAAACAGAAATGAAACCATGGGCCATGTGTTTGGAGTTTCACATAACATTGAACAGATTTAATGAAGTCATCGGCTACTAGACCAAATAAGACAATATGAAAATCATTTAAAATGTTAGGGTGCCTCTGATTAAGCTCATTCCTTATAAGAGAGTCCACTAGGTGGGTTGACATATCACTATCCATATATATATATTCTTGTGTCAAATCATTAATTTAGATATTTTAGAGGACATAAATAATATTTTTACCATCATATTTAGTGGGTAGTGATGCATTTTCATCATGACAATTAGTTTTCACAATTTTATACTGTAAAATTTATATATCTGGTTTCCCCAATTATAATTCAACTTGGATGAGACAAAAAAATATACAATTGTCCAAGTAGGATGTTTTTTTTAAACAACATAAATTCATATTCAGATGAATCTATGGTCTCATATGTGAACCATATGATCTTTGTCAAATTACACGAATGGTAATATGACTCTGGAATATTAGCATGAATAGGAAGTAGATTTTTAAAAAACAACAACATCATGTTGATTGATGTGTCTGACCACAAATTCAAATCCTTCAAGTACATTTTTTCCATGATAGGAGAAAATTTAATATAATCTTTACACTAAAAATATAATTCAGTTTTTTTATCATAAATAAGTTATAAAAACTCAATGAATCATGATAAAAAATAGAACATAGTTTTATCTCAACCATATCAAAATTTAGGATGTTATTTTCTTTAGGGTCAAATAGATAAAAAAATTCATTAAGCATTTCATGCATCAGATCAGCCACCCTCACATAAACTTCAATATTAGTAGTTTCGTTACAATAACATTGAATATAATATTCCCCATAACATTTTCAACTCTTATTATTTTTTAGAAACCCATCCAGGAATAGGTGATCTGTCACAGTATCTCATGTGAGATGATATGTTTTTGGAAATTTTCTATAAGTAAAACTAATATAGTCACAATGAAATCCTCTAGTGAAATCAATTGTCTTCATAATTCCATAAAAGTTTTAATTAGAAGTTCTACTTGGATGATCGATGAAAATATTATCCTAATATATATGTCATGAACCCATTCCCATAAAAGAGTACCCCTCATAGGCCGGTGATTCAACAATCAGTTTAGTGACTGTCTGAGTCCTGGTACAAGTGATCCCAATGATGGAAACTATCATAGATGGTATATCAGACATATAAATGTGTTGAATTATCCTCTAATAGAAACATTGCAATGTGAGAGATAAGATAGATAATCCAATCAAATCATGCTCATAATGATAAAAGAAACCCAACTCTAAAGCTATGATTTTATATGAAACTAAAAAACAAGTAATTAAACTAAAAGTACCAAAAAAGAAAACTAATCAATAACCAAGAATCCTAAATAGTTCTTGAAAAACCATAATCTAGTAATATCTACATTATCTCCATCATTCTCTTAATGACTATAAAAATAGTTTATATATTCGTGGGGAGACCATAACTGTACACTCAGTAGGATCCTCCCCAGTGCCTCTCAAAAAAAATATAATGAAATAATACTAATTCCCAATGAATAATATGTGAATCTAACTCATCACCTAAATAATTATACTATGTATCCAACCTCTCCATGGATGTAACACACGAATCATGACTTTCATAAAATAATGGAACCATGCATGAAGAGGAAGCCCAAAAGATGTCATAATTAAAAAAAAAATCGATGTATGACAAGAACATGTCAACGTCGACACATTGTTGCCTGATTACATCCTTAGGATAATATGCGAAGAGTTTTATGAAAACTATTAAAACGAAGAATACATGGTTTAAATACAAATCCACACACGATGTCTTATTATCTTGGGTGATCGCTACTAAAATAATTTGACATTGAACTCCTCTAGATCATCCACACACTCTTCACGAAACTGTGGGAGTACTGATCATCATAATTTAGGTGCTAGCGCAGAGATATTATGACTCAACGAAACTTGGATTATCATTGCATCGATGTAACTGTGATACTTGAGAGAGATCTCTATAGGAGCTACATAGATCCAGATCCTCTCTCTACGATGCGGGAGAGAGAATAAGGGGGAGATAGAGGTAGTGAATACTTTATGGGAAAGTCCTCTCATTATCTTTTTATAAAGTGTTAAGAAAATATATGGTATTTCCACTTGGCCACCTGAATATGTAACACATTATTAACAACTTTTTATGACTTTCATTATTAGTCCTAAATATTATTATCACCTTATTTTAATATATTAATTATATCACGTGATAATAAGTGAGTCATTAACTCGACACGTCATTCATGCAAATATTAATTGAAACGGGAATACCTAATACTAATATTTGTCAATTAGTATTTTTCATTTATTTACATAATACTAGTAAATAAATTTAATAAAGAAATTCAATGCTCTTTATTTTTAACTTGAATAAAATTAATTAATTAATTTCGTTGGTGATAGTATCCCCTAAGAAAAATCCAGAACCAAAATGGTGGGTCCCGGCATGTCCAAAACACATATTCAATTGAATAAGGAAGATTCTTGAATATGATAATATGTGTGACCCTCTAGGACCTAATCTCAATAGTAGTGAATATAATTTACAGTATAATAGTTGTATCTAGAAACCCATCTTGGCCCCAAAAGAGATAAGGATTGTCACAATAGTGACAACCAACCTATGAACACATATTGTGTAATTTAATCTTTTTTTCTTTAATATATTAAAAAGAATCATCCACACCTATGTCATAATCATTTACAAGCTTTATTATTTTTTGATCTAACAAGAGATATTTATCCTAGACTACCATGTCCATGGATTTATCAATATAATAACATCCTGATCAGCAAGGACCGTGATATTTTACTCCCTTTACCTTGAAGCGACAAATCTTTTCTTGATTATTCAACTAATGTCATGAAAAAAATGACACACCCAACACAAACTACCTCACCACAATTTCAACATCATGGATTTCATCTTGCATCAATGTATGCAATAAAATAGCACACATTGGTAATGATATCATGTCAGGAAACCATTACACAATCTCGTAGATAGGAATGTCAAATGACACCAAAAACATGTGGTGTTACTTTTGGCAGGTGTGTGTCATGATATCACTACTAGAGATCACCATGTGTAAACATCATGAGAATAAGTATAGACATTTATTAGCCCCCAACACATGATTTTCAAACATCTACTTTACCTAGTCTGCAATATGTAGCTTTAACATATGACATATTTCAGATTAATGTCATTGTATCTCAAGGATCTCATTATAGCATGGGATCTTCTATAATCTTTCAATACAACTATTAATCATTCCAAATTACCAATAAAAAGTGGATAAAGAAATATCAACACTATAATGGTAGGTAACCATCATCTATATATGATATGGTAATCACAAGAACATAATAGTTGGGTCTAGGGTACCCACCAATTCAACACTCACACTAGCACTAGATCCAACTTGCTTACCAATCATGTTAGCTACACACATGATAAGGATCATGATTCCGCTGAGTAATTGATTTAGATTATTTTTCTACCATGTTTCAACCATGTGGAAATTCTATTAAATGTGACATCATCTCCTTGACTAAAATGTATCAAACTATGGTATCCCTAAGTATATTCCACTTTTCCCCTCACCATTTACACATTGTTTGTACTTGTCCATGTACAATTAGATAGTTCCGACGACATCACTTTTCGTTCTCCTCGATATAATTGATATTTTCCTACTTTAAATTATATCATGGAAATATCAATTCATGTTCATATTATGGTACACAAGATTGATCTATCACTTGAGCATATGTATTTTAACTCACCATGCTAATCTCTTCCCATGTTCTGGACATGACATCCTAGAGAGATAATGTCATGTGAAATTGATAAAAATTCATCTATTGAATTTTTCTAACATTTATTTTTCAATACTATGTCACTAAATGTTAGATTGAATAGGTCCAAGCCACCATTATATCCACCTTAGTAGATCTTGTTTCCTAAAACATAAGTTGCTACATTCTATCAATCCATAGAGATTAAAATTCATCTTGGACTTAGAGAACAGAAAGACCAATATATTTTCATATGTTGTTGAACGTATTTTACTTGTAATACCTTGGAACTCCAAATAATCTTTATTAGACACAGGTGAAACATTTATCAAAAATTTATAATTTTTGATCCCAGCGCTTACTTCAATCCTATACCGGATCATAGTAACTTATATCCTTTATTAGAATTTTGTGTCCTAAACATACTTTTTTGGTCATGTCATATAGACACCATTCAGGAGTGGTGGTCATTACATCATATGCATAATATAATTATTGTTGACATTATCTATGAATGGTATAATTATTTCACATTTAAGCATAAAAACATGGTGAAAACAATTGAGCCTTATTGGAACTACACTTATACCCTCGATGAATCAACTCTCTCGAATACCCACTTTAGTATTCAATTAATAACACCCATTTCATTTTGATTCATGGAATCCATTATTTAATTTTAGTTGGGCTTGTCAATCATAGCTAATTTCATTATACTACTTTCTTGAAGGAATTATTAACATCAATTGGTAATAGATCCCTGACCATGGTGAATAAAAAAACCATCATCATAATTCTATCCTTACTAGGTAGTATGAGTCTGTAGAACATACTATGTTCCACATCTTCTTGTGGAACTAGTTTCTATACCAATAATGTGTGCATCTTAAACATTGACAAAAACCTATTCAATTGAGCTCCCACTATCCCAAAATAAATTTTCACCCTTAGAGAAATATATCCAATAACTATAATAATAATTTTCAATCTTATATATTTATGTAATATCTTAAGTGACCTTTAGGATAACTACATAGACGCACCATGTGTTTAACATGAGGCATGTTTGTTTAGGTCCTTAAAAACTCTTTTCATCATAACACATGTCATTATGATAGTATAGTTTTACATCATCCTAAAGCTAGTATGATATTCATTTTTCATTATTGATGGCATATAGTTGTGGGATAATGCCGTTATTTGTTAAGAAGTCCGTGAAATATAATGGAAGTTACTATAGGTTTTAACATTGACACTACTTACATAATAACATTGATGTATAAATTCTGCATTTATGAATTATTCCTTGCAATTTTTTTTCAAAGTTAACATGTAAGAATTCATCGTTAATCATCCTTAAAAACATCAATGTCTAGATGTAAATATGGTCATGTGTGTTTAGGAATGAATCCATGCAACATTAATTTTATGGATAATTTTATAGTCAAGATGTTCTTCGACATGACAGATTGATGTAATTCATATCATCTAACTATGATTTTACTTAACTTTTTCATTCTTTAATAACATAAAGGAATCATTTGAAATTTTTTTAACACTATTTTTCTATAGAAAAAGTTAATCCACACTCGTTGAACTAATTTTGAAATCTTGGTGACATACCAATATTTCTAATTGTTTCTTTCTCCAAATTAATGGTCACAATAATACCATTGGTGTTTATCTAGATCGAGCATAAATACAATACAAGATATAATTGTGACATCAACCTTTAGTTATACATGAAAAAGAATTATCTTGGTACAACTGGGTAACTAAGTCTTAAACTTTTATATTGATCACTTATTGCATACAATTCAGGTATTAATAAAATATTGGTTGATTAAAAAAATACCAAAGATAACATTAATTCCATAATCTAGAATAATGTCTCCATGTGTCCAGGGAAACATGAGATTAATGTTTTGGTTATATTAAATCATAATTATTCATGAATATTAAACATGGAAACAATGAAGTTGTGTAATTCTCACCACTATCCTGGGTATCACTCTTTCTCATCCACATGAAGAATACACCTGACTTCCTATTAATATCTTTATACATACATTATAATTGTATTTCAACAAAAATATGTGATCATTTTGTTCTGAGTACCCAAGAATTAAAATGGAAACTATAAAATGTATATTATATATGAATAAGAAGTAGAAACTTTATTATTTAAATCATTTTATTGAATTTAATCTTCTATTTTTATATTTTATTATTTGAAAAAATAGCCATCTATTAACACCTAAATGACTGAAGTAAACAGATAATGTGCTTATGTTATTACTTTCTTTTGGCCTTTTCACCTTGTCGTTCAATTTATTCTCTATAGGAATTAAAGAAACAAATTATTTGATATTCTTATTCACATGGTGAAACTTACCTATAATGGAACAATGAATTTACATAATGATCATTCGTTTTGAAACATAAAACGTCACTTCTGTATTGGGATGAAAATGATATCAGAATTGTATGTATTGAATGATTATAACTCACCTTTCAATTTACAAAGATTTAGTGTGCACATTACCTATTAATTTCATAACATCAATTTCTCTTTTATGACTTCTCAGAGATGTGAGGTCAGGTTATTTCATCAATGTACTGATGTAGAAAAAACAACCAGCATAAGACTTTGATGAAAGAAAAATGAAATGAAGATCATATGCATTGAACATATATCTCTTATATGTAATTTCACCCCAGCTTCATGAGGTAGTATAACTGGTGTTTGGGACATAGACACTTTGAGTTTCCTTTATCATAATACCATATGCATGCATCCGTATTATTCTTGGATACTCATGATGATGTGGAAATTTACATTGTAAAATATTTATCGTTGTTCGAAATATGTGGTATAACTCACCATTTTCTACAAGATGTGAATTTTAGAAAATTAGTACTTTTATCTGGATTACCGGGTAAGACATTTTTTATTATTTATCTAAATCATTAAAAAGCCTGCCACAATTTTATCAGTTTTGAGGAACCATCTTTTCTAGAATCAGAATACTCTTTCGCTTGAGTATTATAGTGGGAAGGAGCCCTAAACCTCCCCTCATATTCCACAGGCTATGGCTACGACACTACTCAAATGGTTCAAGGAAGGCTCCTTGCTGGCCAACTGCATTCACTCACAATTCCTTGATCTATTGAGTGAATTCCCAACATCAAAATCGTTACGAGATTTACTCAAATCATACCATAAAATTACAACAAGCTAGCTATAGATATTTATTTCTTCCAATTTTATTTTATTCTACCCACAAATCTCATAAGAACACCCCGATATTAAGAGTTAACATCAACATTGGCTTGACTGTCACCTCAATCAGCCAGTTTTTTCGATATTTGAATTATGGAATGAAGTTATGAATTGATATATATTTGGTGGTTTTATTATTATTAATGTGACGAAAGAAATAATTTTCATTATTATTAGCCTGTACAATGTGATCACTCTCACAATTGGCATTGCAAGAAATATAAACCATCATTGAATCACACGTTCATTTTATCTATGCATGTTTATTTATTATAACTCTATGTGCTCATGTGTTAACTACACATACAAAAAAATAATAACCCGTGAAAAAATAAAATGATAAACTAATCATGAGCTGATAAAAATGGTTCATCCATTGAGTGAATAATAGACCAAACTAGAACCTATGGGATTTACCTTGATCTGCAACGCTTGCGACCCAGATTGCAATGTCTACCCATCCAATGCAGAAGCTCCTATCTGGGGCGTCACCATCAGTCAGCATGAAGTATGCCACTACTCATATCATCATTATACATCAGTACTAGCACACAGACGAGGGGAACTTGTGAGTATAAAATATAACTCTACAGTAGAAACACATGTCCTTATATATATAATGACACAGAAACAATTCACATATAACCTTTTTAATTAAACTAATTATGAAAAAACCCCTACCATAAATTAGTTAAATGAAAAATACACCAAACAAGCATATATTGGTCCGAGGATCATGACCAGTCAAATTGGTATTAAATTTTTTATTTAAATTAAAATTATAATTAAATTAATCTTTTATTAAGATAATCATAAGGGCTTTTATCATAACTAAAAATTTATCTCTAATATTTAATTCAATATATATATACATCATTTGGTCCCGAATAATTAATATATTTTAATTGTAAAAATTGAAATAATTTATTAATTTAATAAAAAACCAAAATAAATATTTTACACAGTATGATTTTTAAAAAAATTACTATTTAATTAATTTAATTTACAAGTAAAATTATATTAAATATTTTATTTAATTTTTTTATTAATAAATATAACCTAAGACTATAAACCCCGAGCGAGGCCTGTGTGGGTTGGGAAAAACCTGCGCATGCCCATTTCTAAATAATTAGTCCCCATGAAAGGTGTTCTGGACAGGGTGGCCTGCCCACACCCGTTCCACCGACCGGCCTGGTCTTCATTTGGGGCAACATAGGTCCAATAGGTCTCAGAACAGGGTAACCTCTCTCCGGTAAAACCATATAGATAAAAACTATTCCCAGTAGAGGTGGTAATTGGTGGATGTATGACTTGATCTGACTAACCAAAGAGAGGCCAAAGGAGTTGTGATGTAGTAGTCTAGTAAAGGGAGAACCTGCAGAATAGGGATTGTTGGAGGGGGTCCTAGAGCATCGGCCTCAATGCGTGGCCATGTGGAATAGTATCCTGGGTGAGGCTGAGTGGGGAAATAGACTGGCTATGGGGAGGCAAGAAATAGGAGGGCGACCTCGATTCGCTGCTATGGGGAGGTGGATGGTGTTAGAGGGTTGAAGGGTAAGCGGCCTTAGATGTTCAAAGCAAGGGAGGTCGTCCGGTGAGAGTGTGATGTGTGTGCCGTTGGATGGAGATACCACTTCTAGATCTGGGAATTGGCACTGGTGGGCGGCAGGAGCGGTTCTAGACTGGGTGCTTTGCTGAACTAGAGAAAGGAGGTACTTGTGCTAATGGAGGGGTCTAACATTTTGGGATAGTAAATGATTGGCCCACCGGTGCATCGATAAGCACAAGATAAAAATAATGTGAAAATGCGGAAATAAATGGGACACCAGATGTAAAGTGGAAAACCCCCCAAAATGAAAGGGGTAAAAATCCACGGGAAGATAGAAGGATCACTATGGGTTAAAGTGGGTACACACTCCCTCTCTATTACAAAGAGAAACCCCCCGTTATATCTCTCTTAAATAATGGGGAAAACTGCCTCATGAAATACGACACATAAGAGATGGTGGATGAGAAGCTGATTGGGGATGAATTACTGAGGGGATATAGACCTTTATATAGGCTTCCTCTCCCCTGCCTTCTCCTCCTCCCACTGGAGGTTTGTTGGGGTTTGGCCACCCACCTCATCAGCCTCACCCACTCCAATTGACAAATGGGGGGTGGCCACCATCTTGTGGAAAATATTCTACCGACACATCTCCCACATGGAGATTTGAATGGGAACCAATCACATCTCTACACATCCTTTCTATCTACCAATCCATGCTGCTCATGTATCTATAAGGCCACTCGAAGATCTGCACCATCTGAACTTATCACAGTCAATCGCCTTCATCAGGAAATCTGCCATATTTTCTTTATTATGAATCTTTTGCAAATCCAAACTTCCTTCCTCCACCACATCTCAAAAAAAGTGATATTGTACCACAATTTACTTTGTTCTGGAATGAAAATATAGATTCTTTGCAATGTGAAAGCCTTTCTGACTATCACAAAACAATGGAGTATGTGCATGTTTGTGCCCGAGTTCCTCCAACAACCTTCTCATCCAAATCACATCTTTGCAAGCCTGTGTAGTGTCCATGTACTCTGCCTCCATCGTGGATAAAGCCACAACTGACTATAACATCGAAATACAACTCACAGTTCTTCCTGCAAGAGTAAACATATAACCAGTAGGGATTTCCTCCGGTATGAAACACCTACAAAATCTGAATCAACATAGCATCTGACAATAAAATATGATCATCAATAACATAATGCATCATCTGAGGTCTCCTTGATGTATCTTAGGATCATCTCTCTATGCTCTCATTCTCCTGTTTTGGATTTTCTATGTACCGACTAACTACTCCCATTGGATGTGAAATGTCTGATCTAGTACAAACCATAGCAAAAATCAGACCACCCACTGCTGATTTATAATGTTCTAGAGACATTTCCATCCTCTCTATTTCATTGCTACGAATCATCATGGAGGATAACTTGAAATTAATGGGAAGAGTGGTAGATATTGGTTTACAGTCTTGCATGTTAATGTGATTCAAGACACTCTGTATGTAACTCTTCTGTGATATCAAAATCTTCCCATTATTTCCATCTCAGAAAATCTTCATCCCATGAATCTTCTTTGCTGGTCCCAAGTCCTTCATATCAAACTAACTAGCCAACTGTGCCTTCATCTCCAGGATCTGATATTTGTTGGGGCCTACAACAAACATGTCATCCCCATACAACAGAAGAATGATGAAATCATAACCATCAGA
The DNA here is from genome assembly GCA_963277665.1 of Viscum album. Taxonomy (NCBI): domain Eukaryota; kingdom Viridiplantae; phylum Streptophyta; class Magnoliopsida; order Santalales; family Viscaceae; genus Viscum; species Viscum album. Next base: position 987,168,336 of record OY728139.1, on the reverse strand, counting down.
ACCCTTTAAATATGCACAAGGATTTGAATGAAGTCTGTCGTATCCAGGGCTCATGATATAGTAATCAAATCTCTTCTACCAACACCTCAGCACCTATTTGAGACCATACATAGATTTGTTCAACTTGAAAACCATGTTTTCTTTTCATTCTGCTGAAAACTCTTCTGGTTGGAGCATATAGATCTCTTCATCAAGATCACCATGGAGAAAAGCTGTCTTCACATCCAACTACTATAGATGTAAGCTGTATGTAGCACACATCGCCAAAACTATCCGAACAGTCGTCAGTCTAACTACAGGAGAAAATATTTCATTGAAATCAATACCTTCCTTCTGAGAAAATATTTTGACCACCAATCTTGCACAATATCTTTCCACCTGGTATTTTACATCCCGCTTGATCTTAAAGACCCATTTGTTTCTGATAGCCTTCCTTACATGAGGTAGTGGAACAAGATATCAAGTCTTGTTCATGTGATGGGCTTCATGTTCCTCCAGCATTGCCACCATCCAAGAGGATACATCTAGACTCTTGGTCACCTCCACAAAAAAAGATGGATTTCTATCCTCTGTCAATAAGAAATACACAATATTGTTCTCAGTGACATAGTATGAGTGCCAAAGTGGTGCTTTTTTCTCCCGAGTTGACCGTCGTGGTCCAGACTCAACTGGTACTTAATCCTCGTGCTCTGGTAATTCCTCAGAGGAAACTGGTTCTTCCATGGATTTATCCTCTACTTCGACTGTTGTAGTTTTTTATTCTCATTCTCAATGTCTTGATCAGTTTTCATTTTCACCTTTCCTTATACAAAAATGACATCTCTACTGATGATAAATTTGTGGGTAGTGGGATCCCACAATCGATACCCCTTCACACCAATAGCTTACCCCAAGAAGATATATTTCCTGGATCTTGAATCCAACTTCGAAATTTCCTGGTCATTAAACATTGCATATACAAGATTTTCAAAAGTATGTATCTGAGAATAGTCAGTGGGTTTACCAGTCCACATCTCCATCAATGTATTCAGATCAATCGCCATTAAAGAAGATCGGTTGATCACATAACATGCGGTATTCACTACTTCTTCCCAAAAATTATTTTCAATACCTGCAGTTTTTAGCATCACCCTTGTTCTATCCAATAGGGTTCTGTTCATCCACTCTACCACTCTATTCTGCTGAGGAGTGTATTCCACCGTGAACAGTCTCTTGATTCCGTCCTATTGAAAAAAGGAATCAAACTCGTCGCTTGTATATTCTCCACCATTTTCAGTCCTCAGACACTTGAAATTCTTTCCAGTGTCAAGCTACTTCAGCACATTGAATGTTTTGAAGACTTCAAAAACATCTAACTTCCTTTTGATTGGGTACACACAACATATCCTAGAAAAATCAACAATGAATAATACAATGTACCATTCTCCTCCCAATGATATAACTGGTGTTTGACAAATGTCGGAATGGATCAACTCTAAGATCTCGTTGCTTCGTGTTGTTGACGTCCTGAACTTTAACCTGTGTTGCTTGCTCAAAATAAAATGCTCACAAAATGGTAAGGTTACCTTTTTCAGACCTGATAGAAACATCTGATCCACAAGAATCTTCAGGCCTCATTCCGACATATGGCCAAGCTTTTGATGCCATAATGTCATCAATGCTTCTTTCAAGGTAGTTGATGCAACAACTATCTCTGCCTCATTGTACGTTTCACCCATAAGCACATACAGGTTCTTTGAGATCTTCTCTGCCTTTATTACCTCAAGTGTGCCCTTCAAGATTCTCATCACTCCCTTCTCTATGCGATTATAGCATCCAATATCTTCAAATTTTCCCAAAGGCAATATGTTCTTATTTTGGCCGTTCAAATTATGTACTCCTGGGACGATCTGAACAAAACCCTCATGCATATTCTGTTTGATGGTACCGACTCCAACGATCTTTAGAGTGTGATCATTCCCCATGTACACTAGTCTTTCCGAGATGGTTTCATATTGGTCAAACCATTCCCGCCGAGACATCATGTTCCATGTTGCTCCTGAGTCGATAATCCATGCATTTTCGAGATGCTTCCAGCTTCAAATAGTCATTGATGCTTCACTAACTAGTATATCTCCTTTTCCAGAAGTACTCAACATATTCCCCTTCGAGCTATTTTCACCATAATTATTATTCCAACAATCCTTTTAATGTGCCCCTTCTTTCCACAATTGAAACATGTGACATTATTCTACTTACTCCTTGATTTGGACCTTCCATGATTTTGGCTCCCACTGGAACCATGCTCCATCTTCCTTCCACTCTCCATTGATAGAGCATCTTCTTGGTGTGATGTTGTCTATCTGTCCACCTTGTTCTTGCGCTGAATTTCTTCTTCAATAATAGTGGTTTCAACATCATTAAAGAGAAGCATATACGTCAGGATATTATTGGTGAGGTTGATGATGAGTTTGTTATATCAATCTGGCAAACTCTGGAGCAGAATCTTCGCACGTTCAGTATCCAAAATTTTATAGCCCAATGTCATGAGCTAATATAATAGAGTATTGATGTTGATTATATGGTCGGTCACCGATGTTGACCCTTCCATCCAATGATTGTGAAATTTTCTCTTCAGGAAGATTTTGTTGTGCAGTTCATTGGCCTCGTATAACATCATCAGAGTATCCCATATTTCCATTGTCGTCTTTTTCTCCACAATGCTCGACAGGACCACGTCTCCCAAAGCCAAATGGATGTTGGAAATAGCATTTCCATCCATATCATTCCATTTCTCCTCGGCAACACCCGTTGGCTTTTTGTAATTTCTAGTAGAAAATTATCATTCTGCACCACTACATGCATCATCATTTTCCACAACGAAAAATTATTCCCATTGAATTTTTTGATCTCTAATTTATCCGCCATATGGACACACCGTCAGTCCAGATCCTCCTCTGTTTCAAAAAAGTGTATTTAATAATCTCAATAAATATTTCTGATCTGAAAGATCAACCAGAGTCGCAATCACAGAAGAAAACTAAAACTTTACAAGAATTATTAATATCCAAAAATGTGAATAGTATCAGGCCAGAACCTTGCCTCTGATACCACTTGTTGGGACCATAAATGATTGGCCCACCGGTGCAGTGACAATCATGAGATAAAAATAATGTGCAAACGCAGAAAAAATTGGTCACGAGATGTAACATGGAAAAACTCCCAAAATGAAAGGTGTAAAAAACCACAGGAAGATAGAAGGATCAATATGGGGTAAAAGTGGATACACACTCTCTCACAATTACAAGGAGAAAACCCTTGTAATATCTCTCTTAACTAATTGGTAAAATTGCCTCATTAAATACCACACATAAGAGATGATGGATGAGAAACTTATTGGGGATGAATTGCAAAGGGTAGAGAGCCCTTTATATAGGCTGCCTCTCCCCTGCCTTCTCCTCCTCCCACTAGAGGATTGGTGGGGTTTTTCCACCCACCACATTAGCCTCACCCACCCCATTTGACAAATGGGGGGCGGCCACCATCTTTTGTAAAAGTGTCTGCTGTCCCAACTGGGTGGTGTGACTGGCGGCCAACTTAGGCACTGGAGGCGAGGCGAATAAGGCCTGTAGGGGTGGCATAGCGATTGCAGAGGGGGAGACACGTGGCATTGGGGAAGACATGGCGGTCTTCCTTTTCTTATCTTTTATTTTTAATTCTCTAATGACCCACAACCCAAAAGAATTCATGCCCCAACCATTTTTTTGTCTCTACTCTCCTTTTAATTTTTTTTAAAATATTGTTTTTCCCTTTTAAAAAAACACACCACCCCCACCCCTTAAAAACTCTCAAAAGACAATATGTGTTTTAGAAAAATTAATAAAATCATAATAATATTATTATTTTTTATAATAAAATTCAATTTATTTTTAGAAATTAATTTCAATGCATAATTGTTTCCTGAAATTAAAATCAAACCCCAACTAAGTTATAAATTTGAAACATATATATAAATATACATGTTCTTCATTTTAAAAACAGAAAAATGAATAAAATCTAACTTCAAAACTAAATATTGCTATAGAATGGCCATCAGATGTTTGATTTTGTTTCAGCTAGTGGCATCGGAACTAAAATGATGACCTCTTCAATGATTAATAGAAACATAATTCATTCAATGGATTAAAATTTAACATGTTCCATATAATAGCACTTTATGGAATTGGGAACTCAATGGAAGTCTAAAAGTGGGAATTTTAAAAAATATTCATTGATGTATTACAAGAATATGTCATTATCGATGAATAGTTGTCTGATTACCTCCTTTAGATCACGCATGAAGAGTTTTAAGCACAATGGTAAACCTCAAAATACCTAGATTAAATCCAATTATGTTCATGATTTCTACTCATCGTTGGAAATCACAAATCAAAGAATCTATTTTCAAACTCATCTAGATCATCCATGCACACTTCAAGAAACTGGAGGAGCACTGATTATCTTAATCTGGGTGTTATCACAAAGATACGATGACTCCTTCGAAACTCTGATGATCACCTCATCGCTTTGCATGTGATGCCTGAGAGATACCTTGATTTGATAACTTTGGATCTAAAGCCTCTCTCTCTAGTATTTTGGAGAGAGAAGAGGAGAGAGAGAGGCAGTGAATTTTACATGGAAAACTCCCCTCAATCTCTTTGTTTAGAGTGTTATGAAAATATTTGGTATAGTCACCCGACCTGCCAAGTACGTATCACAATAGTAACAACTTGTTAGGACATTTAATCTAAGTCATAAATATTATTATCACTTTATTGTAATTTTTTAATTATATTGTATGATAATAAATGAGTCATCAACTGAACTCGTCATTGCCACAAATATTAATTGAACCTTGAATATATAAATATAATATTTGGTAATTAATATTTTTCATGTATTAACAAAAAACATGTAAATAAATTTAATAAATTAACTTTATTCTCATTATTCTTAACTTGAATAATATGAATTTATTTATTTCATTGATGATTATATCTCCTTGGAAAAATCCTGAACCCAATGGTGGGTCCCACCGTGTTTAATACTCATATTCAATAGATTATGTCTGATTCTTCAATATGACGTTGTGTGTGACCATCTAGGGACTTATCTCAATAGAAGTGAGTACGATTAACGGACCAAGAGAGTGATCAATAAACCCACATGGCCCCTTAATAGATAAGGATTGTCACAATAATAACAACTAACCTATTAACACACATTGTAATATAATTACATTGTCTTTTATATCTCATATAGTCGGATGCACACATGTTTCTTTAGTCTATACTTGCTTTATTATATATTGATCTAACTAAATGGATTTACCTAGGAATAGCATAACCATGGATTTATCATGGTACTATCATCCATATCAACATGGCCAAATATATTTAACTCCCTTAACATGGAAGTGACATATCGTTTCTTGATCATTCAACCAATGTCATGCAAACAATAATGCACCCAAAACAAACTACCTCTCTATGACTTTAGTATCTTGATTTCCATCCTATATCAATGTACATAATCAAAAGGAACACATTGGTAATGATATCAATTTAGGATACCATTACACTTGCTCGTACATGGGAACATCGAATGACACCAAAAACATGTGGTTTTCATATGGGAAGGTCTTTCATCAGGATCTCACTACAAGAGATCGCTACTTGAAAACTCCATGAGAATAAGTCTCAATATGCATGAAACCCCATCACTTGATAATAAAACATCTACTATGTCCAGTTAGCATGATGAATATAGACCATAGGAAATATTTATGACTAATTTCATAGTATATCAGGGTTCCCAGTATAGAATGAGATCTGCTATAACCTTTTGATATGACAATTAATATTTGGGCATTACCAATTAATAGTGGATGTAGAAATATCTACAATACAATGGTATGTAACCATCATGTATATCTAATGGTATACATGATATGGTAATCACTATCACGGAATAGTGGGGTCTAGGAAACCCAATATTTCAACATAATCATTAAATGATATTTTTAGAATCCAAAAAATAGTATACAAACAAATTTCAAAAGACTCTACTAGTCTCGTTCCTTTATAAACATGTAAATATAAACACTTGTATATAAATGAGCTATAATATCTTCCACAAGGTTCTTCTTGACTAGAAACATTCTTAGTCACATAAAAATAATAAATATCTTCATATCCTCTGTGAAAGAAATATAAATGGGTGACCTAAGATGCTCATCAAGGGTAAACAGAGGAGATATGTAAGATTAATAATGAGAAAATAGGTAAGGTAACTCATCATGAAAATTTATGATAATACCCTGCACATCAAAGATCACATACATGAACCATGGCATAAAGATTTGCAGTTAATGATACATGAATTGTAGGGAAATAAAAAATATAATCCATTAAGGGATAACAATGGAATAAAACATGGAATTTTGGAAAACACATAATCATATAATTGGATTTTCATATTATCCAAGTAATTGGTTCCAAGACTATATTAGTAGTATGGGTTCACATCACATAACATCATCGAAGTCATGGTTCAATCCCACGGCCATCATAGTATCATGAGTTCACTCTTAATACCCTTCTTGTTGTCATGGTTCACTCCCATGTCTATCTTAGTAGTTAAGGTTGACATAAATGACCATATTAGTCTATATCATGATATATAAATCATTACCCATTACATTTTATGGAGATATAGGACCCACCCATCCCATAGTAAAATCATAGATACATTTTTCAAAATATCATTAAAAATCATATCATAACACAGGAAATGAAATAGGTATCATAGACATGTAAACATATTGTTGACATTCCATTCCATCAAAGAGTCAATAAAATGTCTAAGGGAATCCCTTTAGAATGAAAAGGAGAAAATACATGATGAAAATCAAGATTTGAAAAGGCATGAATTTTGAATCAAGTTAGTTTTTCAAAAACACCTTCAGTACACAAGTGCCTTGAGCACCAAATTCCTTTTTTCCGAAGGTCCCTATTTGCCTATAAATAGACCATTAGGGCCTCCATTTTTATATAAAAATTACATGGGAGACCAATTTATACTTTGGTCTCCCATGTACTTCTCCCCAATCATCCAAAACATTCAAGGTAGTTCTTCAACACCTTGAGTTGAGGATTTAAGGGAAGATCATTGGACTTATGGGCTTTTAGTGTTATAAAACCATAATACATGTGTGACTAAAGCACCCAACATCCCCAAATCAGTAATAATTACATGCTGCCTATTCTTTCATAGGAACTTAAACGCCCCAATTGTAGGACCACCTATGAATAATCATAGAGGAGTGATAACGGTCTCACCCAAGAATTACCATACAGGTTTTTCATCGTTTAAGTGAACATCAGGTCTCCCAAGCCTACTTTCATGCCCATGAACTCGTACCTACATGCACTCCCATACTTCTGCACTTGTATCTACTTTCACACCCAAAATTGTATGCCTGTACCTACTTGGGTGCCCCACTTTGATTCACTTACTCTCTTCAATCTACATACCATCACCCTTCATTAATGCAATTCATGGAAAAGAATCTTATTCCTTGGATCCCTTTCATGAAAGGAATTCTATTGAGACCACCACCAAAATCTTCTGACATATCAAACCTTTCGGAAAGGCATATCAGTGTGTCTCCAATTTGGGATTTTATTTCCAATGTCAGAGTCTTTTCACATTAGATTCACAATGGGGTTAGGATTCATGGAATTTCTGTGGATTTGTATATCCGACGTCACATGGACCTTTCTCCCAGGAAAAATGTTGGGATGTTCTCGGTACTGAGAATAAGGGTTTGGGTCCTGACCTCTCCATTCTCAAAGAGAAGAAACATCTATTTTCTTATAGGGAATGTATGGTTAAAAACCCCTTGAAGAGTCTCTGTATCTCTTACAGGGATCCACCTGGGCATCCATCCTAGTGTAACCTCCCTAGAATTTCTTACTGGAGGTTGAATCATTGGTCCTCTTAACTTCTTCGGTTCCAAAGACCATAGGGGAGAGGGGAACATGGACATTTGTTACCCTATCTACCTCTCTTTGAGCTTTGTCACCATGGGAAGCTATCCTGGTGTAAGCCCGCAACCATCATCCTTTCTTCCTTCTATTTGGATATTTGCCCAATGTGAATATAACAGATGGAAGGTTAGTCACCTCACCATCTTCTTAGGTAGATTTGACCTCATTTACCTTGGACACCATCAGTGCACCCTTATCCACCAGTGGAGGAGGAAAAGTGTGAGTACCATTTGTTGAATCATTGACATCCTCTTGTTTCTCACACCGATCATGACTCACAAAGGATTAGAGATTTTTCAAGGCCACAACATTTGCAAATTTTAATGGGCTACAGGAACTCTGATTCCAACAATAATTTGGATATGTAGGAATCCCTTTTAGGGCCCGAGCTCACAAGATATTCATTTCGGTAATCATCATTAATTCAGTCGATTTGGGCATCCTCCTTAAGAGTATGCTCCAAATTAAATTGATAAATCACCAAAGAATCATTTTCAAGAAGTAATACCAAAATAATTTCTCTCAAGGGACTATTCTCTACTATGATACCCCAATCGAACTACGTGGACTTTGATTCCCTTCAATATGGGATACGTAAGAAGTCTCATTGAGGTTCAAACCCAACACATCAAAATCAACCATGTTCTCCGAGGGGCCATATTACAGACAAGGTCTAATCTCACATTCAATCCCATATTATTTCCATGTAATTTGGGTTTTTTATGTATAACTCCCACACCCACGCTTTGTCTAAACCCCTTTTACATAGATTTCCTTAACACATGACACCAAACTATAGGGAAGGGTCCTTATCCGATGACCTTAAAAGGTATGATGTGTCCTATTTAGTGGTACCGAACTATGAGGGTTATGATTCATCTCACAAGGATACGTAGGAACCCCATTTCATGGGTACTATCCCAAAATCAAAACCAACCTTTGTCTACCAGGGTGACAATAAATCCCAGAGTGCCCCGTTGAGTATCATAAAAACTACTATCATTCTAACAATGAATAAAATATTTTGTAAATATATATGAGAGGATATCATTAATGGATAACTTCAAGTACATGTGGATATCTCCATTAATGAAGAACCAAGAATATATATGATTGATTCTAAATTCCATACATGTTAATAATTTATTTAAAATTCCCAAGGAAACATATGTCATGCTTGGTAAATTAATAAAGATTCATGAACATGTCTTAAATTTATAATGATAGCCCCGAATAAGAAAATAATTCCCCCCAAAGGGTGTGATGAGTCTCACCTCCCCTCCTCTCGAACAATGCATATTCTTAAGAGTCATAAAAGATCAAACTTAAAGAACGCCTGCCTTTGGAAAGAATGAATATTTCGGATAAATAATTTTTGGGTGTTTCTGATTCAATGAATAAATCCAATGGAAACAACCAAGAAGAAATTATTCATAAATTTGAACTCATGATTCAAGGACCTAGAAAACAAAAATAGTGAACCCGGCCTGAATTCTTAACCAAGATAGTAATGATACCCAACTGTTAAAACCCTATTAATTGATAAAGGAATTCTAGACAAATTAATTAATCATACATGTATCCATCTAAAAGATGATTCTTTAATAGAGTTCATTATGGTTTATTTTTGTTTCAGAACTATCTTTAGTCGAAAATGGCTTTCTTCAAGACAACATCTCTGAACTTCCCAACGACTGCTAAAGATAGATCCCAATCCATTGGAAAACTATTTTCACCTACCCAGGTTCTTCAATACTGGGTCTCCAATGTGATGATAATGGAGTACCATCTGCACGGTACAATTCCAATCATGGAAGCTTCCAAACAGGACCTCCAGGTTGATTCCAATCCTCAATCATCCAGCCAACGACGACCTATGATCAAGAATCAGATGATGAAAACCACTCTCTTCAACTATTTCGGGTCCCTATCCTCGGATCGCAACAACCAGTCCCTCCCATACTATAGGGAAGTGGATCCTGAGGTCACTAAATGCCTCCGTTCAAAGATATTGGGGTCCTTCTTGAGGACTCCCACCAACAATCTCCACAAACAAAATCGTGCAGCAATAAATACCCAACATGATGGGGTTGTTGCTTTTGGATGTTCGACCCAGGTCCCTTAAACCTTGGCACACAAGGAGAACCACTAGGGAAGATATCCAGTCAATAAGGAGCATGTTCTCATCTCTTCCCCCTCATAAGAAGTCCATCAACCAGACTTGATGGAAAATAACGAGCAGGTGCATACAATCATCCGTTTTAATTTCACTATCCAGCAGACTCATCTAGCAGCAACACACCAATCCTTCCAGACAAACTCGGTGGAGTACCGTGAATAAGAACATACACATGTTTACAAATTATCAACTAGTCTGCAGGCTTGTCTAGCTTCAATTAATGATTCCACCGATCTAATTTGGTGTAAACAAATAAACAGGATCATACACCTGTTTACAATCACCAATTCTGACAGTATCCTTGTATACCAGTATAGAAGGATGTCCATCAACCCTACTTGAAGAAAAATGACCAGCATGAACATACACCTGCCAATGATCATCAGGTCTTCCAAGAGTCTCGTTTGCTAGTACTCGGAGAAGTCAGTCAGAATGATCTGACAACAAATCTGGGGTAGACCCAACTTTCTACCCCCATCCATGAGTACTGTCAATACCCATTGATAGAAAAAGAAGGAACTGAGCTAGCACATACATAATATTTAGATATGGAATGGACATATATTCTCGTTCTGTCCGCTGAAGTCACCAATAAAATCATATCAATGGTTAAAGAACAATGCAAATCCCTGGCCATATTCTGGAAGCACAACTAAATATTATAACAAATACTTCAGAAGTACTAGTGGAAGAGACACATAAATCTATCCCCACTCATGGGATGGATCATCGACATGCCATCTCGGAATAGAACACAAATCTGTTCTAGTCCAGGAGGGTCATGGGTCATACTCCCCGATATCATATAGATAATTGGATCAGTAACATACACCACTTTAAATTAGAGGAAATATGCCAGTTTTGGTGACCAAACCAAGGTAGGAACATACACCTACCCACTATAACCACTTCCCCCAACAAGTGGGCCCAACTAATTGTAAAATAGAATCTAAGAAAATATATCGTCAAACACGGTTTGAAAACAATCAATTCAACTACATTCCGACTCCTCTTAATGCTGGAGTTCATGAATACCTCTGACTTTTTTCTATTGAAGCTCAAGATTCTACCCCCTCATTACCAATTTATGGGGGTGGTAGCAGAAATTTTGATGTTCCTTGTCAGAAAATTCTTCATAAAGGCTTGTTTCTTGAAAATACAGTCATTACTAGGAGTTTATCTCTAGATTAGTGCCGCAACAACCCACAGTGTGGTCAGAAGACTAAAGAGAAAGATGATTTATTCATTAAAATAATCCACATTGATGGTCCTACACATGGTGGGTTTCTTTCGAATGTCAACTCTGCAGTAATACATCACATTGTCATGACAATTCTGTAATTGAAAATGTGGTGATGAGAGAGCCATCATTTCTCAAGGCACTTAAAAACACAAGGCCAGTTATAGAGACCCGAAGCTTGACTTACATTGACATTACATTAATTTTCTCAGAATACATAATACATAACAAGAACCAACACTCAAGGGCCGTAATAGTTTAGTGTCTTTGGAAACTCAAAACATAATCTTCTAATCGTGGTGAATTATCTTCAACATTCCTCATAAAGATCTTCCCCTTTTGTTTGCTTAACTAAAATGTTTTTTTAAATCGTGGGGAGAATGAAAAAATATAAAGGGTGAGATCAAATGCTCAGTAAAAGTAAGCATAGAGAACATAAAACAATCCATAAACATTTGATTGCAAAAACATAAACATAAAATTTAATCATCAAAATCATGAGAAAATACATAAATCGTGGAAGTACATAAGGCATAGATCATAAAGAAACATTAATCTTGATTAAATAGCATGGGAATAAAACATTTGATTGTGGCATCCATCAAGCACATGTTATGATTTCTATAGTAGCCAAGGCATTGCTGCTAAGACCATCCTAGTGGAAAAAGTCCCTTTCTAAATCGAGTTCACTCCTCGTTCCAATACTGTACTGAACCGGAATAACTTACAATTCCAGCCATGTCAATATCATGAGATATAAATCATTATCCAATGTGTTGGAGATAGATATAGGTCCCACCCATCTCATAATTAAATCATTCTTACTTGTGCCACAAAATAAACATTCATCATTCATAATAACCCAACGAATAAAATGTGTTTCATAAACATCATCTCATAATCACATAATCTGTATAAAATAAATGTATATAATTTCATAAAAAGAAAAGTGAAACCATTAAAATCATAGAGACATTATACTTGAAATAATACAAAGATGAAATAATATCATCTTAGATAGAAAATGGTTTTGATAAAACACTTCAAATGAATTCTTGAGGAAAATATCCTTTCTTCAATAAAATCATTTTCTTTTCAAAAAATGTCATTCAATTTTAAAAGAAAAGGATATTTTTGAAAATAGTCATGAATTATTTTGGAGGAAGCACCATAAAAATAGGGCTTTATAAAACTGAAAAAACCCTTTCATGCCGTATAAGTTAAATAAAACAATCTTCTCGTACTTTTGTCAAAAAAGTTAAAAAGTACCTTGTAAAAGAAAGATTCCTTACATACCATGTAGTAAAAGTCAAAAATGGGTAAAAAAGACTTTAAACATAGTTGATTTTTTTTGGAAATTATGAAATGGATGATAAATATAACCCCAGTAAATACATACGAATAAACAATCTCGGATAAAAATGAGATTGGAAAAGTTATCCCTTACCATAGGTCTGATATGCTTCGTATGTATCTGAACCTCTTGTATAATGATTTCAATAATTTCATTTACTTATTATATAATCATATTCATTGTTATGATATCATATATAGTTTACTTATGACTTTATATTAACCTTTATTTTGTAAATTTGATGTAAAAGAAACAATTTGGGTAAAATCATTTCACTTATTGTATGTGTTTTCGACTTGTTGTTCTTGAAATTATTACTTATATCTTGATTTACTGAATTACAAAATGTAAAACATGATTTATATATAATATATATTCATCATATACATATATATATATATATGTTTGTGTTTGATAGATCGATAAATGGAATGAAATACACTGTTCATGGAGACGGTAGACCGTACGTATGCATGAACGATGTTTTTGTTTCCATATTGAATTGAATGGAATTAAGTAGATGACACACACACACATATATATATATATACATAAATCCAGTATCATTATTATAACATATATTTCTTGTATACTTATTATATATACTTTATAATCATTCATGAATGGTTAACATGGAGAATGAATCTCATCGCGTTGTGGAGACGGTAGTCTTTACGTATGCACGAGCGATGATACCATTCCCATGATTGTGGAATTGTATTTAAGTGTATTTATAATATTTCAGAATCAATATAACTTTAAAATAAGAATATATAGTTATTTATTTACACCATTATACCCATCCAAGTAAGGTGGTGGTGGAAAATAGATTACACCACGGCGTGGAGACGGTATTTCGTATATACGCACGCGCGGTGATATCGTTTTCCATAGGTTGGATAGAAAGTGAAATAGGTTTGTTTCATATTTATAATAACATATCAGTATATTATATATACTTCTGTTATTACTTTATAATGAAACAACTATAGAAGAAGGAGTTGATGAAGAATGAAATTGGAAAGGATCGGTAATGGATATTACCTCTTCTTTGACGCGCCTCTTCTTAACCTCCTCCTAGGGCACTAAAGATGGTCATTGAAGAAGACCAAGACCTCTAGTATGTTTCTAGGGAAGTGGAGAAGAGATTTTGTTAGAGTTTTTTCAAGCATGAAGGTTCAAATATTTTTAATGTGAAGAGGGAGGAGGTGCCCTTTTATAAGGGAGGAGAGGGGCACCTTAGGAAAACTAAAACTATTATTTTATAATAAAGTCATATTCGGTTTTTAATTGCTCAAAATTGATTTATTTATAAGATAATGCGGGGATGGGTCTAAATACTCTCAACCAATAGGTTTTTGGCAAGTTTAGGTTACAATTGTTTCCTTTTCATTTAGATTTAACTCAATGTTAAATAATTTAACGTTTACCAGGTCTTTTTGTTTTCTTACACTATATGGTTAATAAACATACAATAACAAGACAAATGAACCCCAAATGGTTCATTATTAATATATATATATCCTTCTCTAAGTCATTTGGCATATCCTTAGATTTTTAGTAATAAAATAACAATTAATAATATAATATTTTTTTAAAAACTATTTTATGTCAATTTTGACACTATTTGGTACATGATTTTTGTGAAAATCATAACAGCATGACTTGTTCGAAAAAATTTAATTAAATAAACACTAACATGTCATTGTAACCTATAAAATTAGTTTAATTCATAAAAAGTCTAAAATGACATTTATTTGTGCATTTATAACATCAATTATGTTAATATTTTCTTAATAAGGTAATTACTCCATCATTGTTTTGTCATAAATAAATTAAATTATTTATAGTCTAAAAATTATAAATAGAAAACCATGATGTAGGAAATCGTTTTATCGTTCCAATGAATATTTATAGTAGAATTTATCTTATGTATGATTCTATATCAAAAAATTTAGTTATTAAACTTTGATTTTAACTCTTTTAACTCTTCATTGAATTAAATAATAATAAATGACCTAATCTAATCCAAGTGGACCTAAATGATCATAATTTATTCCTAAAGTTTTTTTAGGTCGAATTACACTTATCCAATTGAATTAGGACATGTGTTTTGGTAATAGTAATATCATTTTTACCCTTAATTACCCTATTTACTTTTAACCGTGGTAAATAAAAATAAAAAGTTACTATTTACCAAAAATTATTTTCATCTCATTGAACGAAATTTTACTTACTGACATCAACTGTATCTCTCATATTTTTTAAATTCCACTAATAAAAGCGGTAAAATTGTGTTTCATGCAAATTTGCAAACTCTCCTAGGAGGTGGGTAAAAGACGGTGAAAAGTTCAATAAACTTCTTATATATCTAAAATTATTATAAAATGACTCCAATGAATTAAATTGAACTTATATAGGTATTATATATCTATTTTGACCTAAAATAAATTTAAATAAAATAAAAAATTGTTTAAATAAAAAGTCGGTTTTTAAATAGTAACACCATGTTTTCACTATTTATCAAAAATTGAAAGTGTTCAGAAAAATACCAATAATTCACCATAGGTTAATGTCGATATTCCAAATCCAAAAATGAAGTCCTATTTGAACGATAATATTTATAAAATTTAAAAAAGTGGTTATTACTATTCAAAATAGCTAGTTTATATATTATTTTAATAATATATCATTGTTAAGTGAAACCCGATATTGCGTACTACACACGCTATCGAGGAAGGTCGTGATTTCGTATAATGCAAGCCAAGTCAATGATTCATGTAGTTAATGCTCCCTTTGGGGTTGCGTATAACATAATTAAAACTAATTTCATTTATACATTAATCAAAATATATACTTAATGTTGCATAGAATAATTCTTACAAAACGAACATGAAATTGTGTGTAACACGATCCACGAATAGTCTTGCGTATACTGCAGGTTAATACAGTGTTGCATATAGCGCAGGATAATCTTGGTGTAGTGTAAAACACAAACCATAAATGAAATTAAATGAATATTTTTCATAAAATCTCGGGGTGTTACATTCTACCCCCCTTAAAATGAATTTCACCCTCAAAATTCATCGGGGTTATAAATGGTCTACCACCTAAAAGTTTCTTTAATAGAAACCCACCTCGTAAAAGGGAATACCAAATGTTAACATTAAAAACTAAAGTATAAAACGTAACGGTTACCCAAATTAAAAAATCATTGGGTTTCCACATACGTGAAAATATGGATATGGAAGTGAAATCTAACCATCATGTTTTGATGGAGAGTGGTCGAGAACATGGCTATGAAAAATCCAACAATCACAAAGCCATAAATTTGAGATGATCTAAGGTACCATCTGATTCATCAGATATAAGATTACTAAAACAACATTTATTTTTTTCAAGATCATTTTTCTAATGGAGAAGATTTTTTTTTGAATTTAAAGAAATACTTACTTAATTTTGGTACATTCTCACTGTTGTTCGTGCCTTGAACAATTTCCACTTCATCTCTTAAATAAATGAAGTTGAATTTGTCTTCCATGAAGTGTTAGCAAATCATGTGATAGAATGATAGTTCATTCCATCTATCTCAAACAAAAGGATAGAAAAAGTTATTAAATATACATAAGTCCATCTATTGTGATATTAATCATATATGGTTCCTAAAATGGACTTATACTTCATCTATCATACCAATTAATAAAATAAATCTACTTTCTACTAACTAGGGACTTCATGTAGGCCAATGGTAGGGAATAAAGGCCTCTCACACTTTGGTTGTGGGTTCGATTCCCACAACCTTGTCCGACGCGATGGGTTGTCACACGTCCTATAGGTTGTCCCTTTTTCTATAACTACACTATTATAACATTCCAGAAATAGTATCGAAAAAAATTATAGCCTTAAACAATTCTATCTGATGTTCCACTTAATCTGTTCCAACCTTTAGGCTTATCAAAAATACTTCTATCCAATCTTATAGTTTAAAAAAAATGATTACTATAAATTTCATCATCCAAACATGTGAATACCATAATTTATTCCCCATATATCATACAATATATCTTGTTGGTCACATTCCAAACATGTAAATACCTTAATCATGTATTCTCTTGAAAAATGAATACCCATTGAACCTTAGTGAAAACATGAATGCTGTCAAAAGTTAACTCATTCCGCATACCAAAATCCCAAAAAAATTTATAACCAAACCATGGTATATCTTTTTCCTTATACCAGTCATGGTCTCATTAATATTATCAAAAATATAACTACCTCATTATCCTTTCATTATGCACATATCATCTACCTTCCAAAAATATTTGAATAACCTTTCATGGTTTCCGATACCATTCAACATATACATTCAAATACTTTAATAAAAACAATAGTGTAACAATCCATAGATGTGTCTTTATTCCATAGTACCACTACCTATACAACATAACTCTTGATAAACATAAATCATTCCACTACCTTCTTAAACCATTGACCGAGCATCATCATTTTATTCCTCAACACATCTTTCATCACATATATCATTTGTAGTCTCATTATCATCATTAATATAAATACTACCCATACAACCATGTTGATTCACTTCATAAGATTTTCCCTTAGGGAATTGGTTGGAATAATGCCCGTACATTCCACATTTAAAACACATAACTGTTATTGATGTATTAGCAATACCATTATCCTTGTCCACGGTGTTAACTGAACCTTTTCCTTTACAATTACTAGATTTGAGTCCATCTTTTCCACACCCAAAGCCTCTTCCAGTTCCTTTGATACATTCTCCCTGATACCTCTTCCCACTTGATTTACATGAGGTAAATTGATCATTCTTTCCTCTAGGATCATCATGAAACTCCATCATTATCTTATTAGCTCAGTCGGGAAACATACCAAAGTTGAGATTATTGATCAAATTATGAGATTTCTTATTAGGCATAATAAAAACATGTGGACTTCCAGATCCAATTTCATTTCGTTTCTCAGAAATAATATCATTCCATTGTCCATAATATCCTCCATTATCATGAATCTTCCTATTTCTGGCCATTTTCAAAAACCCAAAAATAATAGTGTGAGAGGCAAAAATCATGATAGGAAAAACAACATAATAAAGGGGGAGTACCTTCAATATCTAACAACTTAGGTTTCATTCTATTATCATTACCATAATTCTAGGATTATAACCTATACTTATATATATCCTTAGGGACATTACTAAACCATAGGGACATCACTAGACATACCTTAGAAATATCTCTAGGGATCTCACTAATGTTATTGCATCCTAGTTTCCAATGGTTGACTAAACCTTTCCTCTAATACCAATTGTAGAGACCCGAATATTGACGTACATTGAAATTACATTAATCTTTTAGGAATAATTAATACATAAAAAGAACCAACACTCAAGGACCGTAATAGCTTAGTGTCTTTGGATACTCGGAACATAATCTTCTAATAGTGGTGAAGGATCTTCAGCATTTCCCATAATGATCTTCCCCTTTTGTTTTCTTACCTAAAACCATTCATTAAATCATGGGGAAAAAGAAAACACATAATGTGTGAGATAAAATGCTCAGTATGGGTAAGCATAGAAAACATAAAACAATCCATAAACATTTGAATGAAAAAACATAAACATAAAATTTAAACATCAAAATCATGACCGAAGACATAAATCATGGAAGTGCATGTGGAATAGATCATAAAGAAACATTAATCCTAATAAAATAGCATGGGAATAAAACTTGTAATTGTGGCATCCATTAAGCACAGGATATGATTTCCATAGTAGCCAAGGCATTGCTGCCAAGACCATCTTAGTGGACGAATTCCCCTTCTGAATCGAGTTCACTCCTCCTTCCAGTCATGTACTGAACTAGATTAACTTACCGTTCTTGCCATGTCTATCTCAGGAGATATAAATCTTTACCCAATGCATTGAATGGAGATATAGGTCCCAACCATCTCATAATGAAATTATTATTACTTGTGCCACAAAATAAACATTCATCATTCGAAATATCCCATCTAATAAAATGGGTTTCATAAACATCATCTGATAATCACATAATCCATATAAAAGAAATGGATATCATTTCATAATAAGAAAAGTGAAACCATGTAAATAGTAGAGAAATTATAATTGAAACAATACATATATGAAATAATGTCATCTTATATAGAAAATGGATTTGATAAAACACATGAAATGAATTCTTGAGGAAAATATCCTTTCTTCTTTAAAATCATTTTCTTTTCACAAAATGGCATGAAATTTTAAAAGAAAAGGTTCTTATTTAAAATAGTCATGAAATATTTTGGAGTAATCACCATGAAAAAAAGGCTTTATAAAACAGTAAAAATCCTTCCATTTCGTATATGTTAAAAAAACATTTTTCTCGTACTTTTGTCGGAAAAGTCAAAAAGTACCTCGTAAAAGAAAGATTCCTTACATACCATGTAGTAATAGTCAAAAATGGGTCAAAGGAAATTAAACATACATGAAATAAATTTTAGAAAACAAGGAAATGGATGATAAATATAACCCCAGAAAATACTTAAGAATAAACAATCTCGGATAAAAATGAGATTGCAAAAGTTATCCCTTACCTTAGGTCCGATATGCTTCGTACATATCTGGACATCCTATATAATTTTTTAAATAATGTAATTGACTTATTACAGAATCATATTAATTGTTATGCAATCATATATGGTTTACATATGACATTATATTAACCGTTCTTTTGTAAATACGATGTAAAAGCAGCGATTTGGGTAAAATCATTTCATTTATTGTAAGTGTTTTCGACATGTTGTTATTGATATTATTCCATATATCCTAATTTAAATAATTCCAGAATGTAAACATGATTTATATATAATATATATTCATCATATACATATATATATATATATGATAAATCGATAAATGGAAAGAAAAACACCAATCATGGAAATGGTAGGCCGTACGTACGCATGAACATTGTTTTCGTTTCCTTATTGAATTGAATGGAATTAATTATATGACGTACATATATATATACATAAATCCAGTATCATTATTATGTCATATATTTCATGATTACTTATTATATATACTTTATAATCATTCATGAATGGTTAACATGGAGAATGAATATCATCGTGTCGTGGAGACCGTAGTCCGTACGTACGCACGAGCGATGATACCCTTCACATGATCGTGGAATTGTATTTAAGTGTATGTATAATATTTCAGAATCAATATAACATTATAATAATCATATATAGTTATTTATTTACACCATTATACCTTTCCAAGTAAGGTGGTGGTGGAAAATAGATTACACCACGGCGTGGAGTCGGTATTCGGTATGTACGCACGAGTGGTGATTTCATTTTCCGTAGGATGGATAAATGGTGAAATTGGGTTGTTTCATATTTATAATAACATCTCATTATATTAGATATACTGATGTTATAACTTTATAATGAAACAACTATATATGAATGATTTGAAGAAGAAATAAATTGGAAAGGATAGGTAATAGATATTACCTCTTCTTTGACGCGCCTCTTCTTAACCTCCACATAGGGCACTAAAGATGAACGTTGAAGAAGACAAGAACCTCTAGGATATTTCTAGGAAATTGTAGAAGAGATTTTGGTAGGGTTTGGCCGAGCTTGAAGGCTCAAAATTTTGTAAAGTGAAGAGGGAGGAGGTTCTTTTTTATAAGGAAGGAGAGAGGAACCTTAGGAAAACTAAACTTATTATTTTATAATAAAGTCATATTCAGTTTTTAATACCTCAAAATTGATTTATTTTGAAACTAAGGTAGGGATGGGTCGAAACCCTCTCAACCAATAGGTTTTAGAAAAGTTTAGGTTACAATTTTATCCTTATCATTTAGATTTAACACTATATTAAATAATTTATCGTTTACCATGTCTTTTTGTTTTCTTACAATATATGGATAATAAACATACAATAACAAGCCAGAAAATCCCAAATGGTCCATTATTAATATATATCCTTATATAAGTCATTTTTCCGATCCATTTATTTTTAGGAATAAAATAACAATTTATAATATAATATTTGTTTTAAAAACTATTTTATTTCAATTTTGACACTATTTGGTACTTGATTTTTGAGAAAATAATAACAGCATGATTAGTTCAAAAATATTTAATTAAATTAACACTAAAATGTCATATTAACCTATAAAATTATTTTAATTCATAAAAAGTCTAAAATTACATTTATTTGGTCATTTATAACATCAATTATGTTAATATTTTCTTAATACTGTAATTAGTGCATCATCGTTTTGTCATAAATAAATTAAATTTTTTAATGTCTAAAGATTATAAATAAAATACCATTATGTAGGAAATATTTTTATCTACTTAATGAATATTTATATTTGAATTTATCTTATGTATAAACCTATATTAAAAATGTTTTAGTTATTTAACATTGATTTTAACACTTTTAACTCTTCATTGAATTAAATAATAATAAATGTCCTAATATAATCTAATTGGACCTAAATGATCATGTTTTATTCCTAAGATTGTTTATGGTCGAATTACACTTATTCTATAGAATTAGAACATGTGTTAGGGTAATAGTAATATCATTTGTACCCTTAATTACCCTATTTACTTTTAACCGTGGCAAATAAAAATAAAAAGTCAATATATACCAAATATTATTTTCATCTCATTGAACCATATTTTTCATACTAACATCAACCGTGTCTCTTTGATTTTTGAAATTCCACTCAAAAAAGTGGAAAAATTATTTTTTATGCAATTTTTCAAACTCTCTTAGGAGGTGGGTAAAAGACGGTGAAAAGTTCAATAAAATTTTTATATATCTAAAATTATTATAAAATGACTCTGATGAATTACACTGAACTTATATATGTATTATATATCTATTTTTACCTAAAATAAATTTAAATAAAATGAATAATTATTTAAATAAAAAGTCGGTTTTTAAATAGTAACATAGTGTTTTCAGTATTCATCAAAAATTGAATGTTTTACGAAAAATACCAAAAATTCCCCATAGGCTAATTTCGATATTCCGAATCCAAAATTGAAGTCCAATTTGAATGATAAAATTTATAAAATTTCAAAAAGTAGTTATTACTACTTATAATGGCTAGTTTATATATTATTTTAATAATATATCATTGTTTAGTGAAACCCGGTATTGCGTACTTCACACGCTATCGAGGAAGGTCGTGATTCTGGGTAATGAAAGCCTAGTCTGGGATGCGTATAGTGCAAGCTTCCATTGGGGTTGCGTATAACATAATCAAAACATATTTCATTTATACATTAAAAAAATAGATACTTAATGTTGCATAGAATAATTCCTACAAAACGAATATAAAATTGTATGTAACACGATCCAAGAAAAGTGTTGTGTATTCTGCAGGATAATACAGCGTTGCATATTCCGTGGGATAATCTTGGTGTAGCTTAAACCAAAAGACATAAATGAAATAAAAAGAATATTTTTCATAAAATCTTGGGGTTTTACACTAGTCTTGTCTAATTCTTTGTCATTGTCAGGTGAAACACTTTATCAAACAGATGACATCCTAAGGGAATGGTCATTCTCCGAACCTCCCTTGGGTCATTTGACTTCTAATATAGAGCATCCACTTTAGTCAAACAAATTGGAGAACCCTCTAATGAAATAGGATGGTGATATGTTAAACATGAGGAACAAAATGGCTAAAGGAGAAATACTAATCATTTTCTGGGATTAGGAATATTCTCAATATAATATTCCAGAATTGATGGTGGATGATTGCATTAATGACGTATGCCTCAACATAAGGAATACTCTTCATCATTTGAAAAAATATTATTAACATATAATGAATATAAAAATAAAATAATGGTAATAGTGGGGCTGCAATGAAAAATATACATAGCATCACTCTCATTTTCCCAACATCCAAAGGTTGAAAAGCAAAAAAATAACTCTTCTGCATGCATGCTTTAATGCTCAAAAAAAGGTACGCCAATTAATTTTTCACACCCCATATGATGTTCATATCAGAGGATGGGGCGCACATAGAGAATTTCATACCTCCATAGTCCTCAACGCCCACCAAAAGTGGTATCATGCAATGTTATTGTCCATGGTTGGCTACAATCAAGAAATTTCATCTGTCATTGAATGTACGCTAAAAAATAGGCCTCAACTAGATCTCATTAGTGTCAGGAACAAAGAATAGAAGATGTTGAGTTACGTTTACATCCAGCATCTGAGAATCATTAGATGGTGTCTCACAGAGAGGATGTCAGCACTAAGAGAATGAAAATGTCTAAAATAGAATAGAGATATTTCAAAACAGGTTATTTGAGTGGTAATCAGATAATGTACCCAGCTAATATCCAAACCAAAATTCCCAAAATCAGAAAAGAAGTTGCATGAATTTCAGACCTAGATGTTCAAGAATTTACCCAGCTTACAAGGTCGAGGGATAATTTAATTCAAACATCAAATTAATTAAACAAAGTTCATTTATTTGAAGAAGAAGAACAAGAACATCCCTATACAGTAGGATGGGTGATTTTTCACATCTACAATCCCCTCCTCAATGGAATTCATTTTTCACCCAATTAGAAAAGAAAGCCAAACAAAGAGTGCATGACTGAACTCTCTGAGGACTCACTTTGGGTTACTATCTGCCAAAACGTTCTCGAGAATTCATCATATAGAAGAACAATGTCTCATGGAAGATATAGAGGGAGATATTTTTCAAAAATACTGGCAGAATGCCATCGATGCATTATGCGTTAGTATATGTCAGTAACACCACTGCAGAAGATCCCCTAGAATATGAGTCCAGTTCAGGGGAATGAGAATATGATGTTCTTATTCATAATTTGGAACACATGGAAACAAATTAAGAAGGTCTAAGTTCCCGGAATCTGAGGCCTACCCAGAATCTAGTTATGTCGTAAAATAACCAACTCCCACCGCTCCGGAAGGCTTCTAACAAGTGGAATGCTAATAGTCAGATTACATCTCACTTTTCTACTAGAGAAGGTAAATCTCATTCTCTTGAAGATATATTTTCATAGTTATACGAGGAAATTAAAGAGTTGAAAAGACTCAATAAAACGTTACTTCGATATAACATTTCTTCCAAACGTACTCCCTAGGCATGCCCTCAATTGGTAAATCCAATTGGAGTTCCTCATCAAAGAGAATTTGTAGTAAATACTGATTCAGATAATGAATTCCCATCACCAGGTACACAATCAAACCAGGATGACACACATACTGATAGGCTTGTTCCCATCAGTTATCCAAGGAAAATATCATCACCACAATCAGTGGTTTTGCCTGTTGTTTCCCCCAATCAAGCACCAGTTACTATAACATCAAAGGTTCATGCTCATCCCGATATTACCCAAATTCTTATGAACACAATTAAGGAATTAATGATTTGACTACAAGCTATGGTGTATCATAATAAATCAGTTTAGCTGGAAAATATAGCTTACCCAGAATGGGTGGATGCCATTTCTCCCCCACCATATTTTGTGAATACTACATTACTGATTTTAATGGTTCGGGAGATTCGGAACAACACATTGCAGATTTTGTTTCTAATTGTTATCCCTTGATGGGAAATTCTCAACAAAAAGGCGTAGTAAATCTTAGGTGTTTTGGGAAGGAATTACAAGGACCATCATTTGTATGATATACATGTTTACAATCTTTATCTATTATTGGATGTGAATATCTCTGTCATAAATTCCTTCTTCCATTTAGCTCAACGCTACCAATGATAATGGTTTTTGATATTACAAATTGTAAACAGATGGGTAATGAATTTGTTTAATATTTCATTATGTCATAGAAACGATTAACCTACTCCTTAGGTCCGGTACTCCTTCAAGAAAAGTTGATGCCAATTTGTGTGGAAAATTTGTGTGATGAGTTACGCACACCATTGATCCATGTGAAATGTACGAGTGGGTATCGAAACCTTAATTCAATCACTCAATTGATATAAGATTCTATTATAGAATCAAAGGATAAAAATTGTGTAATTCCATCAACTATGGGAAGGAGGATAGGAAAGGAAGAAGCTTCTTCTGTTACACACTAGCAGGCACCAGTACATGCTTCTAATTCAAGACCATCATCATATCAAAGGGCTCTGCACCGTAATCATGAACATCAATGACTGCCTAATCAAGATGATCAAAGAGATCAATGTCATAATCCATTTGAGTAATTAAAGAACAATGTTTATTCTTTCAAAAATGAACATGTTCTTTGTTAATTCATATTAACTCTGGAAAACAATTAGGTTCAGTTGACAAGGCTGAAAACCCCAAATAAAGAGAGAGATGAAGAACATTCGAATTATATTCCCTTTCACTAGATGTTAGGGCTTCCCATATAGGAGTTTTTTTTCATGGATCTCCTACAAAAGATAGTAGACTCTATACAAGTGAAACTAAAAAGTCCACCAGCTAAAGTAGAACATGTTACTATTACTGATCCAGAGGATAAAGGTGAATTAAAGGAAGTCAAAAGTAAAAATGTGCAGAAATAAAATGATTTGATTATAAGTAAAACGATCAATCAAACTCATGGCCCTCTACGAACATTGTTTAAACAACAAATAGTGTCTTTCACCACTTCTGCCATAGAGAATACTCCTTCATTAAATGGTCAGTCATCAAAGAAACATGATGGTTAGAAGGAAAAAATAGAATTCTAAAAAAAAGATGAGTTAAGGTTAAGGTCAATGTTTTCCTTGAACCTGGGAGATTTCATGACATTTATTTCAAAAGCATGAGCACCACCCTGCCAAACAGAATAACCAAAATTAACCCGTCTAGAATAATCTACATCCGATGAAGAGTTGATCTTTGGTTCCGTCAATGTTATCCACATAAAGAATCCCTATAATAATGGTGATTATGATTATAATGAGCTATAATTTCTTATACCTTACTGGGGAACAAGAGGAAGATGTCAAGGTTAGGGATACAGGGGAAGACGTGAGAATTCTGGACACCTCCATTTTAACTCTACCCCTGCTCAAACAATATATGCGGCATAAAATCATGGAAGAGCCCTTCTATAGGATCAACAGGTACTAGGAATTTCTTCCTGAAATATAGGATTGGTTCTGACACAATTATATTGGAGGAAAAATTAGAAGTCACACAATCATCTACTCAGTATGTAGATAGACCTAGTAATTCAAATCTTAATGACATGTTAATTTTCTGCTTCAGATCGGACACATAATATGTCTATATCAGAAGCATCAACTTCCAAACCACTTGCAAAACCGCATCTCCATGATGGGAAACACATGTCATTGGACAAAAATTATTATTTCTTGAAACAATTGTCCCATGTACCAATCAATTTATCAATATTGGATTCCTTGAATCTGTAAAAATATCTTCTAGAAGCACTCATTGATGCTTTGCTAAGTCATCAAGAGATTGAAACCAAAGTTGCTTCTGTTGTGGATTACCATATAGAGAATGATCCTACAGGATGTCATGTAGTCATAACTTTTATAGATGAAGATGAAGATGATGTTGTACATGCACATATAAGACCCTTGTATCTATCAGAAAATGTCAATGAAGTAGACATCTGATGAGCCTTCTTTGATAATGTCTCTGGAGTCAACCTCATTCCCCTTCGCACACTTCATCGATTGGGCCTGATTGAATATAACTTACCTCCTTCCACTTTAATTTTGAATGGTTATGAAAATAATTAAAAGGAAACTCTAATTATGATTTCACTAAGAAATTTTTTTGGAGATCTTGTGTCTAATTCAAATTTCATGGTTGTTCTTCAGGACACATCTGTCAATATTCTACTTGGAAGACCTTCGATGCATCAACATGCATCCATACCTTCTTCATATCACCAATGCATCAAATATTTTTTTAATTTTCAATTAGGGGTGTTTTATGGTGACAAGGAACCATTCAAAACATGTGAATCTCAATACATTGACGTAGAGTTTAATCACACGAAGGGAACAAAGTCCATGGAAAAGAAGACAACAAGAATCAATGCTCCAAATGGTTTGGAATAGATTCTAGAAAACCAATTCATTCACATGAGTATAGATTATGTGTTTCATATCAATAATATCGAAAGGGTAAACACAAATATAAACACATATCCAGTGGCTTCTATAATTTTAATTGTGGCAATCGAGCCTCATTCTATTAGATAAATGGTTGATTTACTAAGCAGTGATGGAAACATAAATGGAGATGTCATTATTTCATTCTATGAAATTCCAGAAGCCTCTACATTGTCAATTAGAATGAAATATGTTATAGAAATGGAAAAATAATATTAAATTGTTGATTAATGATCCATTATTTCCTCTTTACTGACTGAGAAAGACCCTTCATCATCAGTAGGGTCAAAAATTGTAGCATCTTCTTCAGGGTGTTTGAATATACATTTCTCCCCTGATTATGAATGTTATGCATCATCATTTACATAGATTTTTGAAATAGAAAAAGTAACACATGATTAGGAAGAAGAATAAGATCTCAGCGATGCTCCTCCAGCTTTTGAGTAATGTGTTTCTACCACTATCGATGAGATCATAGAAATAATTCCGGGTAAAGAAGAAGATCCATGCCCCACCTTAATTAGTGCGTCCCTGAAGCATGAAGATCTATACGTGTATACATAATTTAGGAAGAAATGTCAAGATATATTTGTAAGGAATTATATAGAATTTCCCAAGATTAATCACTATGTAGATACATATCATTTTGGTTTGCCAGAAGAACATTGATAAATCAAACAAGCGGCAAGTTGAACACACCCAACTCATGCCTCTAAAATTAAAGCTGAAGATGATAAGTATATAAAGCCTAATTTTTTCAGGGAGGTTCAATATCCCAAATGGCTAGCCAAAATTGACCCAGTTAAAAAGAATAATGGGAAAATAAGAGTTTTCATTGATTTCAGAGATCTAAACATGCATTTTTCTAATGGTGATTTTCCAGTTATGATCAAAGAGAATTTAATTGATTCAATAGCTGGTTATGAATCTTTTTCCATCATGGATGGATACTATAGGTATAATAAAAACCATATGTCCATAAAGGATAAATAATATACAGTCTTTATAGCTCCTAAAGTTGTGTTTTATTATCGGTTAATGCTATTTGGCTTAAAGAATGCATGGGAAACATATCATCGTGCCAGGCACCATATCTTTAAACCCTTCTTTGAGAAATTTGTGGAATGTTGTGTGGATGGTTTAGTGGTCTACTCCAGAAAATGTTCTAATAACTTGGATGATATAGAGACCATATTCAATAAACAGTAGCAACAAAACTTGAAGATGAACCTATGGAAATGTTCTTTCGTTGTAACTTTATGAATGTTCCTCAGCTACGTTCTGCACCATCATGGTATGGAAGTGAGAGGACCATTTTTTGATATACCTAACAATGATATGGGGAGTGAATCTGTGTTGAGGGATTTTTAATCCAATTATAACATTTTATCCCTGCCCCTTATGACTTGTTGGGATCCTGTTCTCTTATTCTATTTTTTCCTATCGCATTAAGTAATAGAAACAAGTAAATATATGGACCCAATATTTTTACAATTTTCACCACTCAATAATATTAGCTACATATTTTACATGCATGGGGATGACCATTTCATGGATTCTACAGTATAATGTGATATGATGTTACAATGGAGTAGCTAAGAAAACAATCCTCTAGCCAGTGTTAGTCCCAACACTTTGGTGGGTGAGAAACAATCCTCTTCCCTAGATTGTGATAGACTAGATCAACTTTCATCCTCTAGCTGGTTCTTTATACTACCTATATATATATTCTACTTCCTTTTTGATAAGTTAGGTTCTGATCTTAGACGTCTTTAGTGCTTTTCACTTGATTACTTGCAATGTAGTACACATGAAATTATTCCTTCTTCCTTTATATTTTTATCTAGTGGAACACCAACAACACTAGAATTATTCTTTCTTCTTCTTAGTGAATCAACCAACTACACTAAAATATATTCTCTCTTCTTGTCTAGAATAACATACACGAATGTGATTATTCACACACTAAAGATCCACTCACATAACATCATCTAAATTAGACAGCCCTGAAAAACTTTTAGCCTTTAGTGGGGCATAATCTGTTCTTCTTCTTGTTGTCTTCATTCTCTTTGACACAGTATAATAAGGACTAGTACTGTAGTGTCTTAATCTATTTCTTCAAATCTCAATAACAACTCATGATTGTATCAGTATAATAACTTCTTCTTTTGGGAAGATATAAATATAGATTTACATCTAGTTCTTCTTTACATTGCAATGCACAACGAGAGTGTTAAACACCAGTCATGTGAGTGCGATTCTATTTCTTTTCATGATTCGAAATGGTTCAGGGTACATTCTTCATCACAAAATCACTTTGAGAGTTCTATGTACATTTAGAAGGCATGTGGGATCCCAATCGTTTGCGTACCCCTTTTTGGGAAACTTATGCACAACATTAATGATTTTAGGGTGAAACATTCATATTTTGTCATGGAAGACCTCTTGCGTGCTACTTCAATATTGCACCTAACTCTCTTCTTGTGCACAACATTACCTTCTATTATGAAACTCTATTTCTTGTGTGAAACTATCCTTTCTTACGTGAAACTCTTAATTCTTTTACACAACTCCCTTTGCGAATATTTCTTATGCCCTTGAGAGCTCTGATTTATTCTAAGTGTTGAGCATCCCCAATGGGAGGGGGTCCCCTCTAATTTATAGACCTCATTGACCCCCCACGTGAAAAACCCCTGATCTGTCACGCAATATCCTAATGCGTCACACAAAACCCAATTTGACATTTCTTTGGGCGCGTAAGTATTATTCAAGACAAACTTCTATGTTGCTAACTTATTTGAATCTTTCACTCACTTGACGTCTTTGTCATTTATCGACGTTTGGACGTCCAATCATGACTTGCGCGCAAAACCACATTTTGTGGTGCCTTTGGCGGCTATGTTTCTTTTGCACCTGCCTCATCTTGATAGAAATTCATTGAATCATTCTTGAACTTCATTCCTTTAACATTTTTATGGTTGGACCTCAAAACATGCCTCACGCACAAAAACCCATTTTACATCACCTATGTCGCGTATGTCTCTTTTGCACTAACCTTTTATTTCACGCACTTATTGAATATTTCACGTGCTTCCTTCCTTTTTCATACATTGATGTTCGGATCATGGAACACCACTTGCGTGCAACATACTGAGCCATATTCAAACTCACACAAAACATCCTTTTCCAAAAACACAATTCTTCATCTCCCGTTTTTCAGGACCTAAAATTTGGAAAACACTTGAAAACGATGCCACCTTAAACTGCTCTTTTATGCCACCCCAGATTGTTCGTTCCTTTTTCATTTCTCTCATCACTACATCTCATAAACATTCTTCATATTTCATTATGAAATACACTATCGTGATGTATATATTTTTGTAGATTAGCTTCAGTATCATCATAGTTATAATGGGCAGTACGGAAACTTCCCTATCTTCCAGCATCATCATTCCTTCCAATAAAAACTGTATATGACTGGCATCATAATTACTACACATTTCCATCATAAGGCTTGAATCACAAGTTCTCTTAACTTATGATATTTTTGGAATACATATTAGAAAAGAAACATCTAATTTTTGACAATTTTCATTGGAAAATTAATTTCAATGTACATCTTCATCCTTGCTTTAAATCCTCAATTTCTTTTGGAGGGTAAATTCCAAAAAAATACAGTCATCCCTCTTCATCCAAAACTGGAGGCTTTATCCTTGTTCAAGGACATTCCATGTTGTATACAATGTATTACCTATGATATATGTATTTTGAACTATAAGAACAGTGCAAAAATTGGCTAATTTCAAGTCAATGTGTAATTCATGACAGTCATAGAATGTCAAACACTTCCACACCCTCTCTTCTTCTTCAGCCATAATTCACTATTAAAAATACTCATTATTCCTCAATTATCTTCAGTTATATAATACATCAGTATTCTATTCCAATCATCCTCAAATGGATGATATTTTAACATTCTTAATTGTTGAAAACATTGTGTCACCTTTGATACAAGTTCATTGAACCTAGGATCAGTTCATCAATCGTCTGGGTTTACTTCATGGAAAATTATCCATGCATGACATCCAATTCTATGATTAAATAAAATTCTCCATGAATCCTCACTTCAGCTGATCTCCATTAAATATGGAGTTCTTATTCATCTCTATCATCATTTTGACCTGCATTGACAACTGTTGACAACAAATACAATCTTTATACACAATATGGTCACAATACGATGTTGATCCTGAGAAAACACTCTCATTCATAAAAATGTCACCTCCTCTAAATTTTAAAGAGTCAAGAAGACTCCAAGGAAACTTGGCTAATATTTGGTGATATATTGCCTTTTTGGAAGGCATGTGTTTACCGTTCACAATATTAATGATGAAGGGAGTCAAATACCAATGGACTAAAAATTTCCAAGAAGCATTTGATACCATCATGAAATATCCCTTGATTCCATCGGTATTAATGGAACATGTTGAAGGACAACTGCTTATCCACTATGGGACAGATTTAGATTGATCAATGGGTTCCTTCCTTGCCCAACAGAATGATGCTAAGAATGAAAAAAGCCATTACTATCATAGTCGAACTATTCTTAATGAAGAAAAAAAATATTAAAATATTGAAAAGTGATTCCAAGAATTAAACTTTGTAATGCAGAAATTAATGCATTACTTGCTCCATCCTGAGGTCCAATCTATGTCTCAGAATAACCCACTCAAATTTATCCTTTTTCGCCCCATGATTACAGGGCATCTGTCACGGTGTGCAGTAATCCTACAATATTTTGATATCTAGTTTGTACCCCATAAGGCAATAAAAGGCCATGATTTGGCCAACATCCATGATGAACATCCATTTGTGGAAGATACATCATTAAATACTGAGAATCCTGAAGATGAAGGTTCTCTATTTAGGATGATTCCCAAACATGGGAAATGTAATTTGATGGTGCCTCGAAAAGTCCCATAGGGAAGTGAATGGAAAACCTAAAACTCAACAAAGATGGGTTTGGAATTTTACTTATCTACCCAGAAGAAGAAGTGTTGCCTTATTCCTTCCAATTTTCAAAATGTGGTACCAATAATGATGAGAAATATCAAGCTCTCATTATAGGTTTGGAATTGGAACTCCAGGTCCAATTGAATCCCTTAAAATTGAAGGGTGATTCAAAATTAGTTATCAAACATATCAATGAAGAATATTCTATTAAAAAAGAAGAGTTAATCCCTTTGTGTGATTATGTCATAAGGTTTATGGCTGAATTTCCCTCAGACCTGACATTGTCTTATGTCCTATAATCACAAAACGCTCAAGATGATGCACTATCTAATGCAGCTACAACCCTGGAATATCCAAATCGGGATGATACAATCATTAATATATCCCATCTTTGAGTGGAATCACCTTTTGTTCAAACAAGAATAGAGGAAATTAATGAAATCAGTCCTATTTATGAGCCATATGGTCATACCACGAGATGGGGAACATCTATCCTAGAATATATTCAAAATGTAGTACTTCCACCGAATAGGGATGAAAAAGAACAGATCCAGAAATGAACGGCCAATTTTAATCTTTATGATAATACAAACCATAAAACAATCCTCTACAAATGTGGCCTTGATAGAGTCCTCCATAGATGTAATGATCGAGATGAAACTACACTTGTCATGAAAGAAGTGCAATCAAGAACTTGTGGTGACCACCTATCTAGGCATAGACTGTCTAATCAGATCCGAAGTCTTGGAAACTTTTGGCCTTCAATGACACAGGATTGCAAAAATTTCACACTAAAATTTCATCCCTACTATGTGCATTCCAACATCATTCCTCAACCCCCAGAGTTTTTACATACATCAAAAAACTCCTAGCCATTTACCACAAGGGTAATGCATGTAGTAGAGCCATATCCACCAGCTAGAGCTAAATAGTTAAAATATATTTTTACTGATAGTGACTTATTTTATAATTGGGATGAGGAAATACCTCTAAAAGAAGTTGGATCAAAAATCATAATTAGTTTTGTCAAAACTAATATCATCAGAAGATTTGGTATCCCTCATACTGTTATTATGGACAATGGCACCAATTTTTGTTCTTCTGAGGTAAAAAAGTTATATCAGGAACACAATATCAAATCCAACCATTGATCTCGCTATCATGTGACATCCAATGGGTAGATAGAGGCCTTTAATAAGACCCTAAAAAATATACTCCAGATGATGGTGGATAAGGAGAAGAATTCATGTCATGATAAACTTTTGATTGCTATATGGGATTATTGTACTACTACCCATATTGCCACCTAGGAAACTCTTTATTCTTTAGTATATGAAACAGAAGCAGTTTTCCCAACTGCTATTCAATTACCTTCACTTTAAGATTCAATTTGTGATCAATTGTCTACAGACGAGATGTCTCAGAAACAGTTTGATGATTTGGAGTAGTTAGATGAAAGAATATAGCATACTTTGCATCACTTGGAAGTCTACTAGAACATAATAGAACAAGTTTTCAACATGAAATTTCACCTACATTTACTTCTTAAAAGAGATTTTTTTTCCTCATGACTCCACTGATTCCCGGAAAGAAACCTCAAAATCATGAACCAATGTTGGAAGGACCTTATTCTATATGTATGGTTTTATCAAATGAAGCTTATACCTTATTCTCAATGGATGGTGGGCTCATTAAAATTCCATCCAATGTAAGATTCATGAATAAATACATTGTGTAATTGTAAAAAAGTCATCTCTGAAAGACATTAAACTGCATAGCCCCATCATCCTAGCTGCATGATGATAATATCATAGCATCTTATTTCCTCATTTCATGATATTAAACTGCACAGTGCTCCATCCAATTCTCTTGACATTAAACTACAAGACATCATTCATCCCTGTCACATGATATTGGACTATACGACCAACATCTTTTATGTTATGATCTTCTATAATAAGATATCATTGACATCATTTCTATTCATTAGTGGCATGCCATTCCCTCTCTTCCCAGGGTTTGATTCCGATCTTCATAGAGTCCTTTTGTCAAGAACAGTATATGGATTGATTCTTATTCCCAATGAGATAAGTGGAGATGTATAGATATCCAATTTTGGGCCCAGGCACAATCAATAAAATCATTAAATTTTCATCTCTCCTCCATTATATGAATCAGATCTATATAGACTATTTCCTTAAGATATATGGTTTGTCCCTTATACCATTTTATGCCATAAATTTGACCATTCTCATAGAACATGTCAAAAGTCACCATTATCCATGTCAAATTCAATTGGCATGAAGATTGATTGTTTCAAGAACTGTGTTCAACTTGATTCTCATTCACAGTGAGATACATATAGGCACCTAGATCTCAAATCATGGGCACATACACGATCCATAAAAAAACTCTTTTCCATAAGATTTACATAGGTAATGTTTAAAAAACTATGTTTGGATTGATTCTTGATCCAACAAGGTATGTATTGAGTCCAGGTCTTATATTTTGGATCAGCCATCACCTAATCATAATACCGCTATTCATCACTTACATCACCTTTGTGTTATAGAAGAAACCTTCATTCCTCCTTCATTATCACCCCGAGAATATCTCACATGGGATAAGAAATTTGATAAAAGGAATCTATGTATAAGTTAGGTATCCCAATTCCTTTTTGGGATCTCAATGGTCTATGTTGCAAGACTTTAAAAGTCACAACAGACGTCCTCGCTTTAGGATGATAAACTGAACTGTCATTTTCAGAACTACGTATGGGTTGATTCTCATCCCATTGAGATATATTGTGATGATTATTACTTAAATCATAGTCCCAACCATGAGGAATTTTTCCCCCTTATCTTGCATTCAGCAGAAACAAAATCTATGCAAGATTTTTTTATTTTAGGTTTTCTCTTTTGATTACTCATCATGGAAGCAAGAATTTCCCAATTTTACATATGAGTTGGATCTAGATAAGGACTCAAAATTAATGGTCAATATTGTTTCAAATATTTCTCATGTTCATTGAGAATTCCATACATTCCATATTTCTCACTCTTAATCTTTAATATTTTCATATCTTCATAATCTTTCTTACAGTTTCTGGTGACATAGTTTCTAACATCTGAGATATCTTTTTCCTGACTATACCAGATGTTCCCTTAGGTGGCCTTGCATATGTTGCCTACATAATAGACCTGTTAGTCCAAATATTCCACTATTTAGCTATGCATAATTTGACATAATTGGACCTATATAATACATCCCCCATAACGGGTTTGTCAAATGATTCCATCTTCATTCTTAATTACGGTATCATTGTCCCCATTAAACATTTCCATTATCTTTCTCTTGATCTGAATGACTACCGGACAATGGTGTACAAATTTTTCTCTCCACATGTTCAAAGAAATATAAAATATCATTGGATCATTTGGATATATATTTTGTATATTTTTTCCATCTCTAGTCTTAGTTGTATTACATAATACTACAAAAACCACAAATCCTACATTTGGTTCTGACCTTCATAGGATTCCTATTGCTTCGATTCATTTAAATAACGGTTGGAAATACCCTATACATATTTAGGTACCTTTCCCCATAAACCAAAATCTATGCATTGGTAAATCTGAATCTCCATAAGAATTCGTTATCTTTTAGTAATAGAATGTCATATTTCTGAGAGCTCTTTATCCTGACTCTGCAGTACATGCCCTTAGGTGGCCTTGCATAATTTGCCTACATGACAAAATTGTTAGTTAAAAGATCCAACTATTTGGCTATGAATCATATGTCCATTTTGGCCCTACATAATACATCCCTCATAACTAGTTTTTCAAATAATTGTAACTTTGTTCTGGGAAAAGACTTCATCTAATGCTTTTAGCCCTTTTTCCATATCATTCTTCAAATCTAGAAATTACCAAATCCCAGTTTACTATTTTCCCTTCCTTACCTGAATATGGTAGTACATATCTAAACAATTTATCATGAAATTGGTAGAGACTCATACCTTTGGTCAAATCTAAATACATTAAAAACACACACAATTTCGTCACTACATGACTTAAAATTGAACAGTACATCGTCTTCACTGCATGACTTAAAATGGCATAGCATAGATTCAAAAATTCCCATTTCTGATAAATTTTAACTATTCCTCATACCTCATGTTTTATAAATATGGTTTTACTATTCATGACATATGTTGGTATAAAATATCCCATTCATTCTTAAAATTATAATCCTTGAAAAAACAACCCACTATGATCTTGGGTCACCCAAATCTTATTTTCCACTATTTATGAGTAGAAAAATGTTAAATACATAGATAAAACTTTTTCCGGACAATGAAGTTCCTACCCTTAGTTGGCCTTTCATATTTTACCTACATAATAGTCTTTTCAGTGAAAAGATTCCACAATTTGGCAACTAAGCATATGCCCCAGTTGGCCCTGTATAATACAACCTCCATAACGTGATTTGACAAATAATGGTAACTTCCTTTTTGAAAGAGATTTTATGTATGTTGATATTGTTTTTAAATTTTTTGACCATGAAAAAATTCATGGCTCAATATTCCCCTTGGAAATATTTAATTTATATTAAATCTATTCTTTTCCAAAGTGTCTTGTTTGGGATTAAACTTTAAAATTTATGGTCAAATATATTCTATCATAAATACTATCCCTTTTTAATCTAACATGCATGACTCTAAACTGCCAATAACAAATGATATGGTACTCATTAAATTGAGAACTCAGCAAGGGAACTATAATCAAATGGAAAGTCCCCACTCACTAAACGTACATTTCTGTATTATTTAGGTAATTTTGAGAAATAAAACGTCAAGATATATATTGTTTCTGGGGATTTCCATATAAATATAGAGAAAATAAAACTATTTTTACTAGGCCCAATGGCTTTAGTAAAAAAAAAGTAGTTAGTGAGAATGAAAACATTAATGAATGAGGAAAAAATGCTTTTCATTTATGAAAATGTTCACAAATGGGAATACATAAATTAGAGTCTCTTTATTGTTAAAAAATAAGAAATTATAAAATAATTTCTACATAATTCCTCATTTGTTTGATAGCCTCTTAAGCCATGTCAACTACCTGTTGAAGCTCATTTATATTACAAGCCTCACTCTCTTTATCATCTATTGATTAATCTTGTGCTCTTTCTATCTCCTCGGCATAATCTCGTTTACCACAATTTGAATTTCTTTGAATTTGAAACTACCAAATCCTAGTGTGATTAACAGAGATGAATGTCATGAAATTTTTTAAGGCAGTTCATCAAGAGGAATCTAAAATATTATATTCCAGATGTTCTCCATACATTGTGTCATGCAAGATGAAGAGACTTCTGATGTTTTGAGTCTGATTTAGAATCCCTACCATAAGGAAGAATATATTCTGGGACTATTGCACTTAAAGAAGTTCCCTATTTTGATTCTTCCTGAACAATGGATTCTCCACCTTCCAATTTTGTTTTGTTTGATGTAGAAGCTTCATCTCTATTCATAGACATCGAGGTAGATAGGTCTATATGGTAAATCAAGAAGAATGGTTATGTTTAGATTAAATTGATAAAAAAGAAAAGGAAATCAAAATATTATCATCTCTTACCTAACAGTAGTTCAGCAACATGAGAAGAATCCTTCCCAATATTCTCAGTTTCAACAAATTTTTTTGATGTCTCTGGATAAGGAGTTATATTTTTAATATGATCAATATATTCATAGTTAATCTCATAAAGATCTATTATCTCAATATCCACATGATCCAATGTCTCCGCAATGGTGGGATTGATGTTAATATCAACACTTCTTTCAAATATTGTTGTGTCTGTAATTTCTTTAGATGGAACAACATATTTAAACCAACTATGGTTAAAAGATTAATTATAAGAATATTAACATAACAAATAATGAGAACTCATGTCCAGTTTATTCAATAAAAGGAACTGAAAAAGCATCTAAAACATTTGATATATCAATAGGTTCTAATATCTCTTCAAAATACATTCCAAGGATCATCATTTCATCCAATGATATCTCAGATCCCATGTTAGTCTCACCCGTGGGAGCACATGGCATGTTTCCTTCACAACCTTCCTCCACAATAGTTATGGGGTAAATTTAAATTGATTCCAGATGTTCTAGTGCATGTGATGAACCTAAAAGTTTCACAGAATGAATGTGATTTGTAGTTACATTATATTCCCTATGATGTATGATTGATTTACCAAAAGCCTCCTCCCCTCAGATATTAGAAACATGAGCAGTGTTGGGAATATTTTTTGGTTATTTGGTCTTCAATTCCACTTCTAAAACAACTAAATTAGCATGAATTTGTGTCTATTTAATAGCACATTCTATGGATCCTTGAACCTTATCAGTAGTTTCATTCAAAGAATATATAGACGAATATCGTGTAATTGTAAAAAGAGTAAACACTTTTTTCATGAATAAGGTATACAATTCATGATTATTAGGGAGAATCACCAATGATATGAAATAACTTAACCATGGATATCTTTATATGGAGCATTATCTTTTTCCCCTTCATATAAGGGCTTGAATCTTCATTCTCAAAGATAGGTAAAGGATATCACAATACCCTTTATATTTCATCTTCCATGGCCTGTTGTCCTAGAATTATTTCTCCCGATTCAAGGGGTGATCGTGTAGCTCCAAGAGAAGTGCCTATAGAGCTATATTGTGGTGATGGAATTTCAGTTTTCATTCTACTACCCATCAATATGTTAAGACTATATTTCTCTTCTGTTACAATATATTGACTAAATTTCAAGATGAAAAATGGAAGAGACTGCGAGATAAAGTAAACATACATATTTTAGATCTACAAAGTCACACCACTCTTCGTCTAATGAAGGATTAAACCCTTTAGTGGTACCATGTTCAATCTTTTATTTCACCCAATTTGTGGTAAGAAATGATTAATCAGTGGAATATATGGGCATTTCTATCTCTCAAATGTAGGTCATCACCTCATTGGTATTATCCTTAAAAAATGTCAGAAGAAGCCCTCAAATCCCCTACCCCTAGAATATGCATTCCTTTACACAGATCCATCCACATGATCTCGGTGTCATATTATAGACTCTTCCATGTTTGAACAGCCTATGGATGTAAATATTCAGAATTTATGTCAGAGGGTTGTAAAGTGGATCCTAGAGCCTTGGATTTGTGTTTCTTCCCAACACCCACAATCACAGATGAGGGATTAGAATATAGAACTCATTATTTTTTATAATGTTTTTGACTTGATTGCTTCAATGTGACTTTATTTGGTATTGTTGGAGTGGCATTATTAATTCTTACAGGATAGTTATATCTGGCACGATGTCTTTTTAGTGAATTTAAAGGATCATCATCTCTACTATCTGAATCATGTGAGTCAGCCCCTAATGATGATGAATTATATTCCAAACAACATGGTTTCTTCCTTCTACTTCTCTTCACCCCCACATGAGTGATGAAATAATTTAATACCCCTTCATGGTTAGATGATACCTAGTTTTTGGCAAACCAGAAATTTAATCTACCTACTCCATCAATGACATGTAAATTAAATACTTCTTCAGTCCTCTCCATAGATGTCAACAACCAAAGTTTTCTAGAATCCATTGGATGTTTCGTAAATCTGACATGAACATGAAGGGATATAGTATTTTGATGTATAAATTTTAATTGACGTGAAAATATATATGGTGAATTGGCC
The DNA here is from genome assembly GCA_963277665.1 of Viscum album. Classification (NCBI taxonomy): domain Eukaryota; kingdom Viridiplantae; phylum Streptophyta; class Magnoliopsida; order Santalales; family Viscaceae; genus Viscum; species Viscum album. The sequence continues at coordinate 987,128,544 of OY728139.1, read as the reverse complement.
TCCCATATGATTTCTCCATCAATTCTACTCACCAAAAAACCATCTTAGAAAGCTAGAATATATGACCACAATTCCAAACTAGCCATCCCATCATCCCTAAGTCACCTCATATGTGGATTTCCAAATGAAAGGAAATTAAACTCCTTCTGCATTCTTAATGTATCATTGATGTTATAATCCTTCAATGTCAATGGTGAAGTACTAACAAAAGCCTCAAAAGATAGTTATAAAGAACTTTAAAAAACCTGTACTACACTTTGTACAACATAGGTCATGATGTGAGTTACAGTCCATCCCCACAACACTTGGAATGTTCCCTCTATTCTAAAGGGAGAATTCACATTGTAAATATGCAGAAAACTCCTATGAATCTTATACAAAACAAGAGTAGCCAACCATACCAAACTTTTCTCCACCGATGTAGCCACAATATTAAAGTTTCCTAGCCTTACGCCTCCTTTGGAGTCTTGGACTAGTAATAAATACATGCTAAGCCACATGGCTAAGAAATGTTCCAGATGTGTCTATGCAGAAATGTTTTGGTTGACTAAATATCCCCATTTATCAAAATATCATTTTTCCTATGTTGGCCATAAAGTATCAGGGGTACCCCTCTTCTATGAATTTGTACAACTAGTCGGAATGATTTAAGTGTGACCCTTTTCCTTCTTCATTATCAAAAATATTTCTATCTCCTCCTCTAGATGAATATCCCGCCAATGCGAGACTACATGGTGGTCAGATTCTCGAGTTTGTTAAATATTTTCATCAACTCATGAACAAAAGATATTTTCTTCTCTGAGTCATTCCACATCACCTTGGGTGGAATACACTCATCATACATATCTCAATGTTTGGGAGCTCCATTAATCTTGTAAACATCCGACAAGATGATTCCTACCACTCTGTGTATTAAATGGAAGGAATTAGTCTCTGGACTCCATCGGATTAATAATTCCATCACGAAATCATCATTCTTGTACACATAAATTTTTCCAACCTAGACATCTTCATAAATCCCGACGACATTCAAGTCATCCTTAAATTATGCACAGGTCTTATGAACCCAGTATGCCAACATCCACATAGGTTTTACACCTCCTCCTGGGTGGTAGTACCAACTTTTATTCCAACCCCTGGACTGATCTGTCTGATAATCCCAATAGATGGAAGAATAACATTGTGGTTGCAATTATGGTGTGTGTGCCATCAAATCTAGAGCACATTGTATATGATGCATTATATGATCTTTCTCAAAAGTCATAGGATTAAAAGATGAACCCCCAACAGAATTATTGGCAGAAAAAAGTAGGTATAATCTTGAAACCATGAATGTGGGACATAGTTCATTGGATTTGGAACATTCACATCCTGCAAATGGAAAGAGCTATACAAAGACAGATAGTTGCATCCGAGGAAGCTGAAATGACACTTCTTCAAATATTTTTCAATTTCTGGAAGGGTGGTGTCACAAATGTCAAAGTAATCATGACCAATGACATTCATCTTTTCATAAATCCTCGTTATGGAAATATCAATAGCAATTCCAATTATTTTGGGAGGCATTGAACATGAAAAAGGATTGAAATAATGTTTTATTTAAGATTATTTTATGGTGATTTACAAAAAATTGGAAAAGTAATTATGGAATGAAAGCATAAACATGGAATGAAATCACAAATCAGTGCACATGTATGGCACCCCACATGTAGTGCACAACTAAAAAATATGCAGAAGAAGTGCGGAGAAACATAGTTGTATGCATCAAATAATGCTAGCTTGTCGAGAGTTGAAATTTCAGAAGAATCAAGGATTTTGGTGGAAGGGAAGCGATTATATATAGCTGATGTATGTTACCTATGTTCCAGATTCATGCACTCTGCAAACTTGTGAGTCCAGTTTCTCATTGAGCATAACACTTGTGCTCCCCAGTACTCTTTTCCTTCTCCATAAATACTTTACCTCAGTATAGGATTCTCTTTTAATTTTAGATCTAACTCTGAGGGGGGGGTATTTTGTTGATACTCCATTCTGTCAATGAGACTAAAAAATGGCAAAGGGCATCCCCTTAGAAATAAAAGGGGGAAATACATGATGAAAATTAAGATAGGTAAAGGCATGAATTTTGAATCACCATAGTTTAACCAAAACACTGTCAGTGCATAACTCACTTGCACACCCAATTCCATGTCTCCCAAGGTCCCCTTTTTTCCTATAAACGGACCCTTGGGGACTCTATTGTTATAAAAGAATTTTCTAGAGGCCTAATTTTTGCGGTGGTCACCATAGTACATCACCCTAGTCTTCAGAAACATTCAATGTAGTTCTTAAACACCTTAAGCAGTGGATTTAAGGGAGGACCATTGGACTTAAATCCTTTAAGTGTTTGAAGACCATAACACTTTCTCGCCTAAAGCGCCCAACCTCCCAAAATCAAAACTGCTTGTGCGCTGCCTATTCCTTTAATAGAAACATCAGAGCCACACATTTAGGAAAACATGGGAATAATATTGAAGGCTTGAGAAAGGTCTCTCCCAAGTATTACCGTACAGGTTGATCATCATTTAAGTTAAAATCAGGTCACCCAACACTAATTTTGAGCCCATACTTGCACGCTTGTACCTACTTGAGTACTGATAATTTCGTGCTTATACCTACTTTGGAACCCATACTTCTGCGCTCGTACCTTCTTGGGAACCCCACTTTGATTCACTCACTCTATTCAGTCTATAATCCATCTGCCTTCAATAAAGACATTAATGGAAAGGCTTCTACTTCCTTGGATCCCTTGTCGAAAAGGGATTCTATTGATACCTAAAAAAACCTCCTGACTTATCAAACCATTGGGAATGGCACATCAGCATGTCTCCTATTTGAGTTTGTATTTCCACAATCATAGGGTTTCCACATTTGTTTCAAAATGGGGTTAGGATTCATTGAATGCCTGTGGGATTGTATATCCACATTCACATGGATCATTCTCCTAGGAAAAGTGTTGGGATATTCCCGGTTCTGAGAATAAGTGTTGGGTCCCGACCTCTCCCTTCTCAAAGAGATGTAACCTCAAATTTATGGCAGGGAAGGTACAGTTCAAAACCACATGGAGAGTGTCCCTCTCCAATCCTAATCCACCTGGGTAACCAACCAAGTTGAAGCCCCCCATATTTTCTTGGAGAAGGTATCCTTATTGCACCTCATCTCTTCATCGGTGACAAAGGCCAAAGGTGAGAGGGGCACATGGACCTTTGATACCATGTCTCCCTCCCTTTGAGCTTTGTCACCATGGAAATCGATCCTACTATAATCCCCTAACCTTCATTCCTTATTCATTCTATTTAGTACTTTTTCCAATGTTATGAGAACAAATGGAAGGCTGGTCACCTCACCGTTTTCTCAAGATGATTTTACGTAGTCCACCTTGGGCACCATAGGTGCACCCTTATCCACTAGTGGTGGAGGAAACATGTTAGTGCCTTTGTTAATTCTTTAACATCCTATTGTTTCTCACACCGAGAATGACTCGCATGGTCTTAGAGATTTGTTATGGTCACAACATTTTCACAGTTGAATGAACTATGTGAACTCTAATTCACACCATAATTGGGATACGTAGGAAGCCCTCTGAGGGCCCGAGCTCACAAGATATTCTTTTCAAGAATCCATCCTTAATTACATTAATATATTCATACTCTTGAAGAGTAATCCCTATATTAAACCCCTAAATCACTAAGGATTCCTTTTCATGATGTAAGCACAAACCCATTTTTCTTAAATGACTATATTGTTCTATGATACCCCAATCAAACTTTGTGGGCTTTGGTTTCCATCCATATAGTATATGTAGGAAGCCTCCTTGAGGTTCAATCCCCACACCTCCAAATCCACCCTGTTTTCCATGGGCCATATTCCCAACATGGTCTAATCATACATGAAGATCCATATTCATTCTATGTTCTTTGGGCTGTTTATGTATAAGTCCAACACCCATGCATTGACTACGAATCTTTCTCTTAAATTTCCTTATAACATTACATCAATCTCTATGGTAGGGTCCTTATCACATTACCATAAAAGGTATGATGTGTCCTATTAAGTGGAACAGAACTAAAAGGGTTCTGAATTTTTTCACATGGATACATGGGTAACCCATTTCATGGTTATTATCCCATAATCAAAACAAAACATCATCTCCCTAGGTGACAATAAATCCCAGAGTGTCTCGCTGAGTGGCTTAAAAACAAGTATCGTTTTAATAATGATTAAAATAATATCTAAAGTGTATATGAGAGGATAACATTGATGGAGAACCTCGAGTACTTATAGATATCTCAATTAATAACTAACCTTAAATAGTTACGAATGATTTTGAATTACATTCAAATTAATAACTGATTTCAAATTCCAAGGAAAACTTATGTCATGCTTGGTAAATTAATAAGGATTCACGAACACGTCTAAAATTTATAATGAGAGTCCTAGAGTAGATAATAATTCCTCCCAAAAGGGTGTGATGATTCTGACCTCCCATCCTCTCGAACAATTATCATCCTTAAGTATCATAAAAGATCAAATATAATGAACACCTGCCTTTACAAAGAATGTCTCTTTCGGATAAAGAAATGTTGGGTGTTTCCGGTGCCATGAATAAATTTAATGGAACCCTACTAGAAGAAATTATTCTTAAATTGGAGCACATGTTTCAAGGACCTAAAAAACACATATCATAACCTATTAAAAAAATATAGTGTTCATAATAATTTCAACAAAAGCATAACCCACATCATGAAAAGGGTTTAAAAAACATATAACTTGTGGAAGAGAAATGAGTTTCATAAAAATAATTCTATAAAAACATAAGCCATTTATAGAAATAATATCAATGTAAACATTGAATAAATTCTCCATAAATGAATGAGAAACACTAATGAATGTTAAAATATATGGGAAATATTTTGAAATATAGTTTAAAAAAATTTCATGATGGAAAAATCTTAGCTTCTTTAATTAAGTATTTTTAATGCATAAAACCTTCTGGAATAATTTTTTTTGAAACTACAATGAAAATTTATAATGAATACTAGAAATCATTATGAAATCTGTTTCCTTTATATATTAGATTTGAATAATTTTTTAAAAAAAATTTATTGGATATACATTAAAAAAATAAAAGAATGATTAAAAATTTACTGAAATCCATTTTATTGAAAATATTTTGAGAACTTATAAATATATATTGAAAATGTTTTTAAAACAATTTCATTGGAAAAAAATACAAAAATTTATAATTAAATCTTCAAATTTTTTTAAAACCATTTCATTTATAAAATAATTATAACATATAACGAAATCATGAAAATGTTTTGAAAACCATTTCATTGCATTTTTTAAAAACATGTAAAAAAATGAAAACGTTTTGAATACCACTTTCCATGAAAGTTAATTTTTTTGAAAAATAACTTATAAATTATCCTTATACAAATTCAATATAATATTATATGAAATAACAACCATTAAACTTGTACATGTCATACCAGGTAAAAAGATCATTCCCATTTACATGGTTAGAAGTTTAGAAAAGTTACTTGTTCAAAAAGTGACAATAATATTCTTGTGAAGAGATTGGTAAATGGAAACAATATTAAAAATTTCAGTTAATGATTACTATAGTATAGTACAATATTCCAAGAACCTTTTTTAGAAAACACAGATATCTGAATGAAGAGAGTGTAAGGTCAGGATTTCATAAAAACACATACTTAACTATATTATGTAGAAACGAGTGTAAATATGGTACCAATACATGAATATATCTTGAATAACCAAAGGGTAAAATATTTGATGAATTTATTGAGATATGGATCATTATATTTAATTAAATAAGTATAATCATTAACAATCATGAAAAGTGATGACATTTTTTCAATAAACACATACCACATTATTACATGGGATCATACTCTACATGTAAGAAAATTAAATTAAATAAATCCTAAAATATCATTAATGAATTTAAAATAAAGATATATATTGTAAAATTTAATTTTATACACCTTTATCGATAATTTAGGGGCCTAACATAACATGAGTCTCATAGAGGGAAAATTGAGACAAAACTACAATTCTTATTTGGTATCTTTTGAATCCTTAACACCATAAAAGAATTACAATTAAATTTACTTGTTAATAACTATAAATAAATTTATAATAAATATAGAATAAATTAATGGGATTTACATAAAACACAAAAAAGTAATTAGTGGAGAAAACAACATGTATCTCAGAGAAATAATAACTAAGATGAAATCCCTTTAACTTGTGTTTTTAACCTCAACATACTCATTCAACCCAGCATTATAATAAATATAAATTTGTTCAAAGAATTTTATATAACAATATTAATATATATTATACCATATATTTTTTGATTATAACCTTCTATTACCTTCTAGTTAACCAGCTTATGTTAAAGTTTCATATTCGGAAAATATTTGCATTGTTCTTCGCATCTCTCTTAATTTGTTATTTAATTGAACCTTATTCTTATATCATTGTTCTACAATGTAAACTGTAATATAAATAAAATTAATATTCAATATACTTGTATTATAATAATTCAAATAATATTGAATTATGAAACATAATACACTATTCCTAGAGAGGACAAGGCGTATGTACGCATGAATGTTATTTCCATTAAATTGTCATGTTGAAGGAAATAAAGTAAAAGACACACACACACACATACATATATATATATATGTATATGAATACATATTATTATTATATAATATTTATTATTACATATATATCACATATATATTACTTACATCCATCATTAATACATTCCATGTAGTGTATGAACAATTCAGGCCGCTTTGAGGGGGTGATAGTACGCACTTCGTCAAATTTAATTTTCATATTAACACAAAATGGGATGTATAAATTTTTATGGTTTAAAAAGAATAATATAAGATTATATACATAATAAATAATATATACCTCATATATATGTGTTTCCATCATAAGATCCACAATGAGAGGTGGCAATGTAATATTGAACAATAATTGGTTAGCGATGCGGAGGTCTGCCTACATGTAAACCATATGTTCGTTATCCATTAGAATGATGTTTATATAAGTTAAGGTCATAATATCAACATAAAATGTCCTAATATAATTAATATAATGATTTTTTAATATTATAATGTAATTGGATGATTTGTGGTAGTGGAGAAGGAAAAAAGAAGTATGAGGGAAGGTCTTACCTCCTAATCGTGTAACTCATTTTTGGTTTTCACCAATGGGTTCCCTTTGATGGATTTTTGACCAAAATAAAATTATAGAAGGAAGGGATTAATTATTGGGAGATACATTGGTAGATATTTTATCATGGAAAAGATGTGTGAGAGGTTTGGGGAGGTGGGAAGAAAGGATTCCTTTTATAATGGATGATGGGTGACACTATTGTATTATTTTTATAGAAATGAACCCCACCAATAATTTTTTATCTAAAGCAGTTAATAATGGATAAATGTCTTAAAATGTGTTTATATGGTCTATATATGTGAATAAACGTTCTTTAGGATATGTGTATTGGTTTTTTTGGTCCTTAATGTCATGTTTATTCCATTATTATGCTTAATTTGAACTTAAATGTTGTAATTAATTTTAATTACTACAATTATATTTTTGGTTAAAAACTAAGGTTACATTATTAGAAATTATAAAGTGTTATGATTCCAAATATGGAATACGTTTTTCCAAATTACATTCACAGATGTTCCAAAAATTAATATAAATATAATCCAGCTGTCGAGGCCACAATGTGTGGTTATAAAGTAAAAATTATCAAATGATTGAAATGTTTTTATACCCAATTTCAAAATGAGATTGGTTCCCATGCATTGATTGGATTAAATGATAAAAAATATAATATAATTAAACATTTAAACCAGTTTAATTTATAATTTATATTTATAAATAAATTACAATAAAAAGTAGTTTAAAATTAAAATGTGGTATTAGTCACTATTTACCCTAAAATGACATTTCTCGGAAAAATACAAATAAATCACAATAAGCTAATTTTTACATTCTAAATTCAATATTGAAATTTATTTTATCAAATTAAATTTCTAAATGTGTCAAATAATAATAATATTATTTTTCAGAGAAGGAAATTAAAAGTATTGTTTTGAGAAAACATTATTTTAAAAAATAAAAGTACATTACAAAAATTTATATCATTCATTATCAAAATATTATATATATATATATATATAACCACTATAAAAAATATATTAAACGTAGTTATTACTACTATATTACTATGTTTAAAAACTTGGATATAATTATTTCATTTAAACATTTATTACATTAAATGACAGTTCATTGAAACATCAGTGTTGCGCATTATGTACGCCAATTCCTTGCCATGTGAAAGGAATTTTTTACTTATTGAATTGAAATCATAAATGAATATTTAATTTATTTGAAAAAATAACCATAAAAAATAAGGGTGTTATAATGGCTATCTCTCACCAATTTAATGATACAAGAGAAATCATATAATATAATTATAAATCAACAATGATGCCATGCTTCAATTTCACCATTGGTTTTCTACTATGACATAAATTTGCATGCCCTGAGATATATATCTCTATAATAAGAAATCATGAGGACACTCGGGCCATGTATCATGACATTAATCTCCTTCATCACATCTTTTCATCATCTCATGGCACATATCCATATAGAAACCAAGTAGTTTATGGGGTCCACATCATCTCGTATGATGTGTATCATACATTATATATTATACACCAAGCCATCGCAGACCATAAAATGAATATGGTACCTCAAGTAATCACATCCCATAAATATAAAAATTATAATAATCCATTTGATATTTTATATAGAGACACATGTGTTTGAAATAACCCCATTCCATTATATCCCTCTACACATATATATGGGAAAACTAATCATGATTCCTACTAGCACATAATATTGTTAGCTGAAGTGAACAATACCAAAGGGGGTACTTAGTCATCTTTCACTCACCAACCAATATGTTAGGAATAACTACCTCCCAGAGTCCACTTGGTGTCATTCACCCTATCGACATGGGTGGGTAGTGTAAGAAATCACAAAACATGGAAGATATAAAATTGAGAATGACCACACTATAGTAATTAATCTAGTATTAATATCTACTACAATTATAATCACTTAGACACCCTACTGCTACTTTCTAGGGACTATATATCCTATAAGCACTCAAGAAATTTAAGGATGTATATTTAATTTTTAATTTTATTTTAACATTTATATTAATAAAAATTAATTAACTAACTACTAATTAACATTATCTCATATATATTTCATTAACAATCCATGTGATGTCCATTCACTACAAGAATAATCAAAATGATTCCATGGTTTCTTAGGAATAACAATAATTTTTTCATTCTAGAAATATCAAAAACCCTGTGATAAACATTTACTACACATTGTAAACATTCTATAATTCTAGTAACTCTAGGAAAACATCCTTATCTACTGTTAATAGAAGTTACCATACACACCCATCTACATCAAGCAGAGGGGAAATGAATGTAGGTAATACAAATCACACAATCATCTGACCATTAAACAGATTAATTAGCAATAATGTATATCATATTTCAACATGACAATGAGTATGAATAACATTAACCAAACCCATTAACTCATGTGTCATCCCTAACACCCTCATAAACATCACTATGCATCTCACCATCATGGGTGCCAACTACTGCCACATTCTCTAGACGCCCCATCCATATCTTATTAGTCATCCTGGTCTCATATAACGTCATATAGAATGGGTCATTTCTAGATGAAACAAAAGGTATCATGAAACAACCATATTCAATAATGAATCTTGTTCTTAAAACAAGGCATCAATCCTTTACATGCAATGATGCTGTCAAAACTGAACAAAATACCATAAGCATTCACATGAAAATTAGAAAACATGCCCTCAAACATTTATCTTTATGGACCAATCGGGTTTTCTTCTATCTTGTATTATCCAATTAAATTAACATAGGTTCCAATAATGGGAAATTGATGGAATCGCCTATAAAAAGTGTTGTGTGGGTAATGGTGGAGTAAAACCCCCCAAAAAATTCAAATCACCACCAAATAAACATTATGGTGGAATTATATATATATGAATATTTATGAAATTATTCAAAATTAAAACACACCCAAATAGATTGTTTATGTTGGAATTTTGAAACTAAAACAATTACAGAAGAAGAAATGAGAAAAGAAAATAATGGTGGCACAAGGAATTACGTGCTTCAGTCCCTTTGGGACATACTAAATGGGAAAAAACCACACAAAATGCACATTTATTATATTCTTAAAAGAAAAATAGTTAAAATTTTATAGAGGGAAAGAAGGTAGTCAACAGAAATGCATAGAAGCACTATAACAGAAATTGCACATAAGAAGAAGCAATACAGAACTAATTGGGACAATGAAAAAAATTACAATCCCAAAAAATGTCTAGGAATCCAGATCACTTCATGATCAATGAACATTGATCTTCCAAAATCTTTGGATCTCATCAATGGAAGATCTTTCAATTTCTCTAGATTCGAGAAATGGCCACATATCATCAACTGGGAAGAACCCCGATAGGATTCACCATATGTCTAGCAAAAATATTGGGGGGGGGTCAGCGGGCCATAAGACGAGTCTGCTGATGGAGATGATAGAACTACCACCAGTTATATTGAAGATGAGGAAGAAAATTCAAATCATTAAGTATGGGAAAATATAGACCAAACCACTAGAGGAAAAAAACCACCTACAGTGAGAGGGTATCAATTTAATGAATCTGGGTATCTGGTTTCCAAATGAGATCAACTACCTAATAAGATTATTTTAAGATCTATTTCATATATCAACTGTAGATTCCACCACGGTGATGAAAACCCATGCGAAAACCTTATCCATATAACAACACTTCTAATGGAAGGCTTCCAAGATGCCAATGTTGAACTGGCAACCCAGCATCACATAAAATGGCTCAAATCAATGAATGACCAAGATATATTAGGCAACGACATTCATTAATTGAATGAAATGATTTGAATAGTTATACAATATATATCCAAGTTGGAGTCCCTAATCAAATATGGCATAAAATTGAGAGATCCACATAAATTATCTCATGTGATAAAATGAAACCAAATTCAATAGATATTAAAATGAGAAAATATTTAATAATAAATTGAAGGTATTTAAAACAATTTATATGGAAGAAAAATTTATATGGTTAATTCAAATTTTCAATATGAAAATTATGAATACCCAAATTAACAAATCCCCACCATTTTCTATTTAAAATTGGTGATTTTATTGGACCTGAATGTTATTCAAGAGGATCCAGGATCAAGATATCTATGAAATTATTAGACTCGGATAATGTTGCAGCCTCAGTAAAAAAATAGGTTGGGTTTTCATCCATGTGTATCTTAGTGACACATACATATCCAATTTGAAAAACTTATCCAATAAAATGAATCATAATATCTATGTTCATAGCACTATATTGGAATACTAATTTTTTATAAATATATAGGGAAGATTGAGAAACCCAATGCACAAAAATAACATAATTACATAGATGTGGTTTAGAAAACAAACCATTAAGCTATATGGAATCATTGACTACTTCTATCAGTTCTATATACTAAGATGTAGTGGTTGAGAGGGTCTAAACTAATTGAGTATTTCACATCCATGATATAGTTCACCACATGAAACAAATACATAACTAGTTAGTGATTACCGAGTATCAACATTTTCAGTATATTTAGAGTCCACATAACCAGTCACTAATTCAGAAGAATTAATATTCAAACCATATAAAATTAAAATAGATGATGTAAAAAAATGTCTATCAAATATGATTTAATAGCATGCCAATGTGGTTTGACTGGATATTCCATAAACCTGCTAAAAGTACAATTAGAAAACCCAACATCTGGTCGACGACAAATCATAGTATACATATTACTTCCCACTAAATTAGCATATGTGATTCTACTCATTTATTCTATATCCCGAGCTATGGGTGGTGATTGAGATAAAGAAAATTTAAAATTTTGACCTAGAGGAACACTAAAAGGCCTTAAGGATTCAAAAATATACATCTTAATCAATATAAGGATATAGGAATATTGAGATACATAATGAATCTTATCCATCATGTCCCTAATAATTTCTATGACTAGAATTTTCAAAGCATTACTGAGATCATTAATTTAAAAATATGAATTCAATTTCATTTTAACATGGGGGGTTAATTTGATGTATCTACATTTGTGTAACCTGTCATCTACATACATCAATAAATAAAGAATGGATTTTTAACAGATTTAAAATTAACATTTGCATCAAATTGACTCCTACTAAAACAATTTTATAACATGACTAAATAAAACTTATTATAATATTTTCATGAGGGCTTATATTAATACATACAATGAATTATTATGAAAATAATATTTATTTGATTTAAATTCATGTTCAATACCTCTAAGAGGATTCACTTATAGTTTTTAAATTGAATCACCAGGCATGAATATTGTTTTGACATATTGTTGTCATATATGAAAATCTCATTGATCATAAAATGAAAAATCATTCTAATTAAATAATGATTCACTATAAGGGACAAAATTTTAGAGTAATCAATTCCTTCACATTGATGGAACCCTTTGGTTAAAATGCTAGCCTTAAACATAATTACATTTTATATATTATTGTTTTCTTTTGTTTTATATATAAATTTACCACTAATCACCATAGTAGCAGGTGGATTATTAACAATGGGTCTAGTATGGTTCTTTATTATGGATTTCATATCAACATCCATTGATGAAATCCAACGGTTAGGGTTTCTATCAATAATAGCTTAATTGTAACTTTGGGGATCCTCCCACCAAGATCTGTGACAACGTTTATGTAAAAGGTAACAATATCAGCATGGTTATACCTAGGGGTGGTCTAATGACTCTCCTATACCTATATCTAGTGACCTTATAACCCCTAAAGTTACAATAAACTCTATAATAAATAGTATCATTTGAATCATACAAGCATTATAGCTCATACTGTGAAAGGGTTACCTAATAGGTTGAAGGAACCTCTATTGGATTCTCACTAACATGGGGAGGATCAACCTCAAGATCCCTCTTCTGAGAAGACTCACCAATATCATGAATGGGAGGTTTGACTCTAGTAGGAACAAACACTTTAAACAACAGATCCCAGCTAAGAACATAAATTTGAAATCAATGATTATCTACCCAATACTTATAACCCTTCACCCCTCAAAATAACCTATGAAGATGCACTTTATAGCTCTAAGTTCAATGATATCATCCTTAACATTAGTATAGGCAGTGCATCCAAAAACCCTAAGATGTATATTGGAAGGGGGTGATTTCTCCAAAATTTGATTGGAGTCTTAAATATATTGGAATATGATGGACACCTATTTATTATGTATACTTAATTAGTTACAGAATATTCATAAAATGATTTGGGAAAACGTGAGCATGAATGGATGATACAAACCAAATAAAGAATGGTATGATTCATATGCTTAGCTAGATAAATCTGTTGAGGAGTATGAATTACTATTAGGAGCATTAATATTACATCACATTCAAAAAAATTATAAATTTATTAGATAGGTATTTAAGGACATTATCAGTCGTCAAAGAATTTATCTTCCTCACAGATTTATTTCCGAGATAGTAATTCCATGTTTTATACATCTCAAAGACATCAGATTTATTTCTCAAAATGTAAACCCATACATTCCTTGAAACCACATGTATATAGGTTACAATGTAAGACCCTCCACCATTGGAGGTAGTCTGAGTGGGTCCCCACTAGTTAAAGTGATCATAGTCATGTTGGGGACCAACCTTATAGCTAGATCTCTGAAAACTGATAATTTTAGACTTACCAAAGAAATATCCTTCACAAAATGGTATGTTATATGGTTTAACATGAGTGATCATCCCTTGCTTTCTCAATTCATATAGACCTTCAACACTCTCTTGTATGACCCCCCATTCTAAAGGATAGTGTTTTCATTGTTGTGAAATATGTGTTTTCCGACTACATGATGTGTGTTATTTAATAAACCACATAAAAACCATTTACCAATGATCCTTATGAACCAAATGATCTACCTTATAGAGTCTAAGACAACTAGAATAAAATTTAATTGTAAATCCTCTTAGATATAATACACCAATTAAGATTTATTATTTCATAAATATGTTACCCATCTCACATAAAATAAGGTGATAATAAAATGGTTTGAGAGCTCTAGAATAACAAAATGTCTACCCATGATGCAACATCTATTGTTGTTGAATATAAAAACCTCTTCTTATGATACCTTCATAAAATAAGAAAAATAACTCAAATTTGACCACATATAGAAAGAACGTCATGAATCTAATTCCCACTCTATATCAAGAGTTTTTCAGGTCACATTCAACATATCAAAACATTCAAATCCTTGGTTCCAAAAGGGAAAATGATCACCAAACTCCTTAAAAGGATTTATTGATTTCAAATCAGGTAATTTGGGACTATTATTCCCAGGTTTCCCATAGTGGTAGCACGTAACCTCCTTAATGTTGAGTTTAAACTAATTATTGTGTCATTGGCTATGAATTTTACTACCTATCCTATGTTGACATTTATTATTCATTCCAAACTATGAACAAACCCTCATATTCACACCCTCAACATATGGTTTAACCTCAACCTTTCTATGAAACTCAGGTAACAGCAAGGAAGACTTGAATTCTTTTAATTATAAGGAATGTATTCACTAAATCATTACATCTATTAATGTTTATAAAACATATATAATGATATTAAATGTATGATGTATTAGTCCCCAAATTTAACATTAAAATTTATATTGGGGAGCACTAATATGATTTTATTAAACTCATCAAAGTGCATCTAGATGGAGGTTCCATCATGCATCCTCATGGTATTTAATTTGATCATCTTATATAAACATACAATTAATTATGTTTTTGAAGATTTATTTCCATGTTAAGATATAATAATGATTAAGGATGTCCCATATGAAAACCCAAATGGACGTTGTCACATAAATACAAGAGTATAGAGCAGTTTCCTTAAATAAAAATATCCGGTGGTTCATCTGAATATTTTTTGACTGTTTGGACATTAGTAGATAAACTTATATGAGGTTTATTTGTATTAAAAACAGAATATTTTTAACCTTGTTAGAATAATATGGCCACCATTTTTAATCACATAAAATTAAAAATCATTAAACCCATCAACATTTTTTATTTCATATTTCACAGAGGCCTTTGTTTATTTTAGTGGATCTAATACCACATTTTTGTGGTATAATAGCAGAGTACAACCCCCTCATAAAAACTTCCAAGAAACACTGAATAAAAAATAAGGTTTAATTCAATATAAAAAATAGAAAATGAATTTTATTACAATGAATATACACCCAAACAGACTGCTGATGTGGGAATAGGTGAAAAAACAATTGTTGATGGAGAAATGAAAATAAAAAACAAAGGAAACACCAATATATCTATGCTTCTATCCCATTGCATCCTTCTGCCTGACAAGAACACCACCCACACATGTGTTATTATTAGATTCTCAAATCATTTATAGATTATAGTTTACATATGCAATAATGATAGCCAACTGAAATGCATAGAAGCACTAAAACAAAAACTAAACACAACTATTAGAAACAAAGATGGAATTGTTTTTATGAAAGACATACACATGAGAAAAAATATAAAGTCATCTAGATCACATCGACATTCAAGAACATCGATCATTCCACTTCATTGGATCTCAACATAAGATTATCAGACCAGGTCTCTAGAATCGAGCAATGATCACACATCTTCAACAAGGATGACACATGAGAGGATCCACCATGAGCCAAGAAATAACAGCATGTAGGGGGTCGACCGACCACCAAATGATTTCATTAATGTGGATTATAGAATAACCATCGATTAGATTGATGTTGGGGATGATGATTCTCAACATTGGATTAGATAAAAAGAAAACCAACCACCAACTAGAGGAAACTAAAACACTAACAGAAAGAAGGACAATTACATGAATCTGGATCCCTACATACTTAAAGAATTCGACCACCAAAGAAGATGAATTTTAAATTTGATTTTTATATAAAATATAGGCACTAGATTTTTGATGAGACCCCCTTTCAGAACCATAAATGACTAATTACATGGACAAGGCGACACTACTACTAATCTAGCACCGAACTACCCACCCAAAAGCACATGTAATTGTTCAAATAAATGTATGTATAAGATAGATTAGGTGGAAACATACATTGAAATCAAAAAATACATAGAATTTGTGTATAGTGGATATGCATATAGGAATCCTAAAATAAATATGGTCAAAACGTTTATTGGGCCACATAAATTAGCTCATGTGGTAAAATGAAACTAATATCCATAAGATATTAAAATGTGAAAATATGTAATATTAGATTTCTAAAATTGCAAATAGTTTAAATGGAACTAAAATTTAAATGGGTTATTTTAAATTATAAATATTAATAAAAAAATACCTAAATTAAAAAATATTTAGTAACATATTTAAACATGCTCTACAACATAATATTCTAGCTTCAAAATCATATGGAATAACAAAACACATTAATAATGTCTTTTCTTATCATAAAAAATAATTACAAATTCTTGTACATTATCTAATTCCATCAACACATGGAATAACACATTCATTTTGACATTCATAATTGGATCACTTTGATTACCATCAAATCATGAGAATCTCCATAATTGATAAAAATGTATCATCTTTAATTAATTATCCCAAAAATGATACATTATCATATTTATGTTATTTATTATAATTTACTAATTAAATTTTGGTAAACAATTCCTAAAATGATGATATAAAATGAAAATTACAGATATAAAACTATGTTGAAAAACAAGAAGCAAACCTTTACTATGGTGCAAAGCAACAACATTAGATCAACATAAATAAACTAATTACATTCTTAAAAATATTTTAACCACTATTATATTAATTTTATTACCATATAAATGGATAAAAATAGTCAATTAATGATTTCGTATAAAAAAATTGGAGAAGAAATTAATCCCCAACCTCAAATCATTGACATTCTCCACATGATAATTAATCAATGTCATTGAACTCTGATCAGACCTGCCATGAGGAAAATAAAATATCTCAAGGATTTCATTCTAAGAACACATTGAAAAAATTTAATAGAATACACTATTAGAATGTTGGAGATCATATATCATAACCTGGAAATATATAATGCTAGGAAATAAGATCAAACTGTGAGAAATTGTTTGAAAAGAGGGAGAACCTTCCTCAGATCACCACATATTGTAATATTGAATTTCAAATTCATCCATACCGAATGGGTGCTTCAATGACATTAAAAATAACATGTGTGTGCCTAGGTTTTAACCAGAAGTATTGGTAGAAAACTATGTCCATGGTACTCACGGGTATTTATAGGCAACCATATTTTTAGAGTACCACAATGTACCCTCAAAGATCACATTATAGACAACCTATACCACTGCACAGTGGAAGAAGACCATATCAATGCCCCTGGTAGAACCTGTATCCGGAATCCATTGCTAGATCTAGGTTTAATATACTATTCTTCTAGTGGTGGGACTATGGACTAACCTACATCCCACATTACTGCCCCCTCCGATTAGGTACTACCCTCAAAAGCAATATAGTTTAGCCACCTCTCTCCATGAAACAATTTTTGATATTGGGGATGCACATAAGCTATATAAAACCACCATGGAACAACTAGGCCAAAAAATAAACTATCCCCAATTTTCCACTTTTGATCCTCCCTACACTGCAGTCGGGAGACTACACCTTAGAAGCATAGCTTACGACACTGCCTGTGGATCCACCTGCATCGAAGTCTCAAATAGCAGTGTGACTAACCTTTTTTCATTATTTTTCCTCCAAATTCCTTGATACCTCCCCCAGGTTCCTCCATGACCCAAAACACATAATGTTAAGTTCATGTAGGGATTGATCTAATACACAATTGTTTGTACAAAAAGAATTAAAAACTACCAAATATTTAATATTAAATAAAATTTTAGAATTTCAAATCAAATAATATATATAAATACATGTATAGAATTCATTTTTGAAAAATATTATATTATACAGATCAATCTATTCGAATAATTCTGGTTATTTATCCTAAATAATTGATAACATAGACTAACGTTTTTTTGAAAAATTATCAATACATTACAAAATCCTATAATGGATCCCCATGTCACCTTATAGTGATCACAATATCAATTGATTAATAAAAAAATTATAGAAATATGAAACTATTCTCTCTCTATATAATGATGTTCCTATTTACAATCGAACTCTATTTATAAATATTATAATTAATTATTATATTTCCCATCATATTTCAATCTTTTTATCATAGTGAACTCTTTATCATATAGATAATAATTTATAATATTTATTCCAAATAACCATCCCAATAATATTTATTTCTATAAGATTCATGATAACATAAATATCGTGTAAAATGAACATTATTTCTATAGAATTTTCAACATAGAATCAAAATCATAATAAATAGGTAATACAATTTAGTGTCTACTTCAGGAAGTTAAGGTATTTTTATACTTTTCTTCTAGTTGAGATATTTTCAAATTCCTCTTATAAGTTAGATTATTAAAATATGAATTTTTTTAAACTACTCATCCTAGTGAGAATCTCTTCATTTCTATCAAGAGAATGTTTCGAGATCGAGCTGACATGAAAAAGATTATATGACATATGAAGAAGAAATACATGATGATAACGAAAAAGGTGAAAAAGATATAGATAATATTCACCTGGTTATCATATGGGTGGGATAATTAGACTAGTTAAATATTATTGAGATTTTTGGACTAAAGAAGAAGAAACAAAGAGTTGTTTCAAAGGTATTCTAATAGAGTAATATTTTCTATATTGAGTAATCACACTTGGGAATCAGACTAGGAAATTAAACTTAGAATCTTCAAAAATTTAATGATTCTATTAACTGCTTTTGGGTAAGAAAGTGAATAATTGATTTGGAAAAATCATATTTCTGAATGTTGATCAAGATGAACTATAACATGCTTGTTACAAAAAAATATATTACATCATTTCATGCCACTTGAAGAACATGAAATATTTTATTGAAAGTTGTTCTAAACACATGTAATGGAATATCTTTTTCACTATATTCCACACAGATAGATTTTTTTCTAGAGGATTTTTTGGTATTTGATTATTTCTACACCATAAAGAGGACTAGATAATCTTTTTGAGTAGTGAACATTATAAATTCTATGGTTCATGTTTTTATGTGTTTGATTTTTTTTCAACGTTGAATGAAATATTTAACCATAGGTGAATGTTGTTTCCTAAGAATGTTTTATTAAATGAAAAATATATCATTGTTTTACCCCCACCCTTCTAAGGGATTCTTAAATCATGTTTGGGTTATCTTAATAGGTTCTAACTATGAAAACCTAATGAATCGGTTATAACAAGGTATTAAATTATTTTAATATGATCTCTGGCATAATATTCCAGTTACAAAAAACATAAGGGAGAATAAAACAGATTAATAAATCCATCAATTATCATAAAAAATTATTGCTGCTTAATTCTCACAATCCAATTCAATTAACACATCCAATAATACATTCAGATAAACATGAATAATTTTATCAATTTTATTGCAACAAATTTGCGAGAAAACCAAGATTTATTAAACATGCCTCCTCTTTAATTCATTAGACACTCAACAAAAAATTGTTAAATTTATGTTAATTATCCAAATTAATCAATTTGAACATGATAAATTAAGCATAACATCATGCTCTACAATGAATTGTATAAATATAACACCATCTAGGAAAACAAGAAGTGACCCATTATCACACTAGAATTCATCAACATGCTATCAATAATCATAATACAATTCCATTATTAAATCACCTTTAATATTAATTAGTTTAATCCTACTTCCTCTCAGTTCTATAAAACATGGTCAATTTATGATTTAATTAAAATAAATAGGATTATAAATCCATCTCCTTCTTTAAATATTCAACAGTCCCTGCATGAGAATGAATAAATGTCATAAATTTCTGATCACATCTTCCATAAAGAAACTATGATCTCCCAAGGAAGTTGTTCCACTAATTCATTAATAAAAAAAATTAATACCCTATTAGAATGATGGAGAACATCCATCATTAAATGGAATGAAAAAATAAGAGGAATCACAATAAAACAAAGAGAAACCTCTAGAAAAGTGGAAGAGCCAACCATAGATCCCCATAGATTGAACAAAGGATGTTTGCATTTATACCTATTGAAAGGGAGATTCAAGTGCATCAAAAAGTACCCTTGGATGACTAGGGTTCAACAGAAATTAGTAGGAGAAAATAGGTCAAAAGGCCTCGAGGGTATTTATAGGCAGATATATTTTTAGAGGACAACAACGAAGACCCAATGACCATGTCGTAGAACACAAAAACCAATAAATAGTCAGAGGAGACCATATCATTTCCCCTTGTAAAACATGTATTTAGTTTACACTATCAAATCCATGTTTCATATCCAATTTATCTAGGGGAGGGACTGTAACCCATCCTTCATCCCATGTTTCACCACACCCAATTTGGTAGTAGCTTAAAATACAACTACAGTGCATCCACCTACTCCATGCCATGTCCCTCAACCCCAAGGATGTGCCTATACTGCATCCAACCACCACGATGCATCCATGCCTAAAAGTTCTGTATCTACAATTTTCCTCCTTTGAGCCTCCCTACGCCACAGTCAGGTGACCACACCTTAAAATCTTGGATTACGGCACAACCCATGTCTCCACATCACATCTTCACCTCAAATAGAAGTTACAACCACATTTTTTCCATTTACCCTCAAAACTCCTCAAAACCTCCTCAAGGTGCCTCCAAAACCAAAAACACACTATGTGATAGGCCACTCAGGTATGAGCCCATACACTGTATATGTATAAAAAACAGTACCAATTACATAAACATTAAGTGAATTTTTAGAATGTCATATAACAAGATATATATAATTAGTTTCATTGTACACATTTAAAGAAAATGTTATTTTATACAGATCACACTAACAAAATAATTCATGATATTTAGCTTCAATATTTTATATGATAGACTAAAATATGTATGAAAAATAATGTATATTTTATAAAATCTTCTAATAACTGGACATATCACTTTACAGTAATCCAAAATTTAATTAAAAGGTAAAAACAAATCCAGTGATTAGTCATTTTTATTGATACATGGAAATAATTAATCTACATATAATGATGTCCCCATTAACATTTGAAATCAGTTTTGGAATATTTTAATATATTCTTATATTTAGCATTATATTTTTATCTATTTACAAAAGTGATCAATTTATCATATAGATTCATTGGTATAAAATTTCATCAAACTATCCATCATATCAACAATTATTTCTACCAGATTCCTAATAACACAATTATCTAGTGAAGAAAATTTTGTTGTAGTATAATATAAATCATAGAATCAAAATAATAATTAATAATAAATTCAATTTCGTATCTACTACAAGGAAAAATGGATTTTTAAGTTGTATAATGTTTAATATTTTTTTTTATTTTGGTTTAATAACAAACCATGGTCAATATAGAGAGAACAATCCATATAGTTAATATATTTTTAAACTCCTCTTGTATGGCAGTGTGTTGAAATGTATATTTTCTTAAATTATATAATAAAAAAATATGATTAAATGGATACAGACATGGAAAATGTGAAATCAAGTATTCCAAATATAGTTAAGTTATACATTTTTTTGATTCTAAAATAAGTGTATTTAATTAGAAAATTATCCGTTTAATTGAATTAAATAATATTATAAATTCACTCATTTAACGATCTGTAATAACACTACCACTAATAATGCTTTACGTAGTTCTACCCTCTATCAATGCTAGAAAAAAAGTGATAATTAAATGGATGCCTTTATCTGTGCTAAAATACACTGAAAAAAGGTACTTTTAAGAGTACTAAAAAAGTGTTCTTAAATGTACACCTTTATTCTTGCTTTTTTAGAGCTCATAAATGTTCGCATTTAATAGTGATTTTTTAGCATTGTTTAAGTTACCCCTTTAACATCTCTTCTTTAAATGCGGTGATTAAAAAACCAAATTATCAGGGCTTTTTTACTTGTGATGATAATGGGTATATTTTAAAAAATAATTGTTATAAAAAAATATATTAATATATTAATATAATTATATTGATATATAAATATATTAAATATTTTTTAAATATGATTTAGATAAGGATAAATAGAAAATTAAACAATATAAGTAAGATATTATGTAAAAAAGGATTATAAGATAATTTAAAGTATATTTTTACTTAATAATTTTGTAATTTTTTTGTGTAATAGTTATTAAATAAAAATTAGAGTGAAAAATAATAAAAAATAATAAAAGATTTAAATTTATTTCAAAATAGATTTCAAACATCAAATGACCATACCATTTGATTTGGGTGTTCGTTTGAGCTCTACAACATATCTAATAGAAGCATGAAATGATATATACACCCAAATAATTTATAGTAAACCATTTTTCACATTGTTTGAAGTCATAAAAAGCTCAGAAGGCCTCCAAAACCAAGTTTTTAGTTGGTGTAGCCCTATCTTTTAACATTTTAAGGATTATCAGCATCAATAAGGGGTTTTCCCCTCTTTTTAGTGGTGACTGAATTTAGTCCATGTTTGTACATTCATATTGATATTATGGTGTTGAAAATTTATCATTTTTCACAATGAGATATTATTTATAATCAAATATATAACTATATAAAAATATTTTTTTAAAAATCACCCCAAAAAATTTATTTTTAAAAATAAATAATTAAACATATTTACATATAAAATATATTTCTATGATAAAAATATTATCAAAATAAAACATAATATTTATATTATTTAAAGAAATGTATGAGAATTTATATACAAATATATATATAATTAATGTATATGTGTTGCATATATATATATAAACATATTTTTCTGTGTATTGAAAAACATATATATGTCTATCTACACATTCAAATATATGTATATAAATATTAATATATAATATATGTAAATAAATAAAAATATGTATTATTATATTTATATATTCACACAGATATATAAATATATATGTATGTATTTATAAACACACACACACACACACAAAATTTTATATTGATATATATATATATGTGGATAAAAAATGTAATAAAATATAAATATTAGGATAAAAAATGTAACGAAATATATATAAATATATAGATATATTATAAAATTAATAAAAAAATATGTGAGTGGAAGAGTCGTTGGAGCATGGGAGGAGGTAGTAGGTTTGTAACCCAGTAATGTTAAGGGCACCTGGGGGGTGATCATGTTCCTAGAGCTATTAAGGGTTGTGTTTGTGCTGATAAATGGTAGCGGGGAGGCTAACACTATTATCAAGGGGGTGGGGGTGTCTATTGCTATTATTTCACCCACAACGTTCCAATGATTAGGCTGTGAAACTGAACTCTTGAAAATGTATGTATTTAGGAGAGAATTGCAATCACATAGATGGTGAAATACATTACATGGTCATGTGAATATGTTAAATTTGATATAAATTAATTTGGTTTTCAATAACATGAATCACATTAAAACCCTTATTGAGTGATTTCAGCTGTTAAAACTAACCAAGAATGTCATACAGTGAAGAGTGTAGATATTTTATAACATTAAAAAGTTATACATGGGTGAATATGTCAATGTTTATAGAATACCAAGAAGGTCTATCAAAAACAATTGTAGATATATGTGAACTGGGTCAGCCTGAGGGAGATCCCATTGAGGCCTGGGGGTAGAGAAACAAACGATATGAGGGAAACCAAAAGCCCTCTTACTCTCTCTAATTTTATATATAAACCTAGCAGAATCAGTTGGTTCTAACTATCTCCCCTTTTCACATACTGTTATGAACTCATTGAATTTATTTTTTCATCAGTGAATCTTGTTTCACTCCATTTTATAGGGTGATTTGGTTATATGATAATTTCACTTTCTTGCCAACGATACCTAGTGATTTTCTGTAATCTTATTGATTATTGTACTAGACATGGCTATCTGACAGTCATGAATCCTTAATCCTGTGATTCTTCCTTGTTGTATATGCATTTGATGTTCTGCTCTAAAATCTTATGGTGTAGAAAACGCCTTGTGCAATGTTGGGCTGGGTCTTCCTTCTCATCTCCCTTCTTACATGCTAAACGAAATCCCCGCATCACGCCCCTATCAAGGCCACTCATTAGTATGATAGATCACCTCACTGAACTATAAACCATCCTCATCTTCATCCACTTTACCAATGTATACCACTACCTCTAATAGCTAAACACATGACTCAATCTTCCTAGAACTTGGAAAAACCAAAGTCTTCAAGTGGAAGATGATATTCTGCGAACGCATATTTTTTAATTTTTATAGATTCTTCTAAAATTTTCTTAATTGATTTTAACTCCTTCACATAAAAAAAATTATATTAAATTAATTGAATTTTATTTCTTGAACTTCTCTACTCAAATCTGAAAATTAAATTACTTCATGTCTAAAATTGGTTCATGGATCTTGTGTGACTCTTTGATTTTTTTAATTTACTCTTCAATGTTCAATTTCTATTATCATCAACCATATTGTTCCTGGTGAAATTCTACTAATGTCATATAGAAGTCATGTTTTTCTAGTTTTTATGCTTCTTACCTATCAAATAACAAAAAAATTGTTTTTTGTGTGGCATAGGTTGTCTTGTTATGATTTATTTTGATACTGATACATGATACTATTTTAGATTTATGTAATTAAAGGGACATGTTTTAATTTCAAATCCTCTAAATTATCCACCATGATATAAATATATATATAAATATAAAAAAAATTAAATTATCAAGAATGAATTATTTAAAATTTTCTCTATTTTTTAAATGTCCTAGTGATCCATGGGTGGTGGGGGGGGGGGTTACTGGATGTGATAGTTTAGAAATAACTAGGTAGAATTTACTTCATCTCATTTTTTGGGATATTGATTTATATTAAATATAATAATTGGTTATTTATTTATTTATTTTAATAATTGGTTATTTATTTCTTTATTTAAATTTTTTTTAATTATAATGTTTAAAAATATGTATCAGAAATTTACATATATTCTTTATATAATAATGTATATTAAAATTTTAAAATTTGGAAAATTTCACTTGAGAAACAATATTTTCTGGATTTCTATAAGTGAACAGGTGAAATATTGAAATGGGTGAAGCTTTGATAAAAAAACTAAAGAGTTTTTCCATGAGAGGAAATCTGAGAGTTAAAATATAACAAGACTCTATGTGTACTAGATATTGAAGTCAGTCATGATTGGGATTTAAAGGTATTGGTCTTCTATTTTAAATGATGAAATATAGTCATGTTCACACTATCTCAGTTATTTCATTAGACATGTTCATGGGTTAAAACATATATAATGTTGCTATTTTTTAAAAACTCCGTCTGCATGAGGGCTACCCCCCAATCACGACTAACAATCATACTAACCCCAAGAAAAAAACCATTTTACATCAATAAACGGAATCAAGCATAGTATAAATTGTGTGTTTATAGCTTCCTTAGGTAGCATCACCTCCTCCTAGGCCCCTCCCTCCCTCTTGGATACATAGCTACAAAATTGTGTGACGCCTTCTTTCATCCTATTCAGGAAACACACCCCCTAGATTTCGTCGGTGCATTGGGAGATTCTATCTCATAAAAACCCACCAACCCTCATGTGAAATGAAATAACATTCAATTGAGTGGTAAAAGAGAAGTTCTTTCGCATCAAAATCAAGATCTAGAAATCTCAAATTGCAGTGTTAGAAGAAGGAAAAAAAGTAACACATACGTTTCATCGCTACTCAAAACATCAAAAATTGATTTAGAAACAGGAAAAAGATGCTTCATATCATCAGGATCCACATGTCGAATTATTCTAACTAGAAAAAAAAATGAATCCATAATTCAGATAACCTCCCCTTTTAGGGATGAACCAATTAAAAGAAGATGAGAAGACACTCAGCAAAGGGTCCTGAGGCAATGATTGAATAACTTAATGTCTTCCATCAAAACTAGTCTATTCATCAATCAAAATGATGAATAACTTAATTTTAAGGGTTGAATTAATTGAAAAATCCTTCACATGTGTGGTTTTCCTAGTCCCCCTCCTTATATAGAAATCTCACCAATAGATACGTTTTTCAATGTATGCTTCCCAAATAAACACTTTTTTTGGTCATATAGATTTATAAGAAACTTATCTTTAGAAAATTTTAATACCATTGTTCTAGAGCCAATCCATCCATTCCCTTAACCAGACTCATATCACCCGATCAATTCCCTATGTCTCGTCGTGGGTGGGTGCTTGTCTCAGTGATGTAGTCCGTTTGATCAGATCCGTGGTTCACCCTTATCCAGACCCACAAAGATATGTCTTGTGGGCACAGATAATTAGTGAATCTGGTTTGAGGAGCATGTGGTACATCAAGAAAGGATGATTATATATACTATTATCAACTATGGTATACACTAAATGAAATTATTATACAATTTTTTGTGGTTATGATGTTGGGTGACACAATGTGGTTATTCTTGAGTAATTGTTTTTCATCATAAAGGTAAGTGTTCATTTCATTCTTAGGCAGACTATTAATGATATTGAATAATTTATAAGGTGGATATTATTTGATAATTATTGATGGATGTGTGAGAAAGGGTTGCCTCCTGTGGTTCCCTTTTTGAGTAAAATAATCCTAATATTATTCTTCTACATTAAATTTATTTACATCTTCATATTCTTTATCAAATGTTTCAGGGATATTTGATGTATAGACCCGACGCTTGAAGTACATTGACATTACATTACATTTTCGGAATACTTAGCACATAACAAAAACACACACACAAGGATCGTAATAGTTTAGTGTCTTTGGAAACTCGGAATATAATCTTCTAATCATGGTGAAAGATCTTCAATATCTCCCATAAAGATCTTATTTTTTTTATACCTAAAACCTTTTTTATATCCTGGGGAAAAGAAAACATAAAATGGTGAGCTCAAATGCTCAGTAAGGGTAAACAAAATAAATATCAATCACATCATATTCATAAGAACATAACATTTTAGAAATCTTAACCTGCAAAAGAGAGCATAATTTCATAACATGGGATAAATCATAGAAGTGAAATGTAATCCCAATAATCATAACATAAAACATGAAACTTTGTGGCATACACACATAATCATATAGAATCATTTCTTGTTAGTCAAGACTCTTTGCCAAGACTATCTTAGTGGACAAAGTCCCTTTCTGAACCGAGTCACCCTCGTTTCAGTCCTGTTTCACTGAACCGGTATAACCTACCATTCCAGCCATGTCTATCTCATGAGATATAAAATCTTTACCCAATGCATTGTAGGGAGATATAGGTCCCACCCATCTCATAATGATACCATTCTTATGTGTGCCACAAAATCACAAACCATACATCATTGCATAACCCATGTAATAAAAATGGGAATCTTAAACATCGTGACATCATAAAACAATTCATATAAGATAAAGGAATTCATAAAAATATTTCCATCACAACATAATCAAATCCATGTAATAATAGGGATAGAAACAGAACCCTTTATTATCTTAGATGGAAAATAATTTTGATAAAACACTTGAACTCCATTCTTGAGGAAAATATCCTTTCTGCTTCAAAAACACTTTTCCTTTCTTAACATGTAGTACAATTATAAACTAAAAGAATTTGATTAAAAATAAACTTGAAAACTTGTAAAGGAAGATTCTTGGAAATAATGTTTTAAAAATCTATTCATGCCGTATATGTTAAAAAACATTCTTCTCGTACTTTTGTCGGAAAAGTCAAAAAAGTACCTCGTACGAAAAACGAAAAAAAAAAGATTCCTTTCATATCTTTTACTAAAAACTCACCGAAGGGTAAAATTGGATTTAAAAAATTGTAGGTGTATTGAAATAATATTAAATATTGAGGAAACATGGATGTGGATGATAAAATACACCCCAGTAAATACTAAAGTATAAACAATCTCGGATAAAAATGAGATTGTGATATTTCCCTTACCTTAGGTCCGATTTGCTTCGTATGTGTCCGAACCTCCTGTATAATGATTTAAATAATGTTATTGACTTATTCCAAAATCATACTTATTATTATGATATCATATATGGTCATATTCGTAGCTTCTTAGTAGTAATATTTCATTTCTACTAGTTATTCTGGTGCTTATAACTTTTTGTTCTTATGCGTGTTTTGTCGAATAAATTCTTATTCTTAACTTTAGGTTATAGATACCTCATTTCCAGAATGTTATTAGTGCAATATATATCATATTAATTCATTCAATTCATTTATATAATCATTATGAAATGAAGATCATGTAGAACGAGTCGCATCACATCGTGGAGACGGTATTCCGTACGTACGCACGAGTGATGATATCGTTCCTATGATCGTGGAATTGTATTGGAGTATATGTATACTATTTCAGAATCAATATCACTTTATAATAGTCATATATGGTCATTATTGACACCATTATACCCATCCAAGTAAGGTTGTGGTGGAAAATAGATTACACCACAGCGTGGAGACGGTATTCCGTACGTACGCACGCGCAGTGATTTCATTTTTCCTTAGGATGGATAGAAGGTGAATTAGGGTTGTTTCATATTTATAATAACATATCAGTATGTAATTAATACTGATGTTATTACTTTGTCATGAAATAACTAAAGAAGAAGAAGTTGAACAAGAAAGAAATTGAAAAGATCGATAATGGTTATTACCTCTTCTTTGAAACGCCTCTTTGAATCCTCCACTTAGGGAACTAAGATTGGTCTTTGAAGAAGACCAGGACCTCTAGGATTATTCTAGGGAAGTGTAGAAGGGATTTTGGCAGGGGTTGTCCGAGCTTGAGTGCTCAAATTGGTGTGAGGAGGAGGGGGAGTAGGTGTCCTTTTATGAGGGAGGAGAGGGGCACCTTAGGAATATCTCAAAATATTATTTTATATTAAAGTCAAAATCGTTTTATAATGGTTCCAAAGGGTCTTATTTCGATGCTAAAGTGGGTATGGGTCTAAATCCTATCAACCAATAGGATTTAGACAAGTTTAGGTTATTATTTTAACCTTATCAATTAGATTTTACTCTAAGTTAAATAATTTAATTTTTACCGTGTCTTTTTGTTTTCTTACACTATATGGTTAATACAGTTACTATAACATGCCAAAAGAACCCCAAATTGTTTATTATTAATATATATATCCTTATCTAAGTCATTTGTCCGAACCTTAGATTTTTAGGAATAAAATAACAATTAATAATATAATATTTTATTTAAAAACTATTTTGTGTCAATTTTGACACTATTTGATATATGATTTTTGTGAAAGTCATAACAGAATTATATGTTCGAACCAAGTTGATTAAATCAACACTCATATATCATAGTAACCTATAAAATTAGTGTAATTCATAAAAAGTCAAAAATTATATTTATTTTGGTGTTTATAACATCAATTATGTCAATATTTCATTAATAATATAATTACTGCATCATCATTGTGTCATAAATAAATTAAATTATATAATGTCTAAAAATTACAAATAAAACACCATTATGTAGGAAAGCTTTTTATCTTTCTAATTAATATCTACATTCTAATTTATCTTATGTATAACCCCATATTAAAAATGTTTTAGTAAATAAACTTTGATTTTAACTCTTTTAACTCTTCTTTGAATTAAATAATAATAAATGTCCTAATCTAATCCAAGTGGGCCTAAATGATAATATTTTACACTTAAGGTTGTTTTTGGTCGAGATACACTTGTCCAATAGAATTAGGACATGTGTTAGGGTAATATTAATATCATTCTTACCCTTAATTACCCTATTTACTTTTAACCGTGGTCAATAAAAGTAAAAAGTTACTATTCACCAAAAATTATTTTCATCTCATTGAACCACATTTTACTTACTAACATCAACCGTGTCTATCGAATTTTTGAAATTCCAATCACAGAAGCGGTAAAATTAAGTTTTATGAAAAATTCAGTTTTTTAACTACCACTTAGTAGTTTCACTATTCATCAAAAATTGATGTTTTTCATAACATTGCCAAAATTTCATCCTAAGCTATATTTCATATTCAGAATTCAAAAATGAAGTCTATTTTACCAAATTCATAACATAGAAGTTGCATTAATTAATTTTATAATTAAATCACGCTGTTAAAACAAATAGCGTGTTTTTAAGAAACAATATCTATCAAAAGATTGGCACTTGTTTATGTCTGGTTAAAATGTGAAATTACATCCAATGACCAACATTGTATTAAATTGTAAAAAAATATTCTAAATATACTTTAAAACCACTCAAATTAATAATTTATCACTATTAATTATTTCGATTGAAAAAGTTGTTTTTAACTAAAATTTAGTAATTTCACTATTCATCAAAATATGAAAGTTATCCGAAAATTACCAAAATTTCACCCTAAGATAATTTCAATATTCCGAATCCAAAAATGAAGTCCATTTTGAGTGGTAAAATTTCTAAAATTTTAAAAGGTAGTTATTACTATTCATAACGGCTAGTTTTAATAATATTTTAATAGCATATCATTGTTTAGTGAAACTTGGTATTGCGTACTACACATGCTATCGAGGAAGGTCGCGATTGCGTGTAATGCAAGGAAAGTCAAGGATGCGTGTTGTGCAAGCTCCTTTTGGTGTAGCGTACAACACAAGACATTAATAAAATTAAAAAGAATATTTTTCATAAAATCTCGGGCTGTTACATTCTACCCCCCTTAAAATGAATTTCGCCCTCGAAATTCGTCTGGATTATAAATGGTTTTCTACTTGAAAGTTTATTTAATTGAAACCCACATCGTAAAAAAGAATACCAAAACTTATCTTTAAAAACTAAATTATGAAACATAACGGTTACCCAAATAAACTAATCACTGGGTTTACACAAAGGTGAAAATGTGGATTTGGAAGAGAAATCTAACCATCATGTTCTGATGGAGAGTGGTAGAGAACATGGCTATGAAAAAGCCAACAATCACAAAGCCAGAAATTTGTGACGATCTAAGGTACCATCTGATTCATCGGATATAATAGCACTAGGACAACATTTTCGGTTTTCAAGGTCATTTCCCTAAAGTTGATGAAATTGGAATTAAAAGATATACTTTCGTGATTTTGGTACAACCTCATCGTTGGTCGTTCTTTGAACAATTTCCACTTCATCTCTTAAAGAAATGAAGTTTAATTTGTCATTCGTGAAGTGTTGGCAGATCATGTGATAGAATGATGGGTCATTCCATCTGTCTCAAAAGGTTAGAAAAGTTATCAAATATACATAAGTCCATCTACGGTGATGTTAATCGTATACGATTCCAAAAATGAACTTATACTTCGTATATCATACCGCTTAATAAAATAAAACTAGTTTCTACTAACCAGGGACTTCCTGTAGGCCAGTGGTAGGCGATAAAGGCCAGTCGCACTTCGGTTGTGGGTTCGATTCCCACAGCCTTGTCCGACGCGACGGGCTGTCGCCCGTCCTGCAGGTTTTCCTTTTTCTAAAACTATATTACTATAACATCCCATCAATAATATCAAAAAAACTTCTATCCTTAAACAATACTAACTTATGTACAACATAATCCATTCCAATCTTTCGGCTTATCCATAATACTGCAGTCCACTATCATAATATAGTGAAAACGATTACCAGAGATTTAATACCATCGTTGATCCCCATATATCATAAGATATGTTTTTTTGGTCACATTCCAAACATTCAAAGTCTTTAATCATGTATTCTCTTGAATAACTTAGTGAAAACATGAATGTAGTTAAAAGTTAACACCTTCCACATACCAAAATCCTCAAAATTATATATACTCAAACCATGATATCACTTAGTCCTTATATCAATCATGAGCTCATGAATACTGTCAAATATTTCATTTTCTCGTTTTCCCTTCATTATGCGCATATCATTCTATTTCCAAAAATATCTCAATCACTTTCCATGGTTACTGGTACCATAAAATTTTTGAAAACCACAATATACCAATACATAAATATTCCAATATTCCACGATACTATATACATCATTATTTTGGAATCCCATTACATAAACACTTAATCATTCCACCACATTGTTGTCATATTCAACATCGCCAATAGTGATCGCATGTGACTTCCCTTTGTCCTTTGCCTTAAGTGGTTTCTCATGTCGATCATCACTAACCCTTGGATTAGGGCATTTATTAGCATAATTCCCCATTTCCTTGCACTTGAAGCATTGAAGTGTTGGTGGTGCGTTCTCTGGAGTGTTTGCTTTATTCACATCATTAGAAACCCTTTTTCCATTACTTCGACACTCAGTTGCTCGATGACCTTCTTTTCCACACTTAAAACATTTTCTAGTCCCTTTAAGACAATCTCCACCTTGCTTCTTTCTACACTTTGTGCATAAGGAAACATTCATCTTCTTTTCACCATTATTCTGAGATTTCTCCCTGAACTCCATCTTTCGTTTCTTTTCAAAACCATGAGATGGATATGTAACACCAACTTCCATTTCTACCTTGATAGCACAACGCACAATTTCTTCATAGCTACTGAAGTCTCTTATAGATAATTCCCTTCGAAGACTTGGTTTTAAGCCACTGAAAAATCGATCAACTTTACTTTCAGGTTTGATGATAATGCCAGATGCATACCTTGCAAGTCTTGTAAAATTCGCTTCGTATATACCAACAGATTCGTCATCCTTCTGCTTCAGCTCAAGAAACTCCTTTTCCATCTTTGTTCGAAGAATATGAGGGAAGTACTTACTGAAAAACAAGTTCTTGAACTCGTCCCATTCAATGGACTCAATTTCATCTCTTTGCCTCGTATTCTTGATAAGATTCCACCATTGATCAGCTTCACCTTCCAAACGATATACTGCTAAGATGACTTTATCATGTTCAGAACATTGAAGAACTGAAAATATCTTTTTAGTGGTACTGATCCATTGTTCAGCAAGAAGTGGATCGGAAGACCCACTGAAAGAAGGTGGACGTTGCCTCATGAAGGTCTCAATAGAATATTGTTCCCTTCTCTGCTCATTTGGAAGTCCAGAATGATTCATAGCTTGTGTAAGTATAGCAATAATATTTTACACTCCATCTCCCATAACATTTGCTTGTTCAGGAGGACAGTCATTGCATTGTCCATTGCATTGATCAACACGGTTCCATCGGGTTCCAGCCATCGTCTAAAACCCAAAAAGAATAGTGTGAGAGGCAAAAATAATGCTAGGGAAAACAACATAGTAAAGGGGGAGTACCCTTAATATCTAACATCTTAGGTTAAATTCTAAGATCGTTACCATAGTTCTAGGACTATATCCTATATGTATACTTATCCTTAGGGACATCCCTAGACATACCTTAGAAATATCTCTAGGGATCTCACTGACGTTTTCGCATCCTAGTTTCCAAAGGTTGACTAAACATTTCCTCTGATAACAACTGTAGAGACCCGAAGCTTGAAGTAAATTGACATTACATTACATTTGCGGAATACTTAGTACATAACAAAAACACACACACAAGGATCGTAATAGTTTAGTGTCTTTGGAAACTCAGAATATAATCTTCTAATCCTGGTGAAAGATCTACAATATCTCCCACAAAGATCTTCTTTTTTTATACCTAAAACCCTTCTTTGTATCCTGGGGAAAAGAAAACATAAAAGGGTGAGCTCAAATGCTCATTAAGGGTAAACAAAATAAATATCAATCACATCATATTCATAAGAACATAACATTTTGGAAATCTTAACCTGCAAAAGAGAGCATAATTTCATAACATGGGATAAATCATAGAAGTGAAATGTAATCCCAATAATCATAACATAAAACATGAAAATTTGTGGCATACACACATAATCATAGAGAATCATTTCTTGTTAGTCAAGACTCATTTCCAAGACTATCTTAGTGGACAAAGTCCCTTTCTGAACCGAGTCACTCTCGTTTCAGTCCTGTTTCACTGAACCGGTATAACCTACCATTCCAGCCATGTCTATCTCATGAGATATAAAATCTTTACCCAATGCATTGGAGGGATATTTAGGTCCCACCCATCTCATAATGATACCATTCTTATGTGTGCCACAAAATCACAAACCATACATCATTGCATAACCCATGTAATAAAAATGGGAATCATAAACATCGTGACATCATAAAACAATTCATATAAGATAAAGGAATTTATAAAAATATTTCCATCACAACATAATCAAATCCATGTAATAATAGGGATAGAAAAAGAACCCTTTATTATCTTAGATGGAAAATAATTCTGATAAAACACTTGAACTCCATTCTTGAGGAAAATATCCTTTTTGCTTCAAAAACACTTTTCCTTTCTTAACATGTCGTACAATTATAAACTAAAATAATTTGATTAAAAATAAACTTGAAAACTTGTAAAGCAAGATTCTTGGAAATATTGTTTTAAAAATCTATTCATGCCGTATAAGTTAAAAAAACATTCTTCTCGTACTTTTGTCGGAAAAGTCAAAAAAGTACCTCGTACAAAAAACGACAAAAGATTCCTTTCATATCTTTTACTAAAAACTCACCGAAGGGTAAAATTGGATTTAAACAATTGTAGGTGGATGGAAATAATATTAAATATTGAGGAAACATGGATGTGTAGGATAAAATACACCCCAGTAAATACTAAAGTATAAACAATCTCGGAAAAAAATGAGATTGTGATATTTCCCTTACCTTAGGTCTGATTTTCTTCGTATGTGTCCGAACCTCCTGTATAATGATTTAAATAATGTTATTTACTTATTCTAAAATCATGCTTATTAATATGATATCATATATGGTCATATTCCTAGCTTCTTAGTAGTAATATTTCATTTCTACTTGTTATTCTGGTGTTTATAACTTTTTGTTCTTATGCGTGTTTTGTCGAATAAATTCTTATTCTTCTCTTTAGGTTATAGATACCTCATTTCCAGAATGGTATTAGTGTAATATATATCATATTCATTCATTCAATTCATTTATATAATCATTATGAAATGAAGATCATGTAGAACGAGTCGCATCACATCGTGGAGACGGTATTCCGTACGTACGCACGAGTGATGATATCGTTCCTATGATCGTGGAATTGTATTGGAGTATATGTATACTATTTAAGAATCAATATCACTTTATAATAGTCATATATGGTCATTATTTACACCATTACACCCATCCAAGTAAGGTTGTGGTGGAAAATAGATTACACCACGGCGTGGAGACGGTATTCCGTACGTACGCACGCGCGGTGATTTCATTTTTCCGTAGGATGTATAGAAGGTGAATTAGGGTTGTTTCATATTTATAATAACATATTAGTATGTGATTAATACTTATGTTATTACTTTGTCATGAAATAACTAAAGAAGAAGAAGTTGAAGAAGAAAGAAATTGAAAAGATCAGTAATGGTTATTACCTCTTCTTTGAAACGCCTCTTTGAATCCTCCACTTAGGGAACTAAGATTGGTCTTTAAAGAAGACCAGGACCTCTAGGATTATTCTAGGGAAGTGGAGAAGGGATTTTTGCAGGGGTTGGCCGAGCTTTAGTGCTCAAATTGGTGTGAGGAGGAGGGGGAGTAGGTGTCCTTTTATAAGGGAGGAGAGGGGCACCTTAGGAATATCTCAAAATATTATTTTATATTAAAGTCAAAATTGGTTTATAATGGTTCCAAAGGGTCTTATTTAAAATCTAAAGTGGGTATGGGTCTAAATCCTATCAACCAATAGGATTTAGACAAGTTTAGGTTATTATGTTAACCTTATCAATTAGATTTAACTCTAAGTAAAATAATTTAACTTTTACCGTGTCTTTTTGTTTTCTTACACTATATGGTTAATACAGTTACTATAACATGCCAAAAGAACCCCAAATTGTTTATTATTAATATATATATCCTTATCTAAGTCATTTGGACGAACCTTAGATTTTTAGGAATAAAATAACAACTAATAATATAATATTTTATTTAAAAACTATTTTGTGTCTATTTTGACACTATTTGATATATGATTTTTGTAAAAGTCATAACAGAATTATATGTTCGAACCAAGTTGATTAAATAAACACTCATATATCATAGTAACCAAGAAAGTTATTTGAATTCATAAAAAGTCTCAAATTATATTTATTTTGGTGTTTATAACATCAATTATGTCAAATATTTCATTAATAAGATAATTACTGCATCATCATTGTGTCATAAATAAATTTAATTATATAATGTCTAAAAATTACAAATAAAATACCATTATGTAGGAAATCTTTTTATCTTTCTAATAAATATCTATATTCGAATTTATCTTATGTATAACCCCATATTAAAAATGTTTTAGTAAATAAACTTTGATTTTAACTCTTTTAACTCTTCTTTGAATTAAATAATAATAAATGTCCTAATCTAATCCAAGTGGGCCTAAATGATAATATTTTACACTTAAGGTTGTTTTTGGTCTAGATACACTTGTCCAATAGAATTAGGACATGTGTTAGGGTAATATTAATATCATTCTTACCCTTAATTACCCTATTTACTTTTAACCGTGGTAAATAAAAGTTAAAAGTTACTATTCACCAAAAATTATTTTCATCTCATTGAACCACATTTTACTTAATTACATCAACCGTGTCTCTCGGGTTTTTGAAATTCCAATCACAGAAGCGGTAAAATTAAGTTTTATGAAAAATTTAGTTTTTTATCTACCACTTTGTAGTTTCACTATTCATCAAAAATTGATGTTTTTCAGAACAATGCCAAAATTTCATCCTAAGCTATATTTCATATTCCGAATTCAAAAATGAAGTCTATTTTACCAAATTCATAACATAGAAGTTGCATTAATTAATTTTATAATTAAATCCCATTGTTAAAACAAATAGGGTGTTTTTAAGAAACAATATCTATCAAAAGATTGACACTTGTTTATGTCTGGTTTTAATGTGAAATTACATCCATTGACCAACATTGTATTAAATTGTAAAAATATATTCTAAATATAATTTAAAACCAGTCAAATTAATAATTTATCACTATTAATTATTTCGATTGAAAAAGTTGTTTTTAACTAAAATTTAGTAATTTTCACTATTCATCAAAATATGAAAGTTATCCGAAAATTACCAAAATTTCACCCTAATATAATTTCGATTTTCCGAATCCAAAAATGAAGTCCATTTTGAGAGGTAAAATTTCTAAAATTTTAAAAGGTGGTTATTACTATTCATAACGGCTAGTTTTAATAATATTTTAATAGCATATCATTGTTTAGTGAAACTCGGTATTGCGTACTACACACGCTATCGAGGAAGGTCACAATTGCGTGTAATGCAAGGAAAGTCAAGGATGCGTGTTGTGAAAGCTCCTTTTGGTGTAGCGTACAACACAAGACATTAATAAAATTAAAAAGAATATTTTTCATAAAATCTTGGGCTGTTACATTTGATTAAACTAGAGTTGACTCCTTCTAAACCTATTAGTATGGGACTTAGTGGGGGTGATCTTAGAGAAACACAGATCACCTGTCGTACTCGTTCCACACAAACCTTCTAATAGACACCCCATATACCACAACTTTTCATGCTCCACTTCAGTCTCAAGGGTTGTTCACATCCATGCCTCAATCATCATCTTATTTAGAATATTATTCTCATTCCAACACTATGTTTCCTCCAAAAATGATTCCACCTATACCATACCATATCCTACGATGTTTTCCCTTCCCTTCTCTCATTACCCCACCATGTCCAAACCACTAACATTTCCTATTATTCATCCAGGATATGATGATTTTTTTCCTTCAACTTCAACTCGGGGGCATTATGATGACCTGGTGCATGCAATGAAACAAATATATCCTTTCGATGTTACAGATCCAAGAAATCCCATAGATCCATCCAATCTTATTGAAGAGTTTGCTTCTGGTTATTTTATAAGTGGGTCAAATTATGTCAAATTATTGTTTACTTGTAATACTGTGAATTAATTCTTCTTTTTCCTTTTATCTTATTCAGTGAGATCATATAATAGGAATCATTGGTTAACCCATATGTCTAAATCCTGGAATATTAAAACATAAATAATTTTGGATTACACAGAAGACATCAAATAATAGGTAAAAATGTCATGAAGTGTGGATATTTATAGACAATTTATCCAAGTACAATGATATAATTATGGTGCAACGAGTCTCATGGAGGCATTTCAGTAATAAAATCACAGAGAAAGCTTGGGTGGAGATATGAGTATTCAAATTGTTTTAAATATAAATCTACATTATTATTGTGTATATATGATCAACATGTTAATTAAAAAATGATTTTATCATATCTAAGGGTGAATTTACTATGGCCACACAATTGATGGATCTTGGGATGTTTTGGCGATCATATAAGCATTAGTAATATGTTGGTTTCATTGGATTTTTTGTCACAATAATATTCATAAAATACATGTTCTGTATGTAAGTGATATGATTTTAGGGACATAAATGATACATGCTATCATGGTGGAGAGTCATAGGTCATTGAGGAACCATAGAATGGTGTAATCCCTGGGTAATATCTACATTTGGTTATCAAGAAAACATGACTTGCCCTGTAAGAAATCCACATTTATATGTTTCATTGGATTTTTCTATCCATGGAAGAGTGTATTGACCATTAGACTTTACGATTATTATTAAAAAATATTATATGTCATGTATATTGATGTATTGATGAAAATCAATATGACATATGTCCGTGGTGATGTAGGATATATTGTGCGTATCAGATGTAATATTGATTTAATGAATAACCCAAGAAAGTATTATTTTTTCTTATGTTCTTTAACAGATGTTCATATATTAGGCCCTTTCATAAAAATGATATAGCCTAAGTAAATCAATGTCCATGGTGTTTTATAGGAATGTTCAATTTCTATAAATTCAAAGAGAGAGACATCGAGCACACAGTTTGATGATGAAAACATGCAACTTGCATGATTAGAGCTATCATGATAAATGGATTATATTAAACTGTGAGTGCCCAAATGAATCATTTTTTTGCACCATTAACACCATTCTCTATATATTCCTCAAGGTGTTACAAGACCCTAACCGTTGACTTAAGGATACTTCTCTAAATTCCATTTAGAATGAGTCATAGATTATCACACACTAAATATATCCAGAATCTTGGCTGAATAATATATTACAATTTATTATTTAAAAATTTGAATTAATATTTTTCTCATACAAGTTTTAATAAAAATTCATATTTTTGATATCACATATTTTCCATCACCAATTATTTTAAGAATTATTATGTGTGTAGAATTTTTAATAAATATTTATTTTTCTATTTAGTGAGTATTTTTTTATTCCATAGTGTATAATATTGTGAAATTTTTTTAATAAATAAATATTAATTATTCTAGGATCGATAAATTTTATAGAGGAATGGTTAATAGAATTAATAAATCCATTGATAAATAATATATATTTAATATTACTTGATTAAATGATAATTAATTTTAATCCATGGGATTCATGCATGTCAAGGAATAATAACAATAATAAAATTGTTACTTACATGGCATTCGGCCGGGATTAAATAAATAAGAATAGGAAATTTTGAAATTAATCATTTCTAATAGTAGTGGAATATAAACCCATGTATATTAATTTCTAAGAGAGTCAATTTAATTTATGTTGTGCATAATGACATACTGAGTGAATCATCTGATGTCCTATAGGGAACCCCCCTCAAGAACACTCCCTCGAATGGAGAGAGATACTCCTCTACCATCTACTCTCAAATAATTATTGATCTATTAGAATATTTTGGAAGTAATTATCAAGGTGATAAAATGAAACCAATGAAGGTGTTAGAAATTTACACTATATCACTCAGAGATTCCTATTATGATGTTCATAGATTTTTGGAAGACGTGTCGATCACCGCTTGTGACATCCTCGAATAGGAATCCACTAAAATTGTGCTCTGACCGAGTTAACCATAGGACCTCAAGCACCCCTCTCCATTCACTAGAATATTTTCACTTGTAGAGAGGTCCTAACAGATCTTGTGGTAATGATATACCCTCTTTACTATAGTTTTCTAAAATATATAACAGAAGAAATAAGAAAAAAAGATTATAACTAGATCATTCATTATTAAAAATTTCCCAATCATGTTACAACCATAACCAATATATAAATATATTGATTCAGGATAACATGACCAAAAGTGAATGAATCCCAAAATAGGGACTAATGGAAGTGTCCCCTATAAAAACCATTAACTCCAACTCAAAATCCTCATTCATGAAAATCCCAATAAATACTCCACTATCATGCAATATGATTTTTAACTTCTCAAATCCTTTAATAAATAAATATGTTCTGGTACCCAACAGCTGCCCGAACAAGGAATGGGAAGAACTCAGTTTTTCTCCAACAATGGGATAATCAAAATATCCAGTCTAAATAGATAGTGCATGCTTGTACTAAAAACTAAAAGATAAAAAAAATAAAACATTGGTTATGTTATTGAACACTATTCACTTTTTCAACATAGATCATTTATTCCATTCTATTACTTGAACCATTTTCATCACTTTATCCATGGGTTTGAAATTTACATAATTTTCACTCATTCCCATGCCGGTCAATTATGAGACATGAGGGAATATTTTAAGTTACCTATCTAACTAGTGATAAAAATTTAATAACAAATACATCACACTCACTTAGAAGCCTCCCTCTATGTAGTCTCATAAAATGAAACCATTATGGCCTCTGATCATTAGGTCGACATCCTTTCCATTTCATTTTAGGGTTAGAATTTAGATCCTCAGTTGAACCTGACCCTTATTAAGAGCCATGGTCCAATTCCCCACATAACCCTAAGCCATGTGCACATGATAATTAATATAATTATCAAATATACCAAATCATAGACCATGCAGAATCAATTAACATAATATTCACAATTCACAATCAACTTAATAATTAAATCATTCTTTTGTCTTAACCAATTAACACATTTACCACACACCATACATAGCCCATTTAGAGCCATTAACAATCATATATATCTCCCAGTTCATCAAACACATTCAAAATTTTCCATTTAACCCACTTTATAGTTATAAAAAGTAACCATTATTCAATTATCAATGTCTATTCACAACTATAAATAATCCATTTTCCAACACATCTACGATATCAACATGGTCATCTTGGGATGTACTATATCAGAAACCAATTCAATACGGAACATTTCAATGTTCCCTATTTAAAAATAGTGGAACACACTATTGGTGGACCTAAATCAGTTCAGTAAGCCTCAATGCATCCCATTGAGATAATTAGGGGTTTAATTCATCATTTAGTCAACCATTTTACTAAATCTATTCAATAGAATCTCATTCACAACAATAGAGTATCATTAACACACCAAAAAATTAAAAAAAACACTTAGAGACCAAGGAATAAAACATGTAGACCACCTACCTCAAAACTAGAGATGAGAACATGATTAACCATAGACATAAATGTGGATCCAGGAAACCTTTAATTCCAAAACCAACAAATCACTTGAAAAAGAGGGTTTTATGGAATCATAAGAAGAATATTTTAAACAAAATACATACACTGTAAAAGAGGATCAATATGATAATATGACATACATATATCTTGGACCTGTAACCAAAGTCATTTAAAAAGTCATAGAATGTAAGGTAATCAATACTTGGGAATATTTGGGGGATTTAGGTTCTTA
Organism: Viscum album; assembly: GCA_963277665.1. Taxonomy (NCBI): domain Eukaryota; kingdom Viridiplantae; phylum Streptophyta; class Magnoliopsida; order Santalales; family Viscaceae; genus Viscum; species Viscum album. The sequence continues at coordinate 987,086,259 of OY728139.1, read as the reverse complement.
GTAGAGTTAGAGGAGATTGAATCCGGATGAAATTCAGGTAGGGAATGTAAAATTGGGAGGGGAAAATTGTAAAATACCACATTTAATGTGGCCCCTGGTTTGGACGCACTGTTTTCCAAACCATGCACCAACAATGTGCATGCATCTGGACAAGATGGGTTGAGTCTCATGGTAACATGGGGATCTACACAAATTATAAAAATCCATGCACGAACTATATAGAAGGCCTCTACCTAGGCCTATATGGTTCGGTCTCCCCTATTTCATGGTTTAGTAAGACTTGAACCCCTTCCTCATAGATTGAATATTTTGGGTGCATGGTTTCTACTAACCAAGATCCAATAATGAAACATGTATATCAGGTAAAAATTCTCCCTCTTATCATTCTTTGATCCCCCAAGACCCCCCAAGCTTGCTCATACATCCAGTATAAAATTTATTAACCACAATAAGAAGACATAAACAAAAATATAAACAACAACATACCTATATAATTTCTAGGACCCTAAAACCTCCCCACCATATAATGACTTATCCTTGAGACACATTCCCATGCATCTTCGGACATCAAAAAAAGAGATCGGGCCACTATGCCCACATATCTACCTCCCTCTCCCAATATTCATCCAAACATTACAATGTTTCCAAAAAAAACCCCAGGCACAGTCTTTCCCCACAGGGTTTTCTGCTTACGATCAACAATAGGATGTAAATGATCAAAAACGGTCACATCTTCCTCAAGAACAAAATCTTCATAAAAAATAGGATATGGTTTATGATGATACTTTCGATGTTGTGAAAAATTAAAAACATCATGAATATCACTATACAGTAGTGGAAGAGCTAATCGGTAAGCCACCAGCTCATTGTTATCTACAATCTCAAATGACCCCCATGTACATGGGCACCAAATTATCTAATTTCAATATTTCATAGTGACCTAACCTAGGATACATGAATGGAAACACAATATCACCCACCATAAGCTCAATAGATCTATGATTCCGATCCAAATATGACTTCTGCATACTCTGAGCAATTTCCAGATGATTATGAATCTACTGAATCGGTTCCAATGATCACTAGGTAACTTCTGTAATAAGTGAATTCCACAAATAATAAGTGATTCTCCAATGATCCACCAAAATCCAGGACACAAGAACTAAACAAATCCATTAGTACCATAATAGTATGCATTGATTGTCCATCTATATATGGGTGTAAATCCATCCTTAAAAATACTTGGGTACCAATTTAATTCTATAATACCTTCTAGATATGTGATGTAGAACATGGATCATGATCTGAAACAAGAGTATGTGGTACTCTCTGAAACAACACAATTTCCCAAACATATAATTCACCCAACTCATCAATAGAGAAGGTCACTCAAATTGGAATGAAATGTGCAACCATGGTCAACTGATCCAACACTACACATATCACATCATTCTTTTAAGTCATCCTTGGAATTCCTACCCAGAAATAAATTGTTATTTTATCCCATTTACATTCTATATTGGGAAATGTTTATAACAAACCAACCAAAAATTTGTATTAAGCCTTCACCTGCTGAATTTTAAGGCGTCACATGATGAAACCGGTGACCTGAATCATAATTTCTATACATAATTACTATATATGAATATCAGGTTAACTTTTTCGTAAAAAGAAGATGAAACCCCACCAAGATACATAGAACCTAAGAAATAACCCTTCCCTAAAACATGTTTGCACAAAATCACCAAAAAAACATAAATAATCCCATCATCACTAATAGTACAAATGGAAGGTTATCTCCACATTTAAGACTAACCCTTAAGACGAAAAATTCTAAATAATCATACTAAATTTCCATGATCCATCTCATACGCATGAACTCAATAGCCAAGTATTCAAGGGTCATCATCATGTGATTATTACTCACCTTAAGATGTATCTCAGTAAAAAATTCCATCATCCTTCATTCAGAGTTGGTTTCCTAAACTTCTTGACATTGAGTCATCTGGATCAAATCATCTAGGAAACTATTCTCCTTTCATAGTGTTCCAACTAGCTCAATGTAAAAATAATTCATTTACTCCACCCATAATTTCAATATAAGATTCAAATCATGCTGGGAGAAGATGTAATTAAGGATTTTATGATTGGCATACATGTTAAACTGTTATAAAAAAATAGTGTCACCAAAACATTAATGAATAAACCATTGTATCCTACTCAAGATCGTGTATAGCGTAATTTTTTTCATGGGGACTCAATATCCTTGACCAATACACCACAAATCAATAATTCTACATCAAAAATGCCCCAATTCAAACACTAAACACATCAAAAAACAAGGTATACCCCCAACATGGTTCAGGTATGATCAGATTTCGTGCAGATGTCAACTGATTCTTTAACTCCTGGAAAACATCCTCACATAGAGTAGACCACTCTAACATGATAAAATTATTATTCAAACAGAAAATATGTGATTTTAAAATGGGATAATTACTTAATTAACCTTTAGTAATTGCGAGAAAAACAAATAAAACAGTTGATATTAGAAACATTCATTAGTTGTTCCAAATATTAAAGTACTCAAAATATTTCTGGGTCCACCAATAGACCATCCTCTGAGATGATGAGACCGAATAAATTCACCTGATTGATTCAGAAATGACATTTGGATAGATTGGAGTATATCATACTCTATCATAGTCTAATCAGGATGTTATCAAGGTGTTTAGAATGACCGTCATGAGTTTTAGAGCACAACAAGATGTCATCAACAAAAACATCTACAAACTATTCTAGGTATATGAGAAATATTCATTTCATTAGGACCATAAAAACCACTAGAGAATTGGATAGTCTAAAAAGAATTACAAAAAACATATTTAAATCAAATATTCTATAGATGGAAGCGTGTGGTATACTATAAGGTATCGACCTTATCTGATGATACCCTAATATTATATCAATCATAGAGGACACTAAATTAACTATTAACTATAAAAAAAGATCATCCATTCAATGAATAGGGTATCATTTCAAAAATTCCATATAAATTAACTTACTAAAATTGACACAAAACTACAATGATATATTATCCTTTTAAGTAAAAAAGCATTAGATTCACCCAATGTGATATACTCGGACCGAAAATACACTTATTTACCAATTAATCCAACTAAATTTTATGTACCTCGAGTTATGATGGTTCCATTCTATATGATGGAGTAGAAACTGGCACTACTGTAGGAAGCATCTATATCATGAAGTAAAAATCACCATAGAGAAATGACACTGAGAATTAATTAGAAAACACATCCTACAACGGATCCACCATTGGAAGAAATACAATCTTCTCTACTCCCCCATCATTAATCATATGACAAGCTACGTTAGTTGTGAGCTCACCCAACCACAGAAAACTAGTACTGCATGGCCTGTCTGAATGTCCCACTCACCAAGATAGACCTAAGTGTCTCCTTCAATAGGCATGAATGTTAACCTATGGTTGAAATAGTTGATGTGTTCCTGGTCAAACACAATCCAATTCATACTAAAAATAAGATCAAAATATAACATCTTCTGAAAAATCATGTTTCATTGGAAGAGGTACCCACCAAAATCAAGAGAATACCCCCTACACTTCATAATATTCTCTACTAGCATCCCTAATAATGTATCAATTGACCTAACCCTTTACAAATGTTGCAATGCTACACCCAACATAAACACAGGTTGAGAAGAAATAAAATAACATGAGGTATATGTATCAAATAAATCACTATCAATCATGGTAGCTACATGGATCCTAACTGTAATAGTCAATGGTCCAGGCTCACCACCTCCTGGTGTTGACTAAACTATATGAAGATGAAATCCCTCTCTACTTAGTGCTCCGACTGGAATTCCTAGAACTACACTACCCTATTTATATGGATTCTTTTTCCCCTGAGTAACACGTCCTCCACTACTCCGATATGACTAGTGGAGCTCTAATTGCCTACCTAATATTGGTTAACCAACCCCCTTCTTAAACATGGCATCTATCTAATCCCTCCACCATTCCCACTTTGTCATAGTTTCTCACATAACCTTTACACATAACCCATTTAATGGAATGCTTGACACTCAACCAGTGGTCTAGGATGGTGGACAAACATGTGCCCTATCCCACCACATAGATTGTAGAAAACTTGATCACTACCCTTATGGGATAGTTTTGTCATTACACTACTCTGTCTACCAGAGCCAATAGTTAATGTTTGAAAACAAATTCTTCCTTTCATAGGATGTGGCACAACAGGATCGCCCAACTAGAATATCATTCCAACCACCAAGGTCCTCCTTGAGGTTTCCCTCTGAAATAAGGGTTTGATCTACCATCACAATAACTATTTTTAAACATATTATATTCACCTAGGATATAATCTCATATTTATTCCCATTGTTAAAACTTATTTCCATAAGACAACTCATCTTATTCCAATGCTGAAATAAAATGTTTCATGTCGGTGAAAAAACAACCTTATTCCATCACCATCTTCTTCCCCTAGGTCAACCTCATCAACTGTGTATCCTTTTCGTGCCTCATTGTCTCCTATAGAAATATTCCAGAAACTATTCATATAAATATTTACATGACATGCTGTCATTCTACTACGACTAATCCAAAATGTCCCACCAGTGTTTTTCATCCCTCAGAACATGAATGCCACAAAATTGATTTTCATCACAAGAGGAGTCTCTATGTGACCATGAATCATCTTGATGGACTCTATCCCGAACACAGCTACATCAGGTCCACCCTCTACAGAAAAAGTTAGAGGGTGCTGTTGTAGAAACTCCCTAGTTAGCTCAATCATTATTGGCACAATCTTCAATGGGTCTCATTCCATCATTTTCATAAAATGATAAATGTTCACACGAAACGAATACTCTTCAATGCTACCCTAAACCATCAAGATGAAGGTACCATACAAGTAGCAGATGCCCCAAAAATTGGATTTTAAATTTTTTCACTAAGGATCAACATGAACTTTTCGACATCAGAGAGTCGATGCCTGATTACTAACTCATGATGATATGTGAAATAGATTAAGCGTAATATTACAACCATAAAACACCATTTGTAAATTTGAGGTTGCACTTGATGTATTCTCATTTTTGGTGATTCCCACTTTAATAATATAGAGCATAATTCATATTGATTGTCCACATAAGCTTTAAGAATCTATAAGAGTGTCGATCGTCATAATATTGGTTCTAGAATGGTGTTCTGATGAATCCTTCTATGCTCTGATGATCTCTGTATCACCATTCTTGTAATACATGGGTGTGAGATTGATCAAAGCTCCCGAATCCAGAGTCACTATGTCTATAATGTAGGATAGATTAGTAGAGTGATAGAGGAGTCAATGAATAGTCATGGTAAAAATCCCTCTAGTCTTCTATTTATTGTGTAAAAATAAATTTCTAAAAAATGCTAGCCCGACCCCTGAATAATCAACAGACTAAATAAATAATATTTTCACAAATAAAATGACTAAAAAATATCTTTTATAATTATCAATTTTATTAGAATATAATAAATTTATTACCTTATAACACTCGGTCCATTAACTCAGCTCGTACAACCTGCCAATATTAAATGAAACATTAATATTTAAATGATTATTCATACATTAAATATTTTTATATATTTACTATAAAATATGTAAAAACATTTAATTAATAAATTCATTGTCAAATATTCTTAACATGAATAATATGAATTTATTTATTAATTTCTTGATCATATGTCTTTGAAAAAATTCTAGATCCAAGTTGGGCTCCACCATGACCAAAAATCATATTCAATTCTATAGTTTTAATTCTTCATTATGTTGTTGTGTGTGACCCTCTTGGCCATTATCTTGATAGTGGTGAATACTATTCACATACCTTGAGAAGGATATAGTAACCCATCATGGCCCAAATGAGATAAGGATAGTCCGAACAGTGACAACCAACCCACTATCATGAACTATGTAATAAAATCTATTTGTCTTTAATATATCTTAAAGCTAGACACAAAGCTGTGTCATAATCCATTTCATGATTTATTATTTGTGGATCTAACTGGGTGGATTTACCCTCAACTGCCATGGGCATGGTATTATGGATGTACTGCCATCATGATTAATGTGTCATAATATATATACATTCCATATCCTAGAAGTGACTAATCCTTTATAGACCATTCATCCAATGCCGTGCCAACAATGGCATACCCACCAACAGCTAGTTTACATGATGTTATCGTCATGGTTTTTTCCTTACATCATTGTATGCAATCAAAAGGCACACATTGGAAATGACCTCAATTCAGGAGACCATTACACATGTCTGTATATAGAAACATACAATGAAACCCAAAACATATGTAATTCACAATGGTAGGTCTATCCCCATAAACTCTCTACATGAGATCACCAAGTGTTAACTTCCTGAGAAAATGTAATACCGCTTATGAGACACTAGAAACTAATAGTCAAATATCTACTTTGTCCAGTTAGTATGATGTATCTTGATCATATGGCATATTTATGATTAATGCCAAAGTATATAGATGTTTTCAATAATTCTGGGAATCTACAATAAATTTTTGATATTATAATTAATCTATGGACATTACCATTAATAGTGGATGTTGAAATATCTGCACAATAATTGTAAGTTTTCATCAATCACATCAAAATATCCAAATGATATGGTAATCAAAAGCACTACATAGTTGTGTCTATGACACTCACTATTACAACACTCCCACTTTCAATAGATACAACATGCTAACTAAATTGGCTGGCTCACTCATGATCAAACTCATGTTTCTGCTTAGTCATGGCATTAGCTGATGGGTCTGATAGGACTCTGCAGCATGGCCATTATTCTATTTGGAACATCATCACCTTGAGTAAAATATCTCATGAAATGGAATCCCCAATTATTTCCCTTTTTCCACTATCATAACATGATATCATGTATAGTAATAATAACATTATTTACATTATGATAATTCTTAACATTCTAGGTGTGATTTAATGATTTGGAATAAATCGTTGGGTACAACAAATTTTAGCTTCCATAGAATTTTTAACATAAAATGTATTTATAGTTATGGTTACTTCTGTCTAAAATGATCTTGCCTCACTCAACAACTTATCCAAACTATGATATCGGATCACTCAAATATATGGAAGACTATTTTTTGTCCCCTAAAAACTTGTATCCTTACCTCTATATTAAACAGTTGTAGGCGCCAAAATATTGGACGCACACGGAGGAAGGATGAAAACCACCCGGAGGCTGCCTCATGAAGCCAATCCGCGAAGCCCCGGAGGTGGAAGCCTTCGCAGACGGTCTGACGTTCGCGAGCCCGCCGCGTAGCCCCGGATGCGGAAGCCTTCACGAACGGTCTGACATTCACGAGCCCACTGCGATGCCCCGAGGCGGTAATGCTTCGCGACCGCTCTGACGTTCGCGACCGCGCCGCGAAGCACCACGCCCCCTTTCCTGCTGCGTGAGCCCTGCTCCGCGGCGCCTCTTGCCTATAAATACAGTTCTCCCCCTGAGCTCTCCAGATGGACAATCCGACCTTTCGGCTTCTCAAATCTCAGATCGCAAAGCACCCGCCACTCTAGAAAGGATGAGCTCCGCGAGGTATCTTTACTTCGCGAGATGGCTTCATCTTGTCTCGTCCTAAGCCCCTATTCTGAGAGGGATGCTCTTCGCGAAGCCTAAGGGCATTCGCGAAGGAAGGGGTATCCCCTAAGGGACCCGGGTAGCCACTGAGCACTTATGGTTCGCGAAACACCCACACTATGCATGTGATCCACTTGCTAAGGCAGGGACACTATTCCTCGCGAAGCACTTTGCTCAGCGACACCACGCTCCGCGAAGTACCAAAGCTTCGCGAAGCGGTGCTCCGCGAAGACCCTTCCACTTCGCGAAGCACCCCTCAATCACCCCATTGCCCGACGCTAAGGCTGAGGCTCATCACTTCGCGAATCACCTTCGCATGAAGTGCCCTCCCCTACGCAAAGCAACTGAGTTCCGCATGGCCTTTACCAATAGACCTTTCTGTTTGGCAATCCCACTTCCCATGCGGCCCTCCGGGCCCGCGCGACATGATTTCAAATTCCCTCGGGAAACACCTCCCGTAGCGCTGCTCTGCCTAATGATCCTTCACATAAGCACGCTAATGGCTAATGCTTCTTCACATAGCCACGCTAACGCAGGCCCCTTGATGGTTCACTCTGCGTTCCCCCTTCTACATGGCCTTGCCAACACCTTCCCTCCAATAAGGGGTAGAGGGCATCAGTTATATAAGTCCTAGGGGTGCGGAGTAAACCTGCCTCGTCCGAGCTGCAGGACGTTAAACTGCCAAGCACCTCGTCCTCAACACACGACATTAAACTGTGACATCACCCCGTGCCTCTCAGGTTGGATGCCCCCCACCTTGGACATTCTGTCCATGGGGAAGAAGGGCATCCACCTCAGTGTGATCCCCTTAGACCCTCTCGAGGAAGGTTGCACCTATGCACCTCCTCACCTCCTCAGTACCGGAACCAGTGAAGAGTCTCTCCCACTATGCTTTGTCGCACCATGGGCCTCCATCCTGGAGTAAGTCCCAACACCACGGGCCACCTAACACATAAGCCCCTTTTCACTTCTCACAGACGCACCCTTTGCGACGTGATCGTCTGGCCCAGGTTGCCTCTTGTTTCCCACACCGAGCATGAATCAATTGGGCTTAGAGTGCGCATCGGTCATGACACCCTTCCATGGGCCGCCTCAGAGCGTAAGCCCACACCAGAACTACGAGGTCTTTGTTCCATGTCAAGGCATGGTACGTAGGACGCCTACACGAGGCCCAAGCCCACCACTCGAACGTCTCTTCACGTCGAGTGCCTTCGTCCCGCATGATGTTAAACTATTCACCTTCGTCCCGCAGGACGTTAAACTGTTCACCTTCGTCCCGCACGATGTTAAACTGTTCACCTTTGTCCAACACGACGTTAAACTATACACCAGAACTACGAGTTCTTTGATCCATGTCAAGGCATGGTACGTAGGATGCCTCCACGAGGCCAAAGCCCACCACTCGAACGTCTCTTCACGTCGAGTTCCTTCGTCCCGCATGACGTTAAACTGTTCACCTTCGTCCCGTATGACGTAAAACTGTTCACCATCGTCCCGCATGATGTTAAACTGTTCACCTTCGTCCCGCATGACGTTAAACTGTTCACCTTCGTCCATCATGACGTTAAACTGTCCACCTTCATCCCGCATGACGTTAAACTGTTCACCTTTGTCCAACACGACATTAAACTGTGCACCAGAACTACAAGGTCATTGATCCATGTCAAGGCATGGTACGTAGGACACCTCAATGAGGTTCAAGCCCACCACTTGGTTGTTCCGGCCACATTCACATCGGTCCTTCCATCATCACCAGTGGACCCCCCCTGGGTCCACCTTCACGTCGATTTACAGGCGGAACCCCACCAGAACTACGATGTCTTTGATACATGTCAAGGCATGGTACGTAGGACGCCTCCATGACGTTCAAGCCCACCATCAGTGGACCCCCCCTGGGTTCACCTGGACGCAGACCTTCCGGTGTTCAAATCCACAGTGGGCCACTTCAGGGCGTAAGCCCCACTTCATCTCACCACCACCACTACCCGTCCTGATTTCCACCCGGGCTGCCACATCCCGGTGAGATAATGCCACTCTGCCTCCCCCTTCCATAATGTCCAGGAAGCCGCCCACGTGCTGGCTACAACATCGGCGTTCCCCCAGTGGGTTCTCCAATCTGATCCACTCCATTCAGTGTTCTGATCAGGCCGATCCGTCCCCGCTGGACGTTAAACTCGCGGCATACCCTGTGTTAAACATGGGAAGCTGAGGAAAACCTCAGAGACATGCCTATGGCATACCATTCCCCATGTTCGATGTGGGATGCCTCGGGATTCCGCACCCTCAAGAATCCCTATAACAAGGGACCAGAATAGACATGCCAATCCCCAGCGCTCAGACGCGTCAATGATGCCTCATCGTGACTGCTCTCCCAACCGAAGGTTGCTGCCCTGACGGGACCCCTTGGAATGTCCCAACAAAAGCAGCGTAATTAACCGGCGTCCATGAAGATATGGCACCGGGAAGAGTTTCACGAACAAGTGTTAATTCTATGAGGGGGACCCGGACTAGGTGACGAGCTCTGAGGCGGGATCCTTAGGAGGAAGAACCGACATCCCATCATCCCGATTTCGATCAAGGAGCAGACGTCCCTGAACATGGAACGGATGCCACCCGCCTTTGGAAAGCTGGAATGCGGGGCAACAGAGCCACACGACCTCCACGGATGGACGCGCGCACCCCAGAGAAAGCGTCGGAAACAGAAATGGTGAACCCAATGTGAAATTCTTCTCCGAAATATGGAGACTAGTAGCGTTCAGGGCATCAGTAGATTGACATGTTACCGGATCCAGATATCCGGCCCTGGGTCCCGCTGAGTAAATAGCGGGCCTTGCGTGAAACTCACCAGTGGTTGGGGTACTAGAGTGTAGAGCATTCCATTCTACGACGTCGTCAGCGTGGATCCCTCTTACCGATCACGGAAGGCGGAGTGACGCTGGGGAACTGGTTGTTGATTCCTCTCCTCGCAGTGCTGACGAGTTAACCTCTCTGTTTCCCTGGAACAAGGTTGCCGCTACGAAGTCACGATCATCACTCGCTCGCCTACGTAGAGGAGGAGGCCATACCGATGCATCCATACCGCGTGGCTCCACCATGGACACCACGGCATCGACGCCCACACATGCGGGACGCCCACGTCCCCTTTCCCTGTCAGAGATTATTCAATGACGGGTGATCAACGGCATTGTACGAAAGTACGAGGAGGAAGGGGTCATCCCATCCCGGGATATAGCCCGCCTGGACCTGGAGGCATCCAGGCCCCGTCACCACCGTCGCCCCCAAGGGCCGTGCAGGGAGCCCATGCTCCCCATTCAGACATCCAACCGTTTCGTGAGTCTGTCCCCGGAACACTCCGACGACTCCCTGCCTCATGACGACGAGGTGGGTGATGCTCGTCGTCGGCCAATCAGGTCCCCGGTCCAAGGGTTCCAAGAAAGGGCCCCCACTCGGCCGCGCCAACGCCGCCGTTCGGTCCTACCGGAGGATCAGGAAGGTTATGCCCCTGCGTCGCCTGCACCGGCCCGCCTGACCCGACGCCAGCGTCGGGCCCGAGCCAAGGACGCCCGTTAAGGGGCGTCCACGTCAACAGCTACTATGGCCCCAGCCACCGCCGACGAAGGTTACGAGGTCCCGACACGTGCTGAAATGGGATGCTCCTTCGCCCAACCGGGATCGAGACCCCAACTGCCCCATGGGCAGGCTAGGTTGACTCCCTGGGTCGCGGGCTCGAATAGTGACCGCTGCGGACCTATCCGTGGCGATGTCACCCCGTACGGAGGACTTCCCCGTACCACCATTCAACCGGGCATGGGCCTCCCCCACTCCAATGATCTTCATGACGGTATGCCTCATGCTACCCTCATCTCGAGTGAAGACCTGCCTCGAGGCAGTGATGCTCTGCACGGAAGCCTCTCCCGCGCCCACCACCCCGGGCATGGAGTCTCTCCAGCCCCGGACCGTCGATGTGAAGCTACCGTCCATCCGGTCCCTCTCAAACGTGGGGGTCCCCCTTACATCCTTTATGCAACTGGCGAAGGCCCTCCTCGCCATGGTAACCATAAGGATGAAGTTCGGCCTCACACCGCCCACACTAAGCATGGAGGTCCTCCCCATGCTCCTTCCGGTTCATACAGGGGTTCTGCTCGAGCAGGTGTCGTCCATGGAGGTCCTCCCCATGTGCCCTTCGACATCTGCCCCAGTGCCCCTCGCACCCCGGCCATCTCGAGCGGAAGTCCTCTCCGCCCCAGCACCAGCGCGGCCCAGAAATTACCTATCGGGAACCAGCCCTGTCCCGAAGAGCCGTCCCGAGGCAGGAGAGCGGGTCATCGTCGCCATAGGAAGAACCTTGGGAAGGACCGGGTGGAGATCAAACTGGTCCGTTTCTCGGATTCCGAGGCAGAATGTGAGTTGATGATGGATTCGTCTCCTCGGTCCTCCATGCCAAAGACCGGGGTAGGAACAAGGCATGTCAGCCTCATTCTCCCCGAGTGCGAGGTCCACCAGATTCCCGCCTCCCTTCGTCGGTACATCCAGGAGGAGGAAATCGTGGGAAGCCCGTAGGCCCCGACCGTGCAGCCACCACCGTCGCTGCCAGAAACGCCCTCTACCTCTACCAAAGATCACGGAGAGCTGTTTTGGGGGCCAGTGGCAGTTGAGCAACGGAGCGACCCGTCGCCTGTAGCCGCAACCCTTGTGTTAGAGGCTGTGGTCGTCATCCCATCCTACCAAGACATCGTGATCAGGTCACCTCACTCTTCAGATGTTGGCCCGGAATTTGGTGGACAGTCGGCATGTATGTCATATTCTCTACTGCCCAGCATGCTGTCCCAGCGGTCCGCCTCGGTACAGCTACCGGTTCCTCAGCCACCTCCGGTCGACGAGTGGGGCAACACAGGGCCAGACCCTGAATCTGATCCAAGGAGCTTCTGGAACATTCTCGTGGTGGATCACTTCCTAGAGAAGTTCTGGCCCGCGGTGAAGCCGGATTTTCAGGCACAAGAATTCCTCACTCTGGAGGAGATAGGATGCTTCCGCCGAACCCTGTGTTCGACGCACTTCTGCCTTCGCTACGAATCGGTGACGTACCCAAAGCGCCACCAGCACCGTGAGGAAGTCAGTGAACAATTCCGTTTGGTAGATTTGGCCGCGCTCCCGGTGGCACAGCGCCCTGAGTCGCCTGGTCGCCGAAACACCCTGCAACAGAAATGCGTTCAGAGTTTCAAAGTACTCCACAGAATCATCAGGGAAGCTTCCCCCAATGTAAAAGTCTATGGTTGGGGACAGTACGCTGCACTCATCTTCAACCCCATCCATCAGAATCCCGATTCCCTATGCGACATCGAGGACATGCCCCCGAGGAGGGTTGCGGTCTACATGGCTGACGTGGCAGACAAAGAGGACGAGTTGGATCCACTTGATGAAGACTCCCCCCCCCCCCCCCGTGGGTGTACCGCCATTGCCGGACCAATCCGGGAGGGTTACCCGTCAACAGAGGAACCTCCTGGGATTCCCTGTACCCACCGAGTCGTTGGTACTCAGCCGGAATACTGGTAAAGGTAAAGAGCATGTCGGAGCTTCCAAACACTACGACCCGTCCACTTCAGTGAAGAAGGCGGATGAAGACCCTGAGAAGGTCGCACTGCGCCAACAGCTCACTAAATAGAAGAGGCTGGCCGAGCGCGCTGTAGAGCGGCGACCCGATTACGGTGATCCTAGGCCAGAGCAGCAGGGGCAGGAGCAATTTCCCCCGGGAGAGATGCCTCCCGGAAACCCTAGCCATGCTACTCCTACAGACAGGACGGAGGCCGTGGCTCACCGCAAGAGGGCAAGGTATGTCTCGCCGAACCCTCCTGAACGGCATGGTGATCCGATGAATCCAGCCCGGGTTCCGCCGACCGCCCCACTGGCCATCCAACCAGCCGCTCCGTGAGCCGTTGAAGCCGACTATCATGTCGAAGAACCCAGAAACGCACTTGTGCTCAGGGACCCTCACCGTGATGGGGACCCTCGCTCGGACCATCACATAGCGGCACTTATTGCCCGCCTTGAGACGTTGGAAACACGGCAGGTGGTCGTCCCGCAGGATGGCAAGCCATATCCCGCATGGGTGGATGACATGCCTACACCGCCCGATTTCGGGAACCCCACCTTCTCGCCCTTCAATGGGACAGGGGACCCACCTCAGCACTTGGCCCAGTTCTCTTCAAGGTGTGGCCCCATGTTGGAAACCCCAGCACAGCAAGAAGCCGCCAAGCTCCGATGTTTTGTACAGACATTGGAGGGCCCTGCGTTTTTCTGGTACAGCCAGCTCCCTATTGGGCCAGTGACCGGTTGGGAGGATCTCCGCCGACAGTTCATGTACCAGTTCAGCTCCACCACACGAAAGACCAGTTTCGTAGACCTCTTCAAGTGCAGGAAAAGGCCTGATGAGCGAGTCGCGGACTTCATCGCCCGATGGAAAGGATTGACATACTCCCTGGATATGCCACTAACTCAGGAGTAATTACTGACGATGTGTGTAGGGAATGTCAGGACTGAATTAGTCCCTTCCCTAATTACCCAAAACTATCCTGGAAGATTTCTGGACTTCTCAGATAAGGCCCAGCACCTCGAAGAAGCTTTGCACCAGGCGAGTCAAGCGCGTCTGCCACCCCCGGTAATCCCAGCGAGGAGGGGCAAGGCCGAGCTCGTTGCGGTGGTCCAAGCAGAGGCTCCCAGGCAGTTAGAGTTACTACCCGCAGCACCAGCTCTGCAGCCCCGCCGGGATCCTCCACACCAGGCGCAGCTTCCTACCCCACAGAGAAAGGACCAGGTCCTTGGTTACTTACTCATTCAGAAAGGACCAGGTCCTTGGTTACTTCCGAAGTGCCTTTGAGCAAGGGATCATATGCTTGCTGGAGTGAAAAAGGCCAACAGAGGCCCACCTCACCGATCGTCCTGACTACTGCCCCTACCACCGGATCCTGGGGCATACCCTCAAGAAGTGATATGTTTTTAAAGACTGGATCCAAGACCAGGTCAATAACAACATAGTCAGGCTTGGCCCGCCTCCAGCCCAGGTGGCGCCTGTCTCCACAAGGCCAGAAGATGGTAGTGACGATGAAGGTGGATGGCAACAGGTTCCCAGTCGCGGGTCTCAGAAATACGAAGATTGGATGGCCCGTAAGACGGTTTCGCATGCCCACGGTATCATTCGAGCATGCCTGAACCAGCCATACCCCTCAGAGGAAGTGATCAATGCCTCGGTGTCGTTATCTCATTCGTCCCCTTCTCAAAAGAGTAAGTAGCGACGACGTAAGAAGAAGGAGCACGCGCCACCATTGTCGTCCTCATCCCGTACTCTTGGTGACTTCATGCCCCCTGAGGTAGGGATTCCCCCCAGAATCCGCCCAATGGTGGACGATTCGTCAAGTGACAGTCCAGGGTACGCCTCGGTCAACACCGTAGAGCTGGTAAACCCCTACATGACTCCCGACGACGGGGAACTCCAGGAGAACCTCCCCAACGTCCCCAGTAGACGTCAACGCCGACGCGACCACAATCATGTGGGTCGCCGAGGTGCCTCAGCGGACGGTTTCAACCTGGCAGTACACGCTACTGAAACCAGACAGCAGGTCCAGCGCAGAGCTCAGCACGCGAAACCTCATCTGGTGCCTTTGGATTTGCCTCCACCACCGTATGTGCTATTGGATCTGGCAGAGCAGTCTCGCCCAACTACAAGCTGACCTCAGTTGTCTGGACATCCGACAGTCGTCCATCAGGCATCGACTAGCAAACAACGGGATGTGCCGAATACCAGTCAGCTGACAGTCCAGCCAACAGGGCCTTCCGCGCCTCCAATTGTGGAGCGACCACCTATAGGTTGGGGCCCATGTCTGGCACGGAAGTACGAAATCCTGAAGCATCTTGCCGGCATCCCGGCGAGGCTCTCTATCCTAGAGGCTCTCCGCCGATCGCCCGAGATGCGTGAGGCACTTGACGAGGCCATAAGGAGCCCCCTCCAGTTTGAGTCGGAGGTCGCAGCTGCGGAAGCCTTCCACGCCGAGGTGATTGAGGACGCTGAATGCCAGGCGATCATCTCGTTCTCCGGTAAAGACGAAGACCCTCCCATAAAGGGGCCCATCCACCCGTTGTATATTGTCGGATAGTTTAACGGCGTGGAAGTCCGTCGTTGCCTT
This sequence comes from Viscum album, assembly GCA_963277665.1. Lineage (NCBI taxonomy): Eukaryota > Viridiplantae > Streptophyta > Magnoliopsida > Santalales > Viscaceae > Viscum > Viscum album. The sequence continues at coordinate 987,070,342 of OY728139.1, read as the reverse complement.
GTCGACACGGGTTCTGGGATTAACCTGATCCCTACTTGGACATTGTGGAAGCTCTGTTTATCACAGGATGATCTAACTCCCTCCGACATCAGAATTCAAGGGTATTACAGGACCAAACAGATTCCGGTAGGCAAGATATGTTTGAAGACCCAGTTCGGCGGCCTGATCGCCAGCACCGAATTCATGGTTGTCTCCCAGGACACCGCGTACAATGCACTGATAGGCAGGCCATGGCTCCATCTGCATTCGGCGGTCCCCTCATCGTATCACCAATGCCTCAAGTACTCCCTCAACGGTCGAGTAGGTGTGCTCCAAGGAGACACCTCCCCCTTTGCCTCTGGTGAAGCCCGCTACCTAGACGTCGTCTATTATAAGAGTAAGGACAAGCAAATCCTGGTGGATGAGGATGAACCCTCCCCGGTCACAAGTGACCCCTGGACGGACCTGGATGACGCCTACGTCTTCCCAATCCATCGATTGGAAGCCACATACCCCTACATGGGGCAGTGTTTTGTTGTGTCGGGTACTAGAGGAAGACATATCCTCGGGTCCAAGCGACGTCGGGAGATCACCTCGTACTCCTACACCAATCAGACGCAAGTGATCCCAAAACCTCCTACTCCTCTGCAATACCAAAGCATCAGGCGTATGGCCACAGTAGTACGTCATACGTACCTCTTTCGTCGGGCTGGAATCAACTGGCTCGAACCAACGCGTCGCCACTGCTTTTACATCATCAAGCGTGGCCCCTTGGGCCGAAGGCCGAATGGAATTGGATCAACCGCCTTCGTCACCATGGTCTCAGTGGTGTCTGAGCCTGCTGACATGTGAACCGTTGTCGCTCGAGCCGGCCCCACCCCTCCATCAGAGTCAGGTGTTTAGGAAGAAATTCCCCTTGTGGAAGACCCGACCACGAGCATGGAAGAGGATTTGGAGGACAATCCCCCTACCTTTGAAGAAGGCGTTGCTACCACTGTTGAAGAACTGGTACAGGTAAACCTCAGTAGCGAGGCAGAACCGAGGCCCACGTTGATCAATGCCGCCATTTTCACCGAGGAACAACAGCGGTACGTGGAATTCCTAAACCAGCATCGTGATGTGTTCGCCTGGAGTTACGACGAGATTCCAGGGCTAGATCCTCAGGTGGTCGTTCACCACCTTGGGCTTCCTATGAAACATCGTGGATTTAAGCAGCCTCCCAGAAGAATTATCCTTTATCATAGTGCCATGGTTGAGGCCGAAATTGAAAAGCCCATCATAGCCAACATTGTAAAGGAGGTCCAGTACCCCAAGTGGTTAGCGAACATTGTGCCAATGAGGAAGAAGAATGGGCAGATCAGAGTCTGCATCGACTTTCGTGATCTCAACCACTACTGTCCGAAGGACGACTTTCCCCTTCCAGTGACCGAGTTGTTGATTGATTCCACGACCTGGTTCCAGGATCTCTCCTTTATGGATGGTTATTCCGGATACAACCAAATTTGGATGGCCCCCAAGGATGAGGAGTCCACTGCTTTCAAGGCTCCCCAAGGTACGTTTTGTTACCGGGTTATGCCCTTCGGCCTGAAGAATGCTGGTGCCACTTATCAGAGGTCCATGCACCGCATATTCAAGCTAATTATCGGGACGTTGGTGGAATGCTATGTGGATGACTTGGTGGTTAAGTCTCATCAATTCCAGGGTCATCTCAAGGACCTTGAAAAAGTGTTCGACATTCTCCGCTCCCGTCACCTGAAGATGAACCCGTTGAAGTGTGCCTTCGGGGTCACCCCTGGAAATTTCCTCGGCTTCGTTGTCAGATACCGAGGCATCGAGATTGATCTAGAGAAGATAAAGGCAATCATCTTGATGCCTCCCCCGAGTAGAATTCGGGAGCTTCGCGGTCTCCAAGGCCACTTAGCCTACATACGCCGATTCATTGCGAATCTGGCTGGGAAGTGTAATCCCTTTTCCTGGCTCATGAAGAAAGGTTCCACCTTTGAATGGGATAAAGAGTGCCAGGATGCCTTTGAGGGAATCAAGCAGTATCTTCTACAACCCCCGGTCATGATGCCACCCGTCCCCGGAAAGTTGTTGGTCCTCTACGTGACCACCTTGGAACGATCATTGGGCGCGCTTCTCGCTCAAAAGAACAACGAGGGTATAGAGAACAGCCTCTACTACCACAGCCGCATGCTTCTCGACCTAGAAACCATATACTCTCCCATCGAGAAGAGCTGTCTTGCGCTCGTATTCACCATCTAGAAATTGCGGCATTACCTGCAGCATCATGAGGTACAGCTGGTCTCTCGGGTGGACCTACTGAAATACATCCCGAATCGCCCTATGTTGACGGGCTGACAAGCGTGGTGGGCGGTGATCCTCTAACAGTTTGACATCAGGTTTGTGCCTCAGAAGGCCATCAAAGGACAGGCATTGGCGGACTTTCTGGCTGCCCATCCAGCCCCTGCGGATCAACCCCTGGACCTAGATTTTCCTGATGAGGCCATCCCCCCAGTCGATCAGGCCGTCTCATGCTGGCAGATGCACTTTGACGGTGCCTCCTGGAGTCCCACTGGTAGGAGGCTCAACGATTCTAGGCTCAACAGAGTAGGTCTGGGTGTCGTCTTCATCAGCCAACACAAGCCGTCATGCCATACTCGTTCTTGTTGTCAGAAGGCTCCACCAACAACGAGGCAGAGTATCAGGCCCTCATCACCGGCCTTGAGCTGACCCTTGAAATCGATGTTCCCCATTTGCATGTAAAAGGGGATTCCGAGTTGGTCTTCAGGCAGGTCAACGACGATTATGTCGTCAGAAAGCCAGAGCTCGTGCCGTTGTTGGAGCGCACCCTCCGCCTGATGGCCCGGTTCTCTTCTCGACCAAAGGATACCCATGTCCCTCGGTCGCATAATGGTCGGGCCGACACCCTGGCCGGCTTGGCTGTGTCACTCACAGAACCCGAGCAAGATGACCTGATCATACATGTGGCGCACCGGAGAGTTATTGCTCCCGTCACCCCAGGAGGTGACGACGGCCCGCGGGTAAGCCATCTTGCCGCCGGACCCTCCACATCGGGGACACCAGGATCTCCAAATGCAGTATCCGAGACCACCCCCAACTGGAGGGCACCTTTTGTCGAGTATCTGCAAAATGGTTGCCTCCCGGATGATCGAGCTGAGTGCGAGCGGATCCGACGCCGCACACTGCAGTATACCCTTCAGAGCAGTCCCAACCTTGAATGTGTTCTTTACAAACATAGCTTTGACAGTGTTCGCCTCTGTTGCATGCACGAAGTCAAGGTTTCTCAGGTCATTCAAGAAGTTCATGCCGGTTCCTGCGGCACCCACCAAGCTGGGCCGAAGTTGTTCCACCAAATTCGGAGGTTGGGATACTTCTGGCCCTCAATGATCCATGACTGCATCAAGTATTCCAAGAGGTTCCATGCGTGCCATGTTCAAGCTATCATTGTGCATCGACCGCCAGAGCCTCTCCATACCAATAGGTATTATTGGCCCTTTGCAGTATGGGGGTTGGATGTTGTGGGACATTACCCGCCGGCGACGGCTCACCAGTGTCGGTTCATTCTGACCGCCACGGACTTCTTCTCCAAGTGAGTAGAGGTGATTCTTCTCAGAGAGGTCAAGGCCTATTATATTGCTGACTTCGTGACATCCAATATCATCTGTCGATTTGGAGTGCCACATGCTATCCTCACGGATAACAGAACAAATTTTCGAGCAGCTGAGCTGAAGAAGATGTATTCCAAGTACAACATTCGATCAAACCATACATCTCGCTATCATGCGCAGGAGAATGGACAGATAGAGGCATTTAACAAAACCCTCTCTAACATTCTGTATAAAATGGTTGGACAGAACAAGATGAGTTGGCCGGACAAGCTCCCTAACGCCCTCTGGGCCTATAGGACGACGACCCGCAATTCCACTCAGGTGACTCTATATTCCCTGGTGTATGGTGCGGAGGCTGTCCTACCCATCAAGATCCAGCTTCCGTCCTTACGCACAACAGTCTATGACCAGCAAGCGCCCGACAAGGTGGCCGAAGTCTGTCTAGCTGAGTTGGAAGCATTGGATGAAAACAGGCTCTGTGCCCTGCACTGTTTGGAAAGGCATCAGAATAAGATGGCCAGAGCCTTCAACAAGAAGGTCCATCTTCTCTCTTTTCTGCAAGGTGACCCGGTATTGGCCCTCCAAATGCCAATGATCCCCCGCAGGAAGCCACCCAATCTGGAGCCCAAATGGGAAGGCCCTTACGTTATTCACCAGGTTTACCCCAACGGAGCGTAATCCTTGGTGACAACGGATGGTGAGCGTATAACTCCTCCCACCAACGCCAAGTTCCTCAAACGGTACTTTTCATAAACCCATATTGGTCCAGCATGACCATAAACTATATGGTCTCGCACGACCCTAAACTACACCCTACGGTCCGAGCTCTAATACCTAAAATTATGATCCCCCCATGGTCCAGCATGACCTTAAACTGTATGGTCCCGCACGACCCTAAACTGCACCCTACGGTCCGATCTCTAAGACCTAAAACTATAATCCCCCCATGGTCCAGCATGACCTTAAACTGTATGGTCCCGCACGACCCTAAACTGCACCCTACGGCCCGAGCTCTACGCCCCTAAAACTAAGATCCCCTATTGGTCCAGCATGACCTTAAATTGTATGGTCCCGCACGACCCTAAACTGCACCTATAGAACTACGTATGGCTTGATTCCCATCCTTATGGGATACTTAGGAACGCTCAGACGTTTCATCTTGAGCCCAACCCATTATCTTCCCTTTGACTATCCCCTCTGGGTATAGTTCCCTTGGAGGGTCCTCGCATGCTATAGAGCAGGCTTTCTTGGCCCCACTCCTACGAGGACTATAATGGCCGCGCCACGTGCCCACCTCCTTTCTTCTATTCTCCCACGTCCTTACCGTACGACGTTAAACTACATGGCCCTCGAGAACTACGTATGGCTTGATTCTCATCCGTATGAGATACGTAGGAACGCCCGGACATTTCATCCATCGGCCCAGCCGAAAAGCCAAAATCCTCCCCTCAGGATAAGGAGCATGGCAGGGTGAACACTTTCCCCAATTCACGTTGAGTATGTCTCGACCGGTCATCATAGGGGCGCTGTGTTTTCGAACATGGTCAACAGTGCCCTAAATCTTCGGGTCCACCACAAGGTTGATGATGCATCCTATCCCATCCTTGAGGGACAAACATTCCTCCGAGCAGTGACAACGGCCGGGCCCACGGCCCTGGTTCTCCTCCATGAACTAATGGGGGTACATGGCGTAAGCATGGGATTATGTCCTCATTCACGTTAGGCTACCAGCTACGACGTACCCATCCCCTGATCAAGGTTCCGCCTCAGGCCTCTCGGCCATTCCGGGCTCATGGCCCCTGTCCTTGCTGCAAGACATTAAACCGCGAGCCGGTTAGGCCTTCCTAACTGAGTCATCAATATTGGCCCCTTGGCCTTTTCAGGCCCCTCGGCCCAGACCCATCAAAAAAAGGGATGGGGAGACGTATGGTGTGAGCGTGGGGTTATGCCCCCATTCACGTCGGTTCGCTTGCCGCACCGTGCGCCTCCCGTCTGGGGGTCCTCCCCCTCCTCTCCTGTCCTTACTATGAGACATTAAACCGTGAGCCGGTCAGGCCTTCCTGACCGAGTCATTAATATTGGCCCCTTGGCCTTTTCGGGCCCCTCAGCTCAGATCCTCTATAAAAAAGGAATGGGGATACGTATGGTGTGAACATGGGGTTATGCCCTTATTCACGTCGGTTCACTTGCCGCACCATATGCCCCCATTTGGGGATGTCCTACTCCCTTCTCTCGTCCTGCACGACATTAAACTGCGCCTTTAGAACTACGTATGGCTTGATTCCCATCCTTATGGGATACGTAGGATCGCTTGAATGCCAAGGCTTCAGGTCCAGCCCCTTCTCTTGGGAATCTCCATCCCGCCCCAGGCCCCTGGCCCAAGTTCCCCTTTTCACGAGACGAATGGTATGAGCGTGGGGTTATACCCTCATTCACGTCGGTTCGCATGCCGCACTGTACACCTCCCCGTTCGAGAACACCCTACTCCCTTCTATCGTTCTGCACGACGTTAAACTGCACCTTTAGAACTACATTCGGCTTGATTCCCATCCTTATGGGATACGTAGGATCGCTTGAACACCAAGGCTTCAGGTCCAGCCCCTTCCCCCGGGAATCACTATCCCTCTTCGGCCCCTCGGCCTATCCTACCCCCGGGGTCGTCTCACCGACCCTTTTCGGTGGTTCACCGATGTGCCTAAGGGTACTCTGGTTATTACCTAGAATGTTAGACATTGTTCAGGACATGTTCCATCCACTTTTCAGGCTTCGTGCTTCTCTTCATCAGGGCTTTCATTACCTTCCACACTCAAAGGGGCCCCCTAACAGTTTTAAGGCCTGACCCACGGTCCGCCTGCTGTCCTGGGCCAACCTTCCAAGGAACCCCCTCACGGTTTTATGGCCAGACCCACGGTCCGCCTGCTATCCTGGGCCAACGTTCCAAGGAACCCCCTCACCGTTCTAAGGCCTGACCCACGGTCCGCCTGCTGTCATAGGATAACGCCCCTGAGAGTTTTCGGACGACGAATCGATAAAATCCTGTGTTGCAAATATGGTCAGCGTTTGATGCTTGTTTGTTGCTCCACCATGTGTCAGTGTGATATCGATGCTTCTTTTCCACCACAGTCAGCAGTACTCCTATGTCGTTATGCCCAGAATCTCGTTATGCCCAAAATGTTGGTTGCGCGATTCACACCCTCTTTCACTCCATCATGTCCAAGTAGAGTCTCAACAATCATAGTATTATTCCTCAATGAACATCCGCACATGGGAGAACGAAACCATGTTAAGGTGTCCTTCGGGGCCGTCCGATGGCTTCCCTCTGGTGTCTGTTCCGAGTATCGCGATAAGGACCCCCCCCCTTGATTCCCACACCGAGTTTCACTCACGTGGGCTTAGGGATTGGGTCGAGGTATGAGCTCACTCCGAAAGGTGCCATCCTCCATGGTCCGAGCTCTAAGACCCTAAAATAAGATCTCCATGGTCCGAGATCTAAGATCATAAACTAAGATCCTTGAAGAACTACATCTGGCTTGATTCCCACCCTGATGGGATACGTAGGAACGCCCAAACCTCCTGTCCTTAGGTCCAGCTCAAGTCCAGCCAATTCGATTCTGTGGTCCTATCTTCGGGACCCTGATCGCAGGACTGTGTGAGCATGGGGTTATGCCCTCATCCACGTTGGGTTTGCCATAACTGCGCCACGCACACCCCGTCTTAAGAAGTAGCTCTTCTCTCTGTCCCGCATGACGTTAAATTGAACCCCTTAGAACTACGTACAGCTTGATTCCCATCCTAATGGGATACGTCGGACCGCCCGGACATCCCATCTCCGGGCCCAGCCAGTTTGGGGAGTCAGTCTCTCCCTTGGTTTTTCACCTCTCACCTCGCCATAGGCCCCTCGGCTTGAGGTATCCTTTTCAGAATGGTGCACGGTTTGATGCGGGACCCTGTCCATATTCACGTCGGTCATATTTCGCGACACCGCGCACATTCCCCGTCTAGCATTGTCTCTGCTACGTTTGCACTGCACGAAGTTAAAATGCATGCATGGTCCTATCACATGACCCTAAACTGTGACATCATCGCCCTAGCCGCACGACGAAAAACTGAACTGCATTGTGTTGACCTCATTATGGAGGACATCACGTTGGGTATTGGACATGTGCCATACCATTTATCAATGCCCATTATGTCTTGATTATTTTGGAGACACCAGGACTTGCTACCCTAGGTCTATCGTTTCACACACAAAAAAAACCCCACTCACCTTAAAGGACAAACGAGATATATCGAATGCCGCATCTCTCGGCGCGAGGGCCAGACCCCGTGCCCCTTTCATCCTTTGCACTGGTACCTCACTGTACCATGCCACTCTCAAGAACTATGTTTGGTTTGATTCTCATCCTTATGAGATATGTAGGGACGCCCGGGTATTCCCCGCGAGCCCAGCCTCATCCTCGTGTTCAGTCCCATGACTCGAGCACCCCTCCAGAGAGCGGAGAACACAATGTAAGAGGGGTTCACGCCCTCATTCACGCCGGGTTGGTAACCACCCTATCGTGTGTCTCCTACTCCGCATACCACCCATGGTCCGAGTTCTACGACCTTAAACTAAGATCTCCCTTGGTCCGAGTTCTACGACCTTAAACTAAGATCTCCCTTGGTCCGAGTTCTACGAACTTAAACTAAGATCTCCCTTGGTCTGAGTTCTACGACCTTAAACTAAGATCTCCCTTGGTCCGAGTTCTACGACCTTAAACTAAGATCTCCCTTGGTCCGAGTTCTACGACCTTAAACTAAGATCTCCCCTGGTCTGAGCTCTATGACCATAAACTAAGATCTCCCACGGTCTGAGCTCTACGACCTTAAACTAATACCCTTTCGAGAACTACGTGTAGCTTGATCCCCATACTCATGGGGTACGTAGGAACGCCTTTGCCTTCGCTCAGGCCCAGCTCAAATCCTCATTTCGGTCTCTTGACCTGAGAGAAGGGGGGGTCATGCGGAGTGGTATGGGGTCATCCCCTTGTTCCACCGCACCATACACACCACGGTCCTCATCCGCGTTGGGCTTTTCCTCGTTCGCCCGCTACGCGCCACTGGTGTTTCCCCCCACCCATGGTCCGAATTCTATGACCCTAAACTAAGATTCCCCTCCGGGAGGGGACTCGACCCCCTCTGCACGACACCCCCATTGACGTATCCTTATGCGTTTAGACCAAAGCCTGGAGTATGGAATCTTCATAGGGACATCCCCTCATTCCATGTCCCAGCTTCATGGGCTCGTCGTTTGGATATTCGCCCACTTCTAAGTCGGAAGGGACCCCCTAACAGTCAGGGCCTAACATATAATCCACCTGCTGTCCTGGGCCAACGTTCCAAGGAACCCCCTAACAAATCAATGGACTGATCTATGGTCCGCCCGCTGTCCTGGGCCAACGCCCAGAAGACTTCAGACAACATTTGCGACAAGGTCCCGTGTATCGAACATGGTCAACGGTTGACCCTCATCTGTCTGTCCCCATTCTAGGCTAATGCGGTATTGATGCTACTTCTCCACCATGGATAGTAGTAATCCCATATCGCCACGCCATTACCTACCATCCAAACATCGAGTGTCATGATTCACACATTTCCACTTCCACACGTTCAAGTGGGATTCTGACACACTCAGCTTTGCCTCTTTGCGCGTTTGAGTGTGCCATATAGATGTGTTAGCGCCATTGGGCCAGGTATTCCCCGAGCGACCCATCTCCCTAGTATGCCCCCTCTTATGTTAGGGATAGTTCTTCATTACTTCTTGTTTCCCACACCGATTCTGACTCACGTGGGCTTAGTAGTTTTGGTGGAATGTGTACCGGCACAAGCAGGAATCTCGTCCTACACGACGTTAAACTGTACATTCAGAACTACATTTGGCTTGATTCCCATCCTCATGGGATACATAGAGACACCCTGGTACCTTACCCGGGGTCCAGCCCCCATGAGTTTTAAGATATGTTCTTCCCCTTTCCAGCCCTCTGTCCGGACCCCTCAAAGGGAATCGAACACCCATAGCTCTGCCCTGGATAAGTTCAGGATGCAACAAAATATTGGGAAGCAACAGACTACCTCACCAGAGAGGCCCTGTATTAAGAGGTGTGATCAATGATCAAACCGATGTGCCCATTTGGCGTACTCCCACCGCGGTGGTGTAATCTCACGAGTGTTGGACGTTTTCTGAACAAAACCTCACTCCACATCCCACGGTTTGCATACCCCGTATTCAGACTCTCGTCCTTTTCTATGTCTGGAGGGACTCCCTAACAGTTTTAAGGCTTGACCTACGGTCCGCCTGCTGTCCTGGGCCAACGTTCCAAGGAACCCCCTAGCAGTTTTAAGGCCTGACCCACGGTCCGCCTGCTATCATGGGCCAACTTTCCGGAAGACAGGGTGAAAAAATTTGTGACATGGTCCTGTGTTTCAAACACGGTCAGTAGTAGAACCTCATTTGTTATCCCCATTTCAGGCTAACGCAATAAGGACATCATTTCTCCGCCACGGTTAACGATCACCCTCTATTGTAACGCCGCCACCGCAATGTCCCGAATCGTGGGTATCGTGATTCACACTTCCCATCTCCGTCTGTTCGGACTGATTTCAGTGCCCCTGGCATTGCACCTATCGTGCGCAAGAGCACGCTAGAAGCGGTAATTCGGCTGTTCTGAGGATTAAATTCTTTAGTCAGGTCCCTCATACTTACCGGAACACCGAACTGGTCAACCAAACCCCGGAGGCCCGACGCCTGGTTTACAGTCCTACGAAAGGATGCAATGAACCGGTACAAACAGTGGAAATCATGCATGCTACGGCATTCGAAAAAATAAAGTCGACGCATGAGAGTACCATTAAAGAGTTTGCAATTGTTACATTACTCGGGGGTCAATTACCCTCGTGGATGGATTAACCTTGTCCAAAGAGCGTTGCAGCTCCGCCACCCTCTGACTTGTGGCGTCCAAGGATTGCTGCCGCCGACTCAGTTCCTGCCCTTTTTCAGCGGCGACGGGGCGCAGCTCATCAGCCTCAGTTCGGGCCCGCTGCACGCCAGCCTGGATGCTGGCCATCTCCTCGGAAGCTTGTATCAGGCCCTCCTCTTCCTTTGCCAGCTGAGCCTTTAGTCGCGATACTAGCTCAGATTGCTCTTTGAGAGTGGCCGAGTGCTCATCCTCCCAGATTTGTAGTCGCCGGACCTCATTCTCAGCCTCCTGGAGCTTCTTGATGCAGGTTTCCTTCCTTCGCTGCCAGCCCACACTAAGCCCGCAATCATGCTCCCAGATCTTTTCAGCCATAAGGTCCCAGATGAGCGCATGAAGACGCTGGGCGTCCACTCCCCCACCACACAACTCGTGCAGGCATGAGCGGAGTCTGCCCATCTCATCCAGCCACAACCCTTGGGGGGGTCTTCTCGATGAAGCGCCTGATTAGCTTCCACGATCGGCCATGGACAATCTTGTTGTCCTCCTCATCGGAGGTCGTTTCGTCCTAGTCTGCCAGATCGACGAGCTCGTATGTTGGAAACGCCCGCAAGAAGTCTTCAGCAGGATCGGCATCCGGCCTTGAGCTCGACGCGACATCCGGCGCCGGAGCAGGCGCGGCGGGACTTGGGGTGGTTGGTTGATCCTCGTCATCGGATCCCACCTCAACGACCTCAGGGACGACCCTACTGGTGGTCCCACCAGCAATAGGGAGTGCCATCAGATGGGTAGGTGAGGTGATTATCTCCACCATCACCGGCATGCCCCTGGGAAGGACACCGCCTGACATCCCGACAAGCCTCGCCGTAGCAGCCCATGCCAGTCGAAGAACTATACACGACATGGAAGAGCATGGACATCAGATAAGCGCCGCCTGTACACGACGGCAATGAATCGAGGGAATAGAACTTACAAATGTCGAACTCTTGGTGCTGCTCTTGAGTCGATGCTGAAGAGGCCCCTAGGCGTGGCCCCCCGTGTACGGTCGGAAGATCTGAAGATTCTTGGAGAGCCACCTCAGTTTCCCCAGCCCCGCCAAACACCGGACTGGACACTACCACAGGATCGGATCCTGAGGGCCCTGCATCATCACCCTCCGAGCGGGAGCGCGACTTGCACACGAGTTCCTCCTGCACGGTTCATGTGTTTGTCAAAAACCCATAGTGGCCTGAGAAGGGACCGTGGGGAAAGAAGTTCAGGATGGCACCTTGAGGATCTCTGCATGATCGTCGGAGTCCGGGGCTTGAGTGCCGACTTCGCCCTCCTCCAGTGGACTCCCTCTGTCGGCCTCGTTACCCCAGGAGGATTCCTCCGAGTCTTCTGATAAGGGGAAACACTCCCTCAGATCAGCTGCCGACGGCTGCAGAGGGACCGTTCGATCCAGCAGCACCCTCACCGGGTCTGTCAGTGGATGCGGGACGCCGCGGGAGTGATTGTAGTCCTCCAGCTCGTTCAGGTACTGCTCCGCCTCCGCCAGAGACACTGTGAAGCTGGCCCGGACTGAGCCTATGCCCGACAGCTCCATCCCGAGGCGATTCAAGTGTGCCCACATCTCAGGTGGGCTGAGGAATTGCCGGTTGACGTCCCAGATGTCCCAAGCTTCTGGGAAGACGGCATTCTCTGCCAGGTCAATGTGGCCCAACCGCTTCCCCGGAGCCTGAACGGATATCCGGCGGAAGCCCCTTGGTGGCTGCCCCTCAGGATGACTCTGTTTGTCCGCAACCGCCGGATCCGCCACCGCTACCTCCTCCTCGACTAGTGCAGCCCCCACCGCCACAGCATCTCTGCCACCATGAGAAGCCCTCTTCGCCCTCCGACCCCGACCTCGGGATGAGAGAGGCCCGTCGTCGCCAGCTCGCACGGTCGGTTGTTTCAGCATCTCTCCTGGGTAGGCCACCTACCAGCTGATGGTGTATTCCTTTACCATCCCGAAGGTCATGGTGGGAAGAGCCAGAGTCATTCGCATCTTCCCATCCTCCCGTGTGAACATGAGCCATAGCTGCCTCATCACGCACGGGTGCTCCTCATGACGCACCCCCCGGTAGACTTGCGGGGTCAGCCGCTGCAGGCACCGGAACTGCCTCGCGAACCGATGCGGGGTATACGGCTCACAGACCTGCTCGCGGTCCACCCGTGCCACCAAAACTCTGCCTCGAAAGGCCAGGAGATATGCCCGGTGCCCCTCCATCCCCTGACTATCATCAGTGAGCACCCCCGTCGGCAATGGGAACGGGTGAAAGTTGAACTCATCTTCCTTCCACACCCAGTTGAGCACCATCGGTACGGTCAGCTTGGTTGGAAAGCTCCCAATGGCATTCAAAATGGAAGGTCGGAAATTTGACCCCTGTGGCGAGATAGGGTTTGGGTATTCATACACCCCCCTGATGTGCGCTGTGACCCACCCGTACAGAAGGTGGAAGGGCCCGCATATCCTCGGTGGCTTCTTGCCCTCGTTGACATGCCACAGCATGCTGTACAGCTTGGCGAGTATCGGGATCCCCAGGTTGACCCGCCATCCCGTGGCCAATATAGACGCCATGAGGAACGTGCTGGGTCGCACCCCCATGTTGGTATCCCTCACTGGCGGGATCCAACCACAGATAAGCACCGCAATGAACGCCGCTAGCCTGACTATCGGCTACTGTAAGGTGCTGACGCTGAAGCCCCAGGTATTCCATTGGCTGTCCTCCAGAAGCTGCCAGTACGAGTGCTCCTTGCCTCGCTGAGCCCCCTTAGGACAAGTCTGAGGCCTCGGAGGAAACCCTTGACCCTCTGGGAAATTGAGGAAGCACTTGAACCACCGCCTGAAGTGGACGTCCCTCACCGCCTCCTTGTCCTCCCCGGGGATAAAATCCATCAATGCCCGTGCCAACAGTGACATCTGCTCCGGATCCTCCCATGCACCCAAGGCCAGGAAGGAATTCGTCATACATGAACCCAAGGATCGGGACCCCCGAGATCTGGTGGACATCCCACATACTAATGCCCACCTCTCCGTGGTGCAGATGGAATGTATTGGTCCCAGACGACCACCTCCTCAGCAACTCTGGAATCAGCTGCTTCGGCTGATAAATGTGGAACTTGGAGGCCCATGCAGCCTCATACAGGCCGACTCACCTCAGATCAGCCCCAAATTCCTCGCATGACGCGCCTACCCAGTAGGCCCCTGCCCAGTCATCGGTGAAGTTGCCGTCGTGGCGCAGGTCCCATTCGTCAGACCACCCCTTCTGTGGATTCCCCAAAGCTGTCTTCAGGATGGTGCGGTACATTGGAGGGGACGTCTCCAGTCGCAGCGGCTTCCTGTCGATGTTGTTCGGATGGTTGTACAGACAGTCGGCAGTTACGGGTGTGAATTCCTCCCGTGCGTGACCATCAGCCGCCTTGAACCATTGACGTTGGCATGGCGTGCTCTTGAACCAGCAAACAGGCTCGTCCCTACTCGCCTCCGAGATGAAGTCATCGTCGCTCAGCCCAAAGCCATACAAAGGCAGCCTCTTGCACAACGGGTAGTTTTTCTGGCCCTCAGACAGAAGCTCCGTCAAGGAACCATGATCTGAGTTGCTTCGGACCAGCTCTCCCAAGCCCAGCCTATCTGCCATTTCATCCCTCCGGGCAGCATCAGCAATTACCCCATGTGTAGCTCTTGGACGGGCCATTGCAGGGTCAGGGTGCGGAAAAAGTTTGGCTGCCACACGAAGATTCGGCGCGAAGCTCTCTCGCGAAGCTCTCTCGCGAAGACAACACGTGGAGACCAAACCTTGCGTGAAAGCAGGAAGTCGCTTGGCGCAGTCGCGATGTCGGAGACTCGCGTTCGCCGCGAAGCACGATTCGCGATGAGCAAACGCGGAGTACGCGGAGTACGCGGAGCTTCGCGAATCGAGAGAAAAGGTCAAGGCGCGAAGATGGATGAAGACAAAAGTGGGGTCAGCGCCCATATATATAGGCGGCGACCCGGAGGATCACGGCACGTCAGCCCGCATGGAGCTTCGCGGCGCGTCCGCGGAGCGCGGCCCCTTGTCGCTCCGCGCCCCCTCTTCGCGAGCCAGCATCATGAACCGCCGATGAATTTTGAAGTTTTCCATTAGACTCTGACCCTTGACTTCTCGGTGGCTCCAAGTCTCGGGGGGGGGGGTATTTGTAGGCGCCAAAATATTGGACGCACACGAAGGAAGGAAGAAAACCACCCGGAGGCTACCTCGCGAAGCCAATCCGCAAAGCCCCGGAGGCGGAAGCCTTCGCGAACAGTCTGACGTTTGTGAGCCCGCTGCGGAGCCCTGGAGGCGGAAGCCTTCGTGAACGGTCTGACGTTCGCGACCCCACCACGAAGCCCCGAGGCGGTAATGCTTCATGACCGCTCTGACGTTCGCGACCGCACCGCGAAGCACCGCGCCCCCATTCCCGCCACGTGAGCCCTGCTCCACGGCGCCTCTTGCCTATAAATACAGAGCTCCCCCTGAGCTCTCCATATGGACAATCCGACCTTTCGGCTTCTCAAATCTCAGATCGCGAACCACCCGCCGCTCTGGTAAGGATGAGCTCTGCGAGGTATCTTTACTTCGCGAGATGGCTTCATCTTGTCTCGTCATGATCCCCTCTTCCGAGAGGGATGCTCTTCGCAATGCCTAAGGGCATTCGTGAAGGAAGGGGTATCCCCTAAGGGACCCGGGTAGCCGCGGACCACTTATGCTTCGCAAAACACCCACACTGTGCATGTGATCCACTTGCTAAAGCAGGTACACTATGCCTCACGAAGCACTTTGCTCAGCGACACCACGCTCCGCGAAGTACCTAAGCTTCGTGAAGCGGTGCTCCGCGAAGACCCTTCCACTTCGTGAAGCACCCCTCAATCACCCCTTTTCCCTACGCTAAGGCCGAGGCTCATCACTTCGCGAAGCACCTTCGCTTGAAGTTCCCTCCCCTATGCAAAGCAACTGAGTTTCGCAAGGCCTTCGCCTACAGACCTTTCTGTTTGGCAATCCCTCTTCTTGTGCGGCCCTCCGGGCCCACGCGACGTGATTTCAAAGTCCCTCGGGCAACACCTCCCGTAGCGCTGCTTTGCCTAATGCTCATTCGCATTGGCACACTAATGGATAATTATTCTTCGCATAGCCTCGCTAACACGGGCCCCTCGATGGTTTGCTCTGCGATCCCCCTTCTACATGGCCTTGCCAACGCCTTCCCTCCCATAAGGGGTAGAGGGCATCGGTTATGTAAGTCCTAGGGGTGCGGAGTAAACCCGCCTCGTCCGAGCTACAAGACGTGAAACTGCCAAGCACCTTGTCCTCAACACACGACGTTAAACTGTGACATCACCCCGTGCCTCTCAGGCCGGATACCCCCCACCTTGGACATTCTGTCCGTGGGGAAGAAGGGAAGCAACCTCAGTGTGAGCCCCTTAGCCCCTCTCGAGGAAGGTTGCACCTATGCACCTCCTCACTTCCTCAGTGCCGGAGCCAGTGAAGAGTCTCTCCCACTATTCTTTTTCTCACCACAGGCCTCCATCATGGAGTATGTCCCAACACCTCGGGCCGCCTAACGCGTAAGCCCCTTTTCACTTCTCACGGACGCACCCTTCGCGACGTGATCGTCTGGCCCAAGTTGCCTCTTGTTTCCCACACCGAGAATGACTCAAGTGGGCTTAGATTGCGCGTCGGTCATGACACCCTTCCATGGGCTGCCTCAGAGCGAATCCTCACACCAGAACTATGAGGTCTTTGATCCATGTCAAGGCATGGTACGTAGGATGCCTCCACGAGGCCCAAGCCCACCACTCGAACGTCTCTTCACGTCGAGTGCCTTCGTCCCGCATGACGTTAAACTGTTCACCTTCATCCTGCACGACATTAAACCATTCACCTTCTTCCAACACGACGTTAAAATGTACACCAGAACTACGAGGTCTTTGGTCCATGTCAAGGCATGGTACATAGGACGCCTCCACGAGGCCCAAGCCCACCACTCGAACGTCTCTTCACGTCGAGTGCCTTCGTCCTGCATGACGTTAAACTGTTCACCTTCGTCCCGCATGACGTTAAACTGTACAACTTCGTCCCGCATGACGTTAAACTATTCACCATCATCCCGCATGATGTTAAACTGTTCACCTTCGTCCCTCATGATGTTAAACTGTCCACTTTCGTCCCGCATGACGTTAAACTGTTCACCTTTGTCCAACACGACGTTAAACTGTGCACCAGAACTACGAGGTATTTGTTCCATGTCAAGGAATTGTATGTAGGACACCTCCATGAGGTTCAAGCCCACTACTTGGTTGTTCCAGCCACATTCACGTCGGTCCTTCCATCATCACCAGTGGACCCCCCTGGGTCCACCTTCACATCAGTTTACCGGCGGAACCCCACCAGAACTACGAGGTCTTTGATCCATGTCAAGGGATGGTACGTAGAACGCCTCCATGAGGTTCAAGCCCACCATCAGTGGACCCCCCTGGGTTCACCTCGACGCCGACCTTCCGGTGTTCAAATCCACAGTGGGCCACTTCAGGGCGTAATCCCCACTTCATCTCACCACCACCACTACCTGTCCTGATTTCCACCCGGGCCACCACATCCCCGTGAGATTATGCGACTCTGCCTCCCCCTTCCATAACGTTCAGGAAGCCGCCCACGTGCTGGCTCCAACATCGGCGTTCCCCCTGTATGTTCTCCAATCTGATCCACTCCAGTCAGTGTTCTGATCAGGCCGATCCGTCCCCGCTGGACGTTAAACTCGCAGCATACCCTGTGTTAAACATGGGAAGCTGAGTAAAACCTCAGAGACATGCCTATGGCATACCATTCCCCGCGTTCGATGTGGGATGCCTTGGGCTTCTTCTCCCTTGAGAAGACCTATAACAAGGGACCAGAACAGACATGCCAATCCCCAACGCTCAGACGCGTCAATGATGCCTCGACGTGACTGCTCTCCCAACTGAAGGTTGTTGCCCTGACCGGACCCCTTGGAGTGTCCCGACAGAAGAAGCGTAATTAACCGGCTTCCATGAAGATATGGCACCAGGAAGAGTTTCACAAACAAGTATTAAATCTATGAGGGAGACTCAGACTAGGTGATGAGCTCTGAGGAGGGATCCTCAGGAGGAAGAACCGACATCCCATCATCCCGATTTCGATCAAGGAGCAGACGTCCCTGAACAAGGAACGGATGTCGCCCGCCTTTGGAAAGCGGGAATGCGGGGCAACAGAGCCACGCAGCCTCCACGGACGGACGCACGCGCCCCGGCGAAAGCGTTGGAAACAACAGGTATATATATGTTGTACTTTCCAAAGATCAATTAGATATTTCTAACTACTTCACTTGTAGTTCTCTTGGATATAATTAATCTCTTCCTACTATAAATTATATCCAAGAAATATAAATAATTGTTCATATTATTTTATACATGATTGTTCCATCAATTAGGCATATAGAATTCAATTTATCATGTTACACTCCTCCCACGTCTCAGACATGTCTACCTGGAGAGCTATATTCACTCGGACATTGGTAAAAATTCCAAACTTGAATTGTTTATCTTGAATTTTTAAATACCAATTTAATATATGTACTATTGAATAGTTACCAAAAACCATTATATATATCTCACTACATCTTCATTCCTAGAAAATAGGTTACTATGTTAAGCCAATCACTGGAGAATAAATTTCATCCTTGTCTTAGCTAATAGATAAACCAAAAAGATGTTTCCATGTGATATAGATCATATTTTATTTTTTAAACAATGGACCTCCCACTATGCTCTGGTAGGTAGATGAAAAAAATATTACAAATGAATATTTGATGACCATGTTACTCATTTCAATAATAAATTATATTTCACGAACATTCAACCCATTTTATCATTCTTTTATGTGACCATACCTTTATCATTGCTTTGTATAGTAACCTTATAGGATTGGTGTTCATGAAATTCAATCTCTAATAATATTATAATAGAAATTATCTATGTCATTTGAAATTATAATGGATTTAGGCATAACATCATGATGTAACCAATCAACAATTTTGGGTACTATGCTTTTACAATCCTTGAATTTTCTCACTTTAATACCCACTACTGTTTTAAAAATTAGAATCCCCATTTCAATGTGAACCATAGAATCCAATATTTAATTTTAATTGATCATTTCAATCATAGATAATTTCCTTGTGATGATCTCTTGTATAAATAATAATTCATACTAATTAGTGGATCATCACCCCCGATGAATTCAAAATTTTTCATCATGTTTTTATACATCCTATGCAGTACATGTCTCTGAAACATTAATGTTCCATATGAAATTTGAGAAGTAGTTTCTATGACATCTATATGTTAATCTCTAGAATTGAATAAAACTAAGTAAATATCTCTCTCACTCTCTACCAAATATTTTATCAATTTTATCGAAATGTAGTCTAACACTTGACTACACCTTTTCTATCATAGGTATTTTTGTAATTTCCAAAGCAACCATTAGGATAATTACATTAGATACACATTGTGTTTGTTCTTGAAACATGTTTGTTTATGTCCTATAAAACCAGTTTCATTTAAATAAATGTCTAATTAAATAATGTATTTAAATTAATTTAGGAATTATATGATATCCATTTTTTATTGTAGTTGTCATATGGTTACGACACATCACTGTTATTGACATTAATGTAATGAAATATAATGTAAGTTTTTGTATGTGGAAACATTGATACTCCTTACATCATAATCATGAAGTATAAAATGTATGTTTATGAATCACTCCACACTATATTTTTTTGAACAATGTTAACATGTAATAAGATATCATAAATCCTCCATATTAACATCAATGTCATGGCATTGATAAGGTAACGTGCATTTAAGAATTATTCCAGGCTACATTATCAGGATAAATGATTTCATTTTATAGATATTCTTTGGAATTCGAGCTCAAAGAAACACATATTTTATGACCATACATATACTTCACTTTACGATTCCCTAATTTCTTATAGGTATCTTATCAAGTAAATATACATCCAACTTATTCTTGGAATAGCTCATGGTATCTTACTTGGAAAAATCATAATGCTTTGTGTAATACCTTTATTTATAATGGTTTTGTCATCCAAACTTAAGTCATTGATAATAACATAGGTGTATAGATTTACTAATCCTAAATACCAAACATGGAATATCCATGTTATCCACATATAGTTTTAGTTGAAAAAGAATTACCTGGTCACATCTGGGTATATAATTCTTCCATTTTATTCATCACTTATTTTCAATTATTCTTGTATCACTAAACTATTGGTTGTGTATTAGATACCAAAATCAACATTTATTATTGAGTCTGGAATAATGACTCCTTCTGTCCTAGGACACTTGCGATTAATGTAATGGGTATACTAAATAATATTTCTACATGAGTCATTAACATGGAAATACTGAATTTGTGTACTTACCACTACTGGCCTAGGTATCAAACTATCTCAACCACATAAATAATATAGCTGACATCTAGTAATATTTCTATACTTACTTGGTGACTACATATAAACATAGATATTTGATAGGCATATAATATTAAATACCCTGGAATTAAAATTGGATCATTACATCGTACTTTGATGAATAATCCTGAAGAAGAAGTGGTAACTTGCTTCTTTAATTCAGTTAATTGCAGTTTAACTTCAATATTTTTTACATGATGTGAAATGAAAATAACCTCTGTTAATACAAAATTTTCTGAAAAAAATTGTGAATGTTCATTTGGCTTTACATTCCATTGGCCTTTATGGATTGTCATCGAATATTATCATCAAATGAATTAAAGATGAAACTTTCTTTTATATTATTATTTATGTGAAAAAACATAACAAAATTGTTAATGAAGCATTTAATCAATTATTGTCCATTTTTTAACCAATAAAAATATTTGAGTAAATTGGTAAAATGATATGAGAAAGGTATCCTTTAAAATATCATGATCCATCTGCCATTTTACCCAATCGATGTACCCATCAAATTAATCTTTTCTTGCTTCAATTTTTTCTCACAGTCTTCATAGAGATGAGACTATATGTTATATGTTCCATGTCCTGATGTTGAAGCTGCAACTAACATTGGATGTTGATGATAAAATAATGTAATGACAATCATATACTCTATACACGAGTCTCATGTATGAAATTTCTCACCATTTCTTCTTGAGTCGACATAATTGGAGTTGGGGACAATGGAACCTTGAGTGTCCTATATCATAGTACTATGCACAAGCGACCGTACAATTCATAGATACATGTTCTTGTGTAGACATTAACATTGTCGAATATTTATCACATTTTATATTGTGTTATAATTTCCATTTTTATAATAATAAATTTTACTATATTATTACATTTTATCTAGATTACCTATTTAGTCATTTTGATTAATTATTTACATCATTAAATATCTCTTACTATTTATAGTATTCTAGGAACACTCTATGCTAAATTCTGAATTATCCATCACTTGAGAATTATTGTACAGATGATCCTTGAACCTCCCCTCAGTGTCTATAAGTTTTGGTTATGCCACTAATTGGAGGGTTCAAGGTATGCATTTTGTTGGCAAACAACATGAACTCACGGTTCCTTGGTCTATTGAGTAATGTCCCAGCTTCTACAATCAATTATGATTTCATTAAAACATGCCTCTAAAATTAGAACAAGACAGCTTTTGCTACTTCTTTGCAGCAACATTAGTTAATTCAAACCATCATTCTCATAATAACTCCTCGGTAGTAAATGGCACCATCATCATTGTCGAGTTGATCCCCCTAGAAACTGGGTTTTGTTCAAATTTGTTTGAAGGGACCAGATTACAATATAATATATCATTGAGGGTTTATGTATTCAATGTGGTGAAAGAAATATTTTTTCTATTTTTATGCATGTTCTAGGTGATCTCACTCACAACTGGCTATGAAATAAATATATCAATCCATAGTTCCACATGGTCATTTTATATGTACATTCTTGTTTATTATTTTGTGTTGTTCGCATGTTAACTACACAAACAGAACAATAACAAACCATTAAAAAAATAAAACAATGATCTGATCATGAGATGATATTAATGGTTGATCCATAGAGTGAACAATGGATCATTCTAGAACCTGAGGGATATTACTTGAGTCACATCACATGCGACACAGATTGCAGAAACTTTTCATCCAATGCATATGCTCCTTTCTTGTGTGTCAACATAACAATGCATGAAGTGCGTTTTTGCTCATTTCTTCACTATACAACATTACTAACATGCATATTAGGGGGTATCAGGGTATAAAATAAAACTCTGAGAATGGGCACACACAAACATATACATTTCATGACTCTGAGATGACATACATATCACCTTTTATTTAACTACATATTAAAAACAATGCAATAATTAAATAAATAAATTATAAAGCACACCAAACATACATTGGATGGTCTTGGGCTCATGATCAGTCAATATGTATTAACTCGTGTATTTAAAAAATAAATGCATATTTAAAATTAAATATTCATTAAAAAAACTCAAGGGTATTTAATTGAATGACACATTTCACTTTTTTTATTAATTCAATATTCACATTGTTCATTCCCATAAATTAATTTAAATTTAAAATTAAATTAAATTAATTATTTTATGTAATTTAATACCAAAAATTTAATTTAATTAAGACACGTTTATATTTAAGAAGAAAAGTAATATTAAATTAATTTCAATTACAAATGAAATTACATAAATTAATTCAATTAAATTTTAAATAAAATAAGTAATTTGAGCCAAAAAAACCCATGGGCATGGCCTTTGCGGGTGGGGCCAAACCTGCGGGCTCATTTCAGGCTGTGCCAACCCATGAAAGTGGCCATAGATTGAATGGTGGTCGCTTCAAAGAATGTTTACGGCGGGTGTTACACTCACCCGAGCGGAACGACAAAGGCCAGATCCACCTCATCCGGCCACCGATCTAGGTTATTTGGGAAGCCCCAACATCGTTGGGAGTCAAGGATGTCAGTCTGAGGTTCCCCATGCTGAAGGAGGGCCGACCAGAATGGTTGCTGGTGGGCTTGGGGTGGGCTACGGCAATTGAGAAGTGACAAGGATCCTCCTGTGCTGGGATATCGCACATGCGGAGATGGGGAAAGCGGGGGAAGGAGGCAAGATGCGGTGGCCGGTCGCTGGATCTTAGGGTGGTGTCGGGGATCAGCTAAAAGGTGAGCCAGTTGAGGAGAACAGCAAGATGGGGGTCTCACCTAGAGTGAGGAACCACGAGGCTCACACAACCACAGAAGGGTCTAGCGGTATAGGTTAGGTGACCAGAATTGCCAGTCCAGGTGAGGCACGATGAGGGTTCGGGGAGGAGGCCGGATGGACCATGGGTTCCAGCCGAACTGGCATGACAGAACGGTACCGACCAGTTATGGGAACCATGGTGGACAAGGTGCGGGAGGCATTTCGGTATGGGGGCGCCATTGCAGGAGTTGACAGGTATGTGCGGGCCGCCGATCACTCGTACGCAGGAGGGAACTGCTCTTGGAGGGAGACATCAACTTTAAAGAGGTGGTCCAGATAGTTGGCTGTGGCGTCCCATGGAATGTGTAGAAAACGATGTGGGGTTCTCTAAAGTTGAAGGGGGCTGGGGGTTGCTCGGCCCAAAAATTATGATTACTTGTTCATATTGACCCACCCTAGCTCTTTTTTTTTTATTTCTGATTCATATTCTGTCTAGGGAAATCAGACCCTAATTAAGCTCTGTATATATATGAATAAAATTAAATTTTTCCATTAGCTTAATATTTTCACGTGTTTCTCTCATAATAATTGAATCAACCATGAATAATGCGGAATCCCAAAAAAGAGATTTTAAAATTTTTCACCGACGATCGACATAAACTTGTTGACATCAAAGAATTGCTGGCCGATTACTTCCCCCAGATCACACGGGAATGAGATAATGCACAATATTAATACCATAAAATAGCTGATTTAAATTTGAATCCGTGCTTGATGTCTGCTCATTGTTGGAAATCTCCGCTCATAGAATCCAAAACAAAATTCTTATAGATCACAGTAGATACTTCAGGAATCTAAGGGAGTGGTTGTCATCATAATCCATGTTCTATAACCTTATTATTATGGCATCTTTGATGCTTCGACACCATCGACACTTCGATGATCACCGCATCGCCTTGCTTGTGATGTATGAGTGGTAGCTCAATCCAAGCTCCTAGATCCATATAATCTATCTCTAGAATGCAGGAGAGAGAAGTCAGTAGATAGAGTCCTTGAATAGTTATTGGAAAATTTCTATAATCCACTATTTGTAGTGTGAAAATGGAGTACCTGAAAATAGCAGCCTGACCCCCAAAGAGTTAACACACTATATAAATTATTATCTGACTACTAAAGTGTGTCAAAAATAACATTAATTTATATTATCGCTTTTCTTGTAATATTATAAATATATTTCTTAAATATACGTATTCTATTATCTCACCTGATATAGCCTAGAAATATTATATGAACCAAGAATATTTAAATGTATATTAGTTCAATGAATATATTTATGTATTTTCTAAAAAAAATATTATAAAATTATTAAATAAATTAAATGTAAATTATTATTAACATGAATAATATGAATTTATATATTACGTTGGTGATCATATATCCTTGGAAAAATCTCGTACCTCTATGGTGGGCCCATTATGTCCAAAAACCATATTTAGCTGAATATGGAAGATTATTGAAAATACTATTATGTGTGACCCTCTAAGACATTATCTCGATTGCAGTGATTACTGTTAAGAGAACCAGAGTGAGATCTAGCAACCCATCATAGCCCCTAAAGAAATAAGTACAGTAACAACCGCGATAACAAACCTACCGATACCAAATGTGTAATATAATCTCTTTGTGTATAATATCTCTTAAAGCAAGACGCACTACCATAACTTTATCATTTTCATGCTTTATTATTGGTTGATATAACTTGATGGACATTCCCAAAACTGCCATGGACATGGTCTTATGATGGTATGCCATCCTTATCAACCTTTCCTAAGAAATATAACTTCATTATCCAAGAACCGACAAATCCATTCATGACCATTCCGCCAAAGACATGCCACCAACGACACACCCAACAAAAGCTACCTTGCCACAATTTCCTTATCATGGTTTTTTCCATGAATCAAAGTACGCAATAAATTGACCAAAATTAGTAATGATCTCATGTTAAGAGACCATTACACATCTAAGTAGATTGGAACAACCAATGAAACCCAAAACATGTAGTGTTCTCATTAGAAGGTATGTCCTCATAATCTCACTACTAGAGATCACCAAGTATGAACATCGGGAGAAGATATCTCAATGCTTATGCACACCCATCACCTGATAGTTCAACATATTCTATGCCCATTCCAAATGATGTATCTATACTATATGACACATTTATGATTAATTTCATAGTATCTATAGGTTATCATTATAGATTGGGATCGACTATAACATTTTTATTCAAAAATTAATCTATGGACATTACCATTAAATAGTGGATGCATAAATATATAAACTATAACTGTATGTTATATTCATGTAAATCTTACTAGAAAAATTATATGGTATTCAAAATCACTATATAGTATGATCTAGGGAACCAACTATTACAACATGTGTTTTCCTGATCTGCTTCTAGAAGAGAATTCTCAACGATGTCCTCTTATATCAAAATGGGAACACACTGTTTTCGTGGCATATTCTTATAATTATAACACACATCATAGAACAAATAACCAAAAAAATCCAATGTTTTCATAAAATAATGCTCTCCACTAGCCATAAACATCCCATTGTCAAACACTATTCCCAAAAGACATCATCTCACATTGAACAGTACCCTCAACCATCCCTATCACTAGTCATGGACAACATAGGGTAAAACAATTTACACAGTCAAATTCCATTCATTATAAACCATTTTTAATCCATTTCCACCTTTAGAGTGAAAATACTTCTCTTTTAATTACCCTTATCATCTTAGCATTTTTGTGACCAAAATTTTAGCTCATTTACCTCATTTTATCTAGAATAATTCTGTAACTATTCATTAATATTTTTTCCTTTTACCCAATCATTTCATCATTATAAAATAACAATTTCTTCATATTTTAAGGAATGTTAAGACCATTCTTCCCTTCCTCTATCACACATTCATCTCATATGTGCCCATCATGAAGCATTCCCCTTATATCTCGAGGTTCCTATAATTATAAATGTATGAAAAACCGTGTTCCATTCTATCCATGAGAAAAAAATAATATAAAACAATCTCATCATACAATAATTGAATCACCCAATGGTGAAATATCATTCAATGGTAACATCATATATCAATAAGAGAAATAAATACCTTGGGTTCTTGTTTTTTCCAATATGGATAGGTTTGTTGTTCCCAAACACGGGCTCATCGCCAACACCCAACACATACTAATCTCATGTATACCATACCCATATAGTAAGGTCATATAAAATGATTTCTATGATACAAATATGTATCATCGCGAACCTAGAAGACACACAATCGGTGCTCTGAGCCCGATCACTACGTGAACATAATCCCACCACCCAATATGCTAGACGATGCAGACTAGAAGCAAATGTCTAATATTTAATGTAAGTAGACAATATCATATTTACTAGATTATTATACTACATAAAACATATGAAATAAGAAAATTTATAGAACATTAACTATACCATTCATTACCAACCATTTCCAATATCGGGTAGAACCACAACCAAAATTTAAATATGCCATTCCATGCATTCATTTCCAAAAGTGAAGGAAACCCAAAATAAATACAAAAATAAATATCCCCTCAAATAGATCATGATTCCAAGTCTAGATCCTCATTTATGATCATCCCAATCCCAAATCATCTCTCTAAGACATGACCTTTTCCCTTTCCTAGTCATGCAAGAATGAAATATGATTGGGTACCCAATGGAGACCCTAGCAGGGGTTGAGTACAGCTCAGTAGGTCACCACCAATGGTGTCTACAAAATAACCAGTCAAAACTGATTGGGTAAAAAATTTATAAATTAGTGGAAGGATAAAGAATAGACAATTCGATTTCCATTAATTAACAATATTCACTATAGAAACATTCATCATTAATTCTAGTCAATTACAAAAACCATTTCTATCACACAATACATTTTTCAGGAATAGGTCATTTACACTTCAGCATAATCTGACCAGTTATCAGACATAATGGAAAAAATTATGCTCCCTATCTCACTACGGATAAACATTTGATAACAAATACGTCACACACACCTTGGAGACTCAGTCGAGGGAGTCACATCAAATAAAACTATCAAGGGATTTGATCCTCAATCAAACTCTCAAACCCATGCATTCAAGTGGGGGGGGGGGTATAGATACTCAGTCTAAAATGACATATGGGAGGAGACTTATGTTGAGAAATGTACTATTTTCAACAATACGAAATAATGTTATTTAAAGGGGGAGATTATTTGGAATAATACTCTGTCTCTTTATGATAATTTTGATGCTCACAAATACCCTTAATTATCTTCTAATTATTTCGTTTAGTATTTTGCAGGAATTTATTTATTTATTTATTTTATTTTTGATATAACGGGATTTCATACTTCATTTATTCAGAAATCAGTTTTAGCACATTCTGGAAACACTGTAGTGCACGAAATCAGTTTTAGCGTGTGCTGGAATCACTGTCGCACGAAATCAGTTTTAGCGCGTGTTGGAATCACTGTGGCACGGAATCAGTTTTAGCGCGTGCTGGAAACACTATTCATACCCTACGTTGACAAACGTAACGTATGGATGAAAATCTTACTTTTTGAGTTAAAGGAAACGTATAGATAATGAACCGTACGTTATTTGAAACATATGGTTAATGAACCTTACGTTGTTGAAAAGTATAGAGGAATAACCTTACGTTAGGAATGAACCCTATGTTTGTGTTTTCGGAAAAGTATGGAAGAAGAACCTTATGTTAGCAAGGAACCCTATGTTTGTGTGTTTGGAAAAGTATGGAAGAAGAACCTTACGTTAGGAATGAACCCTACGTTTGTGTTTTCGGAAAAGTATGGAAGAAGAACCTTACGTTAGGAATGAACCCTACGTTTGTGTTTTTGGAAAAGTATGGAAGAAGAACCTTACGTTAGGAAGGAACCCTACGTTTGTGTGTTTGGAAAATTATGGATGAAGAACCTTATGTTAGGAAGGAACCCTACGTTTGTGTGTTTGGAAAAGTATGGAAGAAGAACCTTACGTTAGGAAGGAACCCTACGTTTGAAATCAACCCTACGTTTGAAATGAACCCTACGTTCTTAACCTTACGTTTGAGATCATGAAATTAACCTTATGTTTGAGGCCACATCTCAACATTACGTTTGGCGTCGGGATATTTCTTTTACAACGGTCAACAAGCAGATTGTTAGGCAGATTTCTAGTCGATTCTAAAGTTATATTTAAAGTACGACTTTGACTGATTCAAAGACGTTTTCTCAGCAGTTTAAAAATCGATTTAAATGGATATTTTTATGCCGATTCTTCAGGGGAGTTACAACTACTCTGATAATTCAATTTGTTGAATATCGCGAATCAGAAGGCGATTTTTATGGAACTAAATGTGCTGGAGATTTTGTGATATTGTTCTATATATGTTTTCTCTAGAAAACACCAGAAAAAAAATATACAGTCAAGTGGGTGATACAATAAAAGAAAAGAAGAAAACAAAAATCTATTTTTTTCCATCAACAGATGAAAAATAGAGACTGTGTGAAGGCGTTCAATTCTGCTGATTAAGGAGAAGCGTCAAACTTTTATTTAAGAAGAAAGATCTTGTTAAAATATTCACGAATTCTATATCGATTATCTGTTGTGAATCTAATGCTGCTGAAGTTGTGAACTTTACGTTTATATCTATTGCAACTGGATCGACTCAGAACTGTTTTGGCTTACAGATCAATATTTCTGAAGATGACGATCTATCTACTGTCAATCGCTTTCTGTTGCGATTGTGGAGATCAACTGGAAAAGTATTATTTATTTAAACTCTTTTATTCTGAGTAACCAGCTTCTCGTTTTAAGCTGTGTAGGTTCATGTTTGAACAAGAGGGCTGTGTTAGCCTGAAGTTTGTAAAGGTGTCAACTGCCTGTACTCAGTTGTAGACAGGTCTGTGGAAAAGAGGACCAGATAGTGAAAATCGCCAAGCTCGTGGATTTGAGCGTTGGTGGAGTGGCTTAGGGGTCTTCTGTTCCCCAAACCACTATCCATCCTTTTGTTCATGCTTTTACTTTTTCCGCTGCATATTTTATTCTGTTAAAGCATAGTGGACATAACTTGTTTAGTCGAAGAGATCGCGATAATTTGAAAAGACACAATTAACCCCCCTCTTTTGTATAATCTGTAGATTCGGATCCAACAATTGGTATCAGAGGAGGAGCTTATTTTTGCTAAAGCCTTATCAAGCTAGAAGTATTTAAAGATTATACAAAGAGGTATCATGGTTGATACAAGAGATGGAATGTCAATGGTCATAGAACCATATTTTAATGGAGATAATTATGGTTGCTGTAAATCACGCATGATTATATATCTGAAAAATCATGGATATAAAGTCTATTCAAAGATTCTGACTCCTTATGAAATTTCTGAAAATCCTGATACATGGAGTGCTGCTACAGAGGGTGAGTATGATATGAATTAAAAAGCTATGAATGCAATCATCTGTGGTCTAGGACCGGATGAGTTTAATAGAGTGTCTCAATGCCCGACTGCATATGAAATGTGGCAAACAATAGATGTGGCATATGAAGGAACAGATAATGTGAGACAAATGAGATATGCAACTGCTAAGTTAAAATTTGATACTTTCAGAATGATTGAAGGAGAAAGTATAACTCATATGAATGGGAGATTGAAAGAATTTGTCAATAATATAACAGCTCTAGGGGAACCTATCAAGAAGGCTGATCAAGCATTAAAAGTACTAAGAGTACTTCCTACTCGATGGAATGGAATTTCTGCAGCAATCAGACAATCAACTTCTGTCAAGGATCTAACTATGAGAGAGTTGATTGGTACATTGATGATGTACGAAGCTGAAATTCAAGATGAGGCAAATGAACATAAAGTCTACATAAAAAAGGAAGATACTGCTTTGAAAGTAACATCCTGACAAAAGAATAGAAAGATGAAGAACAGAGAAGTCAGTGCTATATCAGAAAGTTCTGATTCATCAAATTCAGATGAAGAACTGGCCCAGCTAGCTAGAAAATTCAAAAAGTTCTACAGTAAGAATAAAGACTTAAAGAAATCCTTTAAGAAATATAGTAAGGAAGTGAGATGTTATGAATGCAAAAATATGGGACATATCATACCAGATTGTCCAAAATTGAAAGATGCAAAGAAGAAGAAGAAATTCTTCAAAAGAAATGACTGTGACCAGAATGACAAAAATGCTATGAAAGCTACTTGTAGTGTTTCTGAAGACTCTAGTAGCTCTTATGAATCAAGCTCAGAGAAAGAGGAAGTCAATCTAAAAGCAAATATGTGTTTCATGGCTGAAACTGATGAGGTACACTCATATTAATCCTCTAACACAAATAATGAATCAAATTCCGAATCAAGCTACTCAAATAGAAAACTTGCAGCTTACTGCAATATTCTTGAAGAAAGATATGACACATTATTTAAAAAATATAAATCCATAAAGAACATGCATAAAGCTATTTCAGATGAAATAAATACATTGCTAAAACAACATAAGGAATTAACTGATAAATACAATTCTGTTAACACTAATTTTGAATCAAAAATAAAAACATTGCAGGATGATGTAGAATCTTACAAAAAAGCTGCATTAGTTTTTACAAAAGGAGAAAACACATTAAATGAAATACATGGAAAAACTATAATTAAAAAGGAAAGATTTGGAATTGGCAGTAAAGGATAAAAACCTAATTTATATAAATATTATTTTGTTCCTAGCACTAAAAAGGTTATCTGTAACTTCTGTGGAACAAAGGGACATATAACTAAAAATTGTTTTCTAAGACAACCTCAAATATGTGGTATTAAAAAAGCCTACATTTCAAGTGATCTATATGATTTAACCAATTTTAAGAAAACAAAGCAAATTTGGATACCCAGATCACTTATAGCTAACACTCCTAGACCCAACAGAATATGGGTACCAAAGCAATTTATTTGAATGTCTTTGCAGGAAGCAGGTCACCAAAGTAGAAAAGAAATATGGTACATGGACAGTGGCTGCTCAAGACACATGAGTCAAAATTCAGCTAATTTTTCTTCACTTACTCGAAAGGAAGGAGGACTTGTCACCTTTGGTGACAATGCCAAAGGAAAGATTATTGGAATTGGAACAGTTGGAGATCCATAGGCAGTCTCAATCAAAAAAGTACTTTATGTACAAGGGTTAAAACACAATCTGATAAGTATCTCTCAACTCTGTGATGATGGATACATTGTTGATTTTACTAACAATAGTTGTACTGTTTCTAAAGATAAACTGTTTACATTTAGAGCACCAAGAACTGATAATGTTTATACATTGGATTTATATTCCTTGTGTAAACAAGAAGTAAACTGCTTAACTTCAAAAGTAAGTGAATCATGGATCTGGCATAGGAGACTTGGTCATTGCAATATTTATGCTTTACATATATTATCTAAGAAACATCTAGTTTCTGATTTTCCTAGTCTCAAATTTGAAAATGACAGATTTTGTGATGCATGTCAACTTGGCAAGCAACACAAGTCATCATTCAAATCTGTTAATAAAGTTTCTACAACTAAGCCTCTAGAACTTATTCATATGGATTTGTTTGGACCTTCAAGAGTAGCAAGTTTAGCTGGTAAATTATATGTTTATGTGTTAGTTGATGATTATTCTAGATTTACTTGGATTTTCTTTTTGAAATTTAAAAGTGAATCTTTTAATTTATTTGAAAGTTTCTGCAAAACTATTCAAAATGAAAAAGGTTTTCATATAATCTAATTAAGAAGTGATCATGGTGGAGAATTTGAGAATCAGGAATTCAATTCCCTTTGCTCAAAATGGGTATTAAACATACTTTCTCAGCACCAAGAACACCTCAACAGAATGGGATTGTAGAAAGAAGAAATAGAACAATTCAAGAAATGGCTAGAACTATGTTGAATGAATATAGCCTCCCTATATATTTCTGGGCAGAAGCTTTAAATACAGCTTGTTATATAATTAATATAGTTTTAATAAGACCTATTTTGAAAAAGAAACCCTATGAACTATGGAATAACAGAAAACCTAAAGTAAATTACTTTAAAGTTTTTGGATGCAATGTTTACATCTTGAATACCAAAGATAATCTTGGTAAATTTGATCCAAAATCTGATGAAGGTAGTTTCTTAGGATATTCTCCTACCTCAAAAGCTTATAGAGTCTATAATAAAATGTAAAGGATTGTTGAAGAACCAGTTCATGTGAAATTTGATGAATCTGATCCCATTGAGAAAAGAATAGATCAAATAGATGAACCTGATTCTAATGATAATATGAGACTTGAGAATTTAAAGGATGATTTTGAAAAAGATATAAACGAAATTAAGTCCTGTTCATAAGAACATGATACTGAAGAACCTTTGAATGTTTTAACTAGGAAATCTAGAACCTTAAATAATCACCCTTTAGAATCTATGATAGGTGACTTAGAGACTGGTATTCAAAATATAAGAAACCTTGGAAACCTAGGGGAATTCTCTGCCTTCCAGTCCCAACAAGAACCTAAGACTATAGAAGAAGCCTTAGATGATGAAAGCTGGGTAATAGCAATGCAAGATGAATTTAACCAGTTCAAAAGAAATAAGGTTTGGGAGTTAGTTGAAAGACCACAGGATTATCCTGTAATAGGAACCAAATGGGTCTTTAGTAATAAACAAGATGATCAAGGCATAATAACTAGAAATAAAGCAAGATTAGTAGCTAAAGGATATAATCAAGAAGAAGGAATAGATTATGATGAGACTTTTTCACCTGTAGCTAGGTTAGAAGCCATTAGAATTATTTTAGCCTATGCACATTATATGAATTTTAAATTATTTTAGATGGATGTTAAATCTGCCTTTTTAAATGGTTATTTAATGGAGGATGTTTATGTTGAGCAACCTCCGGGTTTTGAAAATTCTCAAAAACCAGATTCCGTTTTCAAACTTACTAAAGCTCTTTATGGCGTTAAACAAGCACCTAGTGCTTGGTATGAAAGATTAAGTTCTTTTCTTTTGAAAAATTATTTCACTATTGGATTGGAAGATCCAACACTCTTTAAGAAAACTGTGAAAAATAATGTTTTGTTGGTTCAAATTTATGTTGATGATGTAATTTTTGGATCAACTAATAAAATTCTTTGTCATGCATTTTCAGAATTAATGCAAGAAGAATTTGAAATGAGTATTATGGGAGAATTAAATTTCTTTTTGGGTCTTCAAATATTTCAAAAAGATTTTGGAAATGTTTTAAATCAATGCGAATACATTACTGATTTACTTAAGAAATTTGGACTTGAAAACAGCAAGCCATTTACAACTCCTATGTGTACTAATATAAAACATGATTTGGATGAAACTGGGAAATCAGTGGACAAAAAGTTATATAGAGGTATGATTGGTAGTTTGTTATATCTTACTGCTAGTAGACCAGATATAATGTATTCAGTATGTCTTTGTGCAAGATTTCAATCAAATCCCAAAGAATCCCATTTAACTGCTGTCAAAAGAATTTTTAGATATTTAAAAGGAACTATTTATCAATCTTTTCTTTATCCAAAAAGCACTGATTTTAATTTTATTTCATACTCAGATGCTGACTTTGGAAGTTGTAGATTATACAGGAAGAGTACATCAGAAACATGTCACTTTTTAGGAAAGTCTTTAGTGTCATGGTCTAGTAAGAAACAACACTCAGTTGCCCGGTCAACAGCCGAGGCAGAATATGTGTCTGCTGGTAGTTGCTGTGCACAAGTGTTGTGGATGAAAAATCACTCTTATGGACTTTGGATAGAATTTTAGTAATACACCTATTTTATGTGATAATACTAATGCAATTAATATTTCAAAAAATCCCATTAGTCATTCTAGAACTAAGCACATTGATATAAGACATCATTTTTTAAGAGATCATGTGTTTAAAAAGGATATATTCTTAGAATTTATAAATACAGAAAATCTATTAGCAGATATTTTTACTAAACCACTTCCCACTGCAAGGTTTCAATTTATTAAGGGGGAGTTAGGTTTATTCTTTTTTAAATAGTTTCTATTTTTATAAAATCTTATTCTGTTTTTGAATTTTGATTAATATTTTTCTTTCCCACTATATGTAATTTTATTTATTTTAAATAAAAGTAATGATTAGTGATTACACGGGAATCAAGGCTGTCAGAGCCGTTTCGACTTCTATCCCGCCTCACCTTAACAGAAACCCTTTCGAAAACCTAAAAACTGCTCTTCTACTCCGAAACCTTTTTTCTGAATCTTCAAACCCTAAGTCTTACGAACCTTCAGAAATTGTCTTAGAAATGGCAAAGACTAAGCGTGCAGATGAAGCCGAGAGTAGTGCTGCAAAGAAACCTAAGATGGTTGGTCGAAAAATCTTTCAAGGTAAAGTTATTGATTTAGGATGGTTGTTTGAAACAAATTTATTGTTGAAGAAAGCGTTATCTTTTCAGAATCTCGAACAGACTTTCAGTAGTGAAAGTTTTGAGTTTTTATATGAGGAAGAAATGCGACATTTCTTTAGAACTATTCAGTTCAGTCTTGGAGATACAGAGGATAGTTTATTGGCTCAAATAGAAGATAGGGACTTTTCAATCTCGTCTGTAGAGATCGGCCAGATTCTTAACTGCCCTCATGAAGGAGTTTTTCATTTTGATTTACGGAATATTGGGGATTCTATGCACAAATCTGAGGATATCATGTCTTTTCTATTTGGAACCAATGTTATAAAGAAAATGTTTATCAAGGATTTGGTTCCAGATCAAAAGATTTTGGTCAAGTTTGTTCAGACTGGAATAGCACCAAGGATGGCTGAGACGGAGAAAATCTTATAACCTGAAATGTATGTAATTTACCTTCTAATGTGTGACATTATGTTTAATTTCCCACAATTCATGATGAGATATTTAAATTATTACTGTCAGAGTGAAGCTAGGATGACCTTTTTCCCTTATGGAATATTTATCTCGCTATTATTGATCAAGAGAGGAATGATAAGACTGGTGGATGCTGGGGTGAAATGTCATCACAAAAATGTTTTCAATGATGGAATCCAAAGAAAAATTGGATACTTCTAGAGCACCATTAAAGGAAAACTTTTACCTGTAGGAGCTGAGGAAGACTCAGAGAGTGCACATGCTCAACTGGATAAGTCCAAGGAGGGACAAGCAGAATCCAGAGTGAGTAATGTTTCAAGAAGAATTCCGTTTGACATGGAAGAAGTTGAGGAAGAGAGAAGTCAAGAAGGAATTCAATCACGAAGAAAAAGGTCTATTGATGAAGAGATTATTTCCCCTGCTATGAAATCAACTGAGCTCACATTTTCTTATTCTTTTGTAAGAGAGGCTGTTGTTGAACACACAACACCAATAGAGGAATCAGCAGCTCAAGAAGAAACTCACAGGGAAACTCAATCTGTTGCTGCAGCTGTGGAAGTTGTACTTCAACAAGAACAAATTAAGGAGGCAGTGCCTGGTGAAGAAGTGGCCCGTCCTCAAGAATTACCTGAAGAAATTGTTCTTGAAAATCCACTGGAATTAAGGGATGCAGGCGTTCGCGGTGAGCATGCTTCTGAAGCTCATATAGAGGTACTTCAGGAATATTTTTCAGAAGAAGAGTTTCAAGCTTCAAAAGATAGTTTAGTGGATCAACCTTGTCCGGATAAGGAAAAAGAACAATCAGATGCAGATTCATTACCGCTTGCACTGCTGCATCAACCCGAATTTAGACATGTGAATCAAGCACAGGGTGCCTCTGATTCAAGAAAAGATGAAGTTGTAGAGCTGTACAGAAAAATATCTCAGTTAGAATCTAAGAATGTCAATCTCAAGAATGTCTTGACCCTAGAACAGTTGAAATTTCAGAAGCTGAAGGAGTGTACAGTTTCGAGATAAGAAGTTGATATGTTTAAAGATGTTATGCTGAATGCAGTTGATAATTTAAAATCGGATATGGTAAAGAAGTCTGATTTGTCTGACTTAAAGCTTTTCATGGAGAATCAATTTGCATCTGTTGAAAATAGTAATGTTAGTGGATCAGGTACTTCACCTGATTTAATCCGACGATTTCAAGAAATTACAGCAGCAATGAGCAACATGAGTGAATGATTACACGATCTTCAATGTAATAGTTCCCCTTTGTCAGTATTGCTGGATAATCAGAAGTTCTTAGTGGATCAATTGACATCTGGAGAGCAACCGATCAGGATTCTTTTGAACTAGTTGTCAGAGAAGATGACAGTTTTTGTTGAAAAAGTGGAAATAATGCATGAGTTTTTCAGAATTAATCTAATTGAAGATATTTATATAACTCAAGAGAACAAAGATCTCATCATAAAGCTGGGAGATGGGATGATGAAGAGACTCAGAGAATAGTTTACAGAGATCAAGACTGCAATTCAGAGGAGATAGTCAACTTTTCCCTACCTTTTCCAAAAAACCATGATTCCTATGTATATCACTGTCATATATATATATTACTGTTTGTGAATGAAAATTATTTTCCTAATTCTTTCTCGTTTTGTTACTTACTATTTTATGATTGCAATATGCCAGTATATCAGATTCACTTATTCTTAAAACAGTTAATTATAGCATTTACTTTTTAGTTCAGTGCAATATTAAATGTGTTAAATTCCATGATTTTTCATTCTTTTTGATATCACAAAAAGGGGGAGAATTTGGATAAACACAAAATTTACATATAAGATTTACATTTATCTATGTTTTTTTCCCTTAGGGAGATTTGGATATATGGAGGTTTTGGATAGACATACTGCTAAATATTTATTTTATGGGGGGAAAAATTTTATTTTACAAGTAATTTTACAAGTAATTAAATATTGTTTTATCCTCTCAAAATCTAAAATTTTATGTAACTATTTTTACAATGAAAATTTCAATTAACTTAGTTCTATTATTTTATGGGTTTTGTGATCATCAAAAAGGCGGAGATTGTTGAGCAATGTACTGTTTTCAACAATACAAAATAATGTTATTTAAAGGGGGAGATTATTTGGAATAATAATCTGTCTCTTTATGATAATTTTGATGCTCACAAATACCCTTAACTATCTTATAATTATTTCGTTTAGTTTTTATCAGTAATTTATTTATTTATTTATTTTATTATTGATATAACGAGAATTCATACTTCATTTATTCGGAAAGCAGTTTTAGCACATTCTGGAAACACTGTAGTGCGCAAAATCAGTTTTAGCGTGTGCTGGAATCACTGTCACACGAAATCAGTTTTAGCGCATGTTGGAATCACTGTGGCACGGAATCAGTTTTAGCACGTGCTGGAAACACTATTCATACCCTACGTTGACAAACATAACGTATGGATGAAAATCTTACTTTTTGAGTTAAAGGAAACGTATGGTTAATGAACCTTAAGTTATTTGAAACATATGGTTAATGAACCTTACGTTGTTGAAAAGTATAGAGGAAGAACCTTACGTTAGGAATGAACCCTACGTTTCTGTTTTTGGAAAAGTATTGAAGAAGAACCTTACGTTAGGAAGGAACCCTATGTTTGTGTGTTTGGAAAAGTATGGAAGAAGAACCTTACGTTAAGAACGAACCCTACGTTTGTGTTTTCGGAAAAGTATGGAAGAAGAACCTTACGTTAGGAATGAACCCTACGTTTGTGTTTTTGGAAAAGTATGGAAGAAGAACCTTACGTTAGGAAGGAACCCTACGTTTGTGTGTTTGGAAAATTATGGAAGAAGAACCTTACGTTAGGAAGGAACCCTAAGTTTGTGTGTTTGGAAAAGTATGGAAGAAGAACCTTACGTTAGGAAGGAACCCTACGTTTGAAATCAACCCTACGTTTGAAATGAACCCTAAGTTCTTAACCTTACGTTTGAGATCATGAAATTAACCTTATGTTTGAGGCCACATCTCAACATTACGTTTGGCGTCGGGATATTTCTTTTACAACGGTCAACAAGCGGATTGTCAGGTAGATTTCAAGCCGATTCTAAAGTTATATTTAATGTACGAATTTGACTGATTCAAAGACGTTTTCTCAGCAGTTTAAAAATCTATTTAAATGGATATTTTTATGCCGATTCTTCAGGGGAGTTACAACTACTCTGATAATTCAATTTGTTGAATATCGTGAATCAGAAGGCGATTTTTATGGAACTAAATGTGCTGGAGATTTTGTGATATTGTTCTATATATGTTTTCTCTAGAAAACACCAGAAAAAATATATACAGTCAAGTGGGTGATACAATAAAAGAAAAGAAGAAAACAAAAATCTATTTTTTTCCATCAACAGATGAAAAACAGAGACTGTGTGAAGGCGTTCAATTCTGCTGATTAAGGAGAAGCGTCAAACTTTTATTTAAGAAGAAAGATCTTGTTAAAATATTCACGAATTCTATATCGATTATCTGTTGTGAATGTACTGCTGCTGAAGTTGTGAACTTTACGTTTATATCTATTGCAACTGGATCGACTCAGAACTGTTTTGGCTTACAGATCAATATTTCTG
The DNA here is from genome assembly GCA_963277665.1 of Viscum album. Lineage (NCBI taxonomy): Eukaryota > Viridiplantae > Streptophyta > Magnoliopsida > Santalales > Viscaceae > Viscum > Viscum album. Next base: position 987,031,864 of record OY728139.1, on the reverse strand, counting down.
AAGACGACGATCTATCTACTGTCAATCGCTTTCTGTTGTGATTGTGGAGATCAACTGGAAAAGTATTATTTATTTAAACTCTTTTATTCTGAGTAACCAGCTTCTCGTTTTAAGCTGTGTAGGTTCATGTTTGAACCAGAGGGCTGTGTTAGCCTGATGTTTGTAAAGGTGTCAACTGCATGTACTCAGTTGTAGACAGGTCTGTGGAAAAGATGACCAGATAGTGAAAATCGCCAAGCTCATGGATTTGAGCGTTGGTGGAGTGGACTAGGGGCCTTCTGTTCCCCGAACCACTATACATCCATTTGTTCATGCTTTTACTTTTTCCGCTGCATATTTTATTCTGTTAAAGCATAGTGGACATAACTTGTTTAGTCGATGAGATCACGATAATTTGAAAAGACACAATTCACCCCCCTCTTGTGTATAATCTGTAGATTCAGATCCAATAACTTAGTCCAATCATCCACATGCCACCTAGACATGTTCACATGCTTATTCATCCAATTTCAACATATAACAAATCACATACTAGGAAAAATAAATACACATAATATTCACAATTCACATACCATTTAACAATTAAATCATCTTAGGGAATTAAACCATTAACCCATTTACCACACACCATACATGGACCATTCATCCCAAATCATTTTTGTCACTCAACTAATTTAACATTATAAAAAATATACAAACATTAACTAATTTCAAATAATTCATCATTTCACATATATTATATCAATCATGAATTTCAATTTCATTCTCACATGTAATTATACACATTCACCATATTCTGCATAACTCACATTACATTGTTCCAAACCATCCCTTATTATATCGTCAAATTATAGGAAAATCTATCAATAATCCCTTTTCAATGTAAACTAACATATCAAAATGTTAATATAGGGATCTACCTTATCACAAGTCAAATCCATATTTAACATTACAATTATCCATGTTCACGAATATTGGAACTCTCCATGGGTGGCCATAAACAAACCTAGTCAATAACAATGCATCCCACATGGATCATGGGGGATTCAATTCATCATTTATCCAAACATTTTTCTAAATATATTCAAATTCATCAACCAAAAAAACTAAAAAGAACCATTAACAAAACCACACATGAATAAATCAACTTCAAGACCTTGGAATGTATATTTTATACCACCTACCATGATAAAGTAAATGAACAGATGCATAACCATAGCCTAAAATCTCGATTCAAGAACGCTTTGAAGCCTGAACCCAATATCCACTTGAAAAGAGGTTATTGGGGATTAAAAAAAAAGTAGAATGAAACCTCAATCCATAATCTAGAAAAGAGATGAATTTGGAGAACAATACTTACCTAGAGAATTAATATGAAACAAATTACACTGGAAATTATCGAGAAATGAAGTAGATCGAATTTTTGGAATATTTGATTGTTTGGGATAATTACTAGGAATATAGGAGGATGAATGAGGAAGAAATTCAGGCATGTAACATAAAATAATGAGGTGGAAATGATAAAATTTCACTTTTAATGCATTTTAGGGTTTGACCGAAGGTGTTTCCAAATCGTGTTCCAACTCTGTGTTTGACTCAATCCAAGAGGGGATGAGTTGCACAAATACCTGGCGAGAAAGCAAGGGTTTTAAAAACCATGTTCCAACAGTGTAGAATGCCTATTTCTAGGCCCAAAATATTTTTAATCGCCTCTTTCATGGTTTAAAAAATTATGATCCCCTTCCACATGGCTAGAATGGTTTGGGTGAATTGTTACAACTAACATGGAGCCCACCTTTCAACATGCACAGGATCACCAAAATATCCCTTATTTCCTGTCCTGAGCCCTGGAGATACATACGAGATTCATCATACATAAAAAAAAACATTCTATTAACCACAAAAATGAGGCATAAATGAAAACTCAACTTGGAACATACCTAGGGGAAATCCAAAAACATACACTACAAAAGGGAATATTCCCTTGATTCATATAACACAATGACAATACAATGTAGATATATTTTTATATCCACTAAAAAAGAATGAATTTCTGAGAGGGTAACATTTCAATTAATTAAATTAATTATAAATAATATGTGATGATCATGTTGTCATGTTTTGATATTTTATCCATTATATATTTATTATTCAATTCCATTGATTGTGATGTATATCATGATGTAAATCATTGATTGATCATTGAATATGAAAAATTAGAATGTTAGGAACAACTCATCACATTCGTCAGTTCTTCATGGATCCTATTGATTGTACTAGAGTATTCAAAAAATTATTTATAATTATTTATATATCATTGAGTGATTTATGCATTTCTAATTTTGTTTTCAATATCTGATTAATCATTCTTAAATACAAATTTTGAGATTGGATTTTTACTCCTTCATTCCTCAAAAATATAATCATTTTAATTAATATTATGAAAAAATATATTTGATGATCTTATATAGAGGTGATATGGAATCTTACTAGACAACACAAGAGTACATATCGTGTAACCTAGAGGTACATGTAGTGTACTAGTGTTCAATTCACCATGAATTAATTATGAGTTAATTCATGGAGTGTACATTTATTAAAGGTTGTACCATTAGTATTACAACACATGATGACCGGGCCATTCGGGCACACCGTTAGCCATAGTACATGCCGTGTAACTCCTGTATAGTTTGAGTATACTTTTAGTCATAGATGGGTAATGTGTCTTCTTGCATGGCCTACCTGACCAGTAACCATGTAACTCAGAGACCACATGATGTGAATCCCATGTACACATCATGTAATCATAATTTTTCCGTGGAAAATTCACTTGACAAGTCCATAAGCACACTCCATGGATATATGTTGATAATTGGGCATTCCCTGTAGATATCTAGTACATGATGTGTACTTTTACCATGTTATGTAAAATTAAAACCTAATTTATTATACTATTAAAACCTTTTAAAAATGTTCTTATGTGTGGTCATTAAGTGGATAGGACATTCCATATGACGTGTTTTAATATATATAATTTTTAATTAATTACTGTATAATGATCAAATATTCATATCATGTATGAGTTATATTATAATTATTTCTCTATATAAATGGATGCTTAACATGTGACAAAAAAGTCATGTAATATGTGTAATAATTAATTTGATAGTAGAGATCAGGAATTTATGTGATATTTTATGTATGAAACATATCTCAAGAGTAAAAAATAGACATGTATAATACATATTAGATAGTTTATGTGGGTAATCACAATGTTAAATACAATATACATTTATGTACATAATGAATTTTAATTAAATTTATTAATTTCTTTTATAATTATGACTGAAATTGGTTTTTATTTTACATTCAAATCACTTTTAAATGGTATGTGAGAAACCCCATGTCCATCAAAATAACCAAATAAAACAGCACAAAAGAACCCCATGAAAAATACTAGTCCTGCCTCTCCATAGTAACTCATCATTAAAATGCTTCCACCAAACCATGGAAACTTGGAAAACAGTATCATGCAAGGATCCATGGGCAGGGAAACAATGGAAAAGTCACACCATATCGTTCTTCCACTCCATGTGCCATGCATAAGTGACGACCTCGTTCCATGAATCTCATCTAACGCAGAACCATGTAACATGCTAGAATTGAAACACCCAATTTCACCTCGAGACACACAAACTGAAAAATAAATTACTCATTTCCAAACACATCAAGGAAAAGTGAGAAACCAAGCATTAGTCACAAAAGGGTAACGAAGAATCATAAAAAAATCCATTGAATTATGCCAGAGTCTGTATCCCTAAACAACTTCCTATATAATGCAGTTACTTGAGTGTGTGGATCTTCGCATATCATGTCTTCATATGAAGAAGTCAGCTTATTCCAGACTTGAATGTCCTCTTCAATCCTGATCACCCCTTATTGAAGCTCCAAACCAGGATCGTGTCCCGTTTGTCAAAACAAATATCTTACTCCTCATTTATAATAACATAAAAATTCCATCCCATCCTCATGGACACAACCTCTTTTGAGGCATTGAGAAATAACACCTGTTATGCCACCTCATCATCAGAACTTAAAATCAAATCTAAGGATAGTTCAGCCTGACCAAGTGTTTTTAGTTGACATGATCATGATTTATCTTAAATATGAATTATTATAATTGAATGTAAACTATATTAAAGGCATTAAATTTTGCACATAGTTCAATGATCAAGAGGCCAGAACAGACCATGTTATGTGGTTGGAATCATTTTAATTATTATTAAATTTATTTGATGAATTGTGTTCCATATCTCCTCTTATTATGTATGGTTCTTCATGACACATTTTTTATGTAAACTATTTTCCCTCACTTTTGGGTAAATAAAATAATATTTAATGGATTATTCCCTATTGTTAGTGGATGAAGGACATGTTTGGAGATGAGATGAAACCAATGAAGGAGAGATACATAGGTGGATTGTTGGAAAATTGAAATAGGAACCATAAATGGGTGAAGGTGTTTTTCACCTTATCCAGTATCATGCTTATCATCCTCTAGATAATCAATGAATTAGTAATAGAATGATGAAATTCATAATTTTATTTTTAAACACCCCCTACATACATCTTTTGATGTATTTTTTAAACATATTTTTAATCTATTTTAGAAGGTCATTTTTATCTTAAAACATCTAGAAAATATATTTCTAACATTTTTTGATATCAAGAATATTATCAACCGACTATGGAATAAAAGTCTTTTGAAAACCCAACAAGGAAAATGTTTCTTAAGAATCATTATAGTGGTAATATAATTGGTGATGTAGATTAACCGATTAGAACTAGAATTTTGTTGAAAAATGAAATTGAACAACTATTAATTTTTTCATAATTCTAACCTAATAATCCTGATGAGGATTTAGGTTATTATGATTGGATTTATGAAATTCAATATGACCTAACTGTGTTTGAAAGGAATAAATTTTGGACATTGGATGAACCTCCTAATGATACCTCTATAATTGGGGTAAAATGGATTTTTAGGAACAAAAATGATGAAAATGTTATTATAATTATAAATACATTGTAACACTTTATGAATGGTTATAATAAACAAGAGGTAATATACTATGGAGAAACCTAGGCACTGGTATCAATATATAACTTATTCGTAAACTTCTAGATTTTACAAAATTAATAAATATTAATATATTTCAAATGGATGTGAAGTGTGAATTCCATATTGTATATGTACATGTGAAATTTTAATTAAAAAAAATATTTTTGAAAATAAAAAAATTATTGAACATGTTTATCAACATAACAAAGTGATTTATGGGATTAAAAACCCCAAGATCATTGTAGGATATTTTATGAGATCATTGTTCCAATTTTATTTATTTTAGTTAAATATAAAAATATATTTTATAAATGAAGTTAATTAACACATTATGACTGTAGAAAAACATTTTAATGATATTATATTTGGTTTAACTCATAAATCTTAAATATATTCCATTTCGGATCATATGAAATATGATTTTTCAATGAGTATGATTTGGGAGATAAAATTCATTTTATGTTTTCAAATTTTTGAATAACTATATGGAACATTTATATCTCAAAATAAGTATAAAAAAGTTCTTCTTATGAAATTGATGTCTAAAAATACATAAAATTTTAGTACTCTCATTTGAACCTCTAATACATTATATCTTATAGATGCTGAGAAACTAGTTGATCAAAAGTCTTTTAGTGGTATGCTCGGATGTTTACAATACTCAATAGTTAGTAATCCGAAATTGATGTTTTCAATATGATAATATGATAGATATCATGGAAATAACAAATAATATCATCAAAAAGCTATAAAATTACTTTTCATTATCTGAAGGGAATATTGGATTAAGGAATTTTCTATTCTACAAAAAATGATTTCAAACAAAAATATTTTTATAATGATGATTTAGTTTGATATAGAATGGATAGGAAAAGTACATTTGAAACATGTTATTTCTTCAGAGAATATTTAGTTTCTGGGTAATTTAAGAAAAAAACTCAATATCACTTTCCAAAAATGAAGGAAACGATGTTGTAGTTTGTTGTAATTTAACTCAAGTGTTGTAGATCCCACACAAAGTCACTGACTATTGGATGACTATTAATAAAAATCAATTTTTTTGTTAGTACACAAGTACCATTACACTATGTAAAAACCCATCATATCAATTATTTTCTCAGAAAAAAGATATAAGACACCATTTCCATTGAGGCCATAGACCTAAATAAAATTTTTATTTTAAAATTCATCGGAATTCGAGAACAACATGTTGATATTTTTACTAAAACCCTTAGTTATGATAGATTAGAATACATTAAATATATGCTTGTAATGATCAATATCATGTAGTTTTTCTTATCTACTTCTTTTTATAAATCTCATTACATTATTGAACACCTTTTCATAAGGATATTTATTATTAATTTAAGCTTAAAAATCATTTTTCTTCTTAAAACATTATGTTTTCTATGAAGTTGATGTTTTAATATTTACTTTTTTAAACTATAATTTTTTTTTTCAAATTCATATTTTCTTAGAAAACATCTTCAAATCTAATTGTTTTAAAAAAGTATTATTTGGAGTATAAATTTTTTCAGAACAATACATTGTTATAAAATGTTTTATGTATCAAATATTTATGAAATTTTCAAACATAATAATTATTAAAAAATGTTCAAAAAATATTTTTGTTATAAGCTTTATCACAATAATTTTTCATTACAAAATCAAAGATGATAAGTTTAATCATATTGATGAAAATATTATACTCTAAACGGTATTATTCTTTTAGTTATAACACTAATTCAATACATCAGTTATAAATGTTCTTATTTAATTATTCATTTTTTTAGATACATTGTTTTTTTAAATTTATAAAATTGTAAATTTTGATTGATAATCATTCCACTGAAATGTTTTCTAAAAACACTAGTAGTTCTAAATTAACATTAAATAATTTCATCAATTAATTCCGGATCATATGATCAGATAGGGACTTTTAATCCGAGCCATTGAAATTCATGGAATTCTAATTGTGAAGATAATGTCTATATAAGGGTAGGCCTTCCTTTTTCCCTTATCTATTCTTGGATACTTTTCTCCTAACTCTTACCACTTATTTAAGTTTTCTATCCAATGTTTGTGAATTTTTCAGATCACTAATTTAAGTCTCAGTACGATGGAATCTGTAGAAGCTTTTTCACAGAGAGAAGTCTATAGTGATAGAATAATCCTCATAAAATGTCATGAAATGTATGATTAAATTACTATAAGGATCATTTGTTTTCAAGTATGAGAGAATGTTTTTATGGAATAACTAGATAAGGATTTTTTTTAAAATTTCCCAAATTATAAGTGAGTTTTATGCCATATTTTAAGAAGGAATTTGAAGAAGAGGAAAAGGAAATGGAAAAATGAAAAGAAGTGGGAGAATGTGAAAAAAGTAAAAATATGAATAAGAAGGGGACGAATAATTTGATGATATAGGAGAAAGAGAGAATGATGTAGAGTCAATATAAAAGTAAACATCAAACTCATCATTATCTTAAACTCCTATAACTTCCCAATCACATAGGGATACATAACTGGAAGAATTATTGGATGAAAAATCAACATCTAAAGGAGAAGAAATGTGTAGAGACACAATTCTATACAAACATAGACATTACATTACGTTTGTGGAATAACAAAAATAGACGCCTAAAGACTGTATTAGTTTAGTGTCTTTTGAAACATAGAACAAAATCTTCTAGTCACGTTGAATTAATTTCAACATCTCCCATAAAGATCATCCCCTTTTGTGTTCTTACCAAAAACCATTAACTATATCTTGTGGAAATGAAAATAGAAAAAGGGTGAGCTCAAATGCTCAGTAAGGTTAATCATGGATAACATTAAACAATCCATACACATTTGAATGTAAAAACATGAACATAAAACATCAAAATCTTGAGTAATGACATAAATCGTGGTAGTACATAAGGAATATAACATAATGGAATTTTAATCATGATAAAATATCTTGGGAATAAAACATGTAATTGTGGAAAACCATTCAGAACATGATTCAATTTCTATAGTATCCAAGGCATTGCTACCAATACAATCATAGTGGACAATTTCCATTACTGAATCGGGTTTACCTTTTGTTCCAGCCCTGTAATACTGAACTAGATTTACTTTCTGTTCCATCCATGTCTATCTCATGAGATATAAATCTTTACCGAATGCATTAGAGAGATATATAGGTCCCACCCATCTCATAATGAAACCATTCTTATTTTTTCCAAAACATCATAAATCAAACATCATAGCATAACCCATGTAATAAAATGGGATTCTTAAACATAATGCCATCATAACATAATACATATATGATAAAAGGACTTCATAAAAATAATTCCATCAGAATATAATCAAATAAATGTAATAATAGCGATAGAAACATACCTATATATCATCTTATATGGAAAATAATTTTGATAAAACATTGAAACTATGTTCTTGATGAAAATATCCTTTCTTCATAAAAAACAATTTCTTTTCTCAACATGTCACACAGTTTAAAATTAAACGAAGTAAATTAAAAGTAATCCTGAAAACTTTTAAATTAATCCTTCATGGAAATAATTTTCTAGGAAATCATATATTATTTTTCATGCCGTATATGTTAAAAAACATTCTTCTCGTACTTTGGCTGGAAAAGACAAAATGCATCTGATACTGAAGGCGAGAAAAGATTCTTTTCATTTATTTTACTAAAAATTCACCAATAAAAGAAATTGGGATTAAAATTTTATGAGGATAGAAATAATATTACATATTTATAAAATATGGATGTGGAAGATAAATATGCCCCAGTTAATACTAAAGTATAAACAATCTCAGATAAAAATGTGATTTCGAGATTTTGCCTTACCTTTGGTCCAATTTATTTTGAATGTGTCCAGAACACCTATATAGTGGGTTTAAAATATTATTAACTTGTAATAGAACCATAATAATGTTTATGATATCATATATGATTCACTTTCGACTTTATATTACTAGTTCTTTTGTCAATTCCATGTTAAAGCAACATTTTGTGTAAAATCGTATCATTTATCATATGTGTTTTGACTTGTAATTATTCAAATGATTATATAGATCATGATTACATAATTACAGAATGTAAAAAATTATTATATATAATATATATTTAGTATATAAATATATATAGTAGATCTATAAATGGAGTGAAATACACCGTTCATGGAAATGGTAGGTCGTACGTACGCATGAACAAAATTTTCATTTCCTTATTATATTGAATGAGAGTTAGTAAATGACATATAAATAAATCCAGTATCATTATTATGTAATACATTTTAATTATTATTTATTATATTTACTTTATAATCATTCATGAATGGTTAACATTGGGAATTAAACTCATCACGTCGTGGAGATGGTAAGCCGTACGTACGCATTATTGACGATATCATTCCTAGGATTGTGGAATTGTATTGAAGGGTTTGGAGTACACTATTTCATAATAAAGATAACTTTACAATAATCATATATATTTATTTCTTCCATCAATATACCCATCCAAGAATGTTGGTGATGAAAAACAGATTACACCACAGCATGCAGGCAGTAGGCCATACGTACTCATGGGTGGTGATTTCATTTTTTATAGGATGGAAAGAAGATGAAATATGGTTGTTTAATATTCATTATAACATATTAGTATGCAAATTATTCAAGAGTTATTACTTAAAAATGAATCAACTCATATAGATGATGTAGAATAAGAATGATGTTTGAACGAATCGGTAAAGGATGTAACATCTTCTTTGATGTGCCTCTTATAAACCTCCTCTTAGGGAACTAAAGATGGACATTGAAGATTACCAGGACCTGTATAATGTTTCTTGGGAAGTTTATAAGAGAAATGGTTTTGTTTTGGTTGAGGTTGAATGCTTAAAATTTAGTGATGAGAAGAGGTTGGAGGTCCCCTTTTATAAGAGACGGGAGGGTCAGTTTAGGAAACTCGCAAAAATATTAAATTATAATAAAATCCAACCCCACATATAATTGTAAAAAATGACTGAACATGGAATTTCAGATGATATAGGGTGGTAATCACTTCAACCAAAAAAATTTAGAGCGTGTAATTTATTTTAAACATTATCATTTTGATTTATCCTTATTTAATCTATTTTATTTTGTTTACGATAATAAAATTATAATCTTTAAATTGTTATAAATACTTAATTATTGGTTGTGAATTTCCCATAATTAGATACATTATGTCATTTTATACCAGATTATTTTTAATTTATAATATTTAAATATTTTTGTGATTTTTACAAAATTTAATAATATGTTATTTTTATAAAATACCAATGTTGTCAATTTTGACACAATACAATTATTTGAATTTAAATAAAATCCACATAGAAGATATGTTCGTCCCAAAATATTTAATAAATTCCTAACATGTCATATTTATCTATAAAATTAGTAGAGAACATTAATTAGTTCATATAATATTTATTTTTATATATTTAAAACCAGTTATTTTTTATTTGTCTTAATAAAACAATTACTATAATTTTTTATTATAATTATTTAATATACTTATTTGTTTCATAAAAAAACGAAATTAAATACTATTATTATTATAAATCTAATAGATTTTTTATAAATACTTTTAGTCAAATTTATCTTCTAAAACAACCAACCATTAAAATGTTATCTTTATTAAATTATGAAGGGTAAAACATTGAAATTGTTTAAAATAAAAGAATATAAATTTTATAATATGATTTATAATGCTTCAAATGGTCCAAAGGTCGACCCTTTTATGGTTATTGTTTAGATATACTCTAATAATATTGTTTGGTCATGTTTTTGGTCCATTATATGGGTATTATAATATTCTTAAAAACCGTATTATTGATTTTTCACTAAATAAATAATTTCAGGATCATTAATGTATAAGCTATTATATTAATTATATATTTATTAAAAGTTACAAATAAATTACCATGATAAAGAGAAACATTTTTTTCATTCAAATTTGTATTTATAATTGATTTTACATTCTTTATAACCAAATATTATAAATAATTTAATTAATAAGGTTTGAGTGAGACATATTTCACTTTCCATTAAATAAAATAAATTAAAGGTCATAATCTTATCAAAGTGGGTTCAAATAGATTCCATTTCAACCCAATTATGTAATAGAGTGAAATATAATCAACCAATGATATCATGACAAGTTTTATTGTAATTTTATAATATTATTTTTACCCTTCATTAAAAGATTTAGCTTTAACATTGGCAAATAAAATTTAATGTAGTTACTATTCATAATGGTTAAATGTAAAAGTTATCTATTTACACAATTTTAACCTCTTGATTGCAAATATGGAATCCATTTTTAAAAATTCAAAACATAGAAGATGTAGTAATTAATTAATCTCATTGTTGAAAAAAACGTGGGGTTTTTAAAAACATTGCAAAAGATTGAAATGTTTTTACCTATGAATTCAATGTAAAATTAATGATAATGACATAAATTATATTAATTAATAAAAATATATTCTATTTATTCATTAAAACCATTATGTATTGTAATTTAAATATATAAGTTATCTTGATGAGAAAAGTTGTTTTTAATTTAAATTTAAAGCATTTTTACTATTAATCAAAATATGAAAGTTAACTGAAAAATATTAAAAATAATCCAAAGTAAATTTTTATTTCATTATTTCAATGACTAATTTTATTTTTTCAAATAGAAATTATAAATGTTTCAAAAACTATATTTAATGTGGGTGCATCATCAAAAGGCAGAAAAACTATATTTGTAAAAAATAATTATTTTACCATAGAAATTTATTTTTGTTCTCATATCATGTTCTAGAATCTATTTATAATTAATGTTAATGTCATAAAATTCAAAATTTGGTAAATACTATTCATAACGGCCAAATAATAAGAATATTATAACAATATATCGTTTTTTTGTGTAACTCGGTATTGCGTACAACACATGCTATTGAGGAAGGTCGCTCTTTCGTGCAATGAAAGCCATGTCAGTGTTGCATGTAGTGGAAGCTTCCTTTGGTGTTGCATATAACATAATTAATTCATAGGAAATTTATACATAGATCAATATCTATACTCGGTGTTGTGTAAAATTAATTTTATTCAAATGAACTTGAAATTGTGTGCAACACTAGCCATGAATAGTGTTTCATATACTAAATGCTAATACGGTTTTGTGTATTGCACAAGGTAATCATGGTGTAGCGTACAAGAAAAGACATCGAAAAAATTAAAATGAATATTTCTCATAAAATCATGGTGTTTTATAAAATTAAATCATAAAAAGCTATGAAAGAAGAAAAAAATCCCAAAAAATGATTCAAATAAATATGAATATGATAAGGAAGTGAACATTAATAATGTATCAGAAGAATAAAATGTTTCTAAGAATGGAATAAATAACATGACAAGGAAGAAAAACCAGATGTAGAATCCTCAATACCAAATTTTCCTAAAGATTTATCATGTTTATGAAACTATGAAGGCATAGTTGATCAGAATGTTTTTGATTATATTTTCCAATCCATGAAAATATTAACTAATTCCATTCCTTATGTTCCAAATATAGAGGCATGCTATAAATTGATTCAAATAATCCCAAAGAAAAATAATAATAATTGAAGTATTCTGTTGAATATTTTATTCAAAATAAGAATGATTTTAAATATTTCAATGAAATGAATAAGGCTTAAAAGATATTATACAATTAGATTGTTAGGTGTTTTAAAAAGTGGAAAATAAGCTCATGGATCATGATGATAAGTTCATATAAGTGACAAAACAATATTTATAAATGGAAAATATCTTCTGATAATTTATCAATTGATGTTTCTCAAATATTTATGTTTGTAGAAGAGTTCATAGATACAAATTATTATCATATTTTTGAAGTAAATTTTTAAAAATAAATTCATCATAGTTTGTTGTTAGAAAAAAGAGGACCTAGAATGTGTGAAAATGAGATTTTCATTTTGAAGGATGAAAATAAAAATATATTTGAAGAAGATGAATGACTAAAGTCATAAATTCAGAATCAAAATATGATGGTGTTCAAGATTGTGAAAATAAAATCATCGGTTGCAGAGGAATAGAAGGATCAAGACACATTTTAAAAAATGAATAAAGATGTGAAAATTTTGATTAATAAAGAATGATCTTTTTTCATTTGAACTGTTGATGTATATTTTGAAGCAGTTTTTGAAAGAATGATAAATCTAGATAAATTTTCATCCAAAAAAATTATTCCTAAATGTATTCCAATTACTTTTGTATTAATATAGATTCTTTTATTTCATGGATGATTAGTTATTTCACATGAAATTGTTTTGTATGTTATCTCTTTCTATCATTTCAGGATATATCCCTTCCAAATTATTATTGTAAATCAAAATGGGGTGGGGGGATTTATAAATATGGAGGAATTTATAAAATGTTAGATGTTTATAATGGTTGAATACTTTGATATAATATCCTAAGGGTAAGATATTATCCTATGGGGTGACTAAATTATTACCTTATGTTGGATTTTAAGGATGATATAAATATAGGGGGAGCTAATATAATAGGTATCTCTTTCAGGATCTTAAAATTATAAAAGGATATAGCTATTACTTTCTTTTTTTTATTTTATCAATTTACATGTTCTGTTTTGTGCTTTCTGAAAAGATGGGTGTATTTTTGAGTGATAAGTCTTAATTGATACATTTATTTTCCATGGTTTTGGAAATCACAAACAATTCCATGAAGCACTAATTTACTAAATTTATTATTCCCAATTTTCTTAGTATGTTTTTTGAGAAAATATTACATTATACCAAACATTGAAATAATTCAAATGAAAAAAATAAAACCATTAATTTTCAATCCGATCAATCAGATTGAAGGTGCATAGGTCACATTAGATAATAAAATTTTAGTAGTTGTTTTCCATTATACCAAGAAACATGAGAATTCAATAGATGTTTCATTGACACATAGAGATCATAAATGAATTATAACACCCCATGGTTTTGAAAATAAATATTTAATACATTATATAATCTTTCCATTAAACACAACATTTCATATTCTATGTTTTGAATTTCATAAAACGGTCATCTAGAGTTGTGATCAGTAAGTCACCTGGAGTCTGTAGATTTTTTTTTATATTTGGTCAAAAGTAATATTCTGTTATGAATAGTAATATGAATTGTAATATGACCCTTATGAATATTAAGTAATGATATTATTTTATTTTCATAACATAATAATATAATGAACTCTTAATTAATTTTTCAATGTTATATAATACCAATCATATCACTAAAATTGTTATTTTTCAAATTAACTGTGATTTTATTTAAAAAATAAATAAATAATATTTAGATTTTTTTTGTAAAATGGAGTTCATTTTTTAGTTGTACACGTTGAAAAATGGAAGGGGTGAGTTTTTTGTCTTTTCTAAAATACATGAATTTTCTGTGAATAGTAAAAATATAGTTTTGAGTTTTTGGTATGTTTTATGACATCATAATGACATAATAATTAAAATAAAATGCCGGTAGACTTGTGTATAATTACATATGACCTGAGGAATCCCATGTGGATAAATCCCTGGAAAAATACCACGGGAAAGGCCATGGTTTGGAAGAAGAACTAATGGGGTTTCATTTTAAATTAATAAAAAAATCTCCCACTTTTACAATAAATACCCACTCATACATTCGATTTTATTCATTAAAAATACCTTATACCCAATATCTGGTGGTTGCACCACCCTAAGAGTCCTACCAAGGTTTCCATATGCACCCAAAGGACCCAACCGTCATGTTATATGAGTTACTCTAGAATATAAGGAAACCAATCACCCTCCTCGTTAAGTCAACATTTCATTTATGTTATCTCTTTGAATTTCATTATCATATTTTGGGGGTTGATTTTATGTATTCATCTTACTGTCTTTTTTATTTACATATGATTTGATACCCTTTTTATCTCATCAATTCATTTTATGAAATTTTAGCCGCTGTCGTTAGGCTGCCAAAATTTCATAAAGGATCCATCAACAATTTAATTATTTTCATGTTCATCACTTTTCTTTTTATATCATCTCCTCCTCTATACAAATGAACATGATAACACCAGTATCATCTATACACTGGATGTATATCATGTGAATGGAAGAACCATCATCAATATTCTTAATCCTTCTCTTTTATTTTTACAATTGAAATAAACGTATATGGGGTTCCAATTTATAACCATCGAGGATGATGATGTTTTGTTTTTCAATTTATACTTAGTTACTGGTCATGAGACCATTTTGACGGTTGAAACAAAAAATATCATATATATTATTAAATATTTAATATTCAATGACTAGTATATGTACATATTATTAATTTATATGATAGAACTAGTTAATAATAATTCAAGTACCACTAAATAATCAAAGTTGTTGTCATCTAATGATTCATCATCATTCCATTTAACCAAATTATAGAAATTATCATTAACAATAATTTATGTTCATAAATAATATTTAATTTCAATTATGTATATTTACAACCATTCTACATGAACTCCAATACTTAAAAACAAGTGAACCGATTATGAAAATCAAGAAAACGAACACTCCAGAATGATGAAATTCAATATAATAACATATAAATAAGAATCAAATTAACTAAAAAGAATTTTTATAAACTAAATAAAGTTCTATTAGGTTCTTAAATATGCTATTAATAAGTCTAATTTCACATTCCAGGACCTTAAGATCATGTTCGGAACACATTTAGACTTACGGTGAGGGATTTCTCACCCGAACCTGCATTTTCATTTGGTTTAATTTTATTTTCTAATTTCCTAAATGAGATTCATTTATATTATTTTGTAATCGTTAAAAAATATGTGTTAGTATTTTATATATTTTTAACAAAAATAACCCTTCCTTGTTTTATGGATAGTAATATGTTTTAAAAGGAACATTCAAAATTGCTTCCAAAATACATGTCTGATTCATTGGAATTTCTCAAATTCATACATATTTTCAAGGACACTCTATAATATATTTTTTGAAACCACTATATTTATAATATAAGTCATTTTTTTTGGAAAATACCATCTACATTACTTATGGTTCTATACAAATGAACTCTAATTTTCAAAATAAAAGAGTATTTATCTCCAGAATTACTCAATAATTTTATAAGAGTATTTTAGTTTGATTCAACACACCTGTTGATTATTATGTATTATTAGGATTAATATTTTATGATATCAACAACCATATTTAAATGGATGGTTTATTATTATTTTTACTGTGGACGTTCCTTCCTAAAACCATTCAAAAAATTACACTGAATGGTTAGTGTTTAATCATAATAATCAGAGAATGTTAATTACATTTCATATGATAGTTTCCATATGAATGTATATGTTGTGTATGTTTATCCACACTCATATGAGTAATGAATTGGGAATATTATGTTATGGGTGGTGCCCTATAAGGGCCCACGATGCATCGTTAGTTCTAATGAGAAAAATAGATGTAGAATTGGCCAAGGCCTGTCCCAATGTGATATATGGAATTGGCCAAGGCCTATATCAATTTTAGACATCTTGGCCAAGGCCTTGAAAAAAAGTATCATATTGTCTAGAATATGAGCTTTCCCCATTATAAAGATAGTAAATGAATGTTCGTGTGGTTGTTCGACTTGTAGAAATCCCATGATAATGTTATATTATGACAATATTTACACGTCTCATATTCCTACCATATTATATTTAGGCAATATTTTTAAAGTCACGTGTTTTCAGTTATTCACCATTTTTAATTTTTATGTTAACTTCCATTGTATAGCATACTCTTAATGAGAGATTTAGATAACCCCTTTCTTATATTTCAAGTTCTCAGTATATGATGAAATAAATTATGAATGACTTGTAAGCATAGTCTAGGAGGCATGGATGTTTCTAGTGGAATAATTTGTGTTGTTTTCCATTAACGATATAATATCAAACATAATTATGTATCTTGTTTCCAAAATATACTAAACTACATGGTCCTTCAAAATGAATTTTCATTGTTCATATTCCAATGTAATGTAATAAGACATTGGCTCTGGGAAACTAGGGCCGTGTCCTTAATGTTGTTTTCAGAAAAAGTTTAGTAGAAAACATGAAAATTAGATTTAGAAAAAGTTGGTTTGGGAAGAGTCCCTAAGACGATGTTTGAAGATAATCATTCAAGACTGTCTTGATATTTTGAAAAGGAATATATAGTGCTAATATTTTAAGAAATACATCCCTATCTAGATAAGTGCAGTTAAAGGTGGCTCTTTCATAAATGTGCCTAGGAGTGATAGCTTCGACAATGAGTTTTAGGAATGACCTGGGGTATCCCGGTACATGACAACGGGCATTTCTGCACTCTTGGTTACAAAACTCTTGGGAGATATGCCTAGGATATTTCCCATTTTTTTACAATCCATTCTGAAGGATTTAAATGTAAATTATTCCTCAACAACACCATTTTTGGGATTATGGGATTAGCCATGCATATGATTTCAATTTATACAACACATTTTGTTATGTTAATATTGTACATTATGATATATAACCTAATCTAATGTATTCGATAATATATAAATGGCGCTTAGAGGAAGGAAAGGAAGTTTCATGAATACACATAGGATTGACCTCTGATGCAAGATAATGATGTTGGATCTAGTACTGAGATCCATATAAATATACTGGGAAACAAAATCCGGTTATGAACAATAAACTTACCAATATAGAGCATCCGGATCCACCTTATGGATGAGCTATGTTTGATCGCTTTATGCGACAATAGCCTCCATCATTTAATATGACAACAAACCCGTTTGTAGCAAGGTTGTGGATAAGTTACCTATAGAAGATATTCCTCTCTTTGGGATGTAATTAAAGTGGGAATATCAAAATGGAAGTCTATCATCAATCAGGAGATGCAGATAAGTGGTGGTCATTAATCCAAAACACAATGGAGGAGGAAAAAATTGAAGAGATGGAATGGAGAGACTTTAAGGAAATCATTCTAGAGAAATACTATCCTATTGAATTGCTAGTGGACACGAAGATTCAATTTTTGAATCTGAGGAAAAATGATGATGAGAATGTTTCAAAGTATCAAGCTAACTTTAGAAAGAATGAAAGACATGTTGTGGAATACATAGTAAATCCAAGGAGAAAAATTGGTCTATTATTTGATCTCCTTAATCATTCCATCGGAAGGCTCTGGTCTCCCTGAGTTTCTCATCAAATGAAGATATAGTTTCATGTGCTATCAAGACAGAGAAGTAATTATCCATGTCTTATGACTTTAAGGGAAATCAAGATAAAAATACGGATA
This sequence comes from Viscum album, assembly GCA_963277665.1. Taxonomy (NCBI): domain Eukaryota; kingdom Viridiplantae; phylum Streptophyta; class Magnoliopsida; order Santalales; family Viscaceae; genus Viscum; species Viscum album. The sequence goes on along the minus strand of OY728139.1, from coordinate 987,013,328 downwards.
CTGAAAATTCTAGAAAAGGAAATAAGGAAAGATGGAATAATGGAAGAGTTGAATTTCCACCCTTGGATAATTGTGGAAGGATACACTTCGGTGACTGCTTAAAAGATAAAGAAGTATGGTAAAAACTTGTACAAAAAGGTCATATTGCAGGTGATTTCAAGGGGAATGAAAAAAGTCAATAATGTTAAATGCTATATTTTTTAGGTTATGGGACACTATTTTAATGATTGCCCAAAGCGTCAAGGAAACATGCAACAGAAAAGGCCAAGGGACCAGGGATAAGCTTTTGCTATCCTAACCACTAATATTGAAGTTCCTAATGATATGGTGGTAGGTACTTTTAATATTTAACCCAAACATTGCCAATGCATTATTTTATTCTGGATCATCACATTCAATTATATCTAACCAGTTTTCCAAAAAAATAGACATGTACAATTTTATTTAATAATGGAGTTTTTTTGTCAAAACTTCTATGTGGATGTATCATTGCAATAATGGCTAGTTGATCTATCCCACTCATGACACATAAATGTTCTTTAGATTCTATCTATATTTTCATACCACTGATTGACTTTGAAATAATTATTGGTATTAATTGGATATCAAATTATGAAGCGATGAACTATTACAAGAATAAGGAAGGTACAATTTTTGAGAATGGTGTAGAATCCATTATCTTTAAAGAAGATACCTCGCCATCTTACTCTGATCATGATCCAAAAAAAATACATATAATAATTTCAATTATTATGGAGGAAGGGAATGAAATAACTATGGGCAAGGAAAAGAATTTTAAAATAGAATATATAACTTTCTTTCAAGAATATGTTGACATATTTCCAGAGGATTTACCAGGACATCCTCTGGAGCGAGAAATTATGTTTTCCATTGAATTAATTTCTGGTTGAAGGCCCATATAAAGAACCATAATATAATGTCCACTATATAGTTATTGTAAAAAAATAAAAAACTATAGGAATTGAGTGGTAAAGGAATTATTCGACCTAGTGTTTCTCCATGGGGGACCCCTATTCTTTTGGTTAATATGAATGATGGGTCTAAGAGGCTGTTCATTGACTACATGGAGATCAATGCTATAACAATAATGAAAAAATTATCCTCCAACTTTCATTAATGATTTTTTAATCAAATCCATGGATCCCAATAATTTTCGATGATTGAGCTTTGATCTATATATAATCAGTTGCTTTTGAGGAAGGAAGACATTCCAGAAACAACATCCCGAATAATGTATGAGCAGTATGAGTTTACAATAATTTCTTATGGAATTCTAATGAACCATCTATTTTAATGGATCCAATAAATAGTGTTTTCAAGGAATATATTGATAAATTTGTGGTAGTTTTTATTGATGATATCATGGTATAATCTAATAGATATGAATATCATGGAAATCACATGAACACCATTCTGAAGACTCATAGAAGAAATGAATCATATGGGATGTCTAGCAAGTGTTATTTTTGGTACAAATAAGTTTCCTTTCAAATCCACATTGTCACTAAGGATGGAATATATGTAGATCCTATGAATAAAAAGGCTATGAATGAATGGTCTACTCCAACAAACATAATATTGTTACATAGTTTTATTGGTTTAGCAGGTTATTATCAGTGTTTCATTCAAAACATTGCCTGTTTAGCTGTCCCGTTGACCAAGATCACTTCAAAAGTGGATAAGCTAGTATGGATAAAGGAATGTGATGATTTTTGTAATGAAATGATGTGAATGTTGCTGAATGATGAATCTTGACTCTACCATTAGGGAATGATGGATTTGTGACCGTTAGTGATGGATCAAAGAAAGGACTTGGTTGGGTATTATGAAAAATGACAGTGTGATTTCATATCCATGTAGGAAACTAAAAATTAATGAGATAAACTATCCTTATCATGATATTGTGTTAGGAGCTGTAATATTTGGATTGATGATTTCGAGATATTACCTATATAGTGAAAAATGAGAGATATATACAGATCATAAGAGGTAGAAATATATATTCTCACAAAATGAAGTCATCATGTGATAATGTAGATGGATTACGCTACTAAAATATTATGATTGTATAATACTCTAACCCAAGTGGAAGGAAAATAAAGTTGCAGATGCTTTGAGTAGAATGGATCACAGAATTCTGAACAAGATGAGAGTTCAAAGAGAGCCTTTGTTCATGGATCTAGTAATGATGGAATATGGAAATATTGAGGAAGGTTACACATCACAAAATTTCCAATTTTTTCCAAGCCTTCTTTACAATAAATGATAAAAAGTTATTAGGATGATGATAAGGAGATTAAAAAAAATTAAAGTTGTAACGCCCCGACCCCAGCTACCCAGAGTCGGTGCATTACTTCGTAACATTGGCATGATCACAAGAAAGATCAAATCCCGAAAGACCGATTGGTTTAGTAGCCTTGGAAACATTAGATATAATCATAAAGTTTTACATTACATTTCAAAGTGAAAAAATACTACAACAACAAAGTCTTCATATCCACACTATTAACCCCTCATAATATCCCTACAAGTCATTCATAATTTACTTCTTCACTACCTGGGAAAAATAAAACATAGAAAAGGGGTGAGCTCAAATGCCCAGTAAGGATAACAATATAGAGGAAACTTTCATAAATAAAAATAAACATTTAAGGCAATGTATAACTAAAACAAAAGCCTTTTAAACTTGAACATTTAGCACAGTATGGCATAAATAAAATGAAATAATGCCATTTACTTATTCACATGGATAGTCTACTAATTGAATAATCACATGCAAAAATCAATAACCACTCTCATAATGTTGGAATGCATAATGCTAAACGTTAATTTCTTTGTCTAGGCCTCATCCCAAGACCTAGGGGTTACTTCTAACCGGAAACCAACCCGGAGTGCCTCTAATAACCGGACACCAACCCGGAGTGCCTCTAATAACCGGACACCAACCCGGAGTGCCTCTAATAACCGGACACCAACCCGGAGTGCCTCTAATAACCGGACACCAACCCGGAGGGCATACTTTTACCAGTCCCTAACCTGGAGGGCTTACTTTAACCAGTCCCCAACCTGGAGGGCTTACTTTTACCAGTCCCCAACCTGGAGGGCTTACTTTTACCGGTCCCCAACCCGGAACATACTTGTTTAGCACATTCATCTGAAGAAAAGTTTGAAATATAACATAAACATTCGGATTAAAACTAGCATACGAAATGTCAATAATTTCACCATAAACTATGAATGGTATAAAAATAGCACATCCACAGTCAAACATATCACAAAACCTTCAATTCAATATAGAATTTTTGTATCATAATAAATCAACTTCAAATAATCTTAAAATCCATCAAAGGATGTTGACATAGATGAAATCAAAATTCTTTTTAAAGAAGTATCTCCTTTTATTTTGAAATCATTTAAGATCCATATAAAATAAAACATTTTCTTTGAAAATATTCTTATAAGCTTTTATGGAAAGCTTCGACGATTTTATAACGGCGGAAAATAACCGCACCCGCCGTATAAGTTAAAAAAACATTCTTACCTCAATTCTGTCGAAAAGGTTAAAAAGAACATTGTTTTGAAAACGACGGAAAGATTCCTTTATAAACCTCCTATAAAAAGTCAAACAAGGGTATAAATTACTTTAACCCATATTCTTGTAAATAGTAAAAATGTTTTGAAATACATTTCAAAAAAACATGGATGTGGATGATAACGAGATCCCAGTAGATTATTACGTATAAACAACCTCGGATAAAGAAGAGATTGTGAAATAACCCTTACCTTGTACTTTTCCTTGGTTGGGGTAGGTTAACCTCCTGTATAATGGTGAAATAGTTGTTATTAAATTATACAAGAATCATATATATTAATATGATATCATATATGATCTTTTAACATTGATTTGTTAATAATATCTTAGAATTATCGTCGTTTCGGGAGTTAACTTACTCATTTTCTTTTATATGTTTTGTTACATAAGCCATGGTTGTTGTATCTTATTCATATCCAGAATGATATCTAGTCCTTAAACATCATTTTTAAATCATCAAATGATAATTATACTTGAATGGATATGATGGAGAATGAATCTCATCGCGTTCGTGGAGACGGTAGTCCGTACGTACGCACGAACGCTACTTCCATTAATTTTTATTTTAAAAGAATCGAATCCAAATGATACATAGTTATATTACTATTCCAGTATAATATAATATTTTATATATGTTACTTAAGTTCATTAACACCATCCTTTATACGTTCCATGTGTGGTATGAACGAGTCATATCATTTTAAGGGGGCGGTAGTCCGCACTTCCTCAAATGAAATTATCGTATGTATATACAACATGAAACGAATAATGGTATGAAATAAAATGGAATTACAGAAGCTTATATATAAAATATATATCATTAATATCATATTTAATTACAGTTCCATCATAATGGCCACCATGAGAGGCGGTAAGATGTATTTGAACAATCATCGTTTCGTGAGGCGTTAGTTTGCCATCCACATAAACATTATGTTCATCATCCATTAGATGGAGTTGTGTGTATGTGTAGTTTGAATCCTTCTTATAACAACATCCTAGTATATTGAGGATACTGGTGTTGTTACAAAAGAAAGGAAATAAAAAGAGTTTGGGGGTTGAAGAAGCAAAATAAATGAAAATAATTTAAGAGAAATCGTTACCTTTAATTTAGGTAACTCACTTTGGTTGGAACCAAAGGACTTCTTGAAATGATTTATGCCTAAGGGGAAGCTTCAATGAGGAGGAGAGGGATGTGGGGAGCTTAGTTGGGCAGAGTTTGGACGAGCCAAGTGGCTTGAGAGGTGTGAGGAAAAGAGAAGGAGGAGTGCCCTTTTATAAGAGGGGTGAGGGGCACCTTTGGAAAAGCTAGAAATATTAATTTATAATAAATTCATATTCGGTTTCCAAAGGCTCCAAAGTTGACTATTCAAAGGATGAGGTGGGGATAGGTCGAAAACAGCTCATCCAATAGAATTTAGACAGGTTTGGGTACTTATATTAACCTTATCTTTAAGTATTAACTCTAAGTTAATTAGTTTCACTTTTACAATGTCTCTTTGTATTTTTATATAATATGGTTAATAAACTTACTATATACATCCAAGCGACCCCCAAATGGTACATTAATGATTAACCTATCATAATATAAGACTTTTGGCCGAACCTTAGATTTTTAGGAATTTAATATCAATTAATAATATAATATTTGTTTTAAGAACTCTTTTATGTCAATTTTGAAACTATTCAATAGTTGATTTTTGTGAAACTCATAAAAGATTGATTACTTAGAAAAAAGTCAATTACATCAATCCTAATATATCATATTATCCTAGAAAATTAGTTTAATTCATTAAAAGTTTCATATTATATTTATTTGGGTATTTATAATATCAATTATTTTAATTGTTCACTATTATAGTAATTACTGCATCATCATTGTGTCATAAATAAAATAAATTATTTAATGTCTAAAAATTATAAATAAAATATAATTATGTAGGAAATCTTTTTAGCTTTCTAATGAATATTTATAATCGAAAATCCAACATGTATAACCCTATGTAAAAATTGTTCTTCTAAAAGATGTAAGCTTATGCCATTTTTATTTTTATTTTAACTTTATTAATATAATGTGTCATTATCACTTACAAGTGGATCCATGGGGTCCCCAAATAGACCCAAAGATGCCCATGGTCGACCATGTATGAACCAATAGGGTTAAGACACGTTTTAGGGTAATTTAGTATTATTATAATATTATTTTTTAACCCTTATTTACCGAATTTACCCTTAACCATGGTAAATAAAATATTTACCGCAGTAATTATTCAAAATGTCTAAAAATAAAAGTTACCTATTTACACAATTTGAACATCCTGATTCCAAATATGGAATCAATTTTTCTAAATTCAAAACACAGAAGTGGCAGAAATTAATTTAAAATTAATTCCCGCTGTCAAAACAAAAAGCGTGTTTTTAAGAGATAATAACTATCAAAAGATTGACACTTGTTTATGTTCGGTTTAATTGTAAAATTATGTCCAATGACCAACATTATATTAAATGGTAAAAATATATTCTAAATATACTTTAAAACCACTCAAATTCATAATTTATCACTATTAATTATTTTGATTAAAAAAGTTGTTTTTAATTAAAATTTAGTAATTTTCACTATTCATCAAAATATAAAAGTTATCCGAAAAGTACCAAAATTTCACCCTAGGATAATTTCGATATTCCGAATCCAAAAATGAAGTCCATTTTGAAATATAGAATATATATGATTTCAAAAAGTAGGTATTACTATTCATAACGGCTAGTTTGATCGGTTGTGGTGTGTGTTAAAACTCGACGTTGCGTACAACACACGCTACTGTTTTATTCAAAGGAAAGCGTACCGTGGAAGCTTGAGATGTTTCATTTTAAATTTTTTGATGTCCCAATTTAGTAAAAAAGTTTAAAATATTGTATTTAAAAAGGGTTCACTATTAAAAGTTGATAAAAGTGCAATACTGAAAATGAATTTGTTCTTGCATTATATCTAAGAAAGTCATAATATGGATTCTAAAATTATAAGAATTATATAAAGTTTAAAATTTAGATAATACTATTCATAACCTCTTTTGAATGGATTTTTTTTTGTAAGTCATAGTGTGATTGAACTCGGTGTTGCGTGTAGTGCAAGTTATTGAATTATTTTGAAGAAATAACACACTATGAAATCTTGGGGTGTTACATTCTCCCCTCCTTCAATAAATTGCGTCCTCGCAATTTTAAATTGTTCTTTGAAAGTAAAAGGTTGAAAATAGAAAATATATTTGTGGGAAAACCCACATCGGAAATTGGGTTACTAAAATTTAGTCTTAATATGAGGAAAAGAGAAATTAAAGGGTCACCACCGAATTATGATCTCGATTAGGAGAACATTGGTGGCATTTAGAGACATATAATTGGAGGAAAAACGTAAATATTTATAGGTAGTGATTGAGATCATCAATCACAAACAAGTGTATAATTGAGATCCTTAAATTCATCAATCTATGATGATTTGAAATACCATCGGTTCAACAAAACATAGGGTATTAGGATTACACATTTTTGACGTTTCAAAATATCCTAGTTGAAATCCCGCATTGAAAAATGAATTAATGAGGCCTCTATTTAAACTAAAGAGTGGAAAGTATGAAGATTACCGAAAATAACACATACTAGGGATCTATGTAGGAAAATATGGATATGGAGGAGAAATCTAACCATCAATTATCTGATGGAGAGTGGTAGAGAACATGGCTATGAAAAGGCCAACAATCCCAAAGCCATAAATTAGTGATGATTTAAGGTACCATCTAGGACAACATTTTTGTTCTAAGTTCCTTTTCTTAAGGTTGTGGAATTTATTTATGAGATTGGCTAAGAACATATGGAGGTATACATACTTTAGAGTTTTATCCATTAATAAATTTCTACCACAAACTCATCTTTCACTCTAAAACATAATAGAACGTAAAAAAATTCTATTTACACTATTCGTATAGGGTTTCAAAATAATCGAATTTATAATTCATCTACAAGATCTTTTAATAAAAACTAAATTATTTAATCCAGGACATCTCGTGGGCCAGTGGTAGGTGATACACCCTTGTCGCCCTTCGGTTGCGGGTTCAAGTCTCGCAGCTTTGCCGGACGCGACGGGTTGCCGCCCGACCTCCGGGTTGCCCTTTTATGGCAGTCCAAAATTAATATCAAACATAGAATTTATCCAAAATACTTCTGTCCAAACTCACAGTCCAACATTTATAAGGAAGGTAAACATAATGTAGATCCTTTTTACCCTATAATAGAATATTAATACCTTCATCATGTATTCTTTTAAAACACTGAAACATCCTGATTTACCATAATCCTTATTGATTACATTCATGCTCCCTTATTCCATATAGAATGCTGGATATACTTCATCATTCCAAAAATGTTTTAAACCCCACAATGATGGAATATACAAATCATTAATCAGCTTCAAGGTAGTCAAGAATATCCAATATAATTTATCCAAATCAATCATGTATTATTCTAAAATCACTACTTCGGTATCAGAACCATATTATGGTTTATCTTTCTCTCAACCAAATATTTTCCAAAAATTTAACCTTCTATTGAGTCACTTTTCTTTGTTCCACACAAACTCAAGTCCTTAATGAAATAGTACTGCAGTACAATCCTTATATACTCCATAATTATTATAACAAGTACATTGTTGATACAACACTCAATTGACATAATCAACATAAGAACTCTAATCATTCCTCTTCATCTGTGGTAGTATCATAACTTGATTATTATCCAATAGCATCATTTGCGGCATAGTCTGATGACTGGGACATAGGTTCGCGTAGTGTCCAAACTCCTTGCAAATGAAGCATTGTACATTTGAAACCATTTTCTTACCCTTGCAGTCACGTACTTTGTGCCCTTTTCCTCCACACTTATAACAAACTCCAATTCCTTTCAGGCAAGTTCCAGGGTGTTTCTTTCCACAGTTACTACATATGGGAAAATTCCTCTTTTCCCTTTTCCCTTTATCCATCTTTCTCTCTTCCATCCTTTTCATCTCTTGATTCCCTTCAAAGCCATAGGACTCAGTAAACTCTTTACTTATCTTATCAACACATGATATTATTTCTTCATATGATGATAATACATGGGAGACTATTTCTCTTATAAATTCTAGCTTAAGACCATGAAAGATATGATCCTTCCTTCTCTTTGAATCATGTGTATTTCTGGAGGTCTCATTCCTTCTACTGGGCGCCATTTCTAAACAATGGCATAAACTAGATCAGTTTATGAATCAAAATACATAATCCCATACTTATAAAACACTTAACATAAATTTAACTATTTATGGATATAATCCATAATCATAAAAATGTTTTCTTTGAGGAAGTATATACTCATAAACACTTCATAAGGATTTGTAAAGAAAATGAGAGTTATCCTAAGCATATCCCCCGGGAGTGTCGTAACCAAGAGTGCAGCAAGGCCCGTTGTCGTGCACCAGTTCCCGTTCGAGTCTAGCTCAAAGAGGTGTTTTCGGGTTTTACCACTAGGTACATCTGTGCCAGAGCCGCCTCTACCTGCTCGTATCCAGACAGGGATGTATTGCTCGGAAAACTCACAAAATCTCTACAATACCAAAATTCTAGGAAGTTCTTCTACACTAATCCTCAATGTTCATCTTAGGTCTACGTGCTCTAATCAGAGTTTATCTAAATCTAGCTTCCAAGGTTTGTACTAAACTTCCTCTGATACCAACTGTAACGCCCCGACCCCAGCTACCCAGAGTCGGTGCATTACTTCGTAACATTGGCATGATCACAAGAAAGATCAAATCCCGAAAGACCGATTGGTTTAGTAGCCTTGGAAACACTAGATATAATCATAAAGTTTTACATTACATTTCAAAGTGAAAAACTACTACAACAACAAAGTCTTCATATCCACACTATTAACCCCTCATAATATCCCTGCAAGTCATTCATAATTTACTTCTTCACTACCTGGGAAAAATAAAACATAGAAAAGGGGTGAGCTCAAATGCCCAGTAAGGATAACAATATAGAGGAAACTTTCATAAATAAAAATAAACATTTAAGGCAATGTATAACTAAAACAAAAGCCTTTTAAACTTGAACATTTAGCACAGTATGGCATAAATAAAATGAAATAATGCCATTTACTTATTCACATGGATAGTCTACTAATCGAATAATCACATGCAAAAATCAATAACCACTCTCATAATGTTGGAATGCATAATGCTAAACGTTAATTTCTTTGTCTAGGCCTCATCCCAAGACCTAGGGGTTACTTCTAACCGGAAACCAACCCGGAGTGCCTCTAATAACCGGACACCAACCCGGAGTGCCTCTAATAACCGGACACCAACCCGGAGTGCCTCTAATAACCGGACACCAACCCGGAGGGCATACTTTTACCAGTCCCTAACCTGGAGGGCTTACTTTAACCAGTCCCCAACCTGGAGGGCTTACTTTTACCAGTCCCCAACCTGGAGGGCTTACTTTTACCGGTCCCCAACCTGGAACATACTTGTTTAGCACATTCATCTGAAGAAAAGTTTGAAATATAACATAAACATTCGGATTAAAACTAGCATACGAAATGTCAATAATTTCACCATAAACTATGAATGGTGTAAAAATAGCACATCCACAGTCAAACATATCACAAAACCTTCAATTCAATATAGAATTTTTGTATCATAATAAATCAACTTCAAATAATCTTAAAATCCATCAAAGGATGTTGACATAGATGAAATCAAAATTCTTTTTAAAGAAGTATCTCCTTTTATTTTGAAATCATTTAAGATCCATATAAAATAAAACATTTTCTTTGAAAATATTCTTATAAGCTTGTATGGAAAGCTTCGACGATTTTATAACGGCGGAAAATAACCGCACCCGCCGTATAAGTTAAAAAAACATTCTTACCTCAATTCTGTCGAAAAGGTTAAAAAGAACATTGTTTTGAAAACGACGGAAAGATTCCTTTATAAACCTCTTATAAAAAGTCAAACAAGGGTATAAATTACTTTAACCCATATTCTTGTAAATAGTAAAAATGTTTTGAAATACATTTCAAAAAAACATGGATGTGGATGATAACGAGATCCCAGTAGATTATTACGTATAAACAACCTCGGATAAAGAAGAGATTGTGAAATAACCCTTACCTTGTACTTTTCCTTGGTTGGGGTAGGTTAACCTCCTGTATAATGGTGAAATAGTTGTTATTAAATTATACAAGAATCATATATATTAATATGATATCATATATGATCTTTTAACATTGATTTGTTAATAATATCTTAGAATTATCGTCGTTTCAGGAGTTAACTTACTCATTTTCTTTTATATGTTTTGTTACATAAGCCATGGTTGTTGTATCTTATTCATATCCAGAATGATATCTAGTCCTTAAACATCATTTTTAAATCATCAAATGATAATTATACTTGAATGGATATGATGGAGAATGAATCTCATCGCGTTCGTGGAGACGGTAGTCCGTACGTACGCACGAACGCTACTTCCATTAATTTTTATTTTAAAAGAATCGAATCCAAATGATACATAGTTATATTACTATTCCAGTATAATATAATATTTTATATATGTTACTTAAGTTCATTAACACCATCCTTTATACGTTCCATGTGTGGTATGAACGAGTCATATCATTTTAAGGGGGCGGTAGTCCGCACTTCCTCAAATGAAATTATCGTATGTATATACAACATGAAACGAATAATGGTATGAAATAAAATGGAATTACAGTAGCTTATATATAAAATATATATCATTAATATCATATTTAATTACAGTTCCATCATAATGGCCACAATGAGAGGCGGTAAGATGTATTTGAACAATCATCGTTTCGTGAGGCGTTAGTTTGCCATCCACATAAACATTATGTTCATCATCCATTAGATGGAGTTGTGTGTATGTGTAGTTTGAATCCTTCTTATAACAACATCCTAGTATATTTAGGATACTGGTGTTGTTACAAAAGAAAGGAAATAAAAAGAGTTTGGGGGTTGAAGAAGCAAAATAAATGAAAATAATTTAAGAGAAATCGTTACCTTTAATTTAGGTAACTCACTTTGGTTGGAACCAAAGGACTTCTTGAAATGCTTTATGCCTAAGGGGAAGCTTCAATGAGGAGGAGAGGGATGTGGGGAGCTTAGTTGGGCAGAGTTTGGACGAGCCAAGTGGCTTGAGAGGTGTGAGGAAAAGAGAAGGAGGAGTGCCCTTTTATAAGAGGGGTGAGGGGCACCTTTGGAAAAGCTAGAAATATTAATTTATAATAAATTCATATTCGGTTTCCAAAGGCTCCAAAGTTGACTATTCAAAGGATGAGGTGGGGATAGGTCGAAAACAACTCATCCAATAGAATTTAGACAGGTTTGGGTACTTATATTAACCTTATCTTTAAGTATTAACTCTAAGTTAATTAGTTTCACTTTTACAATGTCTCTTTGTATTTTTATATAATATGGTTAATAAACTTACTATATACATCCAAGCGACCCCCAAATGGTACATTAATGATTAACCTATCATAATATAAGACTTTTGGCCGAACCTTAGATTTTTAGGAATTTAATATCAATTAATAATATAATATTTGTTTTAAGAACTCTTTTATGTCAATTTTGACACTATTCAATAGTTGATTTTTGTGAAACTCATAACAGATTGATTACTTAGAAAAAAGTCAATTAAATAAATCTTAACATATCATATTATCCTAGAAAATTAGTTTAATTCATTAAAAGTTTCATATTATATTTATTTGGGTATTTATAATATCAATTATTTTAATTGTTCACTATTATAGTAATTACTGCATCATCATTGTGTCATAAATAAAATAAATTATTTAATGTTTAAAAATTATAAATAAAATATAATTATGTAGGAAATCTTTTTATCTTTATAATGAATATTTATAATCGAAAATACAACATGTATAACCCTATGTAAAAATTGTTCTTCTAAAAGATGTAAGCTTATGCCATTTTTATTTTTATTTTAACTTTATTAATATAATGTGTCATTATCACTTACAAGTGGATCCATGGGGTCCCCAAATAGACCCAAAGATGCCCATGGTCGACCATGTATCAACCAATAGGGTTAAGACACGTTTTAGGGTAATTTAGTATTATTATAATATTATTTTTTAACCCTTATTTACCGGATTTACCCTTAACCATGGTAAATAAAATATTTACCGCAGTAATTATTCAAAATGTCTAAAAATAAAAGTTACCTATTTACACAATTTGAACATCCTGATTCCAAATATGGAATCCATTTTTCTAAATTCAAAACACAGAAGTGGCAGAAATTAATTTAAAATTAATTCCCGCTGTCAAAACAAAAAGCGTGTTTTTAAGAGATAATAACTATCAAAAGATTGACACTTGTTTATGTTCGGTTTAATTGTAAAATTATGTCCAATGACCAACATTATATTAAATGGTAAAAATATATTCTAAATATACTTTAAAACCACTCAAATTCATAATTTATCACTATTAATTATTTTGATTAAAAAAGTTGTTTTTAATTAAAATTTAGTAATTTTCACTATTCATCAAAATATAAAAGTTATCCGAAAAGTACCAAAATTTCACCCTAGGATAATTTCGATATTCCGAATCCAAAAATGAAGTCCATTTTGAAATATAGAATATATATGATTTCAAAAAGTAGGTATTACTATTCATAACGGCTAGTTTGATCGGTTGTGGTGTGTGTTAAAACTCGACGTTGCGTACAACACACGCTACTGTTTTATTCAAAGGAAAGCGTACCGTGGAAGCTTGGGATGTTTCATTTTAAATTTTTTGATGTCCCAATTTAGTCAAAAAGTTTAAAATATTGTATTTAAAAAGGGTTCACTATTAAAAGTTGATAAAAGTGCAATACTGAAAATGAATTTGTTCTTGCATTATATCTAAGAAACTCATAATATGGATTCTAAAATTATAAGAATTATATAATGTTTAAAATTTAGATAATACTATTCATAACCTCTTTTGAATGGCTTTTTTTTTGTAAGTCATAGTGTGATTGAACTCGGTGTTGCGTGTAGTGCAAGTTATTGAATTATTTTGAAGAAATAACACACTATGAAATCTTGGGGTGTTACAAAAGTGGTAAATGATGGGAATCTAATTGACATCGTATATGGAATTGAAATTTTGAAATTCAGAAAGAGGCATTGTGTTCCCGCTATTAGAGAGATAAAGAGGAAACTATTGGATGAATCTTATATCTCTAATTTTTCGATACACCCTAGTAGAATTAATATGTATAGAGATTTAAAGTAACATTTTTGGTGGGAAAACATGATGAGGAAGATTGCTGATTATGTGTCTAGATGTTTAGTGTAGAAATAGTTGATGTCTAGAAGACAACAACCTATAGGTGTATTGAAAACTCTTAATATTACTATATGGAAATGAGATTATATTATGATGTACTTTTTCATGGGACAACCAAAGACTCTATGAATGAATAATTTGATATGGGTCATTATTGATTGTCTTAAAAAATCTGCACATTTTCTTGCAATAAGATACGATTTACCACTTTAATGTTTATCAAGACTATATATTAATTATGTTTTAAGACTTCATGGTGTACCCTTATAAATTTTTTCTAATCATGATCTCCATTTTACATCACAATTCTGGAAAATTTTTCAATGGCCATAGATACTGATCTTTATTTGAGAACTTCCTACTACCCACAAACTGATAGACAATCAGAATGGATTATTCAATATTTGGAAGACATGTTGAGGTATTGTTCACAAGAAATTAGAGGTATGTGGTTTTAGTATTTAACCATCTTAGAATTTTCTTATAACAATAGATTCAATTCATGAATTCAGATGGCACTATATGAAGTGTTATATGGAAATAGAAGGCATACACCAACTTGCTGTGATGATGTTGGTGAAAGAAATATCATAGACCCTGAAATTGTTGAGGAAACAACTGAAAAGTTGAAGATTATCCCAACCCATATCAAAATAGCTCAATGTAGAAAAAAGAGCTACGGTGATAACCAATGGAAGGATTTGGAATTTCAAGAAGGGGATAATGTTTTCTTAAAGGTATCACTATGGGAGGGTATTATACAATTTTGTAAGAAGCGAAAATTATGTTCCAGTTAAATTAGATCTTTTAAAATTCTAGACTGAATTGGATCCGTAGCTTACCATTAGGCAATGCCACCACATCTCTCTAATGTTCACAGTGTGTTCCAACCATCAATGTTAATGAGATACATGCGAGACCTAATACAGGTACTAGCCTATGATGAAATTAAACTTGATCCCAATATGAATTATTGGGAAGATCCAAACAATATTTATGATACCAAATGACAAGTATAGAGAAATTGGAAAAATCGTGAGGTAATGGTTCTTTTTAGGAATCATAAGATGGAGGAAGCAACATGGGTGCTTGTGGATCTTAGGTTGAAGACATACATGAATATTTTTAGGTAACATTTTTTGAATTTTAGGGATGAAGTTTTTGTAAGGATGGGAGAACGTAACATCCCCAAGGATTTGAAAATAAATATTCAGTGCATTTTTTAATCTATCCATTAGACACAGCTTTGCCTCTTCTATGTATTGAATTTTTAAAAAAGGCCATCTAGTGTTGTGATCAGTAAGCCATTTGGAGTCTGATAGAACAAACATGATTTTTGTTGAATAGTAACACACCATATGAATTTTAATATAAATAGTAGTATGGCCCTTATGAATAGTAAATAATGATATTATTTTATTTTATTAAGATAATAAGATAATGAAATCTTAATTAATTTTTCAATGTGATATATAACTAATTATACCCCAAAAATTATCATTTTTAGAATTAACTATGATTTTATTTAGAAATTAAATTAGAAATATTTATGAAAGTATATTTTAAAAAATGGATTTTATTTTTTAACTCTAAACGTCGATGAATTGTTGGGTTGAATTTTTGGGATTTTTCTAAAATACATGAATTTTATGTGAATAGTAAAAAATAGAGTTTTGATTGTTCGGTATGTTTAATGACATCATAATTACAAAATAATTAAAATAAAAGTTTGGAAGACTTGTATATAGTATAATATGACATTAGGTGGCCCAAGGGGCTATAAACCTAGGAAAATACCACGTGCAATCCCTTGTTTCTTCCAAAACCACTAATGAGGCATCTTTTTAAATAAATAAAACATTATCTCTCTTTTACTATAAATACCCATTCATACATTAGTTTTATATCAATAAAAATTCACTCATACTCGAATTTATTGGGGTTTTACCTCCCTAGGAGTCCTCCCAAGGTGTCCTTAAGAAAACAAGTTCCCAACCATCATGTTCTAGGTGTTACTCTACAAGATAACTGAACCTTTCACCCTCCTCTTTTAGTCAACACTTCTTTTAATTTATTTCATTGAATTTCTATTCTCAAATGTTGGGGGTTTGATTTTATGTATTCCAATAATTTTCTTTTTTAATTTTAAAAGATGAAATTTCCTTTTTCTCTCATAAATTAAATTTACGAAATTTTATGTGACGCCATTAGGCTGCCGAATTTTCCTAAGGGGTCCCTAAACAATTTTTTTATTTTGAAGTTAAAGTGTTTTCTATTACTATCATCACATTCTCTATCCAAATAACCATGATAACACTATATAATCTATATACTAGATTTACATCATGTGAATGGATGAACCATCATCAATATTCTTAATCCCTCTCTTTTATTTTTTTAAACGAAATCAACATCTATGAGGATCCAATTTACATCCTTCATGGATGACGAAGCTTCATTCTTCAATTTCTCTTTAATTACTAGAAATGAAATAATTTTTATGGTTTATATAAACTATAATATACTTATTATAACCTAATTAATATTCAGTAACCAGTATATGCAAATATTATTAATTTATATGTCAAAAATAGTTAATAATAATCCAAATAAAGCTAAATAATCGAATTGGTTTTCATCTAATGATTAATCATCATTGCATGTAACCAAATGATATAAATGAACATTAAAAATAATATATGTTCATAAATAATATTTAATTTCATTTATGGAAATTTACACCTATTCCACATGAACTCCATTACATAAAAACAAGTGAACCAATTATGAAAATCAAGAAAATGAACACTCCAGAAGGACAAAATTCAATATAATAACTTATCAACAAGAACCTAAATGAACAAAAAATAATTATCATACAATAAATACACTTTGATTTGGTTCGGAAGTAATTTATTAATAGGTCTATGTTCTTATTCCAGGACCTTATGTTCATGATAAGAACACATTTGGACTTAAGGTAAGGGTTTTCTCACCCGAACCTTTATTTTCATTCAAGAAACTTTTATTGTCCAATTACCACAATGAAATTATAGTATATTATTATGTAATATTTATAAAATCACTGTGAGTATGATATATATGTTTACAAACCAAAACCCTTTTTTATTTTATGTATAGTCACATGTTTTAAAAGGAACTTTCAAAATTGTTTCCAAAATAAAAACTCGGTTCAATGAAATTTCTCAAATATTTCTCTATTTTCAGGGGCACAATATAATATATTTTTTGAAACCATAATATTTATAAAATAAATAATTTAATTGTGAAAATAAAATCATACATCACTTATGGTTTTATACAAATTAACTCTTCTTGTAATAATAAAAGAAAATTTATCTCATGAATTACTTAATAATTTTATAAGAGTATTTTCGTCTGTTTCAACATTCCTATTGATTCTTATGTATTCTTGGCAGTAATATTGAATGTTATCATCTACCATATTTAATTGGATTTTTATGAATATTTTTATTGTGGTTGTGATATCCTAAAACTATTCACCAAATTACTATGAATGGTTAGTCTTTAAACTTAATGTTCAGAGAAAGTTATTTACATTTCATGTGAAAGTTTCCATATGAAAGTATATGTTATTTATGTTTATCGCCACTTATATGAGGATTTAAATGGACTTATTATGTGATGGGCGGGGCCCACTATAGCCCCTCAATGCATCGGTAGGTCTAATGAGAAAAATTGATGTTGAATTGGTCGAGGCCTTTCCCAATGTGATGTATGGATTTGGTTGATGCCAAAAACATATTTAGAAGTCTTGGCCAAGGCCTGAATAACTATTTCATAATGTTTGGAATATTCACTTCCCCCATTATAAAGATTTTAATTGAATATTCATGTTTTTATTTGACTTTTTTAATACCAATGATTATGTTATATTATGGAATTATTTACTCATCTCAAATTCCTGCCATAACATGTTCAAGTATAATTTATAAAGGCATGTGTTTTAAATTATTCACCATGTCTATTGTTTATGTTATCATCTACTGTATAGCATACTGATATTGAGTGATTGATCTCACACCTTTATTATGTTTTATTTCCTTAGGATTTGAATAAGTACATTATAAATGACTTGCAAGCATAGTCTAGGATACATGGTTGTTTCTAATGGGATAATTTGGGTTGTTTTCCTTAAAATATGTAATATAAAACTTATTTTTGTATTTTGTTTCCAAAATATACTAAAATATTTGGTGCTTTAAGATGCATATGCCTTATCTATATTCAAATGTAATGTAATAAGTCAATGGCTTCGGGAAACTTTTGTCTGGTCCTTACATGACTCAGTGATTTTTATCCTTCAATTTCATGTTAATCAAATTGTGTTTCATGGTATTAACCCCCTTTATGTAATTGTTCACATCAATATAAATATGAGGGAAAAAAATCCATTTTTGATCATATTGACCGATTTGGATTTCTAATCAAAGTGTTAATGATTCCTATAGATTGAAAATGATTCTAAGATCATTTTACTAGGATTTATTGTTAATAAGAGATCATCTGTCTATTATTATTTCAAACTAATCCAAGATTGTTTACTCATTTTTGCCTCCTTAAATTTTAATAGATCATTTTATGAAAAGCAATAAATGTAAAAGTACATTTATTTTAATTGACTATTTTGATCATACAATTAACATGTGTTTGAAATTTAATGATAAAAATCAGTTAATGGTAATTTTCTTATGTTTTCTAATCAATATGAATGTATTTTCATTTTATTGAATCACCACTTGATTGAATTTCATTTTAATGAATGTTTATGTTTTATTTGAGTCTTTATTAAAATTAAAAAATAAAACGAGGCATTTAATTTGAATGGGAGACTAGAAAGATAAAATGAAACACACATCCTAGATTTGATGAATCTTATAGGACTATGGTTTCTACATATGTCTATCTAAGTATGGGCCTACAAAAATATTACAAAAATATTAATAATTAATTTAATTAAAATAAAAAAAAGCTTGTTTAAAGCTACATCATAGGATCCCTTGCAACATCACCTAAGAAGATATATTCCCATAGTTCTTTAAGATATGTTAGAATCATTGTATTTAACTTCATTGTAGCATTCATCTAACCACCAAACATTTCACTCGTTGTGTCATCCCAGCAATAATAAGAGCCATATCATTATCCCATGAAACTAATAAACAAGGAATATCGATTCAATATGTCAATTAATATCCACATTCAACGTGATCTATGATGTGAGGAAATAACTCATCCCTCTACATGGAATGTTATTGATGGTCATCAGGCATCTATGATGTCTCGAACTCCAATAGATCACGTGTAATATATATATATATATATCTACATATAGGTAATTATTGTTAATTAATTCAATAAATTTTTATAGGAATCATAAAATTAGGATCATTTTGATCTGAAGTTATCATCCACAATGCTATTCTATCATAATGTGTACCTTTCCCCCTAACTATAAATGAATAAAATATAAATATTTCACACAATAACATATTAAATAATAAATATAAAAAATAAATGATAGATGCATAATGTAAAATCTGTGATATGTGATGGGACCCAAACCTTTATGGTAGCCCTTGTATAACATGAATCACATAAAGAAACACTTTCACCACATATATTAATTTAATACAAATATAAAACATGTAAAATGATATACATTCTCTGAAATAATTAAACAATAAATAAACACTCACACTGTCGTACCCCCAGTGGACCAATATGTAACTGTGTCACACCACTGATACATGAGAGCACCTCTCGAGACTCTATCCAAAATAACTCAGGAACACACATTTAGCACCGACATTTTGTTCCCAATGATCCCTTTTCAATATACCTTATAATATTTATATATTTTACAACATTTTTTCATACAAAAGGCATACACAATTTTGGGAGAAGAGTAAAATTATTATATATATGAAAAAAAATCACTAATTTATTTTTTTTAAACATAGATAATCATCTAAAATGATTAACTTACCTGAACATACCTCCAAATTGAATCTAAAATGTATTGATGGAATAAACCCCAGTCATGTGTAGTCAATGGAAATATATGTGGGTCAGGCATGATATGAACTAACTGGGGTATGAATGAAGGGAGACCAACTCCCATGGGTTGGTATGTCTCATGAAATGATATATCAAGGGTATTTTCATGATGAAATCACAAAACATGGACTCTCATGGGAGAAAGAAGTGTAAGTGTCGAATCCTATAGAAAAGGATTTCATAAATACTTTTAAATATGTGTATATATATGTTTAACTCTTAATTTAAAATATAAAAACAGATTTACATTCATACATACCTCAAACCATAGATGTAGATTCCTCTTTGGAATATTGGGGAGATTCTTCCAGTTTGGATAACATTTCCATAGTAACAGAATAAGTTAATAGTTGAACAACGATAGACTATATGTCAAATAACGTGGCAATGAGAATAAAATTAAATGGATTATAAATTGTTAAATCGTAAAGAATTTCTTTAAAACCAATGAGTGTAAAAAACACCATACCTTTCACTAGATATGAAATTTGATCATTTCTTCACCATCTATTTCTCAAAAATATTTAATATCTATTTCACATTGATGTATTGTGTGTTGATCTACCTATTGTGGAAAAAATGAGATAGTATCAGGTTCATATCATTCAATTGAAAACACTACTCACCACAACACTTTAATAGAATCATTACATCTTTGATAAGATAGAAAGGTGGTGAAGAAAACATGTTCTACTTGTGATGCAAAATGAAAATTATGTTTCAAAATCATTAACCTCTATATTAGATACTGTTAAATATCTCCAATGTATACTACAATTTATCAACATTATTTCTGTGGACTTGATAAACCGAATTAGATTTTAACAATATAAATTTATACCTATGTTCATATACAACATCAATTATGTCTTTTAATTGACCATTATAATAACCAAAATCAATATACAAATAACCAATGTCATGGTTTTTTGATTCTCATTGTTCATCAATGTATTTTACGTCAATCAAATGGGAAATATCATATAATGCTTTCAAATAATGAGTCATTGTAGATTTATTATCATCTTTTCTGTTAAAATCTTTAGTCGGTGTAGGGTCACCTTACTATTACTGGTCATGTACCTATATATTTTATAGAATTAAATAAATTGTTATGAAAAATAAATAAGTACTACTATTAAATCATAATGAAAATGAATTTATACATAAAAATTCCTTAAACCAATCATTATATGATGAATAATGGGGCTATTAAATATGATAATAACTAGCATAAGGCATTTCATATATTATCTTATTAATTTCATTCCTCTAAATGATAATTCCATGATTAATTGGTAAACATAAATATGGAAACAAACCATATAAATGTTGAATATAAAATGTTTTAAGACACTTACTACAAAATTGTGCAACTAATGAAGTATCATGCAAGATTTATCAATTATAGTGTACCACTATGATATTTTCTATATAAAATATATTTCATTTGTCTATACTATCCTAATTCCAAGATGGATTATCTAATTTTGTTTCAAAATTCATAATATATTCATCCCAAAATATAGTACACTCATCCCTCAAATAACAATTGGATATTTAAACCTCTAAATGAGATCTGTTATATATAAATCAATTTAATGGATTCGAATACCTCATAATAGGATACATCCACCAGAATTGGACAATTCTAGAAGAAATTACATCAATTATTATGTGTACTATAAAATGTAGAAAAAGGAAAAAAAAATGAAGGTAAAATTGATTTTCAATGTTAAAAGGAATTTGTGAAATCATATCCTGTAAATTTTTTAAATAACTAATATATTATTATTTTATTTCAAAAAATATGTCTAAAAAATTACTCATCTCTATCAGTGGTTGAATAACATTGGTCAATAATCAACCAACAATTGTGATTTGAAACAACTATAGAATTAGTATGTGATTTCCATTAATTTTCAACCATTTCATTAAGAGTATCCATCAAGAACCATGAGAATTGTAAAAATTGAATGTAATTTCATTTTTAATCAACATATGATATTCAACATGCATGTATTCTCCGTTACATTCAACCAAATATAAATGAAATTGTTTCCATAAACTCATTTCTTCTAAATCAAATCATGCATTTACAATGTCCTTTTATTTTCCTCTAAACCCCAACATGGTTCCCAATATATTATCACAAAAATATTCAATGTGAATGAAATCTAGATTATTTATTAATATGGTAATTTTCTAAGATTGGATATTAAAAAATTATTTTTCTCTTTCCTCCATTGGCTCTATGACATTCATTTTTTTATTGATTTTTAATAATCCACCATTCCAGGGGTGAGGCGGAACCCTTACAAGGCCCAGAGGAATATGTATTACAAGGCCCATAGGTCTTAGAGAAATATATTTTCCCATAGGATCCAATCATTACATATAACCTAGACTAACTACTTGGAACTTCTCCTCCCCAGCATCTTTATCGTGAAATCAGCTCTCCACCTTCGTATGGCTGTTCGACTAGGCATTCTCGTGCATGAATAGGCTTGTCCAGATGAGAGGTTCTATACCCTTTCATACATGAAATCCGTTTTAGCTTCTGTTGTGGTGAAAGTTCCTTGCACATCCTCCTTGTAGTGCTTGTTCCTCATAGGATGTCTGGTTTGCATCTGCACTTAAGGTGGCCCAAAGGCCTTGAGCTAGCCTGAAGGTCTTTCTGAACCGCAGGCCTGAGTGGCCCAAAGGCCTTAATGGACTCGAGAACCAAAATGGTGGCCTGAAGGTCCAAAGGGGGCATATTCCCAGCTGCTACATAGCCAAATAGTACCAGCTACAGTTGACGCTACAGTACCTGCTACAGTACTACACAATTCCCACTATAGTACCTGCTACAATACCAATACAGTACTGCACAGTCCCACTATAGTACCGGCTACAGTACTGCTACAGTCCCAATTTTGACTTTGATTCTTACCATTATAATGAATATATGCTATTGAAAGAGGCAAAGGATACTACAATTCTGATATCATAATAATGCTTTCATTCCCAATCAAAAATATCATTTCAACCCATGTCAGGATCATTGGGGTGGGTTGAATTTTCTTAAAAAATATAATTCCAATTTGGTCATTCTTAACATATGTTGAGAGTGAAGAAAACATTTTTGGATCATGTATACCCAATTTTTTACAATGTTTAATATATATAGAATTTTAAATTTTATTTCATCAAGGGAAAGAATATTTACCTTTCATAATATAACTTAATACAATTTTATATGTTTTGAAGTCATTGACTGTATATTATAAAATAACCTAAAGTTTGAACATTTCATTCATTTGAAAATAATAATTTATCACACCATCAACCTAAAATTCATTCATTTTGTCAAAAAATGGATGAATGTAATAATCAATATTGTCCACCAGACATCGTGGTCCAACAATAAGAGTAAAATTAAATAGAAATTGTTATTTCATAAAACTCCACAGAAGAATATTATATGAAACCGACACTATGGGCCATGTGTTATGAGTTTAACCTACCAAATACCTAAATTAATTGAAATAATATGATATCAACCCCGATAAGACATTATGACAATATGTATCAATGTAAGGGTGCCTCTTATTACTCTACATCCTTGTATGAGACTTTTTTGGGTGGGTTAGTATATCACTATCCCTATTTCATGACACATTAAACCCCATTAATATATAAAATTTAAAGGACATAATTAAAATTTTCAACCTCATATTTAACAAAAAGTGATTAATTTTCATTACGACATTTAGTTTCCCTTATTTCAAAGGCTATATTTGATAAGACTTATTTCCCCCATTATCAATCAACATGGAAAGGCTATAGACTATACAATTATCTATATATTATTTTTCTTTTCTAAGAAACATATAGGTGTTTGCACAAGAATCTATGCTATCGTATGTGACTCCTATGTTCACTTTCGACATAAGAGCATGGAAATATGATTCTGGGGTCCTACCATCATCTTTAAGTGTGTTTTTCAACAACACCAAAAACATGTTGAACGGTGTGACTGCCTTGTAATTCAAATACTTCAAGTGAAATAAGTCCTTGATAAAAGACACTTTTCTATCAAAAATACACGAAACCAATAATTCTGTTTGCGCATCATTATATATTTCATAAAAACTAAAGGAATAAAGATATACACTAGAGAGTTGATTTATCTCACCAGTATCAACATTTTAGATGTAAATTCCTTCAGGATCTAACACAAATAACATTTCATTAATAATTTCATGCACAAGATTAGTTGTCCTTGCAAGAACATCCATCTGAATTGTTTCTATTCAATTATAATGAATATATTATTCTACAGAACAAGTCCATCAATTATAATTTTCTATAAAACCATTCATGAATACATTCTCCCTTATAATATCTTCTGTGAAATGATATCATTTGGTGTTTTTTATACCTGGACTACTAAAATAGTCAATTTGAAAACCTCTAGTAAAATCAATATTCTCTGAAATTCCATAAAACAATTCTTGAGATTTTCTATTTAGAATATCAATCCAAATCATATCCGTATAATTATTTCATGACCCCCTTGCAAAATTGTACCCCTACAAGGCTAGTAATTCGACAAGGAGGATAGTAATGACATGAGTCCTACCACCATAAGTCCCCAAGATGGAAAAATGCATCAAGGGTATATCATACATATAAATGTATGGAATTACCCTATAAAAGAAACATGAAGAAGAGACAAAATAGATAGATGCACCAATCAACTCATTATCATAATGATAAAATAGAACCATGAGTATACATGTAATGTCATACAAAACTATGAAAATTGTGATCGAAAATAAAAGTACCAAAAAGGTATACTCAACAACGACCACATATAAAAAACAATTCCTATAAAACCTCAAGGTAGTAATATCTAGCCTGATCTTAAAAATTATTAGAATGACATGAAAAAAATTTATATATATGTTGTGTTATCATAACAGTACACACAGTAGGATCTTTCCCCTATCATCTCATGAAAATGATAAAGAAAGAATACTAAAGCCCAATGAACAATAAATGAAATGAACTCATCACCTAAACATGTATAATAAGTTCACATCCTCACCATGGCTATCTCTCACCAATTCAGAGATACACAAGAGATTATATAATATAATAATAAATCAACAAGGGTATACGGCTTCCGTTTCCCCACCAGTTTGCTGTTATGACCTAACATGACGTATCCTAAGCCATATCTCACAGAAGAATATATAATAAAAAATCATTGGAAAAGTAACATGATATGGATTTCATTCATCATAAATTTTCATCGTCACATGCACATCTCAATATTGTAACAATGTAGTTTTTCGGACCCACCACAATATGTATGACGTGTATCATACATCAGGTATTACACCCAAATCCATCACAACCAATACACCGAGTTTGTACCTCGAGCCATCACAACCCATACACATCAGACCTAAAATAATTCTTTGGATACTATATACACAGATACATGTGTTTTAAAAAATGACAATCCATTACATTAAACTACACACATATATGGGGAAACTATCGACCACACATACCAACACACAATACTATTATGAGAAATGTATGAGACCATAGGTTGTATTAAGTTATCTATCCCTCTCCAACCCAAATGATGTTAAAATCAACCACCTAGAGCCCCCTGGGGGACATTCACTCTACCGAAATGGGTGGGTGAGAATATGAAATCAAAAAAATGAAGGGAATAGTATAGATCATGACCACACAATTGGCATTAACATAGTCGAAGGTTGAAATTCTACTGTCGTCTCTAGGACATACGACTATAACTTATTTTTACTAGATATTCTATAAGCACACAATCAATTAAATGATCTATATTAAATTAATTCATTTATTTTTTATATATCGATTCATATAAGTAAATCAATTGACTATTAATTAACATTATTTATATTATATTTATTAACCTTCTACATGAAGTCCATCCACTCTATGAATAATCTTACTAAGTCCATGGTTTAGTCGGATAAACAATAATATATTCATTCATGAAATAACTAAAACAATTTTTTAAACATCTACTAAACATTATAACAATAACAATATTCTAGTTACTCTATTTAATCATCCTAATATTCCCCTATGAGATGTATCCAAACACATCCATCTACCTCAAGAATCCCGGAAAGGATTGTAGGTAAAAAAGCAACACAATCATCCATCCAATAAATAAAATAATCAACTTGATATCATTTATGAATTGAGATGAACAATGAGTAATAACAACTTCATCCCATTCCATAGAATCTTGTTTCATCCTTGACACCATCGTGTATATCACCATGCATCTCGCTGTCCTAGAAATCAAATTCTACCACTCACTCAGGCCTCCCTACCCTTATCTCATCATCCATCCAAGTATCATATCGCATCACATAAAAATGATCATATCTAAATCACATGGTAGGTTTCAAGAAAAAAACATAGTAAATAATGAAAAGTTGTCCCTAAAAACTAGGCATCATTCCTTCACATGAATACAGTCTCTCATAGTCCCAACACAAAACATTTATCCTTCACATGAAAAATTCAACCTTGAACCAAAATATTTATCTTTATTAAAAAGATATTTTTATTCCATATTGAATTAAACAATTCAATTATCATAGTTCCCAACTATGGGAAATCTAAGGAATCATCAATAATAAGTGTCATGCAATAATGCAAAAATAAAACCTCCCCCACCCAAAAATAATTCCTAGGACCATTTAATGAACATTATGGTTTATTTCAATATATTACATAGAAAAATGAATTTGATTACAATAAAGGAACACCAAAGTAGAGTAATAATGTTGGAATAGTGAAACAAAAATAATTGTATTATAAGAAATGATGATAGAAAAAATGGGAACACCTGGATTTACATGTGTCTGTCACATTGGAGACTAATTCATGGAAATATAGAAAAAAATTATAGGAAACTAAAATGAATGAATTTGATAAAACCAAAATCCAGCACTAAAATCTGTAACACAAAAGGAATTAGGTTTCAGAATATCTTACAACCCAGAAAAAAGTATCGGCAGCCAGATCACATCAAGATCAAAGAACCTTGATCCCTCTACATCACATAATCTATTCATATGATGATCACATATAGTCAATGGATTAGACCAATAGTCACATTTCATTAACCGGGATGATCTCTGAGAGGATCCACCTAGATCATCACACAATCTCCATGTTTGGGGGGTCTATGGGGTACTGGATTTGTCTAATGATGGGGATGATAGCACCACCACCAATGAGATTGATTTCTTGGAAAGAAATTTTCAACACCAGGTCATAAAAAATGTAGACAAAACCACCATGGAGAAGAAAGAAAACCACCAGGGGTGAGAGGGAATCAATTTTTGGAATATGGAGCTTTGATTATCAGAGGAACTCAACCACCTAAGAAGATCATTTTATGAATTGTTTCACATATATAATTCATGGTCCACAGGGATGATTAGACCCCCTTCCAGAGAAATATCCAACTAACTGCCTAGCTAAGGAGATGCTTCCATGAAGAAAATGCTGAACTTCCAACACAATAGCACGTGGAATGGCCCAAATCAATTGATAGACATGATATATTATGGAAAAATATCCATTGATGCCAAGAAATGAAGATAATATGTATACAATGGATATCCAAGGGGGCGTCCCAAATCAAATAGGGCAAACAATTGAGTAGGCCACATAAATTAGCTTCTGCTCGAAAATGAAAACAAAATCCAAAATTTATAAAAATGAGAAAATATTTAATAATAAATTCCATGTATTTATAACAATTTAAATGTAAGATCAATTTAAATGGGTTAATTTCAATTTTTAATAAGAAAAAAATACACAAATTAAAAATTCTCAACCATTTTCAATTGATATTTTTTATGTTATTTCACCTATATGTTATTCATTTTTAGAAAAGTTGAAGATATATAAAAATTCTTGAATTTTGACAAAGTTCTAGCTTTATTCAAACTAACGACTGGGTTGTCATCCTTGTGTATCTTAGTGAAATAAAATTATAAAGTTTCAATGAATTCTGTATTTAATTAATGAATTATATATATGGGATTATACCTACACTTTTATAATAATTTTTTAGAAAAATAATGAAAAAATTGAGTATCACAATGTATAGTAATAATAAAATTACTTATTCTATGTTCCAAAATAAAACACTAAAGAAAAATGGCTTCAATGTTTTATTATTTCAGTGATTTTTAAATAGATTCTGTGGTTGATAGGGTCACCACTGATTTCATATTGCACTTTCGGGATATAGGTCCTCTACATGCTATAAAGACAAAACCACTTAGTGATTTCACAATATCCACATTTCTAGAATTTTGAAAAACCCAAATAAGTTATTTCTAATTCATAATATGTAATATTATTACCATTTAAAATTAAAAGGGATGATTTATACGCAATTTACCCCCACAACCATTTACGAACATGCTTAAGTGGCATTATATGTAATTCTAAAAAACTATCCAATCTACAGATAGAAAATGAAACATGTGGTCGAGTTCAAATAATACCAAAAAAATACATCCCACCACATATCCATATCTTATCCTACACATATATTCAATATCAAATGTTTTAGTAGGTGACTAAGATAAATAAAATTTAATTTTTTTTCCAAAGTCACTTTAACAGTCATCAAAGCATCAATTAAATACCTCCTTTTCACTTTAAGGAGATTATAGTTACCCGAGCGTTTTACATATAACATTTCATTATTTTAAGCATAATGAATCATTAAATTACAAGATAAGGATCATTAATTCTAGTGTCTTGGAATAATAGGTACATATAACATAAAAAATGGGACTAAAAAAATTCATTATTTAATCTCCATAAAGAGCTTCTAACTTCCTTTGAGCTCTTATATCTTCATAGGGTACCCAGGGGAACACCTGAACAAAGGGATGAGCTAAAAATACCCAATAAGGGAATGATCCTAAGGATATATCTCAAGAACATGAGTTAAGAGGCATTCCATAATAATATCAAAACCATTAAACTTATGAAATCATTTAATATAAGCATGGGATCATATAAGCATGTAATCATATAAATGTGGTAGAATAAAATATCATATCTTTAGTATGGGTCAAGGCTAACCGAAAATACCATTTCCCATTTTAGTATGGGTCAAGGCTAACCGCCAATCCCATTTCACATTGCATCTCATGAGACTTATCCTTACCCAATGCATTGGAGCACTATCTAGGCACACCCATCAAAAATTATTCATGAATATTCCTGCAAAATAAATAATATTTCCACATAAATAATCATACCTAATCAACCATATATTAGCATAAGGTTACCCATGGAATGAATTGGGTACCGCAATCATGACACAAAACATATCCAATGGGCGTATCACGAAAGTGTCCACGAAAGGAAGGGATTAGAAAATACATGGACATTTAAAGGGTAAAATATGCATATAACATGGTAAGTGGTGTCAAATATATGTGACAACATATATAAGAAATGTAGTTTAGAAACATTTTCATTAAAACATTTTTGTGTCGTTTTATAGAAGAAACTCTAGAGCATTTCAAATAGAAAAGATGAAATTCTTTTATATAAAACCAGAATTGAACCAAGAAGGTTTTTATAATAAAAATATGGATATTATAAATACAATAGTGTTTTAAAACTTAGGATAGGGTGAACATGATATTTGGGTAAAAAATTTGGGAAGTCCCCTTAAAACAGGTTGGATTATCGGAAGGTTATAAAGAGGGAATCTTTCTAAATCATGAATATCACTGAAAGAATGTGATGAAAGGGTATTGATATAATAATATTGTACAACTAACCATAAGACATATCACTCACATATATAGATAAGATATTACCATTTTGAAAGAAAGATAAGGCAACCCAAAAGAACAAATAAGGTTCAGGTAGAATTCATTACGATTTTATCGGCATGGTGTCAGGTGTGACCAAGAGTGATTGAGGAAAGGGAAATGGGGTTAATCATCACATATAAATCCAGAAGGAATTATGGAGGAGGTTCTTAAACATATCCCATCATTTTATAGTACACATATAAAGGCATTGTATAGAGGACAATCATGATTAAGAGGGAAATGGAGAGGATCCCTTACATCAAATCTGGTGGTGTTCTTCACTTGTTATTAATGACCTGAATAAACAAATTAGGCTTTATTAATTAATAATTACTGAACCTCTTCTATATTTTGTTTATTTATTATAACCCTTTTTATTTCATTCAAATCCTTTTTGATTATTTATAAGTTTCAATTTCATTGTTCATTCTTGTTTGTTTACTTGGCTTTAAAAGATCGGTTCACTTATATTCATGTTTGGATTCCATGAAAGATGAAAGTGGTTGTCTAGAATTTATGTTACATTCTTTAGTTCATATCCAAGAGATTACAGGGTTTTAATTATAATTAGGTTACTTAAAGTGATGTCAAATTATTATATATATGAACTTAGTGATAATAGTTTTTGTTAATTGGTGGATTTGACTACAATGAATGTGTTTTTCATTATAACTTAATTCCATATATACCAAAAAACTAGAGGACCAAAAATAAGATATATTAAATATATAATAATCTAGTTCAACCATATCACAAATAGTTTCCTGACCAGAATTAAAGAAAATAACAAATATTGATAAACCGTTGTCCTTGAATGTGCTAAATTAGCAAATCTCAAACGGTGCTTTTATTTCTTTCAAATAAAAGGGTGGGGAAACGATATAAGATAATGAAATATACCACTAGAATTAATACATTATAGTACAAGTATGATACTGTATTTATAATACTATTATGGTGATTGGAGGTGAGGAATGAATTTAAAAAGAAAAGAACTTAAATGAAAAGAAGAAATTTGGGAAGAGGAATTTACCTCTTGAGACTTCCTCCTTTGAGAAACTCTAAAGGGGAGAGGTTTTGGTATTTTGAGGAGTATGAGAGATTTTGGACGTGGGGGAGGACCTTGGGGAGAGATTTTCACAGAATTTAAAGAAGGGTTGGAGGTTGAGAGAAATGGAGAGAAGACGGAGTAAAGGTGGGTTTTTATAGTGGAGGGGAGGAGGGATTTCATGATATTATAATCCTTAATTTATTATTTTTTCACAAGAAAAATAATAGTAAGTTGTCAATGAACAAGAATAGTAAATGGGACTTGTGAATTAGAACCATAGGAGGTGAAATCATCCATGATTCTAGGAATAGCTGATTTATCTTATAATGTATATATATGGTAAATTATCATATTTTACTTTTCACAAATTTCAAATATTTCAAAAAAAATCTAAAAAATTCATTATAACCATTATTTGATGTGTAGAACCCAAAAATGAAGTCCATTTTCCAAAAATAATTTTCTAAATATGATAATTTTAATATTTAATTAAAATCATAGTTTATTATCAAAAACTAGATTTAATACATGAAATAACTCATTCTAAAACATAGGTATATTGTACTTCAAACATGAAAATAATTTTTGTACTATCATGAGTGAGGTTACTATTAATTAGGTTATATCACTATTCATAATGGTATGTTACTATTTATTAGGGTAGGTTACGATTCACCAAAAATTATTTTTGTTTTATTAGACTCCAAAAAACATCTTGAACACAACCGTGTATGCAAGATTTTCGAAATTCCAAACACATAATTGAGAAACTTATGTTTAAAGGTCACTTATCAATTTTTAGTTCATTATGTTGTGTTTTCATGTAATTTTATGACATAAATATAAGAATGGAATTTCCATTGAAAATCTTTGGGTCATTACATTCTTCCCCCCTTATGAAATTTCACCATCAAAATTTTGTTTTACATACTAAGACAATAACAAATGCGATTACTTTTACCTCATTGCTTCCTCCAATTCCCATGTTACATCCTCAAACTTATGGTTCCTCCACCACACTTTGACAAGATGGTTTGTCTTGTTGCGCAGATCTTTATCTCTTCGATCCAGAATCATTACTAGCTGCTCCTCATAGGATAGATCATCTTCCAGCTCCACCACCTCTGAGTTTAGTACATGTGAGGGTTCAGGTAGTTACTTCCTCAAGAGTGATATGTTGAAAAAAATCATGAACATGAGCTATATTTGGAGGAAGTGCAAGCCGATAGGCCACGAATCCTATGTGGTCACGGATCTCAAAGGGTCCAATATACCTTGGGCCTTGCTTCCCTTTCTTCACAAATCACATGACTGTCTTCCATGGAGATATTCGATGGAAGACATTATCTCCAATGTCGAACTCCACGTCCCTTCTACGATTGTCAGCATATTTGAGTAGCTTTGATGTGTTTCTGGATGACTTGATATTTCTCTATCATCTCTTGAACAATCAACGGTCCATGTATCTTCCTTTCCCTAACATCATCCCTACAGGATGGAGTTCTATATCACCTTCCATATAGAGCTCCATATTTAGCCATCAGAATACTCGAGTGGAAGCTATTGTTGTATGAGAACTCAACCAATGGGAGATGCTGATCCAATCCACTTTTGAATTCTAGAGAGAAGGCTCTAAACATATATTCATGTGACTGAATTGTTCTTTCAGACTATAAATTAGTTTGGGGGTGATAGGCCATGCTGAAATTTAGTTCAGTACTCAAAGAATGTTGAAGGCTCCTTTAGAATTTAGATGTGTACCTTAGATCACGGTCAGAAACAATTGAGTGTGGAACACCATGCATTCTCACCACTTCCTTCACATATAACAATTCAATTTGTTCAAGTGTGAGATCTTCCCAAATAGCGATGAAATGGGATGCCATGGTGAGTCGGTCAACCACAACCCATATCGCATTATTTCCCTTCGACGCCTTTGGGAGACCCATGAAAAAGTCCATAGTAACATTTTCCCATTTCTATATGGGTATAGGCAATGGATGCATTATACTTTTGGACTTTTTTCACTCATGTTTAACTTGCTAACATACCAAGCAAATTGATATATATTTCGCAATCTCTCTCTTCATGTTATCCCACCAGATGTGTTCTCGGAGATCACGATACATTTTGGTACTCCCAGGATGGATAGAGAAGGTCAAGATATGTGCATCATTCAATAGCCCCCTATTTATCTATGGATTAGATGGTACACATAATCATGTCCCAAATCTTACAACTCCTTCTTCATCAATTTTGAGGAATTCCCAATTTTAACAGCTTCCACCATTTTCTGAATTTCCACATCATTTCTTTGAGAAACAGTTATTTTCTACATGGGGGATGGTTGAGCAATCATTTGAGAATGTATTGATGTTGATCCTCCCTTAATGATTCTGATGCCCATCTTTTTAAAATATAAGAAGAACCGATTCTTTTCAATTCTCATCATTGATAATGAAGTAGGATACTTTCTACTTAGAGCATCGGCAACATTGTTTTCCTTACCAGGATTGTAGTGGATCGAGCAGTCATAATCCTTGATGTGCTCTATCCATCTTCACTGGCACATATTATGTTCATTATGTGTGAATATATATATGAGACTCTTGTGGTCATTATATATCTATCATTTTTCCACATAGAGATAATGCCGCCATATTTTCAACGGAAAGATCATTCTCGCCAACTCCAGATCATGTGTGGGATAGTTTTTCTAAGGTATTTTCAGCTACTTTGAGCCATGGGCTATCACTTTATCATTTTTCATTATCACACAACCTATGCCTTTCGTAGAAGCATCACTATACACAAAAAAGTGTTATACACTAGAGGGGAGTGTGAGTACGGTGGTAGTGATATGCATTTTTTCAACTCCTGGAAACATTCTTCACATTCTTGTGTCCAGACGAACATTACTCGCTTTCGTGTCGGCATGGTCTTCGAGTTGGACAATCATGAAAAGTTCTTCACGAATCATCAATAATACCTAGCTAGACCTAAAATGTTGCGGATCTTCATTACAGAAGTTCACCTCAGCCACTCTTCAATTTCCTTTGTCTTTGAAGGGTCCACAGATATCCCTTTCCTGGTGATAACATGCCCCATGAATGATATTTCCTCCATCCAGAACTCACATTTACTGTACTTTGAATTCAACTTCTCCCTTTGGAAATTCTTTAACACAGTTTCCAAATGCTCCTCATATTCCTCCTTACTCTGGGAGTATATCAGGATATCAACAATAAAGACCACCACAAATTTGTTGAGGTAATCTCTAAAAACACTATTCATTAAATCCATGAAAATTGGTGAAGAATTAGTGAGTCCGAAGGCCATCACTATGAACTCATAGCGTCGATACCTAGTTCGAAAGGTAGTTTGGGGAATATCTTCCTTTCTCACCATCAGATGGTGATATCATGACCGAAGGTCCACCTTAGAGAAATAACTGGCCGCACAAAGCTGATCGAACAAGTCATATATCCGTGGAAGGGGATACTTGTTCTTTATAGTGATTTTATTCAGCTCATGATAATTAATGTAGAGGTGCATTGATCTATCCTTCTTATTTACTAAGAGGACTTGAGAACCCCATGGTGAAGCACTCAGGCATATAAAACCCTTCTCCATATTCTCCTATAACTGCTTCCTCAGCTCTTCTAGATCTACGGTTGCCATTCTATAAGGTTCATTGAGATTGTTAAAGATCCAGGGATAAGATAAATTTAGAATTCATCCTCCCCGTCAGGGTGGAGACAAGTCAACTATTTGGGGAGTACATCATTGTAATCCCTCACGATGGGCATGTCATCAAGCATGATTCTCTCCTTTGTCTCCATCATTGGTTATAGGTATGCTCATAAGGAAGAAATATCCAAACATGAGATAAAGATTGTAAAAAAGACTCATCTTCCTCCTTGCACACGTATAGAATTGGAGGATGCTTCAGGATGTGAAGAGTAATCTCTCTTTCCCGACAATTGATGCTGTCCTTGTCCAAAGATAGCCAATCCATGCCCAAGATAGCATCAAACTCCACAAAAAGAAGTATGAAATGATTTTCTAGGAGGTTCAGTTCACAAACATTAACTGGGGAGTAGTTATAATCCATGGATGCAATAATTTCCCTATTCGCTATTCTCACAGATAACATTTCCTCCGAATTTTGAGGTGGTGTTTGAATAGTTCTACTAAACATGCAAGATATGAATGAATTCATAGAACCAGAATCAAATATTATGTATGTTATTCATGAATGAATTACTAGAGTACCTATCACAACATCATATTCTGGATCCACCTCAGTAGTAGTGATATCATAAGTTCTTCTTTGTTTTTTTGGAGGTTGTTGCTGATTGCCTCCGACAACCCTCAGCTTAGAGAAATTGTTCGCATAATGCCCAGGCTCCTTACAGTTATAACACTGCACTGTAGGCTGAGTGTTGATCTGAACCTTCCTTTCTTCTTTTTCATTAGCAGGATTTTTCATATCCCTTCGGCAGTTCATGGAATGATGACTAAAAATCCTACATTTGAAGCAATTCTTGGTTCCCTT
This sequence comes from Viscum album, assembly GCA_963277665.1. Taxonomy (NCBI): domain Eukaryota; kingdom Viridiplantae; phylum Streptophyta; class Magnoliopsida; order Santalales; family Viscaceae; genus Viscum; species Viscum album. Next base: position 986,977,658 of record OY728139.1, on the reverse strand, counting down.
GAGATAGTCACCAAGATGATTCTTCCCACATTTTTTACAAAGGGGAAAGTGAAGATTCTTTCTATTAAGGGATTTTTTTGATGAAACACTGATGTTGTTCTCTATTTTCCACTTCTTATCACTAGGCCCATGAGACCTCTAAGAGTCTCCAATCTTACTTTCTACCTTGAAGGCACAATATACAATATCTTCATAGCCGTCAAAGTCTTGAATTTCCAACACTTTTTATAGAATCATATTTAGTCTGATAAAGAAGTGATCCACCGTTCTTTTTGTGTTCATGATAATGCCAGAGGCATACCTTGTAAGCCTTTTAAATATCACTTCATATGCCTTGACGGGTACATCTTCCTTCTACATGAGTCAAAGGAACTCTCCTTCCATGTTGAGACGGAAGTTTCAAGGAAAATATTTGTTGAAAAACATCCTCTTGAATTCATCCCAATCTATGGAATCAATTTCTTCTTGGGACATCGTATTCATGGTTTGTTTCCACCCCTGATCGGATTCCCCATCAAAACGATAGACTGCCAGTACAACATTCAAATATATTGAGCACTAGAGGACAAAGAAAATCTTTTTAATGGATATAATCCATTTTTCTGTGAGGATGGGATCAGAAGCCCCACTAACCATGGGAGGCCTTTTCCGCATGAAGGATTCTACGTCAACTTGCTTTTTCCATTGAGGCGGGGGACGTTCCACCTGATTCATGTTATTATTCGTAACTTGAGCCAGCTAAGCAAGTACTTCCATGAAGTTTTTATCACCCTTTTCTGTCATATCAGGCATGACATTAGGGAAATCATCACATTTCCTATCACATTGGTTGTTATAATGTGTTCTTCTATTTCCCGCAATTAACAATGAAAAAGATAGTATAATTAGAGGTACTGAATACTTAGCTATTGAGCATAAAAAGGAAACATTGATCATTAAATGATAAACTTATAAAAAGAAGTACATCCTAACTTATGATTCCTTACGTTTATATCTAGGTTATCCTTGATCTATTTCAGAACTTATATTCTAATGGGATTTTTTCCATTAATAATGGTCTGTACTAAGCTCATGAATCTACTAATGCATATCTCCTGGGATTGTCGTAACCAAGAGTGAAATAAGGCCCATTATCATGCACCAATTCCCGTTCAAGTCTATAACAAAGTGGTGTTTACGGGTTTTACCCCTAGATACATCTATGCCAGAGCCACCTCTACCTGCTCGTATCCAGATAGGGATGTATCTGCTTGATAAACCACTTACTCTATACTTAACAAAATTTAGGACTGTTTTCTTATACTTAGTCTCATCCGTAAGGTTCTCGCAATGATGCTACATTCATAATCTCAAAAAATAACTAGACCATCCTCTGATAACAACTATAGTGAACCGATCCTTTTAAATATAAAATTTTATTATTTTAAGCATAATTAATCACTAGAGTACATGACAAGGATTATTAAGTCTAGGTTTTTTAATGACTAGGTACATATAACATAAAACTTGAGACAAAAAAACTCTTATTTATTTAATATCCATAAAGAGCTTCTAAATTCATTTGATCTCTTACATCTTCATAGGGTACCTCGGGGAACACATGAACAAAGGGATGAGATTAAAATTTCTAGTAAGGGAATGAACATAAGGATACATCTCAAGCACATGAGTTAAGAGGCATCACATAATGATATCAAAAGCATGAAACTTATGAAATCATTTAATATAAACATGAGATCATATAAACATGGAATCATATAAATGTGGTAGAATCATAAATCATATCCTTATTACTGGTAAATGCTAACCACAAATCCCATTTCCCATTTTAGTTAGGCTAAAGGCTATCTGCCAATCCCGTTTCCCATTTTACGCAGGTCATGGCTAAACGCCAATCCCGTTTCACATCGCATCTAATGAGACTTATCCTAACCCAATGCATTGGGGTGCTATCTGTGTGCACCCATCTCAACATATTCATGAATATTCATGGAACATGAATAATCTTGACACATAAATTATCATACCTAATCATCAATACATAAGCATAAGGTTAACCATTGAATGAATTGGGTACCACAATCATGACATAAAATATATCCAATGGGCGTATCCTGAAAGTGTCCATGAATGAAAGTTATTAGAACATAAATTGAAATTTATAGGGTAATATAGGCATATAACATGGTAAGCGGGGTCAAATATAAGTGACAACATATATAAAAAATGTAGTTACGTAACATTAGCATTAAAACATTTTTATCTGGTTTTAAGGAAAACACTCTAGAGATTTTCAAATAGAAAAGAGGAAATTATTTTATATATAACCAGAATTGAACCAAGAAGGTTTTCATAATAAAAATACTGATTTTATAAATACAATGGTGTTTTAAAACATATGATAGGGTGCACATTACATTTTGGTAAAACATATGGGAAGTCCCCTTAAAACAGGGTGGCTTATCGGAAAGTTCTATGGAGGGAATCTTTCAAAATCATGTGTATCCTCGAAATAATGTGATGAAAGGGTCTTGATATAAGATTATTGTAAAACTAACCAATAGTAATGTGACTCATATATATATATATATATAAGATAAAACCATTTTGAATGAATGATAAAGGAACCTGAAAGAACAAAGATGATTCGGGTAGAATTCGTTACAATTTTATCGGCATGTTGTACGGTGTGACCAAGAGGGATTGATGAGAGAGAAATGGGGTTTCTCATCACATATAAATCCATAATGAAGAATGGGTGAGGTTCAAAAACATACCCTATCATTTTCTAGTACAAATATAAAGGCATAATAAAGAGGACAATCTTGATTAAGAGAGAAAAGGGAGGATCCCTTACCACAAATCTGGGGGTGATCACCACTTGTTATTAATGACCCAAATAAACAAATTAGGATTTATTAATTAATAATTACAGAACCTATTATATATTTAGTTGATTTATTATAACCCTTTTTAGTTCATTTATAACATTTTTGATTAGTTATAAGGTCCAATTTCATGGTTCATTCTCGTTTGTTTATTTTCATTTAAACGATCGGTTCACATATATTCAAGATTGGATTACATGCAAGATGAAAGTGGTTGTCCAGAATTGAAGTTAAATTCTTTAGTTCAAATCCAGGATATTACATGGTTTAAATTTTAATTATGTTACTTATACTGATGTAGAATTATTATATATATAACCTTAGTGGTAACCGTTTTTGTTAATCGGTGGATTTGATAACAAGGAATGCATTTTTCATTATTACTTAATTTCATTTGTACCAAAAGAATACAAAACCAATAATAGGATATATTAAATATATAATAATATAGTTCAACCATAACACAAATTGTTTCAGGACCATAACTAAATATAATAAAAAAAATTGATAAACTATTGTCCTTGAATGTGCTAAATTAGCACATCTCAAACGGTGCTTTCATTTCTTTCAAATTAAAGGGTGGGGAAAGAAGAGAAGATAATGAAAAATACTACTAGCATGAAGGAATTACATTACATTTATGCTACTGGATTTATCATACAATTATGGTGAAGGGAGGTGTGGAAAGAAATTAAAAAGAAAAGAACTTAAAAGAAAAGAAAAAAATTGGGAAGAGGAATTTACCTCTTGTGACTTCCCCCTTTGAGAAACTGTTAAGGGGAGAGGATTTGGTATTTTGAGGATTCTAAGAGCTTTTGGGAGTGGGGGATGACCTTGGGGATAGATTTGGGGAGAATTTAGATAAGGCTTGGAGCTTTAGAGGAGTGGAGAGAAGAGGGTCTGAAGGGGGGTTTTTTACAGTGGAGGAGAGGAGGGATTTCATGATATTATAATCCTTAATTTATTATTTCTTCACAAGACAAAAAATAGTAAATATTCCATTACCATTAATAGTCGATGGGTCATGTGAATTCGAACCATGGGTGGTGACATCAGCCATGATTTTAGGAATACTTTATTTAGCTTGTAATGTATATATACGGTAAATTTCTGTATTTTATAATTCACCACAAATTCATGTGTTTCAGAAAAATCACAAAAGTACACCCTACCCATTTTTTGACGCGTAGAACCCAAAAATAAGAACATTTTGAAAAAATAATTTTCTAATTATTATTATTTTAATATTTAATTAAAATCATAATTTATTATCAAAAACCTGATTTAAAACATGAATTAACTCATTCTAAAACATATGTAAATTGTACATCCCACATGAATATCATTTTTATACTACCATAGGGGAGGTTACTATTTATTAGGGTATATAACTATTCATAAGGGTAGTTAACTATTCTCCAAAATTTTTTTTTATTAGACTCCAAAAAACATCTTGAACATAACCGTGTATGCTGGATTTTCAAAATTCCAAACACATAAGTGACAAACATATATTTAAAGGTCACTTATCATTTTGTAGTTCATTATGTTATGTTTGCATTTGATTTTATGACATAAATATAAGTAGGGAATTTCCATTGAATAAGTTGGGGTCGTTACAGATATAAGAACATTGTGATAGATAATGAATATTATGATTCTTATACCTACTAATGTTATTTCCCATAATTTTATTATCACAACCAAGATCATTAATTTTAAAAGATGAATTCAATTTAACATTAACATGGGTTATTAATTTTATATCACTACATATGTGTAACATGTCATGTATATAGAGTAGTAAATAAAGAATGGGTTTTTAACAAAAATTAAAATAACAATTAACCAATATGACTCATGATGAATCCATTATATAATATGAATGAATCAAAATTATTATACCGATATATTGATGATTAATTTAATCCAAATAAATATTTATTCAGAAAAAATTACCAATATTTAAATTCATTTTCAAATCCAGTTAGAGGATTCATGTATAATATTTAAATAAATCACCCTGAAAGAAAGAAGTTTTGTCATTTAGATTCTCTCTATACAAATATAAATGGAATGAAAAATAAAGAAGAATTATTATTGATTAATGTATCGCTAAAGGAATTTTTTTAGATTAATCAATTCCTTGTCATTAAAGGAAGACTTTGGGTACATGTATAGATTTAAGCTTAATTTTATTTCTTAAAGTATTCCCTTATTTTGGTTTACATGTCAATTTAAAACTAATAACCTTTCCAATAGATGGTTCATTGAATATAGAACACATATTGTTATTTATATGGTATTTCACATCATCTACCATAGATGGAATCCAATTCTTAGAGTTTCTTCATCTACAGATTGGTTGTAGATTCAGGGATCCTCTACAACAAGACCTGATATAACATTTAATGCAATGGAAACATTATTATTATAGAATTATCTAAAAGGAGTTCAGATGACCATCTTGTACCTGTACTCAGTGACCGGATAATCCCTAATGTCACTAGAAACTCTATACTATGAAATATCATCAGAATCAATCCCATATTACGGATAATACTGATAAAGGGGAATTAGTGAGTTTGTGGGGGTCAAAATAGAAGACTCACAAACACTCATGAAATCAACCTCATGATACCTATTATGAGAAGAATCAAAATTATACTAATTTAGAGGCTGGGCTCTAGAATGAATAAAGACTTTAAAAACCACACTATTACTAATAAGACACTATGGAAATCAAGGTTCATCAACCCAATGCAATTACCGCATCACCCACGTAGGATACTGTATGAAGATGCACTTTATAGCTCTTGAATAAACTCTATCATCCTTTTCATGATCATTGGAATTGAATCCAAACAAAGTTAGATGATCATAGGATGTGGTTCATTTAACCACCATTCAATAGGAGTATTAAATCTGTTGGTAGATGAGGGAAATTTATTTATTAAACAATCTTTCATAGTGACGAGTTCTACCCTAAAGGATTTGGAGAATCCTGATCATTCAAGCATGATACAAACCCAATCAAGAATGGTATGATAAATATGATCACATAGATTATTTTACTGAGGCATTTTCCTCACTATTAAGTTCTTAAAATTCCCTAACATTCTTAAAACATGATAAAATCAGTAGATAGTTATTCAAGCCATTATCAGACATGCAATATATTATCTTCTTCATAGATTGATTTATTATAGTGTATTTTATGTTTTAAAAACCTCAACGAAATAAATTTTTTTTCTCAAAATTTAAACTAATACTTTTCCTTAAAATCCAGATATAAAACTTAAAATTTAAGAGAATCCACCATTGGAGGTAGTCTTAGAGGGTCCCAAAAAATTAGAGTGAACATACTCAACTAGTTGAGCAACATTAATGATGGATCTATGAAAACTAAATCTCATAGACTTACCCATGACATAATCTTCACTAAAGGGTATGTTTCTTGCTGTAATGTGGGTGATAATACCTTTCATTCAAAATTTCACTTTACCATTATTACTCATTTGTTCCATCCTCCTCTACCAAAGGATAGTGTTGTAAAGGTTGGTGAGATAAATGATTCCCATATTCTTGAAATGTTTTCTTCCTTCCAAAACAAATATCCCATTCTGCAAGGAGACTTCATGAACCATATGATCTCCCATAGAGATTCAAAGATAACTAGAATAATATTTAAAGGTAAAAACTCACTGATCTAAGACACCTATTTGGATTAAATTATGGTGTAAATCCAAATTCGATCTCACATCCAATATGGTCATAAGAGAATGGTTTCTGATATTTAACATGACAAAACCTCTACCAATGATGCAACATCTCTTGTTACCTCCTATAAAAACATCCCCTTTAACTACTTTAGTCAAAAAAGCATCTCCACTTTTGGAACAGTTGAAAATAAAATCCTACATTTATGAACCACTCTACATTAAGAGTATATTGAAAAACAAAAAACACATCAACACTTCCATATCCTTGTTCATGAAATATATAATTATCAAAAAAAAATATTATAAGGTTTTATTTTTTTAGGATCGAGTCAATTGGGTCAAATATGCACAGATTTCCCAGAGTTGTGGTAGGTACCCTCCTTTGTCTTGGACATATACTAATGATAATGTTATTGAATATGAATCTTAATTCCCATATATTTATTCCATTTGATTCCCCCCTGAAAATCCATATGACCCCCACAGTGACACACTCAACATCAGCGATAACCTTATCCTTTCTACACAACTCACATGAATGAAAGGTCAACATGAGTTCCTCTAAACTCAAGGAATCTATTCCATAAATAATAGAATCAATTAGATATACATATATAAAATTTAAATAATTTAAATGTATGATGGTTTAGTCCTCATCATCAGCAATAAAATTTATATTGAGGAGCTCTGATAATATTTAATTTATCTAATTATGTTGTGTTTGGATGGTGGTTCCATGATGCATATTGAAGTTGTACAATTTCTTTATCTATATATAGATGGCCAAATTAAATATGTTTTCATATATATTTTTTCATGTCTCGACCAACTAACCGCTACAGAGGTCTCATAAGAAACCTCGGACCAGACATTATCATCAAAATATATGGTTAAAGAGATATATTTTTTAATCAAAATGTTATGAGGGAAATGTGAGTAGGTTTTTTATTGTTTGAACATTACTATAAAGACATACTTGGAGTTTTTTAGGTCCTCAATGTGAATCTTGAATCTCTTATTAGACTTACAAGGCTTTCTTTTTTAATCACTGAAAATTAGACACCTTTCACCTATAAAAATCATATATTTCATATTTTGTTGATTCCATTGATTATTAGGGTGGCTCCAATAACTTTTTTATGTGGTAATATTGGAATAAAAACCCCTAAAAAATAATTACAAGGAACAAAAAATAAAAAATATTATTTAATTAAATATATAATAATAAAATTAATTTGATTATAAAGAGAACATAACCAAACAGAGTGTTGATGTTGGAATATGGAAACAACAATAACTGTAGAAAAATAATTGTGAATAGAAAAGAAAGAAAGTACCATATTTACATTCTATTGTCCCTTTAGGACCAATATATTTTCAATATCCACACCCATACAAGAACATTTATTAGATTCTAAACAAAATAGATTATAGTGTATAGTGGAAACGAATATAGATGACTAAAATGTGTAGAATCACTAAAATAGAAACTGTGCACTTGAAGTAGAAAAATGAAGGGAATCAGGATTGAAAAAACATACAACCCCAGAAAATATCCTATTGTCTAAATCAAATCAAGATCCATGAACATTGATCATGTTGATTAATTGGATATCATCATAGGATGATCAAGGAATTTCTCCAGATTTGAGAAATGGTCAAACAACTTCATCTGGGAAGAAACACAATCGAGTCCACTAAGATCCATGCAGCAACGACATGTAGGGGGGTTGGAAGGCCACTAGATTAGTTAACCAACAATGTTGATAACACCACCATAAGTGATATTGAATCCATGGAAGACAATTCTCAATACCAAGTGAGAGAAAATGCAGACCAAACCATCAACAAGAAGAAAAAATCCACTAGTAGTGAAACGACATCAACTTTTGTAATCTGGATCTATGCTTACCGAATTTAGTTGAACACCTGTGAAATATATTTTCAGATCTATATCATATATCAAATACTGGTTCCAATGGGATAATTAATCTCCCTGCTAGAACCCTAACCGACTAACTACAAAGCAAAGGGGTGGTTTTCACAAGCTAATGCTGAACTACCCACACAATGGCACATGGGATGTCTAATTCAATGGTTGCATAGGGTAAATTATGTGGAAGAAGCTATTGATGTTCAAAGAATGAATAGAATAAGTATTTAATGAATATCCATGTTTTCCTCCCATGTCGAGAAGGCCAAACAACTAAGTGAGCCACGACAATTATCTCATGAAGTAAAATGGAACCAAAATACAATAGATATTTAAATTAAAAAATGTTTAATAATAAATTTCATGTATTTAAAACAATTTAAATGGTAGAAAAAATTTAAATGGGTTAATTTCAAATTTCAATATTAATACAATGAAATCAAAAATTAATAAAAAATCTATTAAATTATTTAAACATGATATACAACCTATGATTTCAAATATTAAAAAAAAATAATTAACAAAAATAATAATAAATAATGAATTTTATTCTCATAAAAAATCATTTCAGCTTCATGTTCTTTATCCAATTCCATTAACTCCTAGAATAAAACCTTCAGTTAAACATGCATACATGCCACAATTTTATTACCATCATATTATGAGAAACACATGATTTGTTAAAAATGAATCTTATTTAATTCATTTTCCAACCAACACAATTGTATAAGATTTATGTTCATTTTCCAAAATCAATAATTTCAACATGATAAATCTTGAATAACAATATGATTTACAATTCATAGTATTGATAGTAAAAAAACATTAAAAACTAGAAGTAAACTATAAACATGGTGAAAAGAAACAACATACAATCTCTAAAGATAAAATAAATCCATTAAAATAACCCGGTTTAATATTTACTAGGGTAATTACATCACCATACAAAGGGATAAGCCATGGTCAATTTATTATTTCCCCTAAATAAATATGAGATGAAATGAATCCCCTGCCTCAAATCTTCGATGTTCTTAGGATGAGAATGATTCAATGTTTGTGATCTATTTTCACCTATACCATGAGGAAAATACAATATCTCACAGATGTCATTACATTAACACATTTATATAAGATAATGAAATTAACATTCGAATGTTGAAGATCCTCTTCCAAAACATGGAAATGATAGGGAGGATACAAGGTCAAATGTAGAGAAACCACTAGAAAAGAAAAAGAGTCTACCTTAGATCACCATGAATTAATATCATGAATTTGGAATTCATCCATATCGAAAGGGGATTCAAATCCTTCAAAAAGAACCTGTTGGTGCCATGGTTTCAAGTGGAAGGAGTTGGAGAAAACTATATCAAGGGGCCTTGCGGTATTTATAGGAAAAATAATTTTTAGAGGACCACGACCGATCCCCTATGACCACATATAGACTAGCTAGACCAATACATAATAGTAGGAGACCATATCATGGCCCCTGGTAAAACTTGGGTATGGGATCCACTACCAGATCCATAGTGTGTATCCTATTTATTCTCTTAATGTATTATAGCCTAGACTATAGTCCAGGTTGTATCCACCCCCCGACATGACAGTAGCTTCAGAAACAACTATAGTGCATCCACCTCACTCCATGCCAAAATGGTCGGCATAGGGGAAGGGACTGCACATTATCCAAACATCACGACACAACCATGACTAAAAATGTTGTAGCCACATGTTTACTCCATCGAGCCTCCATACTCCATAGTCCGGTAGCCACACCACAGAAGCCGATTATATGACACCACCCATTACTCTAACCTGTAACATGGGCTTAAATGGTACATGCACCTCCTTTTTTCATCATTTATCTTCCAAACATCACAATACTTCTTCCAAGTGCCTCCGGCATCCAAAAAACACAATGGGAATGGCCCCTAATGTTTGATCTCTTACACAATATATGTATAAAAAATATTAACAATTAAATAATATTTCATATTAAATGATTTATTTGAATTTAAAATAACATAATATATTTACATAGTTTTATTTTACACAATTTCTTAAAAAAATTATTTTATACAGGTTAATCTACTAGAATAATTTAGGATATCTAGTATAAATAATTTAAAATATACCGTCAAATATTTATGAAAAATTATCAATATATTTGAAAATATTCTAATGACACACCATGTTAACTTATAGTGATCGACATTTGAAAGACCATGTAAAAAATTTATTGATTAATAAAAAAAATTATAGAAACATGAAGCTATTGTCTTAATATATAATTATGTACCCATTTAAATTCGTACTTTGTTTCTAAATATTTTAATTTATTCATATATTTTTATTGATTTTTATCCAATTATCATATATACCTCTTCATCATATAGACATGATTGTATAAAATTTCCTACAAATATCCATCATAATTATATTTATTTTAATATGATTCATAATAACACAATTATCCAATGAAAAAAAGGTTATTTATATAGAATATATAACATAGAATCCAAATATTAATAAATATGAAAATAAATATAGTGTATACTACATGATCCAAAATGTTTTCTATGTTATATAATGTTGAATAAATTTCTTATATGATAGTATAATAATAAATAATTTTCAAAATAGAAGGAAAAATCATTGTTGTAACTATATTTTAAACTTCTCTTTTATGTTTTTGTATTGAAATGGAGATTTTGATAAACTCCTCTAATTGGAGAGATACACTTCATTTTTTTAGGATGATGTTTCTATATTGTATTTACATGAATAAGTTTATCTGATAGAATATATAGGAGTAGAGAGAGAAGAATATGTATATCATATTCATCTGGTTATCTTATTTGGAAAGGAAATAGTACTAGGATAATCATATCGAGATATCTGGGAAAAAGATGAAGAAGCTCAGAATTATTTCATTGGAATTCTGATAGATTTATATATTCTGTATTGACTAATCTAACTTTGGGAATTAGACTGGGAAATCAGATAGTGTATCACTACCAATCCAAATAATTTATTAACAGTTTCATGGTAAGATAAAGAAGAATTGTTTGAAAAAATCATATTTCTGAATGTTTATCAAGACTAACCATAACATGTTTGATATATAAATATTATAACCTCATTTCATTCTATTGGAAGCACAAGAAATATTTTATTTAACTCAATTATATAAGAGTGTAAATGTATATCCTAATCGTTGTATTTCACATAAAAATATTGTTTTCTAGTGAATTGTGTGACATCAGATTTGTTCTAAACTATACTAAGGACATGATTATCTTGTTTAATAGTGAAACCTGTAAATTCTTATGTTCATGGGGTTATGTGTTATATTTTTTTAGTAGAGAAGGAAAACATTATCCATAGGTAAATTCTATTTCATAAGAAAGCAAATATAAAAGAAAAATATATCACTAATTATCCCCATCCCATCTTAGTGATTATTAAATCGTTATTGGGTAATCTAAATCTATTACCAGTATAAAAAAAATTAGTTATTAGTGAGAATAAGCTATTAAATTCTATAAAAATGTTCTTTGGCATATGATATTAGTTTCAACAGACATAAGGAAGAACAAAACTCATTAACCATGCCTTTTTTAATCATCACTATGCTTTTCCGCTTCATGTTCTTAATCAAATTCTATTAATACATGGAATAACACATTATTCTAAACATTCATACTTTTATAAATTTGATGATTAAAAATTAATGAGAAACACCATATTTTTTAAACATGCCTCCTCTTTAATTCTCAATCAAACCTAGAAAACATTATTGTCTTTATGTTATTTATCCAAATTCATGAAATTCAACACGATTAACTAATCATAACAATATGATATAAAATGTACGTTTAAATTTCACACTCTCTTGAAAAATAAGAAGAAAACCATTTTCACAGTGGAAAGTAGTAACATGGGACTGGTAAACAACAATAATTCCATTCATCAATTGTGTTTATTCGTTATTAGGTAAATTCCTATACCATCCAAAGAACTAAAATAGGATCAATTTATTATTTCACATAAATAAATAGAAGAAAAATTGAATCCCCTAACTCAAATATTCAACATTCTATTTATGGTAACAAACCAATGTCATAGATATATGTTCACCTATACATTGGAAAAAATATGATCTCATAAGGGTGTTTCAAAATGAAAACATTGATAAATGAAAAAGAAAATCCATTAGAATAATGGAAATCATCAACCGTAAAATAGAAAAATGGAATTGGTGGAAACATTATCAAACATAGATAAACCTTTTGAAAAGGGTATGATCCTACTTGGGATCACAATATATTGAACTTGAAAAGTCTAGATTTGACTATATCAAAAGGGGATTAAAATAATTTTAAATTCACCCTCATGTGACTAGGGTTCTAGAGGAATGAGTGTGAGAAAAACATGTCTAGTGGAATTAGTGGTATTTATGAGAGGACACATTTTATGAGGACCACAACTAAACCCATTAACCATGTAATACACCACCCAGACAACCGTAGAGTCGGAGGGGACCATATCACATACCCTAGAAAAACCAAATCCAGGATCTACAGCTGGATCCATGATATTGATCCTATTTTACCATGTGGAGAGAATAGGAACATGCATAAAACTGACAATTCAACCACCCTTGATTTGGATGTAGCCTAAAAACCCTTGTGATATAGCCACCTCACTCCACGAAATTGCACTTGACACTAGGAATGGGCTTACACTATAGCCAACCATCACATCGCAACCAGGACTTAAAATATAGTAACCCCAATTTTCTTCCTCCGAGCCTCCCTATGACACAGTTAGGAGAACACAATGTAGAAGCCCAAATTACATCATAGTTCATGGATCCACATCATAAAGTGGCCTTAAATGTTAGCGGCACATACCCTTTTCCCTATTTACCCTCCAAACTCTTTGAAACCACCTCTATGTGCGTCCAACACCCAAAACAAAAAAATGGAAGGGCCACTGAGGTTCAATCCCTTAAACTATATATATACAACAAACAATAACCATCACACAAATATTAAGGGAATATTATGAATTTCCGATCAAAAAATATATTTAAATACTTTCATTGTACACTATAAAAAATATTATTTTACATAGATCACTCTACAAAAACAATTCATAGTATCTACCATCAATAATTGATTACATAGACACAAATATGTACTAAATATTAGGAATATATAATAAAAATCTCTAATGAATCATTATATCACAATATAGTGATCCCAATTTCAATGACCATGTTAAAAATAATTTCAATATATTTATAAAAAACATTATAGTAACATGATACTGTTGTCTCTATATATAATGATGTTCCCCTATACATTTGAACTTAGTTTCTCAATATTTTAATTTTTTCCTATATTTCTCATAGTTTTTTATCTAATTATCATAGTGATCTATTGACCATATTGATATTCTAGTATGAAATTACATCCAACTCTCTATCAAAATATAATTATGTGAATAATAATTATAATAAGACCATAATCCAATGAAACAAATGCAATTTTCGTAGAATATGAAACATAAAATCCAAATAATAATAAATAAAGAATTAAATTTAGTGTCTACTACTAGAAACAATTTTTTTATGTTATTAATATTGAATATTTTTCTAATTTTATTATACAATAAAAAACCAAGGTGAAACTAGAAATAACAATCATTGCAGTTAATGTAATTTTATACTCCACTTTTATGTTAGAGTGTTAAAATGTAGAATTTTTTCAATTATTTAATACATATATAATATTATATGAATACATTCATTAAATATGTGATATCAAGAAATTCAAGTATAGTTAACTTATACTTTGTTAGGATTCCATAATAATCGCATTTCTTTAGAAATAATTAAATTTAATAAAATTAAATTAAAATATAAATTCACTTAATTAAGGATCCGAAATTACACTACCATAAAAAATTAATTTTGAAACACTAACCATTATAAAAAATAGTAAAAACATGAAGATAAATGGGATACATTTATTTGTGGTATCAAAAAGAACTCATTAAATATACTTTATACACCGCTAAAAAAGTGCTATAAAAAGTACCCCATCATCATCGTTTTTTAGTGCTGATAATAGTATCTCGTTATCATATCATTTTTACTAGCACTATAATGGGTATATTTCTAAGAAAATATTTATTTAAAAATAATTTATTAATTGATAAATATATTAATATATTTATATTGATATAAATATAATATTTGTTTTTTAAATATATTATAGATAATGATTAAAAGAAATCGTAATTTAATATATATGATATTTACTAAAATTGGATTATGAAAAAAAATTTAAAATGTGTTTTTAATTAATAATTTTGTAATAATTATCGAGTAATAGTCATATTATTTCAATTTGAAAATAAAAAAAATTAAAAAATTATAACTGATCTAAAATATGTTTCCTACGCAACTCAAACTTCAAATGACAATTAGTTTTGACCCACCAGTCCATTTGGGTTCTACCACAAGTCATTTCGAAGCATGAAATGATTTATATTCCCTATTATCATTGGTTAAACCCATAGTAAAATTTTCTGAGGCCATTAGTGGCTCATAATGCCTGAAAAACATAGTTTTTAGTCAGAGTGCCCAATTATTTAAACATTTTATAGATTTTCAGCCTCCATTAAGGGGGTATTTTTTCCATTTTTTGAGGATTGATTTTATTCATAGGTATTATGTTCACATTTATATTATGATTTTAACACATTATCATTTTTCACAATATAATTTTATATATAATAAAATATAAAACAATATATATATATATATAATTTTATATGTTTTTGGTCAGAGTGGACACTCAAGAGGGGAGGGGGGTTATTGAGTTCAAATAAAAATTTCTATTTAAAATATATTTATTAAAGTCCCCCAATTTAAATCACAAGCTAAATTGCAGTGAATTTTTAATACATTAAAGGATCAGTTTGGATCTCAAGAGATTGATTAGTTCTTAGTTAATCTAATCTGATGATCAGATTAGCTTCTGAAACTAACCTATAGGGGTACAATAAATATAAATACTTTCTAATTTAACTATCAGAGTATCATTAAAATAGATTCGTATTTAAAATGCTTAGTAGCGGAATCTTCAATTTAGTTTTAACCAAAATAATAAAGCACATCAGTTTTAACCAAGAGGTTCACTCTGAAGATAAGACTTATTCATCCCAAGTAGTTTTATATAAAACATTGATCCGCACCCTAGATCAGGGTTTACAACAGTACTCAGACTGTCCTGGTCGTCAGATCTCTACCACAGTTCTACGTGGGAAATCAAAAATAACAACAGTTCAAAGGCTATCTAGGTCACAATTTACCTCTACCACTATCCATAGTGGGATACAAAAATGTAATGAAATGATTGAGGGAGGATTTATAAATCCTCCAGTTCATCATAGGAGAAAGAGTGTGTTTAAAATATAGAAAACACACAATTGTCAAAATGTAAATAAATGAAACACAATAGAGATAAACAGATAATGAAGAGTTTGTAATGTTCTATGTGTTTTATGTGAAGCTATGGACTCCCTGGATTGAATGTAGATGATGATTTGAGTCCCTCTCTGGTTTTTTTAAAAAAAATAGAGTCCTTCTTGTATTTGGCTTCTAGGTCCAGGTTGATCAGCATAATCAGCTTGACTGAAGGTGAAATCCTTGGAGGCTCTTTACCCAATGAATGATCTTGTTCTACAAATTTAGTATGTATTCTTCCTTCTTCTACAATGCATTTAAGTCCTTGTGTATCTTAAGAAAATTGTCTCATATAGGCATGGAAGGACTAATTGATTGACTTTTTTCCGGTTGTATCGAGGTTCCCATTTATATATATATCCTCAACTTTGGAAATGGGAATAATTACCTTTTTGAAAGTACGAGGTACGGTTTCCTGACATTCAACATACATTAATTAATTAGTATCATTTTCATTAAAATCACCAAATATGATCATTTTTAATAAACAAACATAAGTAGGGATTAGAGATATAGTGTGTGGTTTCCACTGGTAGCTCCAAGTATCAATGAGTTTGTTATGGTGGACTTGAGTTAGTAGGCCTGTATCAGTGGCTATTACTCTTTGTAATGGTAGACTATGTATCAGTGACAGTGACTCTGTTTCAGTAGCTCCTCTTATCGGTAGCTCTTCTATATAGGTAGCATTGTATCAGTGGATATCTCTGTATATTGGTGACTCTGTATATATCGGTAGACTTCATATCGGTAGGTCTATCTATTTGTATCGGTAGCTATCTATCTGTTTGTTTTGGTATCGGTATGTCTGTCTCTATCAATAACTCTTGATTATAATAGTAGATTTTGCCTATTAGTGATCTTCTATTATCGATAGACTATGTAACGGTACCTGTATCAGTGACTTAAAAACTTAATACTTATCTGTTCTATGCTAATCATATTTATAGTCAGTTAGTATTATTTCAAAACATGTATAAACATAGATAAACTCTGATTAACATATTCCAATGATTATATTGATATTTTCTTCAACTCAATAGAAGGATTAAATAATGTAAACATATAGATAAGACTATCAAAACATTTTAAAACATAATTGATATTATCAAAATATGTGAGGTCAATAATCTTCCCATTTTTGATAATAACAAATTATGGAATTATAATCCAATATAATCAGTAATATATAAGTATAAAAAACATTAGGTCTCACTTCTTAGTGTGTGTTAGGACATTTTCAAATGCATCAATGAATAGAGTATTACATACAAATGCATCAGAGGTACAAAACCATTGTATCAGAGGTAATGTTATAAAAAAATAGTACTAGATGTATGAAAATATTATGCAAAAATGTAGTAGAATATATTATTCTCATAATTCATAGAGGTATAGTATATTTTGATCATATTTGTTAGAGGTAGAGTATAGTATTCTCATATTTCTCCCCCATTGTGTTTAGAAAACAATTAGTAAACAATGGATGAAATAAGTAACAAAAGGTAAAAGAGAATATGATCATATATATTTCATGGTTTAAAAAAATAGAGAAATACAAAAAGAGTACAAGTGATTCCTATCAAATGTCCTAGCCACTGTTCAATCAACCTCTTCAGCATGTTATTTAGATTTTCCCTTGGAATCAAAAGTGGATTTAGGCTGGGTAGATGCAGGTGGTGGCTTCAGAATACCAGTGATAATCAGAGGAGGCTGAGATACTGATACTGTGCCTAGCATATAATGTGGAGTCCTCTGGGTCATCATAGGAGAGAGACTTCTGATTGCTTGAGATGGTGTCATATGAGGAATGTAGGCAAAATTAGCATAGGTAGGCAGAGCATGAGGTACAATGATAGGTGTACTCTCTAAATGTAAAAATGGTAGCAACAGATTCCTATGGTCCATAATGATTCCTCTTCCTCTTTCCATAGCAGAGATAAATTCATCCTTGATTTCCATAAACTTAACTAAAGTAGGATTCAACACCCTGAGCTTGATTACTTGCCCTCTAAAAGAATTAGTAACTAGAGGTAGTTTCATGTTTTCTAATAGAAGCTTGAAATGACTTTTCAACTGATGTTTAGTGTAGACCATTTGGAAACAGTAATCCACTTTTTATTTTTCCTCTTTCTGAGAAGCAATGTCCCCTCTTATAAAATTATGAACGATTTTCCCAATATCCCTAGTGTTAGTCAACAGTTGAATCAAGACAACAGAGTCTACAGATCCCCTGGTGGAAGACTATCCAATTTCCCCTCTCATCCAGCTCGAATCTGGTCAAGATCCGAAGAAGGCCTGGTTGTACTCAGAGGTGCAACAGTAAAGTCTACTATTTCCTTATAAGATATAGTCAGCCCACATATAAGATTTTTTATAAGAGAGTCCTGGGTGATGACATGCTGCTCAATGGATATCTTAAATCCATTAAAAACAAATATTGTCTGGCTAACTACACAATATAAAAATTCCATGTCCTTGTCTTCTTGATATTTAGAGTTCATATAAGATTCCATTGAGAAAACTGATTTCATGTGAGATTCAACATTTTCTACCAAGCATGAAACTTGATTCGTAATGGTCTTAACATCATCCAAAAAACCAGATACTGATTCAGTCATCACAGATTGAATAGATGATACTAAGGAGGTTTCCATTCTTCTCATATCTTCCATAAAACAGGTTTTGAGATCATAATTCAACTGGTTTAAATCATATTTTCTTACAATATCCTCACGTAATGTCTCTAAAAGGAGATTCTATGTGACATGAGGTCTACTGATGGGTGTATCATCTTCTGAATTAGGATAGTAAAACCCAAAAACTAAAAAATCTGGGTCTTCGGCCAAGTGTTCAATCTCATGAGCTACTGAAACAGTACAATGTCTGATGGGATGCTCCCCCTCAATCTGTGTATTCACATGAACATGTATATCAATAATAGCTTGAACAGGAAGGTCTTCCTCAGAATAATCATCCACAACCATTTTCATTCACCAACAAGAGGCTCATTAGGAATAATTGCATGTTCTTCCATCACAACCAAAATAGCCTTTGCAGGTAGAGTAGAATTCCCAAATTATGTTCTTAAGATCAATATAATCACATCTGAACTATCAGAAACAGGTTCACTAAATTCATATTCTTCATCCTCATTATCTGGAGAAGGTTGGTATTCCTCATCAATAGGGGCTTCATCATTTCTTACTTCCAACACTCTTTCCTTTCCAGATGATACAACATCAGCAACTAGACTTGGAGGCAATTATGGATCCCATCCATTACCAATAGAGGTATCCTCCTCATCAGTGTGATCAGTATATTGAGGTTCCACTTCATCAGGTCCTAGACCTAGATCACTTCTGTCTCATGGCCTATTGGGATGGTCAACAGGATTGCCCTTATCATACACCTTCTCATCATTAATAACCCATTCTCTAAACCATGGGTTCTAGCTAATCTTCATATATTTACAGATTGTGCTTGTGATGCGAAAACTGTTTCTCACAACTACTGTCTCATCCTGAGACTCAGCTACTCCTTTCACCTTGATCATTACATAAAACATATTTGCAATGAATAATTCATTGGATTTTGACCTAGGCCTAACCATATCCACAATATGGATCATCAAAAGCCTACACATATTTACCTTGACACCATGCATTAGGAACTGTAAAAAATAAATTTCTTGGTATCTTAGATTTGAAATGTCCACTCTTCGTGGACATAGCACATGTTGGATATATTTGAATAACATCCAGTTTTCTCCATCCATTTCAATAGCCACAACCTTTTATTGGTTTCTATTACCGGTGAGCTCTTCCAAAGATTCCTCATAGTCAAAAATTTCACTGGTAAGAGATATTTTCTTAGAGGTATACCTGAATTCACCCTCAAGTGTGACTTTGAGATATTCATCCCATTCATGAGAAGGAAAAGAAATTTCCTTGCCATTCCCTAATGAATCCATTCTGTTTTCTTCCTTAGATTTCTCAAATAAAACAAATGCATAAAAATCATAACCCAATTCGGACAATGAGTTTCATTATTTTTTGAAAAACAATCAAGCCATCCCTGTTCCTCCAATACTCATAGAATCAATGACATGATAGGCAAGATCCATTCTTCATTGAGTTCCTTTTCGATTACTACTTCTCTATTATGAAAATGCGTGTTCACTGCTCGCTTCCCTATCCTTGTTCTACCATCACTAACACTATATTTAGGTCATGTTTTCTTCTTCTCCGCACTTGGCGCATGACTATCATTGCTGACTATTGGGTGTATGTTCCTTCCAACTCCAATCAAAGAACTTAGGGTTATGCGTAATGCGGTGGTTCCAGAATTGAGGATTGAAGAGTGGAGAGATTTTGATGGATTGAAATGTGACTAAGGCATAGTTTTTATCATTATGGAATCAAAATGTAATAAAAATAATTATACTGAAAACAATAAGAGTTTCAACTAAAGAACAAAAAAATCAGACAACACATGACATATCAGTGACAATTACCGGTGAGAACCCCGACAGTGTGGTGTATCTATCAGTGAAGTTTTCTAGTAGTGATGATTTCTAATGGTGAGGTTTCATAGTGGTGAGGATTTACAATAGTGATGATTCTAATGCCGATGATTTATAATGGTGAGTATTTCTAATGGTGATGATTTCTAACGGTGAGGATTTGTAACTGTGAGGTTTTCTAACAGTGGGGATTTCTAACGGTGAGGAATTCTAATGTTGAGGATTTCTAAACATGAGTATTTCTTACAATGAGGGTTTTGGATAAAAGTGAGGATTTTTCTAACGATGAAGAGTAGGCTAATAGTGAGGATTTGTCTAAGAGTGAGGATTTGGCTAACAGTGAGGATTTGGCTAACAGTGAGGATTTGGCTAATGGTGAGGATTTGGTTCTACAAAGTCTATCATTCCAAACTCAGGACTAATGTACCTTAACCTATCTGATCTTAATGTCTTGGTGAATAAGTCAGCTAATTGATGTTTAATACCTATAAATTCAAGAGTAATATCACCAATTTGGTAATGATCAACAAAAAGTGGCGCCTTACATCAATGTGGTTTATCCTAGAGTGAGATATAGGACTCTTAGAGATATTGATCACACTAGTGTTATCTCAGTTTATAGATACATGTTTAAACTGATATCCACAGTCAAATAATGTATGTTTCCTCTATAGAATTTGTGCACAAAAACTACCAGTAGCAATATATTCTCCTTCAACAATAGACAATGCAACAGAATTCTGTTTTTTACTACACCATGATATTTGGGACTTAACTAGAAAATGACATGTTCCAGAAGTGGTTTTTCTATCTAACCTGAAACTAGCTAATTTAGTATCTAAATAACTTATTAAATCCAATGATTGTCCTTTTGGATAAAATAATACCATGTTAGTAGTATGTTTAAGATATTTAAAAATTCTGTTAATAGAAATCAAGTGTGACTCTTTTGGATTGGCTTGAAATATTCCACACAAACACACACTAAATATAATATCAGGTCGACTTGTAGTATGATAGAGAAGACTCTCTATCATACCTCTGCAGTTGGTTTGATCCACACGTTTTCCATCTTCATCAGCATCCAACTTACAATTAGTACTCCTAGGTTTATTATATTCCTTAATTTTATCCAAACCAAAACGTTTTAAATGAATCTTTGTATATTTATCTTGATTCAAGACAATACCAATTTCATTTTAAAAAACATGAAATCAAAGAAAGTATTTGAGTTATCCAATTAAACTCATTTCAAATTTATTTTTCATACTTTTTGAAAAATCAATACACAAAGCATTTTTAGAAGATCCAAAAATAATATCATCAACAAAGAATTGTACTATTAAAACATATTTGGAAATTATTTTAATAACAAGAGTTGGATCAACAAGCCCTTTATAAAAACATTTTAAAATAAAAAAACTACGAAGTCTATCATACCAAGCTCGTGGGGCTTGTTTTAAACCATATAGAGTTGTATAAAGCTTAAAAACTCGATTTTGTAAATGAGGATTAGTAAATCCACATGGTTGTTCGACAAAAAATATCTTCGAATATTAAACCATTTAAAAAAGAACTTTTCACATCTATTTGATATAACATGAAATTCAGATGAATAACATAGGAAAGTAGAATCCTAATAGCTTCTAATCTATCCACAGGTGAAAAAGAATTCTTCATAATCTATTCCTTCTTCTTGACTATATCCTTGTGAAACTAGTCTTTCATTGTTCCTAACTATATTTGTAGGCTCATCAAATTTATTCCTAACAACCCATTTAGTGCCTATGGTCAAAGTGTCCTTATGTATTTCAACTAATTCCCAGACTTTGTTTCATTCAAATTGATTTAATTCTTCTTGCATAGCCCTTACCCAAAATTCATCATTGATTGCTTCATTGATATTTTTAGGTTTTAATAGTGAGTGAAAGGCTTGATGTTCAACCTAGTTTCTTAGATAAGCTCTTGTCTGAGTCCCTCTATCATGATTACCTATAACAGTATCTAAAGGATGATTCTTTAGAATCCTAGTTGATATGGAAAAGGTAGGAATAGAAAATTAAGTTTCTTCTATAGGTTAGGGTTTATAAGAAACAAATTCTAGAATATTTATAGAACTAGTTGTCTTTACAATAGGTTCACTGAAATTATCACTAAGGTTCAGAAAAGAAAAATCATCTTCATTATTTTCAAGATAAGTTTTATGTTCATTAGGATCAGTTTCATAAAATTTGATGTGAAGAGATTCTTCTACACATTTGTTTCTTTTAATTAAAACTCTATAGGCTTTTCTAGATAATGAATAACCTAGAATGATTCATTCATCACTATTGGATGCAAACTTATCAGGATTGTCTTTAGAATTTAGAATAATGACTTTTCAACCAAAAACTCTAAAGTAACTAACTTTAGGTTTTCTATTATTCCATTATTCATAGGGTGTCTTTTTAAGAACATGTCTAATCAAGACTCTATTTATAATATAACAGGCTGTATTGATAGCTTCAACCCAAAAATAAATAGGTATGTCATATTCATTTAGAATAGTTCATACAATTTCATGAAGTGTTCTATTTCTTCTTTCAACTACACCATTCTGTTGATGTGTCCTAGGGGCAGAGAAATTATGATTGTATCCATTATTTGAGCAGTATGATTCAAATTCATGATTTTTAAACTCACGACTATGATCACTTCTCAAGGATTTAATCTTATTTCCACTGCGGTTTTCTACAGACTTGAAGTATTTCATAATGTAATAAGAAGACTCACTTTTGTGAGCTAGAAAATATACCCATGTATATCTTGAAATGTCATCTACAAGGACATAGACATAGTGCTTCCCATTTAAACTAGAAACACTTGATGGACCAAATAAATATATTTGAACCAAATCAAGAGATTGATAAGTTGAAACTTATTTCATTTATTTAAAAGAATATTTTTGTTGCTTTCCCTTTTGACAGGGATTACAAACATTGTCAGCTGGGAATTCAAGTTTTGGTTGGACTCTAAACAAATTCTACCTAGTCAATTTTCTGAGTGAATATATATTTCCATGTCCTAATCTTCTATACCCAAGTCATGATTCTTTATGAAAAGCATTTAAATAGCTAACACTTTGTTTGTCTAAAGAATTTAAATCTATAGTATATATATTTTCATTTCGCAAGGCAAAAAACATGAAAACATTTTTAGAATTAAAATCACTACAATAGTCATTTTTAATCATAACATTGAATAATCATTATAAAACTGATAAATTCTTAATAGTTTTATTTTAATCCATCAAAAAATAATAAATAATAAATTAAAATTGAATCAGTGATACCAATTTGTCCTAAGACAATGATTTTTTCCATTTGAGTTATCACCAAAGGTGACATGTCCTCCATCATCTTTGACTATTCTTTTAAAAAATGAGTAATCTCCAGTCATATTCCTTGAACATTCACTGCCCATGTACCATGCCATCATATAGGAAGTTTTTAAGAAGGTTTCCTACAACAAATGTTTAGAAAGAATATGATTTTGGTACCCAGATTTTCTTGGGTCCAGACAGGTTAGAGAGAAAAAATTCTGGTACCCATATTTGTCTAATTGTTTTCATATAATCAATACATTCAAATAACTTTGAAATATAATATTTTTTTTATATTTAACATTGTGAATATTTGGTCGAGACATAAGAATTTCCAAAAATGGAACTAGCAGCAAACTGTCCAGTTTTTGTTATAAATCTATTTTTTGCGATCTATCTCTGTCCAGGTTGGTATCATAAACCAGTAGTGTACTTTGGTTCTACTAGTTTTCCAAGCAATTGAGTTAGTGTATTCTTTCCCTAAGTAAATTTTTCCAAATCATTACTGAGTTTCCCATTAGACAGTTTCGGTTCGGTATTTTCTTTTAACAATTGAGCATTCATTTCCTTTTCTACTAATAGTGCATATTTGATAGTGCTAGTTATTTCATACTGCTTCTTTAAGGCTTTATACATGTCTTTCATCTCATTTTAAGTATCTTCTAACATGAGTTTTTACACAGGCAAACCCATAATGTCACAAGATTCTTTAATTGAAACTGATGTGCCTCTCCATCTGTATGGTAGAAATGTAAATATCCTCATGATTTGGTCTTTTGCAGGAACTACATTTCCATGAGAGCTCATTGTATTTACAATTTCGTGGAACCTGAGATACATGTCAGAAATTGGTTCATCAGGATTAAATTTAAAATTATCGTAGTTAGCAGTGTAGGTATTCAGTCTCATTTCCCTAAAATTGGTTGTTCCCTCATGGGAAATATCCAATGTATCCCAGATTTCATAAGCAGTTTTACAATGGGATATTCGATTAAATTCATTATCTCCTAGAGCACAATACAGAACATTCATTGCTTGACAATTATAATTGTAAGAAACATTAGTATGTTCATCAAATGTAATTGTAACATCCTAGGTAAATAAAGAATAATACATTTTCATATTTATTAATATTTTTGAATTAAATATTAATTTTATTTTAAAGGGGTTGCTATGTTCGATAGCATACCCGATACGCATCAACGAGTTTCTTTGAAATCATACGTTGCACGCTAATAATATAATAATATTATTTCAAATGGTAGTTAACACGTAGCCATTGTATTGGTAGGAATGAATAGAAATAACTTAAATATGAATATATATGTTTGTTAAATGTTTCTACATTTATCCAATAAAAGATAAAGGCATAAAATAAGAACGGAATTCAATTTTAAGTATAAATACTCTAATATTCACTAAAAGGTCAATTTATCGCCTTTTGATGGCGAACCCTCAATAAATATAGTATTGGTCAATCTTATAAATTCTAGTGGACCAAATAAAATCTTTCATTAGAATTGGGACATCAAAATCTACTTTGTGTATGTTTTTTTTTCAGATAAAGTACATTTTTAATGAATAAGTGAAAAATGTTGTATTTTAATTCAAAACATCTTTTTAGTATAATTTATTTATATGATTAGATTATCTATAAAATTGGTTTTAAAGTTAAACTATAATATATTTTTACCATTTGATCCAATGGTGGACTTTGGAATTAATTTCACATTGAATCTGGACATTAACAAATGTCAATATTTTCATATATATTGTTTCTTAAAAACACACTATTTGTTTTGACAACAGGAGTTAATTATTAAATTAATTAATTCTACTTATATGCTTTGAATTAGGTAAAATAAACATCATTTTTGAATTCGGAATATTGAATATAGCTTAGAGTGAATGTTTTGTAATTTTCGGAAAAACTTCAATTTTGGATGAATACTGAAACCACTAAGTAGTAGTCAAGCAAACTGATTTTTCATTTAAATGAAATTTTACCACATATGTGTATTGAATTTTGAAAATCCGACATACATGGTTTTCATTAATATGTAAAATGTGGTTCAATGGGATGGAAATAATTTTTTGGTGAATAATAAATTTTTTTCATTAATCGCGATTAGAGATAATTAGTGTAATTTAAGGTAAAAATAAAGTTATAATAATATGAAATCACCATTACAGTTGTCTTAACCCTATTGGATGAGTCATGTCTGACCAAGACAACCCATGGGTCAATTTAGGAGACCCCATGGAGCCACTTTGGTGTGATAATGACATTAATGCCTTTTTTAAAGTAAAAGTAAAAATGACACTAACATAAATTGTTTTACTAAAAAAAAATTAGATGGGGTTATAAAAGTCATAATTTTTACTATAAATACTCTTTAGAAATCTAAAAAAATTTCCTACATCATGATAATTTTTTTATAATTTTTAGACATAAATAAATTAATTTATTTATGACATCATGATAATGCAACGATTACCCCATTAATGAACGATTTAAATAAAATGAAATGATAATTTAAAATCTAAGACCTACACCTGTCCAAAAACTATTGGATGGGTATATTTCGAACCCTTATAATCTTATCCTCGAGATATATTAATGTGGGACCTTTAAAATCAGAAACAATTTTTAAAATAAAGTAATAGTTTCATGATTTCCAAAAGTTCCCCTCCTCTCCTCTTATAAAAGGCCCCCACCTCTACCTCTTTATCCACGCATCTAAAGCATTTGGCTCTGCCAACCTCTGCTCCTTTTAACTCTCCACATCCCACTACTCATCCTAGAAGCCTCACTTTTGGCAGAATTCTTCCCAAGGAAGCCTTTGGCTCAAATCAAAAAGAGTTACCCTTTTTAAAGGTAATGCTTTCTCTTATGTTCACTTGATTTATTTTGCTTCTCCAACCCCCTAAACTCTTTTTATTCATTTATTTTGTTACAAAACCAGTATCTTAAAATATACTAGGATGTTTTTATAAGAAGTTTTCGAGCTACAATTACACACACCAACATCAAATGGTTAAAGAACATACTTTTTCCGTGGATGACAAAATTCTGCCTCACGAAACGATGATTGTTCAATGTTCATCTAACACCTTCAAAGGGGGATATTATGATGTAACTATGTTTATATATCATATATAATATGTTTATGCTTTCCTGAATCTTCATTATTTTTCCTTTATCGCATACCTTTATGGTTTCCATAATGGGTAAACACGATATCTTCATTTTAGGAATTGCGGACTACCGCCCCCTGAAAGTGATTTGATTCGTTAACACCATAAGTGGGATGTATAAATAATAAAGTTAATAATATTATATATGATATTATAATAGAAATATAATATACCATTATATAATCATGATTCCATTCCATAAAATATGAAATAGAAATGAAAGTAGCGTTCATGCGTACGTACGACTTACCGTATCCATGAATGGTGCATTTCATTTCTTACCTCTAAATGTTATGAAATATTATAAATACATGTATATGCTAGATATATATGATATATATGATATCCAAATCATGTATATAATTCTATATATAATGAATCTTTGACAAAATGAACAACATCTAAGTGTAAGAAGTCAATTTTTGACATAAGAACCAAATATCGACAAAGTGAACATGATTAACATAAATGATTACATGGTGTTCAGAACATGGTAATAAGTGATATAAAAGGAATAATGAACCTGCAAAAGTTTCTTAAGCAAGTTGAAAATTAACTCAAGTTTATTATTCAGAAGATTAAATAACAATCGTTTAATGTCGGATACGAGGTATGAGACTTCATCTCAATCTCCTTTCAATGAGGCATATTTTGTTTTATACACAACTTTCATTTATATGGTGTATAAAACCCTTTTACTTTTACATTTATTCAAAAGGAATATTTTTTATACGAAGCGTTTTACAAAATGACAAAAGGGAATGTTTTTTGTTGTACGTATGCGGCGCCAACAACTTTTCCACCGCTGTGACCATTATTTGAGTTTCGGCTTCCTCTACAAGCCATAACATTTTTTAAAATGAAAATTAAATACCCTGTTATAACTTTCATTTATTTTGGTATTGAAAATGGTATTGAAAATGTTTTTATTATATCAATGTGTTTTATTGATATATAGTGATTGAAATGTGGAAAAGATGTGTTTCCTTTATGAATTTTTTATGTGATACGATCATTTTATGGTTCATGGGCATTCTTTATGAAGACAGGTGGTTCCGTGATAAACTAAGGGCGGGTGAGCCCGATATAGCTCTCCAATTTATTGGGTAATGCGAATGAGTTAAACATTAAGGTTTCTCGGAATAGATTTAAGGGAATATACTGTGATGGGTATTCCAAACATAACCAAGAGGGTTACTCCCTACGTAAAAATGTTATGAATGCCTCAAGTTACCATTTTGTCCTATTATTTCTATGAGTCATTCATTAAACTTATGATTTCATTTGGTATGTTAAAGTGATTATGTTTGAGTAAAGTATGTTTTCATACATGGACAACTATTTTTCATTTTGTACTTTTACATCCCTTACTGATCTATTTATGCTATCCCATGTTTTTGAAATGTTTTTCACAGGTCAAGGGAAAGGTATATGATGTGATGATAGTGTCAAGGAAGTGTTAAGAAAGAATCCATGTTTTATTTTAGATGTGTTTCTGTTGTTGGGAGAATTAAGTTCTATCTTTTATGTAAAAAACTTGTTTAAAAGTGGAACATGATGCATGCTTTATGATCTAATTCTCTAAAACTCTATACCTGAAGATATCCTCAATGTATATTCTTGAAGTATCTCAAGATTAAGTAATGTTTAAGGTTGGGGCCTTATAGTTGGTATTAGAGGCCAGTTTAGACAACTTTAGGAGTTAGAAAAAAAAGTTAAATTGTGTGTCCCTAAATTAATTTATGGTATGATTGAAATGATATAGCATTTAACGATTACCATGTTGCTTAATCTAAGATATGTCTGTGCTAAGAGTGTTTTTTCGTAAAAGAAACAGAGCCGCTTTTCTGGGAAGGCATACAGAGGAGAATGACCTTCCGAATCATCAACCAGAGATGGTCAGAATCAAAATTGAGCAGTTTACTATAGTGATGGATCAGTTGAATCAGGTGATAAATGGTGGTTGAGTTTATTGATAATATTTTGTTGTTTTCTATGAGAAAATAGATGCATTAAAGTCATTTAAGGGTTATCTTTCAAACCTTAAAAGAAATGAAATTGTATGTGTAATTCAGCAAGTGTGAGTTTTGGTTGCAACAAATTTCTTTCCTTGGTCACATTTTTTTAATGATGGGATAACTTTTGATCCTCAAAAAACAAAAGTTGTTGAAGAATGGAAAAGACCCACAAATGTAACTGAGATTTGTAGTTTTCAGGGTTGGCGGGTTATTAGTGAAGGATTGTTGAACATTTTTCATGGTTATCTAGTCCAATGACTAGGCTAACTCGAAAGGGTGTTAAATTAATCTGGACAAAAATTGTGATGATTGTTTTCAAGAATTGAAAAGAAGATTTGTGAATGCTCCGATTTTGTCACTACCATCTAGAAATGGTGAGTTTGTTATCTATAGTGATGCTTCATTGAAAGGACTAGTTTGTGTCCTGATGCAGAATGATCAGGTAATTTCTTATTCTTCCCATAAGTTGAAAACTCATGAGGTAAATTACCGCACACAAGATTTGGAATTAGCTATTGTTGTTTTCACTTTAAAAATTTATAGGCATCATTTGTATGGAGTAACGTGTGAAATATATACGGATCACAAAAATTTGAAGTATATATTTACTCAGAAGGAACTAAACATGAGATAGAAGAGATGGTCAGAATTAATCAAGGATTATGATTTCACGATCCCTTACCATCCAAGAAAAGCCAATAAAGTGGCTGATGATTTGAGATGAAAAAGTAATGCTTCATTATCCATGTAGTGTTTGCAATGTGATCCTTTGGTTAAGGATCTGATGAACTTTGGCATAGATGTTTTTGGTGTAGGATGTTCTTCTGTTTTGTTTCAGGTGTCAGTGAGATCATCACTATCGGACAGAATTTAGCTGGCACAAAAGCAAGACAGTGAGTTGCAGAAAAAGGTAGATCTTGTTCAGAAGGGAACGTTTCCTGAATTCAACATTGATAATGATTGTGTTTTGAGATTTGGGAAGAGATTTTGTGTGCCTTGTGATTCACAGTTTTAGAATGAGTAGTTATGTGAGGCTCATAGTTCCCCGGTTTCAGTTCATCCTGGCAGTACTAAGATGTATAGAGATCTGCAGGAGTATTACTGGTGGGATGGAATGAAAAGAGATATTGCTGATTTTACTGTGAAGTGTTTGACTTGTTAGAAGGATAAAGCAGAGCGGCAGTTACTGAAAGGGATGCTTCATCCATTACCGGTGCCAGAGTGGAAATGAGAAAATGTATCCATAGACACCGTTGTGGGTTTCACAAAGACATCTCAAGGTAATAAAGCAATTGGGGTCATTGTTGATCGATTGACTAAATCTGCTCATTTCCTTCCTATTCGAGATACATTCTCTCTTGATCAAATTTCTCGTTTGTATCTTAAAGAGATAGTCAGGTTGCATGGAGTTCCCCTCTCCGTTGTATCCGATCGTGATCCTACATTCACTTCTAACTTTTCGAAGGGCCTTCAGAAGTCTTTGGGTACTGAATTAAATTTTAATACAACTTTTCTTCATCAGTCAGATGGGCAGTCAGAATGAATGATTCAGACTTTGGAGGATATGCTACGTGCTTGTTCAATGGTTTACCAGGGAAGTTAGGACCAACATATTTCTTTGGTTGAATTTTCTTATAACAACAGTTTTCATTCCAGTATACAGATGGCTCCATTTGAGGCATTA
Source organism: Viscum album (assembly GCA_963277665.1). Taxonomy (NCBI): domain Eukaryota; kingdom Viridiplantae; phylum Streptophyta; class Magnoliopsida; order Santalales; family Viscaceae; genus Viscum; species Viscum album. The sequence continues at coordinate 986,946,795 of OY728139.1, read as the reverse complement.
TATGGCAAACGGTGTCGAACTCCAGCTTTTTGGGATGAATTAGGGGAAAGGAAGCTGATGGGACTAGAATTGGTAGAAGAGATGCCAGAAAAAGTTCGGTTGATTCAGAAACACATGAGAACTGCTCGGAGTAGGCAGAAAAGTTTTTCAGACAACAGGAGGAAGAATCTATCTTTTGATGTAGGTGATCATGTCTTCTTTAATGTTTCACCATGGAAAAGTGTTATGCGATTTGGTAAGAAAGGAATGTTGAGTCCAAGGTTCATTGGACTGTATGAAATTCTGGAGAGATTTGGACCAGTTGCATACCGAGAGGCGTTACCTCCGAGTTTATCTTAGGCACACAATGTTTTTCATGTTTCAATGTTATGAAAGTACATGCCAGATCCATCTCATGTTCCGAGCCCATAGGTAGTCCAGTTAGAAGAGAATCTCTCTTATGAAGAGCAACTTGTGTAGATTCTTGAATGAAGAGAACACGTTCTGCGAAATAAGGTAATTTATCAGTTGAAGGTTTTATGGAAAAAACCATATGGTTGAAGAGGTTACATGGGAATCTGTAAATGCTACGAGGGATAAAAACCCCCACTTATATTGATAAATGAATAAAATTTCGAGGACGCAATTCCCAAAAGGGGGAAGCATGTAACATCCCCGGTAAATAAAGAATAATACATTATCATATTTATTAATTTTTTTGAATTAAATATTAATTTTATTTTGAAGGGGTTTCTATGTTCGATAGAGTAACTTATACGCAACAACGAGTTTCTTTGAAATCTTACGTTGCACACTAATAATATAATAATATTATTTCAAATGGTAGTTAACACGTAGTTGTTGTATTGGCAAGAGTGAATATAAATAACTAAAATATGAATATATATGTTTGTTAAATGTTTCTACATTTATCCAATAAAAGATAAAGGCTTAAAATAAGATAGGAATTCAATTTTAAGCATAAATACTCTAATATTCACTAAAAGGTTGATTTATCGCCTTTTGAGGGCGAACCCTCTTTAAATATTGTTTTTCTCACTCTTATAAATTCTAGTGGACCAAATAAAATCCTTCTCTATAATTTGGAGATCAAAATCTACATTGTGTATGTTTTTGTTATTTTTTTCCGATAATGTTCATTTTTAATGAATAAGTGAAAAATGTTTTATTTTAATTTAAATCCTCTTTTTAATCTTATTTATTTTTTTGAATAGATTTTCTTTTGAATTGGTTTTAAAGTTAAACTATAATATTTTTTTACCATTTGATCCAATGTTGGACTTTGGAATTAATTTCACTTTGAATTTGGATATAAACAAATGTCCATCTTTTGATATATGTTGTTTCTTAGAAAAAAGCTATTTATTTTGACAACCGGAGCTAATTATTAAATTAATTTATTCTAATTATATGCTTTGATTTAGGTAAAATAATCAACATTTTTGAATACGGAATATAGAATATATCTTAGAGTGAATTTTTGTTAATTCTCTAAAAAACATCAATTTTTGGTGAATAGTGAAACCACTAAGTGGTAGTCAAGCAAGGTGATTTTTCATTTAAATGAAATTTTACCACTTATGAGTATTTAATTTCAATAATCTGACATACATGGTTTTCATTTGTATGTAAAATGTGGTTCAATGGGATGAAAATAATTTTTTGGTGAAAAGTAACTTTTTTTCATTAATTGCGATTAGAGGTTATTACTGTAATTTAAGGTAAAAATAATGTTATAATAATTTGAAATCACCTTGACACTTGTCCTACCACTATTGGATGAGTCAAGTCCGACCACGATAACCCATGGGTCAATTTACAGGGACCCCATGGAGCCACATGGGTGAAATAATGACATTAATGCCTTTTTTAAAGGAAAAGTAAAAATGACGCTAACATAAATTGTTTTACTAAAACAATTTTTTGATGGGGTTATACAAGTCATATTTTTGATAATAAATACTTTTTATAAATATAAATATATTTCAAACATCAAGATATTTTTTTTCTAATTTTTAGACATTAAATAAATTAATTTATTTATGACATCATGATAATGCAATGATTACCTCATTAATGAACGATTTAAATAAAATTAAATGATAATATTAAATCTAAGACCTACACTTGTCCAAAAACAATTGTATGTGTATATTTCGAACCCTTATCATCTTATCCTTGAGATATATCAATGTGGGAACTTTAAAATCTGAAACACTTTTGAAAATAAATTAATAATTTAAGGATTTCCAAAAGTGCCTATCCTATCCTCTTATAAAAATCCCCCACCTCTACCTCTTTATACACACTTCTCAAGCCTTTGGATCAGCCAAAATCTTCTCATTTTATCTCTCCAAATCCGTCTCCTAATCCTAGAAGCCTAACTTTGGGCAGAATCCTTCCCAAGGAAGCCTTTGTCTCAAATAAAAAAGAGTTACCCTTTTTAATGGTAATGCTTTCTCTTTTGTTCATTAGTTTTATTTTGCTTCTCCAACCCCGTAAACTCTTTTTATTCATTTCTATTGTAACAAAAACAGTATATTCAATATACTAATATTTTTTTATAAGAAGTATTCTAGCTACACTTACACACACCTACGTCTAATGGTTAACAAACATACAGTTTCTGTGGATGGCGAAATTCTGCCACACGAAACGACGATTGTTCAATGTTCATCTAACACCATCAAAGGTGGCCATTATGATGACACTATGATTAGATATGATATATAATATTTTTATATAATAATTTTAGTCTTTCCTTATGCTTCTCTATTTTTCATTTATGGCATACCTTTATGGTTTCCAAAATGGATAAACACGATATCATTATTTTAGGAAGTGCGGACTACCGCCCCATGAAAGTGATTTGATTCATTAACACCATATGTGCGTTGTATAAAGGATAAATATAATAATATTATATATGATATTATACTGGAATTATAATATACCTTTATATCATCATGATTCCATTCCATAAAATATGAAATATAAATGAAAGTAGTGTTCATGCGTACGTACGGCTTACCGTCTCAATGAACGGTGCATTTCATTTCTTACCTCTAAATGTTATTTACAATTATAAATACATGTATATGCTGGATATATATGATATATATGATATCCAAATCATAAATATAATTCTGGATATAATGAATCATTTACAAAATGAACAATTTGTAAGTGTAAGAAGTCCATTTTTGACTTAAGAACCAAATATCGACAAAGTGAACATGATTTACTTAAATGATCACATGGTGTTCATAACATGGTAATAATTGATTTAAAAGGAATAATTTACGTTAAAAAGGTTCTTAAGAAAGTATAAAATTAACTCAAGTTTATTATTTAGGATATTAATGAATGATCGTTTCATGTTGGATACGAGGTATGGGATTTCGTCTCAATCTCCTTTCATTGAGGAATATATTTATTTATACACAACTTTATTTTATATGGTATATAAACCCCATTTACATTTATATTTATTCAAAAGGAATCTTTTTTATATGAATCATTTTACAAAACAAAAAAAGGGAATGTTTTTTGTCGTACGTATGCGACGACAATGACTTCTCCGCAGCCATGACCATTATTTGATTTTCGGCTTCCTCTACAAGACATAACTTTTTTTTAAATGAAAATTAAATACCATGTTTTACTTTTATTTTATTTTGGTATTGAGAATGGTTATGATAATTTTTTTCTTATATCAATGTGTTCTATTGATATAATGTGATTGAAATGTTTAAGGCTTGTGTTTCCTTTATGCATGTTTTTTGTGATAAGTTCAGGTTATGGTTCTTGGGCATTGTTTATGAAGACGGGTGGTTCCATGATAAACTAAGGGCGGGTGAGCCCGATATAGCTCTCCAATGCATTGGGTAACGCGAAGGAGTTAAATGTTAAGGTTTCTCCGAAAAGATTTAATGGAATATACTGTGATGGGTTTTGCAAACGTAACCATGAGGGTTACATCCTACATAAGAAGGTTATGAATGCCTCAAGTTACCTTTATGTCTTATGATTTATATGAGTTATTCACTAAACTTATTATTTCATGAGGTATTTTATAGTGATTATGTTTGAGTAAAGTATGTTTTCCTACATGGACTAATGTTTTTCATTTTTTACTTTTATATCCCTTACTGAGCTATTTCTGCTCATCCCGTGTTTTTGAAATGTTTTTCACGGGTCAAGGGAAAGGTACATGATGTGATGATAGTGTCAAGGAAGTGTCAAGAAAGAATCCATGTTTTATTTTAGATGTGTTTCCGTTGTTGGGAGAATTATGTACTTTCTATTATATAACCACCGTGTTTAAAAGTGGTATGTGATGCATGCTTTATGATCTAATTCTCTAAAACTCTAAACCTGAAAAGATCATCGATGTGTATTCTTGAAGTATCTTAAGATTAAGTAATGTTTAATGTTGGGGCTTTATAGTAATTCTTTTAGTTTTTGTAATATTATACCGAGTCTCTATAGCAGTCCATATATCAAATCCCATACTTTCTAAATGAATTTTGATTTTTAGTTTCCATTGGGCATAATTAACACAATTAAGGAAAGGTGGAATGTTGGTAGCTAAACCTTCTACTATAATATCCCTACCTATATTTTAGAAAATATATTAAATGAGATAAAATTTAGAACTAAAAGAAATTTAAGATTTTTAAGATACAACTAAAATCATAATTGAAAAACAAAGCGTTTTGAAATCCTTAATTAATAACAATCCTCTAATACCAAATGTTGGTCAGAGTGGACACTCAAGAGGGGGGTTGGGGGGGGGTGGCGGTGAACTGAGTGCCAATTAAAATTTCTATTTAAAAGAGTTTTATTAAAATCCCAAAATTTAAATAAAAAGCTAATCTATAATGAATTTGTAATACAGTAAATGTTCAGTTAGGTTCTCAAGATATTGATTAGTTCTCAATTAATATAATCTAAAGATTAGATTATCTTTTGAAACAAACCTACTGGGTTACAATAAATACAAACACATGATAGTTTAACTATCATAGTATCTTTAAAATAGATTTGTATTTAAAATACTTAGACGCTGAATATTCAATAAAGTTTTAACAAAATTAATCAAGCACATCAGTTTTATCCAAGTGGTTCAGTCTATTGCTGAGACTTAGTCCTCTCAAATGTTTTTATATAAAACATTGATCCTCACCATGGATCAGTGTTTACAATAGTACATAGACTATCTAGGTCCTCAGACCTATACCACAGTTCTATGTGGGAAATCAAAAATAACAACAGCTCACAGGCTGTCCAGGTCACACATCACCTATACCACTATCCACAGAGGGATACAAGAGTTTAATGGAATTAATGATTGTGGATTTAGAATTCCCGAAGATCAGAACATGATATAAGGTATGTTTAAAATACAGAACAAACACACTACTCAAAATGTAAATAAATGAAACACAATTTAGCTAATTAAGTATAGAAGAGTTTCGAATTCTCTATGTGTTTTGAGTGAAGATATGGACTCCTTGGATTGAATATAGATGAACCTCTGATTCCATCTTTGTTTTTTGTCAAGAAAAACAGTGTGTCGTTTCTGTATTTGACTTCATGGTCCATGATAATCAGCCTAATATGCTTGAGTGTGGGTGAAATTGTTGGAGGCACTTTACACCATTAATGTTTAGGTTCTACAGATTTAGTATGTATTATTCCTTCTTCTTCTATGCATGTAATTCCTTTTGTATCTTCAGAAGATAGTTCGTATATGCCTCGAAGGACTGATTGACCGACTTTTTCTTTTATGGTTTTTTCGAGGTTCACTTTAATATATATATATCCTCAGCTTCGATAATGGGAATGATTACTTTTTTACAGGTACATGGTACGGTTCCATGAAATTCAATAGACATTAATTAATTAAATTCAGTTGCATTAAGTGAACCAAATATGATTGTTTTTAATAAACAAACATAATTATGGATTAGAGATATAGTGACTGGTTTTGATCAGTATCTCCAAGTATCATTGAGCTTGTATCGGTGGACTTGAGTCAGTAGTTCTGTATTGGTGGCTGTTGATCTTTGTAACAGTATACTATGTATCGGTGACACTGACTCTGTATCAGTATCTCCTCTTATCTTTATCTCTTCTATATAAGTAGAAATGTATCAGTGGCTCTCTCTGTTTATCAGTGGCTCTATCTATATCAGAAGACATCATATCAGTAAGTCTGTATATTTGTATCGGTAGCTGTGTGTCTGTCTGAATCAGTTTCTCTTGATTATAACACTATATTCTGTCTATGAGTGATCTTCTCATATCGGTAGACTATGTAACAATAGTTGTTTCAGTGACTTAAAACATAATATTTTTTTTGTTTTATGGAAATCTTATCTATAGTGAGTTAGTATTATTTCAAAACTTGTATAAACATAGATAAACATTGATTAACATATTCAGATGATTATTTTGATATTTTATTCAAATCAATAGAATGATGACATAATGTAAACATATATATAAGATTATGAAAACATTTTAAAACATAATTGAGATTATCTAAGCAGGTGAGGTCAACATATATTATATATTCATAAAAAATCAATTTTTGAAATAAATTATTAAACATATTTGTATATATAATATATTTACATATATATAATACATATATAAATAAAAATAATAACCATTTTATTTATAATTAATATGTATGAATATTTAAATACATATAAATACACAATTCATGTATATATGATGTCTGTATATATATATTTGTGGGTATTATCAAAAATATATATGTTTATATATATATTATAATATATGTATTTAATTAATAATATATAATATAGTTAAATAATTATAAATGTGTATAATTATATTTATAGATTCACAGATATATATAAATGTTTATATATGTATGGATTTATAAATACACACAAACATGCACACCCATAAATTTATTTATATATATTTAAATAAATATGTAAATATATTTACATATATATATGAAAAAATGTGCTGACATATATATAAATATATCAATATAATATTTAATGATATATATATATGTCATAAAATACAAATAAAAACAATAGATGTGAGTGGAAGAGTCACATGCGCATGAGAAGGATGTCTTAGGTTAGAAACCTTGCCGTGGAAAGGGAAAATGAGCAGGTGAGTTAGTTCCTAGAGCTATTAATGGGGGTGGGGTGAACTATTAATTTGGGATGGGGAGGATATATGTTTTATAGGGGGCGGTGTGGTAGAGTGCTGATAAAAGGGTGGTGGACCACCCTCCAATTTTTAGAAAAAAAATTATTTGTAAATGTTTTTTAACCTTTATCCACACATTTTTAGCACTCATAAAGGGTAGTTTTAATATCTCTAAAAAATCACTGATTATAGTTCCTTTTTTTGGATCTTTCTTTAATGATGATAAATGGAACCTTTTACCAGTTCTATTTTAGAACTGATAAAAAATACCCCCGTTTAATAGCACCTCAATTATCAATAATTTTTATTACTGTTAAAGGCTTTTTTAACACTGATTAAACCATATTTTGTCGAATTGTAAATAAATCATATGTTTTTAATCATAGACCTATATTTATGAATGAAAATAAGGTTAATGAGAGGGAAATAATTGTTATGTCTAGAATCTATGGGTGGCAAGATGGAAACCAAAATTTGAGATTTTTTTCAATCAATAAAGATTACATATTGAAAATATGATTTTCATCACAAAAATGGAGAATAATTGAGGGATCATGTGTCAAAGAAATTGGGGCTGCAATGATGGTGGGATCATTATAAACCGATGGAAATATTATGTGGGATATATGATGCATGGAATTCATGATTGGAAATGGGCCTCAGTGCTACAATGGTGGCGTCGATGATGGAAAGTGGTGAGGAAGAAGGGGAGGGATCACGACCGAGGTGGGGAGGCCAAAATCAGAGTGATGGGTGATATGTAATTATTTTTAACTATAATGACCTCCAACGATGGTTGGTTGTGTCAACGACAATAAAATCTCAACTCTATACTTGTGCATTAAGTGGTAGAAGATAAAATTAATTTGATGAATTGAAACTCCTCTAAATTATCCATCTTGATATAAATCATTATAACAATATAAAAATTTAAAATAATATTAAATTATCAAGAATTAATTATTTCAAATTTTTTATTGTTTTTAATGGCCATGGAATTCAATGGTTGGTTGGAAGTTTATCAGATGTGACAGGAAGGAAATGATTGGAATGATTTTATTCAGTCTCACTTTGGGTTATTCATTAATATTTAGAAGAATAATTTTTTATGCATTTATTTATTTTTATAAATACAAAAAATTAACATTCATTGTTTTTAATTTAACTAATTTTTGTGTTTTAAAATATATGATAGAATATTAAATATTTTCATTATATAATATTTCATATTAAAATTACAATAATTTGAAAATTTGGATTGGGAAACAATACTTCATGGGCCACTATAAGTTAACTAGTGAATAACAAAAATGGGTGAAGCGTTGAATAAAATATTTAAAGTGGTTTTTCATGAGGGGGAATAAGGGAATTAAAACCTTAAAGGAGATAACATACACTAGAGATGGAATTCCACCATAATTAGGGCCTGGTTGAATTTTTATTCTCTCTAAGATGATGAAATATGATCCTTTTCACAACATCTCACCTATATAATCAGAGACACTCATTTGGTAAAACATGTATAATGTTCTCATTTTTTTAAAACAGCTCCTGCACGGTAGATGGCCACTTCAGGAACGAATGATAATCCAACATACCCAATGAAAATAATAATCTAATAATCATTACACGGAATCTCATATATTATCAACTGTTTATTGATAGAATCCCATAGTGGATCACCCTATCTAAGCCTTTCCTCCTCCTTCCCTCTGGATGACAAGGATACAATAATTTGAGACACTTTATTTCTTCCCATTCTGAACATGAAACTCTTGGATAGCTTTAGTGTGTGGGGAGCTTCAATCTCATTAGAACAACAACATGTCTGCATGTGAAATACATTACCCTTCAATGGAGTTGTAAATGATATGTGCATCCACGTAGAAATAATTCTATATAAATCCCAAATTGTCATTTTAGAAGATCACCAAATAGACAAACTCATGTTTCTTTTCTACTCACAGATTCACCAAATGATTTGGAGACATGAAAGGGCTACCTAAAATCATCCTAGTCCACATAGTATATTATTTTATCCTTTTAAAAAATAATATTGAATTTAGATAACTAGTATATTCGGATGAACCAGTTGAGAGGAGAGGAGGATATTCATTCTAGAATGTCCAAAGGCAATGTCATCTTTGTTATTGTCAAATCAATTGAGAAATCCTCCATATAATCCCATTTCAAAATCTTCCTCATGCCCCCACATTTTAGTGTCTAAATGAACATCTTACATAAATCCATCGACTCTACTTAAGAAAAAAGGCATCATTATATTAGAAAATGATAAATCCAAGTTGAATCTCAATCAAATAATCAAAAAATTCCAAATAATCTTCTAGCCATCTTAAATTGTAGGAGAAATGTTCTCCAATTTACCAAACACTCATAACATATATTTTGAATTATCAGAATTCATTTTACACATTCTCCTCCAACTTAATATAGAATTATCTCAAATAAATATTTTTTAACATGTATTTTTTCTAAATTAATTTTTTATATAGGATATATAGATTAATAAGATGATTTACCTCATAATTTTAATATTGTTTTCCCAAATCTAATGCAATCATTCCCCCAACCTAACATGCATCAAAATATAACATCCCTATCATCCGAAGTGGGTTGGTGTCTGACCTGATGTCATAATCAGTCTAATCCGAGCCCTCATTCCCCCTTATCTAGACCAATATGTGTTAGTTTATTTAGTGTGACTGATTAAGGAAGCAGGGGAAAGGGTCATGTGGTGCATTAGCATTTGATGATTTTTAATATTTATTTCAATTATGGTAGAATATACATGATATTATTATACAGTTTTTTGTGATATTGATGTTGGGTGAGACATTGTTGTTCTTATTGACTAAATGTATTTCATCAAAAATAAACGTGTATATTTCTTTATTATGAATATTATGAAATATGTTGATGAATTTTAAAGAAATACATTAATTGTTAATGATCAATGGATGTGAGAGAAATGGTTTCCTCTTCCAGTTACCTAAGTGAGTATAATAATTTTAATATTTTAGTTCGGCATTACATTCAATGTGATGTCTTTATTCATTATGATGTTTTTTTATGGATGTTAAAATGAACCAGAATTGGCATCATATCAGCCTACTTGTATGGGTCCGTGTAGGGGTGGTCTTAATGCTACATAGAGGACCCATCGTACTTGCTCACACCCTATCCCTCTAATGTACTCCTCATCATCCACACATTTTAGTCCTCCACTAGAGCCACTGTGGTTGTTTCCACACATGACTCCTTCTTCATATTATTTAGCTTCATATTCTAAAAAAATTTATACACAATCGTTAAAAATTTCCCACATATACCATATCCATAACATATGTTGTATCCTAATCCCTTCTATCCTTATCCCAACATGTCTACACGACCTCCATTTGAACCTATTCATCTCGGATGAGAAGATTTTGTTCCATTAGCTTCAAATCTTTTCAATGAAGATTACCCAATACATTCATTTGAATAAAATAAATCTTCATAGGTTACCAATCCAAGATAACCCACATATCCATCCAAGCCAAATGCGATTTTTTAATCGGTTTATTTGTAAACTGTTCATGTAATGTAACATTTCTCTTCTCATTCAACTATGAATTAACTATTATTATTTTTGTTTTTTTGTTATTCAATGAGATATTCTAATAGGTGTTGTGGATGAACCATTATTCATGAATGATGGAATAGTAAAACATAAATTATGGTCGATTACAATGAATACAATCCAATGATAGGTCAAAATGTTTGGTAGTGTATAAGTTTTATCGAAAAATTATCAATGGACAACAATATGATTCTCGTGAATCTAGTCTCGTTCAGGAATATTGGGAATAAAATAAAATAAAAATCATGGGAAGAGATATGGGAATTTTTTTATATTAAATTGATATCTACATTATGTTTCTATTTATTTGAATTAACATGTTTTTTTCTTATTAGATTATTTTATCTAACTGTGAAGATTCTACAGTCTAATGACAGATGGGTCTTGGGATGTTGTAGAGATCATATACACATTAGTTCTATGTTGTTTGTGTTAGATTCGGTGTCCTAGAACAAACATAAATCTACATTATGATAAACTGTCTTCATTTAATTGAATTTTATTAAGCTTCATAGAACAAATTAATGGTTTATCTATGTGACATTGAATTTGAAAATCTTTAGTATTGGTTTTTTACAAAAAGGTCATACTAGTTCTCCAATATGATTAGAACCTATAAGTGTCACAAAAATATTCTTAAAATATATGTTCTATAGACCATTGATATCATTTGAGGGACACAAATTATTCAGGAAATTAGAGGGGACTTATAGAACATTGAGTAACCTTCTAACAGTGTATTACCTTATTAATAACCTCAGTAGGATATTATTAGAAAAATACCCGCCAGTAAGAAATCCACATTTATATGTTTATTTGGAAATTACTATTTTGAGATGTGTGTATTGTTCCATAGACATTAATATTATTATTACTAAAATATATAAGTCATGTACATTTATGTATTATTGAAAATCATTATGACATATGTATGCGGTGAGTTAAGATATGTTGGGTGCATCATGAGAAATTTTTCCTCAATAAATAACATAGTATAGAATCATTCCATCATCTTCATTAATGGAGGTTAATATCTGAGGGCCAATCATGATAAAGATATATTTTAAATAATTCCATGACCATGGGGTTCTGTACGAATGTTCGGTTGATAGAAATTCAAAGAAAGAGACATCGATCACATAGGGTGATAATGCGATCTTGCATCCTGCTTGATTCGAGATATCCTGATAAAGGGATTATATTACAATGTGAGAACTTGTATGAGGTATGATATCTTTACAGCGTTAACTTCATTATCTATAGGATTTTTGGTGTATTCCTAGATGTTAATCATGGACTTTATCATCCTTCTCTTAATTCCACTATTAAAGATGCCTCGAGGATGAAAAAATTATTGTATCAAAAATCTAAATCAAATAATATATTGCTATTTATTATTTAAAATGATTAATTAATTTTATTCTCACATGAAGGTTAATAATTTTTCATGTTTTCTGGATCACATATATTTTGTCACCAGTTATTCAAGAGAATATTATGTGGGCATGATATTTAATAAATATTTACTTTTTATAAACAAAATATAATATTTATTTATTTATTGGTGAATAATGTAGTGATATTTATTTATTAAATAAATAGACATTATTCACGGCCCATTGAATATTTGGTAGAATGGAAGATCGATTTTATTGGTTCGTTGAGAAATAATATATGTTGAATTTTTTTTGATTAAATGATATTTATTTTTAATTCATGACATTTTAAAATTTCATGAAATAATAATAATATAAATATTTTTATTGACATGAGGTTCTATAGGGTTAAAAAATTAATAAGGGGAACATGTGAAATTATTTATTTCTAACAACAGTGGTATATAAAAATAATTCAATTATATTTCCAGAGAGTCAATTTAATTTGTGTTTTCCATAATAACATCCAAATAGAATCATGTGAAGCCCTAGAGAGATCCCTCTCCTTGAAATTCCCCCATGAATGGAGATAAATTTTCCACCACTATATACTCTCAAATTTTTAGAGATCATGGAAAATCCTATAGATGAGATTCTAAAGGTGATCAAATGTTCATGTTGAATGATTTAGGATCATCCATGTTGGAACCAAGAGATTCCCACTACAATATTCAGGGATTTGAGGTGGACTTGTGGTTCACCGATTGTAACCTCCCTGATCCATAAGCCTCTAATATGTTGCTCTGAGCCGGTTTTCCACATGACCTCAAGAGCACCTCCCCATATAATTGAGGATAATAACTAATATAGATGTTAAAATAGGTCACATGGGGAGACTATAACCTCTTAACAAATGATTCCCATAATAGATCAAATATTAAATAATCCAAATAATAAATGACAAACCAAAACTTGCATTACCAACCATTTGTCAAACATGGTACATCAACAACTAAAAGGTGAATATTCCATGTCATTCATACAATGCAAAAAGTGATCAAAAACCAAAATAAAACTAACAGAATATTCTTGTAAAATTGATCTTGAATCCGTGTTTAAATCATCATCCATGAACTTCTGAATCCCTACTCAACACCCTAGCATATTGTTTTTTCCATTTTCCAATCTGGAAAAAATGAAATTATCTTGGGTACACAATAGAGGCCATACCAGGGTGAAATTCAATCTTAGTAGGCCACAACTACTATTGTCTATAAAATACGCAGTCTCAATAGATAGTGAAATAATTTACTAAATAAATCCAAATATAAACAAAATAAGACTCATGTTTTATTAGTTAACAATATTAATTTTAGAAACATTGATCCTTTATTCCATTCATTCCATTAATCCATTTGGATGACATAATCCAATGGTTTTGAATTTATGTCAATTTAAATCTATCCAATGATGAGAAATTATTAGACCTAAGAGAATTAGTGAATTTACATATCTCACAACCGATAAAAATTTCATTACAAATACAACACAGTCACCATATATCTTCAGTCCAGGTAGTAACATTAAATGAAACAGTAATGGGCTAAGAGCCTCAGTCTGATTCCATACCCAATGCATTCTAGGGGTGGGTTTTAGCGCCTCTATGTAAACTAACCCATGGATGTAGTCTTATTCCAATACTAAAAAACTACCAAGACATGTACACATGATAATTATTCCAATTACTATATATACCAAATCACAGACCATTAATAATCAATCCACATATCATAAAAAAGTCACATTCTATTTATAAATTATATCATACATTGAACTCAATATATTATCTCATTTACCACACATATTATATATCCCATTTACCCTAATCTCCATTCATATATAGACCCATGTAAATTATTAACCAGTTTCCATACATTTATACATTTAATATAATTCATCATTTCAGATATAGTATCCCTTTCATGCATTTCAATTTCGATCTCACAAGTCATTAGACACATTAACAACATTCTATTTAACCCTCGTTACATTGTTCGAAACAATCCCTTATTCCATTATAAAATTAATGGAATAACTATCAATAATCCCTTTTCCATCTCAATTAATATATAAACCAGTTTATCTTGGGTTCTATTTTTTCAAAATTCATTTCCATACTTCACATTAAAGTCTAACATGATCTATAATATTATCACACCCCATAGGTTGCGCTAAATTTGTCTAGCCACCTACAATAAATCCTATAAGAATCAGAAGTGGTTAAATTCATTATTTAGCTAACCAATTATCATAATTCATTCAAATTTATGAAATATACAACAACACAGAACCATTTACATAGCCAAACTAACAAAAATCATCTTCAAGACCACAACATATAACATGTAGACCACCTACCTCAAATCAATAGATGAACTCGCAGTTATCATTGGACATCGATTTGGATTCAAGATCCTTTTGAATCTACAATATATGTCCCACTAGATTAATAGAGTTTTAGTGTTTTTAAATAGTGAAATGAAACAAAAATCTCAAATATTTAGAAGATAAGAAATATGAGTGTAAGAAATACCTGCTTATTTTATCTGCCACCAAAAAAATTCCAAGTATCCAAGAAGGAATAAAGAGAGATGACTGGGTTGATTTTGGTGTTTTGGTTTGTCAATAGGGCTAGAGGATGAATAATGATAGTAAAATTTATTTGAGGAACCTAAAATCAGGATCGGGGGAAATCCTAAAATCCCAATTTTAATGGGGACAATAGTTTAGACACATTGTTTTCCAAAATATGTTCCTATTATGTGCATGTCTCGGTCCATGAAGGGATGAGTCACATGGTTACTAGGGTAGCCACACATAGGTTGACAAACTATGCACCAAACATGTGTAATGACACTTTCTAGGCCCACATGGTTTGGCCTCCCCACATAAATGGATTACTAAATGATGAAGTACTTCTCTTTGATAGCATGGTTTTGGAGCACTGTTAAAACTATGTATGTGAAAACCTTGAAAAATTCATATTATGGCCCATATCACCCTTATTTTGTGTCTTGATCCCCTTAGACATCCCAAAATTCCTCATAAATTCAAAAAAAATTCAATTAAACACAATAAAGAAGCATATAACAAAACATAAACAAGATAATACCTTGTTCAAATCATGGATCCTAAAAATTTCCCACCTTATAATGGATTTTTTTTCAAGCCTCATTCTTAAGAATCGTTGAACTTCTAAAGAAATGTTATCAGGAAAATATGATTATATACCTATATACCGTTCTCAATTTGCATCTAGAACATTACCATGCTGCCAAAAAACGTGAACCAATGTACAAATCATTCCCCATAAGGCGTTCTCAATGAGATCCATAATATTAAATGAATGATCCTCAAAGGACACATAAGACTCAACCTCTACATCATCAATATAAAAAAATTGAGACTGGTCAGTGTGATATTTAAAAACTTGTAAAACATGATAAACATAATGCATTACACTATACCATTCTGTAAGTTCCATTTAGTACACCACTAGCCCGATACACTCCATAATCTAAAACTACACACGTAACTGGGTTCCAATATTCCCTATTTCTGTGTTTGATGGTGACTCAACCATGGGGGCAACTAAAGAAACACACGATCAACCCCCATAATCATAATAGGTATAACATGTCAATACATATACAGCTTCATCCAACTATGAGCCATTTACATAAACTTTTTAATCAACTGAACTTATTTCGATGTCCCCTTCAGGATACTAGGACTAAAAAATTCAGATTCTTTTACCTCCACCCAATACAATGAGTATATACACAGTCTATCATAGAGCGGATCATACATTTCAATCTAAATTGTTCCATGGTAACTATTTTTATATGTTAATTATACATGCCCTTTGTTCTATCCCATGATCCACCAAAATCCATGACACAAGAACTCAAAATTTCCTCTTGTAACTAAATATTATTCTATGATTTCGCATCTATATGTGATAGGAAATTCATATTAAAAAAACCTGGGTACCAAC
This sequence comes from Viscum album, assembly GCA_963277665.1. Taxonomy (NCBI): domain Eukaryota; kingdom Viridiplantae; phylum Streptophyta; class Magnoliopsida; order Santalales; family Viscaceae; genus Viscum; species Viscum album. The sequence goes on along the minus strand of OY728139.1, from coordinate 986,930,516 downwards.
TATTTTTTGTAATCCCTAAACGAGTCTTGATGTAAATCATGGATCACCATACGAAACTATAGTCTATAGTACCCCATGAAACTATACTATTTCTCAAACATAATATTCACCATAGTGACCAATGTTATATTTCTCTCTAATTGGAATAAAATGTTCTACTACAGTCAAATGATCCACAACAAACCACGTCACATAATTCTTCTAAGGCATCCTTAGAAGTCCTACCACTAAATCCATTGTTACGTCATCCCATTTCCTTTTTGGAATGGGAAATGGTTGTAACAAACCACAGAACCATTGATGCTTGGAATACACCTACTGACAGGTAAGGCATCATGCCATGAAAGATGCATTCTTTTTCTTAATTCTTGGCCTCCAATATTTTCTACAATGATCATGTTACATTTTTTTCACTCTTGGATACACCTCCCACCTTGATTCATACCACTCATTCATAAATAATTCCCACAAATATTTTGGAATAAAAAAATTACCACAACTCTAAATAATCTCATCATAACTAATGGTGCAACAGAAAGGTGACTCCCCATCATTATGTCTCTCCCTTAAAGACAAACATTCCTAATCCTCATGCTTCCTTTCAATGATTATTCTCAAAATAATGAACTAAATTTCCAATGATGTATGGTTAATCTTCGTATGCTCATTCAACACCTCATTTTTCATATTATTGAACAACTACACCATCCTCCATTTCGAACCAGATTCCTAAACTACTAGAATATTATTATACCGGCTCAAAAAATCTACTACACTATTCCAAATTTCCATCATGGTAACTAGCTTAATTTCAAATGATTGGATGTATTCAACCCAACTTCACTATTTAAGAATCAAATCACACTTAGAAAAGATGTAATTATAGTTTTCATTATTCTAATATATGGTATAATGTTTTCCAAACAAGTAGCACCACTAACACTTTAAAGCACAATCCCTAGCGGCCAACTCAAGATCATGTGCATTGTAATTTATTTTAGTATACATCAACTACCTCGACCCATATGCCACAAACTGATCATTTTTTCTCTAACAGTGCCCCAATTCCAACACCAAACACATCAAAATACATGGGGTACCCCTTACCTGGGCCGGGTAAGTTTAGAATTAGTGCATTTGTCAACTAATTCATTAACTATTGGTAAAACCCTCACATTCCCCGGACCATTAAAATATGATTCCATTCATAGTTAAACATGAATGTGTTCTTTCCAAATTGTGGAAGTCCTTAATGACCCTTCAGTATTAACTAGACAAAGCAAAAAACATTACATATTAGAAACATTCATGGGTTGATCCCAAGATACAACTGCTCTCACATTTTTCGGATCCACAACACATCTTCCACTTTGATGATGTGAACCATGATGTTAACCTAATGATTCAGGAATGAAATTTGTATATCTTTTCATATATCCTAAACTCTCTTAGTGTACTCAGGGCGATGTCATGATGTCTGGCATTATCATCATGAGGTTTAAAGTACAAAATATGTCATAAAAAACTACAAACAAATATTGTTAGTGGTTAAATAATGTGTTCATTAGGGCCATAAAAACTATTGGAAAATTGATAAATCCAAATGGAATTTCCAAAAATCATATCAACCATCTATGATCTTGATGGAAGCCCATTTTATGTTATAAGATTGCACCATTACATGATGTTACCCTGATCTTAGATCAACATTATATTACATTGAGGCAACCCTTAACCATTCAAAAAGATCATCAATTCATGGAATAAGTTATAAGTTCATAACTATCATCTTATTCATCTTCCTATAATTGACACACACCTGTAATGATCTATTATCCTTCTTAGGAAACCACACTAGAGATTCCCAATGTGACAGACTCTGGTGAACAAAAATCATTTTTTCCAATTCCTCAAACTAATTATTCTACACTTTGAGTTCTAACGGTGCGATTTTATATAAAAAAATAGATGTTGAATCTTCCTCCAGCATAAACTCTATCATGAACTCGACTTCTCTTTCGGGCATCAACCGTGAGAATTCCTTAAGAACCAAATCCTGAAACTTCTCCACCAATAGAGGAAATACATGACTCTCTACACCTATTCATCATGAATAAGATAAGATACGTGAGTTTTTATCACACCCAAGCATTAAAAAACATGACCTCCAGGGCCTTCCCAAATGTCTCACTCAGCACTATGGACATATGTGTCCCATTCAAGAGATATGAATATTATCCTATGGTGGAAACATTTGATATGGGAATGGTAACATGATATGCAATCCCTACCCAATATCAGGTAAAAAACTGAAATCTCGGGAAAAAAACATTCCATTAGAATGGGTAACAACCAACATCAAGAGCACACCACTTACACTGACTAATATTCTATACTCACATCCCAAAAAATGTATCAATCGTCATGACCCCCAAAATCATTACCCCACTAGACCCAATAAAAACAAAATATAAGATGAAATAAAATAGTTTGAAGAACTTGTATAAAAAAGGTACTAACCAGTATGGAATCAACAAGGATCATACCTCGAATAGTTGGTGATCATGCTTCTCCACCTCCAAGTGTAGTCAAAACTATATAAAGTTATCTTACCCTTCTACACTGGGATCTTGTCTAAATTTCAATCCCGACACTACCCTAAAAAATATATGCTCTCCTCCTAGTGTACCAAATCAACCATCACAACTGGTATGACCAATATAGCACCAACTGCATACCTGATATGGGGGAAACCAACACCCTGCCAACACCTGACATCAGCCTCTACCCTTAATCACTTCTTTTCTATTATTAGTTCCTAGAGAATCTCGGCACAAACCCCATTCTACAACATTCATGGAACTCAACTTATGTTAGATGAAAATGACAAAAGATGTTCACTATCTCACCATACTGATAGAAGAAATCTTGATCACTAACCTGAAAGGATGGTTCTGCCTTCTGACAACTCTATCGACCACTACCCAGGTGAATGACCATAAAATGACGTTTAGTTCCATTGAATTTCACACTAGTAGATTACCCTACTAGAGTTTAATTCCCACCACCAGGACCTCATTTTGGTTTTGATAAAAAATAAGGGCATAATACACCACCTCATCAATTTGTTTTTTATATTTACAATATACACCTATGACGTAATCACATGTTTAAGTCCATCGAAAAAATATCTTTAGATATTTGAATCACCCCTACCAATGTTGGAACAAAATGATCCATGTTGGTGAAAAAATAGAGTATTCTATCCCTTTCATTAACCTGGGTGTCAACCTCATAAACTGAGTATCCATTTCCTACCTCCGGGTCCACAAATTTAATTGATTCAGAAATGTTTACTAAAATATTTCCCTGAAATATTGTCAGTGTGCTCGGTCTAAATAGGAATGTTTCACCAGCACTTCTCCAAATGTCACAACATGTGAGCCACCAACATTACTCTCTTATGAAGAGGCGCCTCTAGGTGACTATGAATTTTCATAAAGGACTATATCTAGAACTCTTTTACACAAGTTCCTTCCTGTCCATCAAAATTCATAGGGTGTTGTAGCTGAAACACCCCAGTAAGCTCAAAAAAAATTATCGTTACACACCATGGTTCCAATTAAATCATGTACATAAAATGAGAATAGTTCTCATAAATTGGATATACATATATGTTAACCAAAACCACATTTATTTCTTTCTATAATTTGGGAATAGTATTCTCGATGAAATCCTCTAATTTCCCAACATGAACATGACAATGTGGTGGAATATTACAACAATTCCAACACAAATCTTAGAACACATAACTTAAATCATATATAGTTTTAATTAAAATGCTATCCACTAGCCATAAACATCTCCTTTTTTATTCTTCTTCCAAAAGACATCGACACTCATTGAACACTACCCTCAACCATACCTACTCTGGAGAATAGTAAACATGTGGTAAAAGGTCACGAGTTTTTCATTATACATCCCTTTTAATCCATTTCTATATTCAGAATGAAAATCATTCTCTTTCATGTACGCTTCTCATCACCCCATTTATTATAACTGAATATTTAGATCATTTACCTCCTTTCATCAAGAATAATTATTTAACCATTAATTCACAAACATTCTATTTACCCATTCATATCATCATTATTATAAATTACTTCCTATTTTATGGAATGTTAAATGAAATCTACACTTCCTTTTGTCACACATCCATCTTGTGTGTTCCCTTCATGACTCATTCCACTTATATCCCTAGAAGCCTAAAATATGCATGTATGAACCACATTGTTCTATTCTAGAGATGTGAAAAATATCGTAAAACAATCTCATCAAACAATAAGTTTATCACCCACCGGTTAAATATCGATCATCTATAACAAAACATATCATGTACAATAATTCCCACCCTTGGTACTTGGGTTTTCCCCCATGGATTTTTAGCTACTCCCAAAAAGATGATCATCACTAAAACCCAACACACTATAATATCATATATACCATCCCCAAATAGTAGGATCACATAAAAAAATTATAATAGAACTTTGTAATGACCCATTCTCAGAATCCACTAAACTGGTGCTCCGAGCAGGGTCACCACATCACCATAAGCATGCCTCCCCATACAATAGAGGCTATCAACTAGTAGTGAGGGTCTAATATGTCATGTGGGTAGAAAATATTTTCTTTAATAGACTATTCCACCCAGATAACATAATAAATAAACGAAATAATAGAAGAAAAACAATAAAATTCATTTCCAGCCATTTCAAAAAGAAGCTATAACCACAACCAAAAGATACATATTCCATGCCATTATAATAATTATAAATGAGAAGGAAACAAAAAATGATGAATAATAAGAAAACTCCCCCAAAACAGCTCATTTTTCATGTCTGAATCCTTATCCATGCTCATACCTAGCCCAAATCAACCCTTAGAACATGGAATTTTCACATGTTTATACCTATAATAATGAAATTTACTCAGGTACCCAATGGAGTTCCAATCAAGTTGTGAGTATAACTCACTAGGCCACCACCAATTATGTCCAAAAAATTTTAAGTCACAATATATTGTTTATTAATGTTATAAATTGATGGAATGATAGAAAAAAGAAAACCCAGGTACCATTGATTAACAATATTAACATTAGAATCATTCATCATTTATTCCATTCTATCACATTTACCATTTAAATTATGTGATACATGGGTTAGGAATTTACATCATTTACACTTCAGCCTAAGACGATCAACTATCATACATAAGTGAATAACTCATGTTCTGTATCACAGTAGAGAAAAGAATTTCACAACAAATACACCACATTGACCATTGATTCCAAGTACAGGTTGTCATATCAAATGAATATATTAGAGGCTTTGGGACACAATTTGACTCCCTAAACCATTCATTTTAGGGGTAGGGTTTAGAGACTATATCCTACCTAACCCATGGGAGGAGCCTTAGTGCAATATCACACATACCACCATGCCAGGCACACATGCTTGTTCATCCATTGAGGAAATATTACAAATCACTTAAGATGCATAATAAATACACATATAATTCACAATTCACATTCCATTTAATAGTTAAATCATCATTGGGACATAACACATTAACATAGTTACCAAACACCTTATAGAGAAAATTTAACCCAATTCCATTTCATATCTGAAACAATCTAACTTATTATACAATTACCATACATTAACCCATTTCACATAATTCATCATTTAACTTGTATTATCCCAATGATGCATTTCAATTTCATTATCACAAGTCATTAGACACATTCAACTTCTTCCATTTGACCATAATAACATTGTGAAAAAAAAATCCATTATGTCATTGTCAAAGTCTAGAAACAACATTCAATAATAACTTTTCCAACTCAACTAACATATCAAAATGTTCATCGTGTGATCTACCTTTTCGCAAGTCAACATCAAAACTAACTTTACAATTTTCCTCTTTTAGAATATTTTCACACCCTAGGGGGGACCCAAATTAGTCAGGCCATTATCAATGAAACCCACATGGATCATGAGGGGTTCAATTCAACATTTACCCATCCATTTCTCCAAATAAATTCAATTCCACTAATTGAACATGAAGAGAGAACCATTAACAAAACTAGACAAGCACAAATGAACTTCATGTCCATGGAATATAACATGTCGGCCACCTACACAAAATGGGAGATGAACACACACTTAACCACAACCATATATCTAGATTGAAGAACACTCAAAAACCCAAAACTATGAAAATTCAAAAAAATGAGGGGTACATTGCTTTCGAAGAAGAATAACCAAACCACAAGACCTAATCCAGAAAAGAGTAGAAAGTGGAACATAATACATACGTAGTGTTTCAATCCACAACCAACAACACTCTAAATGTCCATTAATTTAATGATATCGATTATTGTCATGATTTGGGTGTCTAGGTTCATCGTATATGCTAGAGAAGGAAAGATGAGGCCAAAATTGTGGTGAAGAACATAAAATACATCAGGGGTGTGGGAATGGTAAAATCCCATTTTTAATGGGGTAAACAGTTTTCCCGAGAAAAATTACAAATTGTAAAAAAGATATGAATCTAAAACTATCCAAGAGGGGATTATTTTTATGGTTATTTAGTTAGCCCTCATGGTTTGAAAAATCATACTCAAACCCTGAAAAATGCCTATGTCTAGGCCCTCATGATTTGGCCTCCCCTATTGTATGAATTACTAAACTGTTCACCAATTTTCCTTGGCTAGCATGGTTTGGGAACGTGGTTACCACTAAACATGCACCAACCGTGAAAAATATATATGATGGTCAAAATAACCATTCATTCATACACTAAGACCCCCAGAGACACCCAACCATCCTCATATATCCAAAAAAACATTCCATAATCCATGATATGGATACTAAAACCAAAAATTATACAAGAATGTACCCTGGGAAAATTGTGGAAATTACATTTCTAAAGGGGATCTGCCATTTATTCCTATAGCAAAAGGACAATACAACATTAATCTATTGTTAGATTCATCAGCAGAAAAATAAATTCCCACAAGGGTACTTTTTAATTGATTAAATTAATTATAAAAAAATTGATGATCCTGTGCTCTAGTTGTAGTGTTTTTTCCATTTTCTATTTTTATTAATTTCCATTGATCATGATGTTTATTTTAATGAAAATATTTAATTTTCAATTGAATACAACAAACAGAAAATTTGAACATGAACTATTATAGGCTTCTATTTCACTCAGATCCAACATGTTTTGTGAGAGTGGTCACATAATTATTTACAGTTAGTTAAATCTCATGGATTGATTTATGAATTTGTAATTCAGTTTTCAATTTCACATTAATACTTAATAAATTATAACTGTGATATCTACACATTCTTCTCTATTTTCTCTTAAATATAATCAAACATATTAATTTTATAGGAAAATTAAATATGGAGTTCTCATATGGAGGTGCTGAGAAATCTGGATTCATAACAAATGAGTACACACCATATAACCTAGAGGTACACACCGTGATGTACTATTAAAAGGACCATGAATTAATTCCTAAGTAATTGAATGAGTTTACATTTATTTCACACATTAGCTTCCGTTTTAGAGAATGTGTTGATATGGACAATATGGGGGCACAATCCTCCAGAGTAGATGCAGTGTAACTTCCACATAATGTGTGTTATATTTTAGTCACATAAGGGTAATCTATTCACGTACAAAGCATATCTATATGGTGACCATGTAACTAAAATACTAGACAACATGCATCCCATGTAGACATTGTGTACTCTAACATTTTCCATGGCATGGTAACATGCCATATCCCTAAGCATGTGTCTTATATAGATGGTGAAAATAGTACATGCCATGTATATGACTTGTACAGGCCATGTGAGCTTACCAAATATGGAAAATTTAAAAATTAAATTATTATCCTATGAAAAAAATGTCAACATGTTCTTGTGTTTCCTCATTATGTTGATAGGACACTCTCTGTGATGGGTTTAAATATTTATAAATGTTTAATTAATTTTTATATATTGTTCAAATATACATATTTTTCATGAGTCTTATTGTAGTTATTTATATTCATACATTGAATCATATCATGTGACATAAAAATCAGTTAATTAGTGTAATCATTATGTTTATAGCACATTTCCTGAAGGTATGAGAATGTTATTAATGAAACATATATCAAGAGTAATATATATATGAGTGTAACACATTTTCCCACACTTGGTAAGAATAAAACAATATGTAATTGATAGAGATTCCATGTAAGTTTATGACGTACATGTTTGAAGATAAGATGAAACCAATCCAAATGTTATACATTGGTGGATATGTGGAAAAATGAAACATGAAGCATAAATGGTTCAAGGTGTTTTTCACCTCATTCAATAGTGAGTCTATCATCCACTTAATAAATGAACCATTAGAAAAATCTCGATAAAAATTCCTTTTGTTTCCAAACAACCCCAAATTACTTCTTCAGATGTTGTTTATAAAAATGACATTCATACTATGATAGAAATATCAAATTTTTTAAAAAAAATCAAGAATATATTTTTGATGTTTTTAGTCATGAATATTTACAACCTATGATTGATTAACAGACTTCTGAAAACCCATGAAGTAAGTTGTTTTATATGAATCATCATAGTGATAATATCATTGGTGATGTAGATAAGATGATTCTAACTATAATTTCATTGAAAAATTAAATTGATCATCTATCATTTTTATCAAAATTCAAACCTATGAAACCTAATAATGATTTATGTTATGAGGATTGGACTATTAAGATGAAATATGAAATCAATGACTTCTAAAGGAGATATGTTTGGAATTTTGTTTAACGTCCTAATAATACATATATAATTGGAGTTAAACGAGGTTTTTAGAACAAATGAGATGAAAATGGAATAATATTTAGAAATAAATATATTGTTATTATGGATGGTTATAATAAAATAGAGGGAAAATTCTATGGAAAAACTTTTAACTGATAGCTTGTATTGATCTTATTCATTTACTTCTAGCTTTTATATCATTATTAAATTTTAATATATTTCAAATGCATATGATGATTTCATTTTATAATTTATATGTTCCAGAGAATAATTATGAATAAAAATATCCTTGTTTTGATAATAAAAAACATCCATAACATGGTTTTAAACTTACCAATGTTCATTAGACATAAAAAGCCTGTATATATTGGTATGATAAGTTAAATTGATTTTTTTACAAAAAAACATTGTTTGGGGAGATACAGATTCAACAATTTTTATAACATTTTTCAATGAAAACATAATGATTATAAAAATATTTTTTGGTGAAATTATATTTGTTTCTTCTAAAAATTACTTAATATATACCTTTGCATTTCTTATGAAATCTGATTTTTAAATGAGTTTAATGGTTGAGTAATCCTAAATTTATCGAATTAGAATTTCTGAAAAATTCGAAGGAAATTTTATATGTCAAAATATTTATAAAGTATTTATTCATTATAAATTTTAATATGGAAAAACTAAAATTTTTTTTACCCCCATTGGAACATCAAATAATATAGATAATGATGAATTTGAGAATCCAATTCATCAAAATACTTTTAGATGTGTGATGGGATGTCTACTTTACACAACATCTTGTAATCCATATTTTATGATTTCAATATACTTATATGATTGATATCAATGAAATCCAATCCAAAAGAAACTCATCTTAAAGCTATAAATAAAATGCTTCATTATCTTAATGGAACTATGGATTTTGTCTTAATTTATTCTTCTAGAAATGATTTTGAACTAAAATTATCTTATGATGCCAATATTGGTGGATGTAGAATGTAAATGAAATGTACTTCTAGAATTTTTCATTTCTTAGGAGATGATTTAGTTTCAGGGTTATGTATGAATCAAAACTCATTATCACCTTACATAACATGATCCAATTATGTGTGAGCTGGAGTTTGGTGTGCTCATTTGTTGTAGATGCAACATACACTCAATGACTACATCTTGATTTTTACCAAAATTGTTCTTTCATGTGATAATACAAGGGTCATTTCAATATGTAAATACCCATGACATCATTTTTCTGTTAATAAAATAGACATAAGATACCATTTTAATTGATATCACACAAAAAATGGGGAAAATATTTTATAATTCCTTAGAATGAAAAATAATTGTTAGATATTTTTAATAAAACCCTAAGATCTGATGGGTTTGTATACATTAAATAGAAGCTATAATTGCCCAATATGAAGTGATTAATCATATCTTATTAATATTTTCTATCACATTACATTAATGAAATATCTTTCAAAGCATCATTAATAGTGATCTTATGTTTCTAAAACATTTTTTTAAAATTTAATATATATATATATAATGTTTTCATTATTATATTTACACTTTCAGAAATAAATTAGTTTATAAAATTTATCGAGTCATATTTTTATTTAAAAAAACATTGAATATAAATTTTTTAACAAATAATTTTATGGCTAAAAAAATTCTAGAAACAAAATATTTTAAAAAAAAAATTCATTAATTCTTTTAAAATCATCTATGTCAAAAACTGTTAAAATATACTTAAACAATGTTTTTGTTATATACATTATCATATTGAATATTAATTATAAAAACAAAGAAGATATGTTTACTTGTCCAACTGAGATATTTAAACTATAAAATGTATTGTTCTTTTAGTTTTTACAAAAATTCATTACATTACTTATATATTTTCTTGTTTACGTATTCTTCTAGTTTTAATTCCAAATTTTTATTTTAAAACATATATGTTTACAAATAATATTTATACTCATTCTAATGAATAATTTTCACAAAAAGATCAAGAATTCATAATTAAAATTAAATTATTTCGTAAATGAATTCATGATCTCCATATCAGATAAGAACTTTTAATCTTTTCCATGTAAATTCATGGAATTCTATCCTTCATTTTCCTACCTATACAAGGCTAAGACAACCTATGTCACACATCGGTTCAAAAATACTTTTCTACTAACTCTTATTATTCTTTTAAAGCATCTATCCAATGTATTATGATTTTATTGATCCTCAATTCATGTTTCATTACAATGATATCATTATAATAGATTTCAAAGATAGAGGATTACATATAAAGAATCATCAGGAGAAAACTGTGTGAAATCAAGATTCAATTATCAAAAGGATTATTAGTTTTCATATCTAAGAGAAATTTTGTTTAGAAAAACTAGATAAGGAATTAGATTTACATTTTCCCAAAATTGTAATATAATTTAATACTACATTTTCTGAAGGAAATAGAATAAGAGGAAGAGTAATGGGAAGAAGGGAAAAGGTAAGAGAAGAAGAATAAAAGGAGGAAGAGGAATATGATGAATATGAAGAAGATAGCGATAAATAAGAAATATTGAAATTAGAGGTGTCAAAATAAAATAAAACCTTGAATCATCATAATATTAAACATCACTACCTTCCCAATTAGATAAGGTTATTTATTTGTAAGAATTAGGGGGAGAAGAATCATCATTCAAAAAAGAATAGAAGTCGTCATCAAAAGTCTAGATGAAGATAAATAATCCCCCAAAATTGATTTATATAAATTTTAATCTCATAATCTATTTAAAATTATTAATGTATCATAAGAAGAAAATATTTCGCAAAATGGAAATCACAAAGTTGATATAGAAGAAAAACTATATGTGGAAACCTCATGACCATTTCTCTTAATGCATTATCATGTTCTTAAATAATTAAAGGTATAGTTGCTCATAATAATTTTGTCTATATTTTGGAAGCCTTGACTTTTTTATCTTATTACCATCCCTATCTTCAAAACACAAAATAAATTTGTAAATTGATTCAAAATATTCAAAATAAAAAGGTAAAAAATAGGAAACTTTTGAATAGACATGTTGATCATATTAATGAAAATTAAAAATCATTCAAAGAAAATAAATATTCTTAAATGAGATCATATAATTAGGTGGTTATGTGTTAAAATAAAGTTGAAATGGATCTCAAGGATCATGATGATCAGTTCATTGAATTACAGAAACAATCTAATGAATGATTTCATAATTTAATAACTGATGTTCCTAATAGAGTGATGTTTGTAGAAGAGTTCATAGAAACAATGATGATAATAAAGTGTATGTAAATGTTTCTAAGGAAATGGGTCATAGTTTAGAGTTAGAAAATAGTAGGATCAAAATGTGTGAAGATGAGATTTCCATTCTAAAGAAGAAATATTAAAAGATATCTATGGATGGCGAAACAACATAAGTAAAAAAATTTAGATGAAAACTGTGATCGAATACTAGATCATGAATCATAAATCATCAGTTTTAGATTATTAGAAGGATTATGATGCATTTAATAAAAAAATGAAATTGTGATAATGTTTATAAATACAAAATTAATTTTTTTATTTATACTGTTGATGTATATTTTGGAACATTTTTTGAATGAATGTTAAATATGAATGAATATTTCACCCAAAACATTATATCTAAATGTATTCCAATTAAATTTGGATGTATTTTATTAATTTTATTTCTGGGATGATATGTCATATCACATAATGTTTTTCATATGTTATCTCTTTCTAACATTTATTGATATATGCCTTCATTATTTTTTTTTGAAAATCAAAAAGGTGGAGAAATATATAAGGAGACCTCTATAATAGGGTAGTATTTTATAATGGGATAATCCTTTTTAATTATTTTCCAAAGGATAGGATATTATCATAAGAAGGGTGAAATTGAATTAATACATCCCATCAGATTATAATGATGCCAAAAACTCATTGTGAGTTCTGATTTCAAGAATATCATTTAACAACATAAATGTTTTAAGGGCTGTATGTGTTCTTTAAATGTTATTTTTTTTTTAATTTCATGACTTGTGTTCTGTGATTTCAAAAAATGGGTGGATTGTTGATTCAGAAGTCTTACTTATAACATTTCCTTTAGTTTGTTTTGGAAATCCAAAAAATTTCCCTGAAACAATATTTTTATAACATTATATTTCCCAATAATTTTAGTATATTTTTATAGAAAAAAGAATTTATAACAAACATAATAATAATTCCATTTTAAAAATATAAAAATTATTATTTTTCATTCCAATCAATCAGACTGGAGGTTCATAGGATACATTGGACAAACTAGTTTATTGATCAGTAGTTAAAGATATATATTTTTGATAAAGTTTTTTGACCATTTGTCTAACCCTATTTCCGAGTACTAAGAATAACCCTTATTTAGTTTAGCAGATTTAAAATCAACAAAGAAGTCCATCATAATATCCCATGTTTATAATTGGATTGATTAGAATTATATCAATCAAAAGGAATCCAATATATCATTGTAATGGTACAATTATAAGTGATGCTGGATTATCACAGAACAATTCATCCTTAGCTAGAATGTTGAAGGTCCAAATAATTGTGTTCATTCATGTAAAATCTATTTGAGGTTGTTGCAACTAACTCTGAATATGAATGTTGAATAATTGTCTATAAATAAGGGGTCATTTGTTTTATTGGGAGATGATTCAATTAAAAAATGATTCCTTATAAATATTTCTATTCATGAAAACCAAATTCCATGTCATTGAAATTATTTAGAGTGTTGAAGTTCTACAGAATAATTATGAGGATTGTAATTCCTTATAAATATTTGTTTTTGTAATAATATGTCCAATTGTGGTACTGATCGAGGGTTTTTTGGGATCAGAAAGTATTGAATTTAATCCATTAGATCAATGGCTTATGAGAATTCGAAGATAGACATTGATCATTATATAGATGGATTTCATGGTCCACAAGGACATATTTGAATTTGACCATCGTATCAAGGGAATCCTGGGGATTGGAAGATATTTTTTATTTTGACCAATTAGATTGGGAGATTTCATGGTAATAAAACATATAAATTATAGTAGGTACAAAGAACATTTGATATTTGTGGTCATGATTTCTGACTACATTAACTCTTAAGGTTAAAAATTATTATTTTTTAAATCTTGAAAGTCATTCATTCTATAATAAGCTTTTAAATTTCTTGTTTATATAATATATAATTTATGTTTTGCATGTGTAATAGAAAGTAATTTCTTAAACTTATCTTATCAAGAAACGATTTTATTGGGGTGTATGTGTTACCGATGAACAATAATTTAATCTGGTTATATATGGATCTGATTATATTACTCTAATATTCATACAATCTGTGAGAATGTTAATTTTTACTTAAGAGGATTTTTTATTTTGTTTTAGTTTAATTTTGAAATTACAATTCACCCCTATTATAGTATACATAAACACTTTTGATGTAATAATAGTTAGTCTGTTTAAGGATCTCTCAAGAAAGATAGTGTCTACTTACAATGTAAAACATTGGAGGGTTAATTGGTGAATAATATTGAACATTTTAATTGAAATTGATGAGTTATAGAAAAATAAAATAATGTTAGATCTCACTAGAATTAATCGTCCTGACCATTTAAATTTGTCACATTCATTTTTTGTGCATCTACATTTTTTATTATGTTTATTTCTTAAATAATATAAAAAGAACAATGTATATTCTATTCTAGTAATTAGTAAATCAAAATAAATATTTATACATGAATATAATAGTTTAGAACAAATCCATAGACACTCTATGGGAAATAATATTTTCCATCCCTATACTTCTATTCAAGCATTTAATGAATTATTTTTTTTGACTACGGTCTCCAAAAACCACATCATGACCAATTTTATGTGATTGGTCACATAGCTGCAAATGAGAGGGAAAATAAAATGTTTGAATATAAAAAGTAATTTTGGAATTTGGTCGGTGTGTTTATGAATCAAATTGATATTAAATTTATAAATTTTAATTTTCTTGACAGGTCATGTCAATCAGAGCTTGATTGGTTAGTTTTAACCCCGAGAAACAAGATTTTTCTATTACTTTAAAAAATTAACAATATAAAATAATACCATATTCCATATTGAGAAATATTATAATCATATTTATATTTGGTTGAATAAAAAATATTAGAAATTTTTTAAGGAATATTATCAATGCTTTTCACATCAATATGACGACATTTGTTTGTATTTTGACCCTCTCTGGGAGATATGTCATTTTAATAAAATTATAAAATGTTACATGTTATCTTCCATCATACTGAGTGACACGAGCATCTGATGGATACAGAACTAACCCCTATAGATAAAAATTGAATGGGTGATCATTCTCCTAGTATTTCATGTCAAACAATATTAGTCCTCTTCGCATTATTCCCTTTTATGTGATTTTTCACTTAACACTAAATTCAGGGGGGAGAAACTTCACTCGTACTTAGCTATTCGTGTATCCGATTCATCTACCAATGAATCCAATATATGATAAATGACACTTATATCATTTTCTTATTATTTCATTTTAATCAGATATCATTTGGTTGGTTTTTCCCCCAACCATATGATTTTACTCTTATTGAGAACTTTTAATAATTTAGAATCATATCATAAGTTATACTGATCAGTATGAGCATCAAATTGATTCCTGGTTGATTTCAAATGATTTAAAATTATTAGTGTAATATTTTTCTAGATTATGACATCAATACAAATATGATTTTTTGTTTACCCACACCCCTCGATGAGAGATATTTCATCTTATTAAATCTATGAAATGTTTCTCATTTTTTTCAATCATATCTAGACACCCTAGAATATGATGGATGAAGAATTGATTTATATAGATAAAATATGTCACAATTATTGTTTTACAATAATTTCAGGTCAATACTAGTGTTTATACATTCTATTAAACCCTTTTATGTGATTTTTCACGTAACTCCAAATCCGAGAGACAAACAAGTAAATTAATGAAACTGAGAAATTTGGGTATCTGATCAATGTTACAAAGATTCTAATTGATTATAAATGACATAAAAATCACATTGCAAATATTTCATGTCAATAAAAACGTTTTTGGTTGGTTTTATCCTCAAGACACTTACCTTTACACATACTATTTATTTTGACCATCATATTGAAATGCAATTGATTTAAACGAATCAAAAATCTTTTTAGAAATGTTATCCTTTATTTTCACATAAATATAATGTTATTTTACCATTTCTCTCCCCCTTATGGGAGATACATAATTTTAGTAAAACTATACAATGTTATTTGTTGTTTTCTTCCATATCGAGTGATATAATCATTTAATGGATGCAACGTTGACTACTATAGATAAAAAATGTCTCTATAATTTTTATCCCATGATTTCATGTCAAAAAAATAATGTTTTCTTGGTATTAACCACCCTAATGTGATTTTTCAATTAAATTCCAATTTGAGGGAAAAATGTAGCTTTTGATTATACCGACCAATTTATATTTCTTATTGATGTGTTGATGGATCCTAAATATTTTAAAGGATTTAATGTTCATTGTAGTAGGATTCCATGTTAATCGATGATAATTATTATATTATGATTTCACACTAATCCCTTTTTTTTCCAAATTTTTACTCCCAACCAGTAATAATTCAATTTTTATGAAAATAAAAAATTTAATAGAGAACCTTAAACTACAACAACTATTTTGAGAATAAGTTTAACATGTGTGTGAAATTTAATGATAAAAATCACATGATGGTTTTTTATTATTATTTCTTATCAATAATTATTTATTTTGTAGGTTTTGAATAATAAGTTGTTGAAATATAATATTAATTTAAATGTGAATTTTATTTGTGAATTTAATAAAAATTAAAAATAGAAAGAGTCATTCAATTGTAATGGGAAACTAGAAAGATAAAATAAATCACACCACCTGGATCTGATGCCTCTTCAAGGACATTGGATTCTACATACATCTATTACAGTAGGGTTCTACAAAAAATAAAAAATATCAGTATAATAAAAATTAATGTCATAAAAATAAACAAATCATTTATTATAAACCTGCATTAAAGGATCCTATTCACCATCACCCTAGAAGATATAATCCCATAGAGCTTTGACCTCCACTAACAACAGTGTATTTACAACCTCGAGAGCATCTATATAGCCTCCAAATCTATCACACACTGTGTCTCCAAAACAATAATAGGAGGCATAACCTTATCACATGAAAATATAGAATGGGGAATCTATATTCCAAAAATCATGATATATCCATGTCCATCACGATCAATGATGTGATGAAATATCCCATCCATCTACATGAAAATTTACCAATGGTCAACTGAATGTTATTTTACCTCAACATTCAATGGATCATGTAATATATATATATATATATGTGTGTGTGTGTATATAGATATATTAATGTACTGTTAACTAATACAAGAACATTCTATAAGATTCAAAAATTCAATATCATTGTGATCTTGAGTTATCATCTACATCGGTATTTTATTAGTCAGTGTACCTTTCTCCCATTACTATAAACCAATAAGATATAACTATAAAATAGATACCCATATTAAATAATACATATTAAAAAAATATGATAAATACATCATTTAAAATCAAGGACACCTGATGAGTCCCAAGCTAGTGGGGTAGTCCCTGCATCAAATGATTCTCAGAATGACGCGCCGCCACCACCTACATTATATTAATTCAAATTTGAATCTTGTAAAATATTATTTATACTATTAAATATTTAAACATAAAATAACAAGGATCATAGTTGTATCATCTATGGAATAATATGTAACTGTGACATGCTACTACGATGAGAGAACACCTCTTGCGACTCTATCGAGAATGTATAGGGAGCCACTTTTTGGAACCCAATGCTCCCTCATTGCCCTACCTTTACAAAAGTTTCACATTTTACAATATTTTCCCATACACTCTAGCTGATTATCATCACCATGAACTCCCAGATTATTAAATTTAAGAAAATTAATTATTAATAATTTATGGGCTTTTAATACAAATCTCAGAAACTACAATGATTCTCTTACATGAACATTCTTCCATAGTCAATCAAATGTGTCCTGAGGGAATGAAACCCAGTATTGTGTAGTCAATGAAAAAATATTAGGGTCATCCATAATAAGATCCAAGTGGGGAAAAAATTAAGGGGAACCTTATCCCATTGTATGTCTCATAAAATGACATATCAATTGGCCTTGTACTCATGAAATCGGACAACTAGGGCCTCTCCATTAAGAGAATGTAGCGGTTAATTTAAACTCCTTGGAAAATAATTTCATAAATATTTTTAATGATGTGCATATTTTATTTTAAATCATAATTGAAAATATGAAAACACATTTAATTTCATGCATACCAAAACCAATAGAAGTAGATTCCATTCCATAATAATGTGGATCTTGTTCCGGTTGTGCTAACATATCTATAATAATAGAAATAATTAATAATTGAAAAAACAGAAAAAATATATCATAGAATGATATATTATATACAAAAAAAACATTTTAAAGGTTTATAATGAGTTAAAAAATTAAAAATAAAATTTAAACCAATTAACATTAAAAATATCATATGTTTCACTAAATACGAAAATCGATCATTTACTTTTCACTTTTTTCAAAAAACTATTGAATATCATTTCATGTTGATCTAAAATGTAATTATCATGCTTTTGTGCAAAAATGGAAATAATCTTGGGATCAATGATTTAAATTTAAAGCACTCCTCAACATGAAATTTTCTCAAAAACATTACTATTTGGATTAGAATGTATGTTTTGAAGATAATGTGTTCTACTTGTGTTACCCGAATGAACAATACATTAGTAACTAATTAATATCGATATGACATACTGTTAATGTTCTCCAATGTAAACAGAAATTGATCATCTTTAGTTCCCTAGACTAGATCAACCAGTTACACTATAACAATATGTATATGGACCTGTGTTTATATACTTCATTAATTATGTCATTTAATTGACTATAGTAACATCAATAATCGAAAAATGGATAACCAATGTCACGATTTTGTGTTTCTAGATTTTCAAAAATATATGTCATATAAATTCAAAAAGAATTATCATATATAGATTTGTAATGATGAGTCACTACAGATGAACTATTAGCTAGATTGATTAATTCCTCAGAAGGTATTGCGTTTCCTAACTCCTACAGGTTATGTATACATTTATTTCATGGAATTAAATAAATAGTTATGCCAAAAGAAATTAGTACTTTTCTTTAATCATAATGAAAATTCATTTATACCTATGAAAGCCTTGAACCAATCATAAAATGATGCATAATGGTACTTTTGGATATGATAATCCCAAGACAAAGCATATATTTTTTTAATCTTATAAATGTGTTTCAAAAAAATGATAATTCCATTTCCAAATGATCAACATCAATATGAAAAAAATAAAGAAATTTTGAATATTAAAACTAATAAGAAACTTACTAAAAATACAGTGAACCTAATGGAGTATAGAACAAGATATAATGATTAGATTTTACCACTTTGAAGTCATCCATATGTAATATAGTGCATTATCTACTTATCCTATAATGAATCTAAGATGTATAATAATTTTGTTTTAACATCCATAAGATATTCAACAAAAACTTTTATACATTCATTCATCAAATAACCATTATCTATTTATAGATCTATATGATCACTAATAAATATATTAATTTTAATGTATTTAGATACAAGACAATAATTTACATCCACCTAAATTTTACAATACTAGTATCAATTACTTCTATATTTACGTGTAACATCAAATGAAGTAGAACATTGAAAAATGAGGGTGGAAATAGTTTCTCCAAGTAAAAAGAATAATTAATTTCCCATATTATAAATTTTTTAAAACAATGATTCCTTAGTTCTTTTAAAAAAATGTTTTATTAATTACTCATATACATTTATGGTTGAACTTCAATGGGAAATTAACAATCAAGAAATGCTATTAGAATCAAAAGTTAAAGTAGAATGTGATTGTCATGAATTTCTATACCTCTCTCTAAGATTATCCATCAAATCCATGAACGTTTCTAAAATAGAATGAAATTCCATTCTTAATCAGGATATACTATGTAGTAGGAATGTATTTTCTTTTACCAACAACAAATTGTAAATGAATCATTTTCCTTAAACCCATTTATTGTAAATCACATCATCCATTGACATGGTCCTTTTTTTTCCACTGACACAAAGTATGGTCTCCAATAAAATGTCCGAAAAAAATATTTACATGACATCCAAATTATGACTATATACGAAAATTTTCATGTAAGGGATATTTTAAAAATATTTATCTCCTTATAATTGTAATTTTTTCTACCAGCACCAAAAATAAATCGTAACGAAAGATCCAACAAATCCTATAATTTATATACCATGTATATGTTTCCATTCTCAATATATGATATTATTTCAAATCATTTTACTATCTTTGGTTCTGGGAACATTTTCTAGAAACATTAAATTCCTATTTGGTATTTCTAAATATATGATGAGGGTGAGGAAAACACGTGTAGCTCGGGTAATTGCACTATTATAAATATTTATCAATATATATATTTTTACGTTTACGACATCAAAGGGAAAAAATCATCTTTCATTCCCAAACCTGATAATGATTTATATGTCTTGATGTCATTTTTTTCAATAATAAAATATCCAACCATTTGAACATTTCATTCATTTTAAAATCGTATGTTATCACACCATCATCCAAAAACTCATTCAACTTATCAATGAATGAATGAATGTATGTTCTAATATTTCCCCTTGAATTCAGGGTCTATCAATAAGAGCGTAATGTAATATAAATTTTTGATTCATATAGAGCCACTGAGAATGATTATATAGAACACCACCATGGGCCATGTGTTATGAGTTGCACCAACCAAAGACCTGAACGAATTGAAATAATTTACAGCCAATCCTAATCAAACATTATGTCTCTATTTGGTATTGTCAATGTAACATTGATTAATCTCATTCATTGAACTAATTCTATGAGTTAGTTTATCATGTAACCATCCTTATTTCTTTCCTAGTATCATCTCAATAATCTATAAACATTAAATGACACAAGTTTTTTTCAACCTTTTATTAAATAGAAATTGATTAATTTTTTATAGTAATTGGTTCCCCCTATTTCACAATTTGACATTGATAAGCCTAATTCCCCCCTTATCATTCCACTTGGAAGAGACATATAATATACAATTATCCATGTGTGATTTTTCTTTTATAGAAAACATATAGTTGTTTTCATATGAATCCATGGTCACATATATGAAACCTAATTTACTTTTAAACATATGAGAATAGAAATAGGGATTTGAAATGTTATCATCACCGTAAGTTTATTTTTAAATTACACCATCAAAATATTAAATGACGTTTTTGACCACAGATTCAAAGCCATGAAGTGAAATTCTTCAATGATAGAAGAAAACTTACTTTATGCAGTAGAAGAGAAATATAATTTAATTTTTTCAACATCATTTATTTTTATAAGAGAAAAATGAATCATGATCTACACAAGATCATAGATTGATCTCACCAGTATCCACATTTCATATTCTAATACCATTTATATCCTTCCCAAAAAAAATATCATTATGCATTCCATGCTTCAAATTAGTCATCCTCTCTTCAACATCCATCTGAATAGTCTCTATTCAATGAAAATTAATATATTATTCCCCATAACAAGTAAAAAACTTATAATTTTTTAAAAACACCTTCTGGAATACATGGTCAATAACAATATGTTATGAGAATTAATATTTGTTTGTTCATTTTCTAAATGGAAAACTATCATAGTAAGATTGAAATTCTCTAGTGAAATCAATAAAAAATATAATTTCATAAAATTTTATATAGAAATTCTATTTGGAAGATAAATTAAAATCTTATCCATATTTGTATTTCATGACCCCTCCCCCCCAATTGTACCCCTCATGGGTTGGTAATTGGACAATGAGCATAGTCACCACCCATGCCCATCAACCAGTAGGCCCCATGTTGGAAACTAGCACTGATGGTATATCACACATATATATGTGAGAGATTTCCGACTAAGGGAAACATTAATAGTGGAGAGATATGATATATAACACAATAAAAAAATTATCATAATGTTAAAAATACCATAGTGTGTATATGTAATTTAATAAAGAACTAAAACAACCTATAAGGTAATTGAAATTACCAAAAATGTAAACTCAATAGCAACCATGAATCCCAAACATCTTCTATAAAACCATAATCTAGTGATATCTACCTCGATGTCCAACATGTTCCTAATGATATGAAAAGAAGTTTGTATATAATTGGGGTGATCATAAATGATGACATAGTATGATTCTCTTGAGATCCTATTATAAAAAAGATAAAGAAATCATATTAATTCCCAATGAATAATAATTGATACTAACTTATCACCTAAATTATTATATAAATTTCTCGCCTCACCTTGGCTATAATGAAATTGGCTGGACATACATAAAAATAAAAAAACTTATTTATAATACTTAATATATTATAAAAATATATGCTCAAAGACTGTACTAGTCCAGTGCCATTGGAAACCTATTAACACAATTATTGATATATAAATGAGCTACATCATCCCCCATTATGTTCTTCTTGACTAGAAACCTTATTATACACATCTATCATAATACATATCTTTTTAACATTGGGGAAATGAAATAAAAATGGGGTGAGATCTAATGAATTACACGGGTATATATGGGATATATGTAAGATTAATCATTAAAATATGGGTATGAGAACATGATCTGGAAAATAAATGATCATACTATACATTTCATTGGTCATATACATAAATTCTGAAATTGTGATTTGTATTACATAAGAAATGAATCATAAAGAAATAATTAACATAATCTATTAAAGCATAAACTAGGAATAAAACATGGAATTTTTGAAAACACATAATCATATAATATGATTTCCATAGACTCAAAGGAATAACTAACAAGACCATCATGGTAGTATGGGTTCACTAACCATACCATATTGATTGTCAAGCTTCACCCCATGGTAATATTAGTAGCATGAGTTCACTCCTTACACCATCATTGTATTCATGTTTTCCTCCCATGACCATCTTAGTATTCACGGTTCACTCCAAATTCCATCATAGTCTATATCATGATATATAATTCATTACCCCATGCATTAGAGGGTGATATAAGTAACACCCTTCTCATAACGAAATCATACATACATGTTCCAAAAGGTCATTTAACGTCATATAACAACCCATTGAATTAAATTGGTATCATAAACATATAAACATATCATAACTCGGGGGAAAAGATAAAGGTTTATATTCATTTCATCAAAATCATAAATCATGAAAAAAGTGTGTTTCATAACCATATAACTTGTTAAATTGAAATAAGATTCCTAATTATCATTCCATAATAACATAATACATTAAATGAAATAATATTAATGGAATCATTGAATTATTTCTCCATAAAATAATGATTAACACAAATTGATGTTAACTTATATGGTAAATAATGTTAAAAAATCAATTAAAAAAAATTATTTGGGAAAATATCATAACTTCATTGAAAAATGATTTTTAATACATAAACCCAATTGAAATTAATTTTCTTATAAAATATCATGAAAAATTATAGTGAAAACAACAAATCATTTCTAAACCCATTTTCAATGAAAATTATTCTTCAAAACATTTTAAACACTTTTATATTCGAAATCAATTTTAAAAAATAATGTAAAGAAGGAAAACTTTTTGAAAACAATTTCATTGAAGATACTTTGAAATCATATATAGAAATATTGAATCTATTTTCTAATTTCATTCCATTTAAAATACATTTAAAACATATTATGAAATCTAAAAAATGTAATGAAATTCATTTCATTGAAAATATGTTGAAAAAATATAACGAAATCCTGAAACTGTTTTGGAAACCATTTCATTGTAAATAATTTGAATACTAATAATGAAATCTTGAAAACGTTTTGAAAATCATTTTCTATGAAAAGTATTTATAAAATAATTCATAAAAATTAGCATTTTATCAACTCAAATGGTGTTTAAATGTAATGAAGGTGGATAAATCCATACTTTTCATATGAGGTAAAAACAACATTCCCAATTTCACGGTAAATATTATAGAAAACATCCTTGTTTAGAAATATACAATAATGTTCATTTGAAGGTATTAGTAAAATAAAAAACAGGTAAAAATGTCTCTTAATTATTTCATGATAATGGTATAACATTCTAGGAACTATTTTTAGAGAACATATATTTCTGAATAAATAGAGGCTAAAGTAAGCATTTTTTGAAAAGTCTTTGTTAACTATCATATTTACCAAAACATTAAAAGATGGAACAATTACATGAATATAACATTAATAAATATAGGTTAATAAAATTCAATAATTTTATTGAGAGTTGGTACATAATATTTCATCCATGATGCATAATCATTAACCATCACGAAAAGTGATGATATTGTTTTATTAAACACATACCATTTAGTTACAAGGGTTTATACTGTCCATGTAAGAAAATGAAATTATAAAAACAATAAAATATCATGAAATTAAGGAAATTCATTATATAAATTGTAAAATGGAATAATATATACCTAGAATGAAAATTTAGGGGCATTACAAAACTTGAGTATCAATGATTGAAAAATTGAGACAAAACTATTTTTACTATTTTGTATCTTTTGAAATTTAATCCCCAAGAAAGAATGATCATAAAATGGATATGTGAAAAGCTTTAAATTTAATTATATGATACATATAATATAATCATGGGTCTTACATACACCTTACAAATGTAAACATTTGGGGACACATCATGTATCCTAGAGATATTAAAAGTGATATGAAATTCCCTTACCTTGTGTCTTGACTCTAGTTATACTAATTAATACCACCTGTATAATAAAAATAAATTGATTATAAATATTTTTAAAAACCATATTCTAATATCTTATAACATATTTTCTTTTATTATTACCTTTTATTACCCACCTGTTAACCATCTTATGTGATGGTGTCCTTCGAAAAAAATTCGCTTTATTCTTCACATTTGTCTTATTTTGTTATATCATTGATCATTATATGTTTATCACAATTAAATAATGTAAACCATGAAATAAATATAATTTATATCCACTATATTTCTACTATAATACTTCGTATTATAATGATGTATGAAATTGTATACACAATTCGTGGAGGTGATAATCCGTATGTATGTGTGAAAAATATTTTCTATTAATTTTCATTTTGAATGAAACAATTTAAAAGATATATATATATATATATTTTAATGGATTTATTATATCATATATATCATATATACTATGTAAAAATATCCATAACACATTCCATGTTTTGTATGAATGAATCACATTCCTTAGAGGGGCAATACTCTGCACAACATCAAGCAAAATTATCATATTAATAAAAAATGGAATGGATAAAGATGTGTGTTTTTAAAATAATTTTTAATGAATAAATATATAAATTTTTTTTATATAAAATATATAAATTTTTTTTCCATTACAATCCCCACCATTTTAGGTAGAAAATAAAATTGAACAATCATCATTTGGCGAGGCGGTAGTCTGTCTAAATGTAAACAATGTCTTCGTTACCCATTAGATAGATGTGTGCGTATGTTTGTGTGATACTCTAAACATAAAAACATACAAGATTATTTGAGAAAATGGTTTTGTTATATTGTAATGGAATATTATTATTTGGATATGTGGATAATGAAAATATAGGAAATAAGTATGACAGAGGGAGTTACCCTTTAGTCTGTTAACTACTTTTGGATAGAACCAAAGGCTTTCTTGGAAGGATTTATACCAAAATGAAGATTCAAGGTGGAAGGAAGGGATTTTGGGGAGAAACAAGGGAAGTATTTTGGTTGATACAATGTGACATTATAGGTGTGTGTAAGTGGGAGGTGAGGAAGCCTTTTATTAGAGGGGAGATGCGGCACTTTTGTATTATTTTAAAGAAAAACAAAGCCACCCACGTTTTTTATGGAAATTGGATCAATAATTGTTAAAAGTTATGAAAATGGAGGATAGGGTCGAACTATTTACAATCAATGGTGTTAGGAAAAGTGTATAGGTAATTATGGGCCTTAATTATATGGTTTTGACTCATATTATGTTTTTTTTAACCTTATTTATTTTAATTAATTTCATTTACTTCCCTATTATTTTTTGTAGAAAAATAAGTTGACCATATCAGGCATTATAAATTATGATGATTACAAATTAGTTTAACGTTATTAGACATTATAAATTATGATTATGAAATCACATAAGTGTCATAATTAATTTTAAATATAATCCCATAATGAGGTCAACAATGTAGGGTTTTAAAGTAAAAATGACCAAAAGTTTTCTTAGATTGTATATCTAATTTCAACGTGAATTTGGTTCCAATAACATAAATTAAATTATTTTTTAAAAAATATAATCTAATTAATCTTCTAAAAAAAATAAAATATAATTTACCCTTATAAATAATTTATATGAAAAATCAATATTGAATTAATATCCAGTATTTTTCACTATTTAATGATGTTTCTCTTGAAATTCCAAAGAATATTTCCCATGAGAATAAATAAATTATAAATTTAAAAATTATAATTTATACCAATTTAAATTTATAAATTTTTTTGAAATGAAGTTTTCTATTTTTCAGAGAAGGACATTAAAATCAGTTTATTTGAGAAAACAATATATTAAACATAAAAAGACTTTTCCAAAAATAATATCATTCATTATCATCTGTTTTTTTAGTATAATACCAACATAGAAAATATTTAAAAACTATTTATTACTATGAAATATATATTTTTATCAACTAGGTTATAGTTATTTAATTTAAAATTTTATTACAATAAAATAATGTTTCGTAGAAACATCAGTGTAGCATGTAACGTATGCAATATCCATGCCATGTGGAGGAATGTTTGAATTAGTGCATTGAAAAAAAAATGAAAATTTAATATATTTTAAAAAATGGTCTATATAAATTTTGGTTTTAACAATGGTTACCTCTCTCCATGTCAATGATACAAGTTTGATCATATAGCTCAATAATAAATCAACAGGGAAATCACGATTCCACATTCCTATTGGGATGCTGCTATGAACTAATGTCACATGTCCTTTGCCTTATCTCTTCAAAAGAAGCTATCATGAAGACACATGGGATATGTATCAATACATACATCCCCTTCATCACATTTTCTTTTCTTCTCATGACACATCTACATTTTGTGCCCATGTAGTTTTCAGAAGCCACTAAAACCTGTATGATGTATATCATACATAATGTATTATCCCCCAAGCCAACATATCCCACACACCGATTATGGTACCACATGTCAACACTAACCATACACATCATCCCTATAATAATCATTTGGATACTATATATAGATATACATGCATGTGAAATAACCATAATCCACTACACCCCTCCACACACATATAAGGGGAAACTCACCATTGTGCATACCATCACATAATACTTGTATGAGAAGAGAATGAGACTAGTGTGGGTAGTCAATCATCTATCCATCTCCAACATAGATGATGGAGAAAACACCCCCCCAGAGTCTACAAGGTGTCATTTACCCTATTAACAATGGCGGGGTACTATAATAACTCACAAAACATGAATGATATATTATATCCCCTGACTAAACAATAGGCATTAACCTAGTCCTATGATTCATTAAATATATAAACTATTGGATACCCGAATGCTACTTCCATGGACTGGATATCCTATATGAACACAAGAAATTAATGAAGATATATAATATTTAGACTTTTATTTTAAAATTTAATATAATGTTAATTAATTTATTAATTATTGAAATTAATTTATTTATATTTCAATAACTATCCATGTGATGTCTACGCACTGCATGGGTAATCATACAATGTCCATGGTTTCCTAGGATTAACATTTACAATTTCATTCTAACAGGAGTTAAATCCATGGGTTAAAAAATTATTAAACATTATAACTATTGCATAATTCATGGTACACTAGGAAACAGACCTAATCTACCATTATGATATGTAGCGATACACATCCATATACCTGAAGTAGTGGGGAATAGAATATTGGTGAATCAATGAATCCAATCATCTATCAATTAAATAGTTTCATTATCATGAAATCATATCAAATTTCATCACTACTACCAAAAGTCCTAACTTTAACAAATTACACCAACCATTGTGTCATCCATGACAACCTCACATATATAATCAAGCATATCACAGTCATGGGTGCTAATTACTACAAAAAACTATGGAATCCCTACCTATATTTCATCATCCATCCCATTATCATATCACATCACATAAAACATCTCATATCAAGATCACACAGAATGTATAATGAAACAAAAATATTCAAGATGGAAAAAGTTCCCTAAAAACAGGGCATCCAACCATCACATGAAAACATGATCTCATAACCCCAACACAAGACAATATTCTTTCATAAGAATGTGTGAAAACGTGTGTTGAAACATTTTTCTATATTAATCAATTGGTTTTTATTCCATGTTTAGTTATACAATTAAATAATCAATGGTTCCAAATATGGGAAACCTATGAAATCATCTATAACAAGTGTTATAGGGTAATGGCATAATACAATCCCCAAATATAATTCAAATGACTATATAATAAACAATATGTTATAATTCCATATATAAAATACAAAAAAACATTTATACAATGAAATCACACCCAAATAGAGTGATGATGTAGGAATAGAAAAAAGAACAATTGTAGAAGAAAAACAAGAATATAAAAAAGAGAAAAAACAATTATTTCTAGGATTCAATCCCTTTGGTACCAACTACATTGAATGAAAACCAAAAACTCAGAAACATTTTTCGAACGCACAAAAAATAGATTACTATGCACAAAGGAAATTAATATAGTCAACTGAAATAGACATAAGTGCTGAAACAGAAATTGCACAATAGTTGTAGCAACACAGAATTAATCAGCATTAAGAAAAAAATACAAACATGGCAAAATTACTAGGCATCTAGATCACTTCATGATCCACGAACATCCAACATAATTTTTCTTTCGACCTCATCTTTGGATGATCATTCCCTGTATCTAGATTCAGGAAATGGTCACATGTCTTCAACCGAGAAAAACGTCGATAGGATCCACCGTGATTTGCACACCAACTGTGTTTAGGGTGGTTAATTGGCCACCATATGACTCTATTGATGAGGAAGATTGAACCACCACTAGTAATCTTGATGTCGAAGATGGAAATTCTAAATATCTGGAGAGAGAAATTGTAGGCCAAAATACCGGATGGAAGAAAACAAACCATCAGCGGTGAGTGGGAATCAATTTCTGTAATTTTTTTCACTTATTATCATATTAAATCTATCACCTAAGTAGATGAATTATAGATATATTTCATATAATGAATATAGGTACCAAAGGGGGGATAAATCCTCGCTGCCGGAACAATAACCAGCTAACTGCATAGCTGTAACAACCTGAATCTGGAGCCCCTCAACTGGTGTCCCGTGCCTGGTTTGCCACATGACCTCAAACTCATTTAACCAAATTCTAGAGGCTACAGACTAACAAAAAGGGACTTGGAAAGATATTGGGGGAAACTATGCCCTCATTCGGTAAGGTATATAAGGTACATGAAATAACAGTCAATAGCGGAAGCAATAAACAACATACATCAACATAAACTAAATAGAGAAAGCAATGTATAATATAATAATGATGCAGCATGGTATATGTATCTAAAGAATGAAGCAAACACAACAAAGATCTGAAATACATCTGTGAACAAATTAAAAAAGTAAACATCAACTCCAGCAGCATCGGAAACCAAAGCTTGGTCCTATGCTCTCTAGCTACAACCAACAATCATGTACCTGAAGTAGAAGGGATATAATCCCTATCCACACCTGCAACCATATAATCTATTTGGGGAATAAAACAAGTCTCACACAGGGTGTGAGGCTAATTTTAGTAGGTGATCACCGGAAGATCTGTGCCTTACTGTAAGTGAGCAATATAGAAAAAGTAAAGGAAATAAAAACAGCATAGAAACATGAGTACTCTAAAGTAACAATCCTAACAATCTCAATTTAAATTTATTTATTAATTTAATTCACTCAATAAATTATAAACCATGAAATCTAGAAAATAACTCTATATTCTTAAGGGATAGCAAGCAACACAACATGTATCTCAGCAGACTACCATACAATGAGCAGTGAAAACTCAAGCTTGTTATTTGGCATGGTGGACTCGTCACAATCAATCAAAAAATAATCATGGTGACTCTATGAGTGGCTCACACTATAAGACCCCTCTAGTAATGTAAACATACAAAGGCACGAACACTATGTAATTCTCTAACCGTCAATTCCCCTATGGTCTTGCAATGATTATTATAGACTCTCTTAGAAAGCACTTACATCTAATTCCCCCTATAGTCTCAATATGTAACTAAGGACACTACAAAGAAGCATAATGTCCCATTCCCGTAGGTCCTATGAATGATTCTAATTTATAAAAGACTCTCTAGGGTAGCCATTAATCGTAGATTCCCTCTTTAGTCTACCACCCCGGGTTCCCACAACCCGGAGTAGTGTAGTCGTGCGAAATCCAATTTTAGAAGCCCAAAATAAGCTCAAAAAAGTACATGGCTAAGAGAAAAGATGCATAAAAAGCATATAAATAGTAGGCAATACATGAAATCAATTATATATAGGAGGATAAACAATACAATAAGGTATGCCTCATAGGAAACCTAAGCCGAATTTTGATAAACAACCAATACAGGGGGAGCACCCATGGGGTGATCCTAAAACATGGTAAAAATCAAATATCAATCATCTAATAAACTCATGAATACATGAAATCTATGGTATATAACAATATAGGATCAAAACCCAATCCCGAGATACCTGATACATGGTCATCCGACACTTTTGCACCAAAAACTCAATGACATTAAACATAGGGAAACAAAGCACCTATCTCGATCCTAGGAGATCGATATACTTGATCCTTGGCCTGTGAATCTGCCTATAATGGTGAAGACCTGAAAAACCGTCTAAAACATTCTACCTCAGATATCTCTCACAAGGTAAAGAATTACGAAATTTGGCCAAAGATGAACCAAGAACTCACCGCTGGGATTCTATTGTAACTGACGAAGTTCGATTTGGATAACCGGTGACGGATTGGTTGGTTGGAGAAGATCTGGCCTCCTCAGATGCACTGGATGTAATTAGGGGGAAAACAAGATGAATATAGGTTTATGATGTGACCCCGGTCCGATTAATGAAATAAAAAGAAAAGTACACGACGTTTACTTTATGAGTACACAACGTGCACTCGCCCTTTCCCTACACCACATTAATAAGTCTCCACATCACTGCTACACACAGTGTGTGTAGCATGGATGTGGCAAGCACTCGGCCTCGCGTGGGAGAATAGTACATGGCGTGTACTACTAATGTACATGACATGTACTTAGAAAATATCTAGATTTTCATATTTTCACAGAAATGACCAGAAAAGAAAAAACATAACTGAAACGATGAACTGGGTTCATACAAACATCACCCCTTAAAAAAATAAGTCCATAAATTTCCCTCACATGGTGGAGAAGAAGAAACATCGAACAACTCTTGCCACCGTGATTGAATATCGGCCTCCCTCTGTAATGTATCATCTTGTACACAGCCGTCCTGCCATAACACCCGTACACAGATGAACAGACTATCCACAGAATATAATTGCACTACGATCAACAATCCTAATAGGATGCTCCTCGAACGATGCATCCTGCTCCAGCTCAACCCCCTTGGTTTGAAAAACATGAGCCATGTATGAGAAATATCAGGGAAGCTGAGAAACATTAAAGATGTCGTGTATAGCCTGGTATCTCTAAGGCAACTTCAACCTGTAAGCAACCAGCCTGAATCTCTCCAAAACCTTAAATGGCCCGACGTATCTCGGTGAAAGCTTAACCTTTCTCCTTATCCTCTTATGTCTCAACCCCATGGAAACACTTAGGAAAACCTGATCCCTGACCTTAATCTCCAAAGGTCATCTCTGTTGATCAACATAAGATTTCTACCGATACTGTGTAGTAGCCATCCTTTACCAAATCAACTCCACCTACTATGTGGTCTCCTAAACAAGATGAGGTCCCAGCATAGCTGCCTCTCCTACCTCTATACAACACAAGGGTGATCAGAACAACCAACCGTACAAATCCCCGTAAGGTGCCATCTGAATTGTTTCTTGAAAACTATTATTTTTGGAAAACCCCAATAGAGGTATATGTCTGTCCCATGAAACTCCAAAATCATGGACACATGCTCATAGAATGTCCTCTAGAAGCTGAATCGTGCGCTTTGCATGGACATATGTCTTGGGATGGTACGATGTACTCAGAAGTACCTGTGTACCCAAATCCTTCTATATCCCTTAACAGAAATGCAACATGAGGCTGTCGTCCCTATCTTAAATTATAGTAATCAAAAACTAATGAAAGCGTATAATCTCAAAGATGTACAACAGTCCATGGACATCAGCACCGAAGGCCTCTTTAATCGGCATGAATTAAGCAACCATCGTGAGCCTGTCAATGACAACCCATACAGGGTCCTTCCATCGAGGCGATCTTGGTAACCCTGTCAGGATGTCCATCGCGACATCATTCCACTTCCACATGGAAATGGGTAGCTGCTGTGAAAGCCATGTCATTTGTTGGTGACCTGACTTCACTTGCTGACTGGTGAAACATCTCACGACAAAACGAGCAACATCTCTCTTCATACCTGGGCAGCAATACAGGCAGTGTAAATCACGATACATCTTGGTGATTCCAAGATGAACTTTCCAGACTGAGGAATGAAAGTCTCACATTATCCCCTCGCATATATCTGTTGGGACACATACACACCCCCGGATACACATGATCTCATCCTTTCCTATGGTCCATCCAGGAGGAGGGTCCTCTCCTGACACACTTTCCAATATGACTAGGCCTTTAGAATCTTATAAATGCCTCATTCAAACATGGTCAGGAAGAGTAGATGTAACAGCTACAAAAGATAGGAATGTCTGCCCCTGTCTATCGTACTCCTCCAAATTCATCTCAGAGAATAGATCCATAAGCTACCACTCAATGCTAGCCTCCTAAACAACCTATATCTGAGTCCTCCTTCTCAGTGCATTAGCCAATGCATTGCATTTCCCAGGCGTATAGGAAGGCTTGAAATTAAAATACTACAGGTACTCAACCCACCTCCACTATCTCAGATTCAAGTCACACTGCGTGATGGAGTACTTGAGGCTCTTTTGGTCAGTGTACACCCCAAAATGCTCTCCTAGAAGATAATGTCTCCAACAACGAAAAGCATGAACAACTACATCTAACTCCAGGTCATGTATAAGACAGTTCATCTCATGTGGCCTCAACTCACGAGATCCGTACGCAACAAAATGATCCTCATGCATAGGCATTGATCTATGACCAATGCTAGATGCATCAAAGAAAACTATATAACTCATGCCCAGCTCTGGAAATACTAGAATCAGTGCTAAAGTCAAACTCTCTTTCAACTCCTGGAAGGCTGAATCGCAGGCTTCTGACCAAACATACTTCACCCTTTCCTTAGTCATTCCCATCAACGGAGCATCTAGGAATGAGAAATTCTGTATAAACCGCCTCAAGTAAACAGCCGACACTAAAAAACTCTGTACCTTGAAGTCGTTCTTCGGATGCTCCCAAGTGACTTGTGCTCTCACCTTTTCTGGTTCTACTGATACTCTTGTCTCCGAGATGACATGACCCAGGAAGTGAATCTCTTCCATCCTAAAGTGGCACTTAGAGAGCTTAACATATAACTTATGCTCCCTTAGTGTACTCAAAATGATCTCAATATGGGTAAAATGGTTGTGTCGAGTTTGAGAGTACACCAAGATGTCGTCCATGAAAACCACCACGAAGGAATCCAAGTATGGATGGAAAACTCTATTCATCAACACCATAAATACAGTTGGCACATTCGTGAGACCGAACTACATAACCATGTACCCATAAAGACCATAACTACTCCCGAAGGCTGTAAGAGGTATATCAGATGGTCTGACATGCAATTGATGGTAGCCGGATCTCATGTCAATATTCGAGAACACTCTTGATCCTTGAAGCTGATCAAAGAGATCATCTATTTGTGGAATTGGATATCAGTTCTTGATCATCAAATGGTTCAGCTTCTGATAATCCACACAAAGCCTAAGGGTGTTGTCTTCCTTCATCGCAAACAGGACAGGTGAGCCCCAAGGAGAAGTACTGGGTCAAATGAAACCCCTTGCCTGCAACTCCTCCAACTACTTCTTGATCTCCTACAACTATAGTGTAGCCATCATATGAAGAGGAATTGACACTAGTTCGACTCCTGGCACAAGATCAATAGAGATGTATAAATATCACTCTGGATGCAAACCAGAAAAGTCTTCTCAAAATAAATCTCTAATGTAATCAACCACTGGATAAAAATTTATCTGAGAAGTATCATGGTCATCTAGATATAAGCTAGCAATCTGGGCCAAAACAACACCCAACCAATGATGCTCTGGTCATTCTCTACTCTCTTGGACATCCCATTCGCCCTTGTAAAGAAAAGATCTGCCCTCTGGTGATGTGAAACTCACCCTGCAACGATAGTAATCGACAAAGGCCTGGAAGGGAACTAACCAATCTATCCCGAGAATGATGTCATAGCATGCCATCTCCAAAACATAGATACAGAATGAAAAACGTCACCCACCATCCTTGAGGGGCCAGTCTACGCATTGAGGCATGCTAGCAATTCTAATTCCCAAGGGTGTGTCTGGCGTCATCATATCCTTAGATGTATAAATATCAAGTCTAATGATTTCCACAGTATACACATAAATAAATCTATGAGAAGATCTTGTATCGAAAAGTGCAGAGGATAAAACTGAGGCTACTAAAATCGTACCTCAATCTGTAGATGGTTCAGGATCCTACTACTGATTAATCTACTATACAACAAATGTCTGGCCAGTACTGTGGGCCTGCGTAGTAGCCTGAGATCCCAATGGTGCTCCTCCCTGAGCCTGACCACTACATCCATGGCATCAACCCATGCCGGAATTACCTGAAGAACTCTAGCCCCCAGTCTTCTGTGAAACTGGTAATCCTGCTCTTGTACGCAGTGTTGAAACTGATCCACATTCACTAGCTGCGGGCAGAAGAACCTTACAGAAGCTCTGCAGATGACACATCTTGCCGCAAGATCGACACTCCACTGGGTCCCTTGGGCACTGGGGCGTCTTATGACCACTTCAAACACACTGATAACACACAACTTGGTTGCTATATTGTAGACCCCGTCTATAGAAAGGAATACCTCGCTTCCTCGAGTCACCTCGCGTAGACTCATGGTTGCACTTCTTGCCGTCTGTCTGGAGAGAATCAGCCCTGGATGCTGAACCGCCCTGGTCAACAGCTCCAACTTCCCTCAGGTTTCTCTCCATAATAAGTGTCTGGATGACTATCAGGGTAATAGAAGTCAACTGAAAGATTTTCACCTGTGACCTGATGTCCGGTCCGAGGTCTTCCTCAAACTTCCTCACCAAAAAACAGCTCTTCATTCCCCATAATGGGAGTGAAATGTTGTAACTCTATATAGTTGGAGGAATACTCCATAATTGTGAGAGTACCCTGATGCAGGTTCATGAACTCTCTGGCTCTATTAGCACTCAATGTCGCTGGGTACATGTAGTAGTATATCATATGCTGAAACAAATCCCAAGCCATAGACTATTGGCACCCTATATGCGAAACCACATCCCACCATCTCACGTAGGAATCTCACAACATATATGTCACAAGCTTCACTATCTTCTCCGAAGGTGTCTCCAGATGATCGATGATGGACAACATGGCTTCTAGCCCTGACTCCGCAGTCTGTGGTCCTCCATCCCCTGTGAACGTGGGAGGGTGCTGTTGCTGAAAAATCCACTTCAGCACTTTCATAAATAGGGCAGAATGCTGAGCTCCATAGAAGGTCTTCCTGAATCTCTTGAAACCCTCTATGAATTGATCATTAGAACCAGTGTCTGGAATAACTACAGGTGCCATGTCCAGACAGATTTTCATAATTACTGGTAGTCCCTGATATGCCATATCAGGCGTACGGTCACTGCGTGGTTCCTGACATGCAAAGGGAGGACTTCTTAGTGCCAAATATCTGAAAGGTCAAAAGCACTCTGTCATTAACAATGAAAAAAATATGAAACTTTAGAGAGCAAAATTAAACATGAGAGATACACATCAAAATTTTGGAAAGCCCAACTACACTGCGTGTAGTACTACTATACGTAGTGTTTCTTAAAAGTTTACACTTGGCATGTACCATGGCCATACATGGATATGTAAACCACCCGACTAAACAGCGTGTTCTTAAAATACACGGCATGTACTAGCCCTTTTTACACTCAGCCCGTTCACTCCTACACGGCTGGGAACACGGAATGTCCAAGTAGGAAACTACACAGCGTGCATTTATACTACCCAGTGT
This sequence comes from Viscum album, assembly GCA_963277665.1. Classification (NCBI taxonomy): domain Eukaryota; kingdom Viridiplantae; phylum Streptophyta; class Magnoliopsida; order Santalales; family Viscaceae; genus Viscum; species Viscum album. The sequence goes on along the minus strand of OY728139.1, from coordinate 986,893,755 downwards.
GTCCAAAATATCTCTCCCCTATTCGTGTCATTAGTCACACAGACTGGTACACAGACCACTACTACACGACATGTCAAAGGAGACACAGTGTGTAATTGACATGCCTTACTTGGCCCATGTTGTTAGTGACATAGCCTGACACACGATTGACACTACACGACATGTTTCATACGGACACGGCGTTTACGTAGAAGTATAAAACCAACCCGTGCAGTTGGCTACATGGTCAGCTACTTGGTCAACAATATAGGGTGTGTTCCCAAGGGAAACGTCATGCACTTGAAGGAAAACCTCGGCCCGTGTTGTTCATGAAAAGGTCGGATACCTATTCTAGACTACAATGAGTTCTATGCTTGTACAAGGCATGTTTCTACAAGAAACATTACAACCCCATGATTCTTCCCAACATTGTCAGGGACATGGCTAAAAAAACACGATATGTATGCTTAATGTACATGCCGTGTATACTGGGATTTTCCGGACACTAGCCTCAGAACTGCACTGGAGCCCAGAAAACACAGAAAGAAGTGTTAAGGATCCATATTCCGATCCATCGGGGCCCATACTCCCCACGAATTAAAGCATATCATCATAATAATGGATTTAACCAGAAAACATTATAATAACTCATGATCCACTAAATTCCGATCCTTGAGGGCCCATAACACCTCTAAGATGAATGTTTGGCGTCCATGATAATGAATCTCCAAAAAAATGATACCCTATAAATATAGAAAGCATTCTATCACAACAGCTATAACAACAACATGCATCTTCTATCAAAAATTTTATCACAACAGCATTCAAATTCTAATGCAATCTAGATGGCATGAAAAAATGTAGGACATGTGATTTTCTACAATATTCCTATATGATTCAGGAGATGGAATACCCTCATCTCATCAAGTTGCAACAAAATATAACCACAATCATACAAATGGTAATTTCACAAAACAAGTGCACCACCCAATGGAAAAATCAATTAAACCGTAACATTTGCAAAAACTCAAAAATTGAAATATTCGAGGTAATCTAGATTATTCACTGTAAAAGGGTTCTAGAATACCCAGACAGAACTATTTAAAATTTACCTATTATGTCATATCCCTGTCTAATGTCACTAGTAAGTCAATAGAAATGGAAGGAAACTCCTCTGATACCACTTTGTAACGATCCGAAGCTGGAACCCCTCAAATGGTGCCCCATGCCAGGTTCACCGTACTAGATCATGCACATTTCCCCAAATTCTTGATGCAGCCGACTAGCAGTGAGGGCCTTGTTATGTTATTGGGGAAACATTTCCCTAATTTTGTAAGGTATACATGGTATAGGAAATAACGATCAATAGTGGAAGTAGTACACAATAAACGCCAACTGAAACTAAACAATAGAAGCAATGTATAATATATTAATGATGTAACATTCTACATGTATCTAAGGAAAGAAGAAAACAAAACAACATGCTGAAATACAACTGAGAACAAAGTACCAAAATTAAATAGAAACTCTATTAGCATCGCAAGCCAAAGCTCGGTCCTATGCTCTCCAGCTCCAACGATCAATCATATACATGAAGTAGAGGGAAAAAATCCCTATCCACCCCTGTATGAATATATATTATTTGGGATAAAAAGAAGGACCCAAACAGTGTGTGAGACTATTCCTATTAGGCAATCACCACAAGATCTGTGACCTACTATCGATGAGAAATATAGGAAAAGTTAAAGAAATAAATGCAGAACAGAAAAATTAGTACTCAAAATTAAACATTCCTACCAATCTCAATAAAAATTTATTTATTAATTTAATTCAATCATTAAATTATCTACCAAAGAATATATCAAACAGATCTATATTCTCAAGGCATAGAAATCAAATCAACAGGTATCTCAGCAGACTACCTAACAACAAGTAGTACAAACTCATGCTTGTTCTTTGGCATGGTGGACTCATCACGACCAATCAAAAAATAATCATGGTGACTCTCAGGGTAGTTCATTCTGGCATACCCCTCTAGTCATGTAAACAAACAAAGGCACAAACACTCAGGGAAGCTCTCATAGTCAATTCCCATGCGGTCTTGCAACGATAACAATAAACTCTTTGAGGAAGCACTTACATCTAATTTCACCTATAGCCTCAATACGTTACTAAAGACACTTTAAGGAAGCACAAATTCCTTCTTCCATTGGACTTATAGATGATTCTAATTTATAATAGATGCTCTAGGGAAGCACTTAATCATCAATTCCCTCTTAAGTCTACCACACCAGGCTCCCACAGCCCCGAGTAGTGTAGTCATGCGTAATCGAATTTTAGTAGCCCAAATTAAGCTGAAAAAAATATTTGTATAATAGATACAATGCATCAAAAGAATATAAACAACATGAAATAAATGCAATCAATTATATCAAGGCAGACAAACAATTAAACAAGGTATGCCTCACTGGCAACCTAAGCGAAACGACGATAAACAACCAAAACAGGGAGAGCACCCACGGGGTGATCCTAAAACATGATAACAAGCAAATATCAATCATCTAATAACCTCATGAATAAATTCAATCTAAGGAATAAAACAATACAGGATCAAAACAATATCCTGAGATACCTGATACATGTGTATCTGACACTTTTTCACAAAATACTCAATGATATTCAACGTATAGAAACAAACCACTTACCTCGATCCTAGGAGATTGATATACTTGAACATTTGCCTGTAAATCATCCTTGAATGCTGATGGAAAGAAAATACATCTAAAACTTTCCACCTCAGATAACTCTCACAAGATAAGGAATCAAGAAACATGGCCAATGAAGAACCAAGAACTCACCACTACGAGTCTATTGCAACTGATGACGTTCGATTTGGATAACCGGTGATGGATCGGTGGCTCAGAAGAAATTTGGCATCCTCGGACACTATGGACGTAATTAGGTGGAGAAGAAGATGAAAATAGGTTTATGATGCGACCCCGGTCCGATTAATGAAATAATAATGAAAAGTACATGATGTGTACTTCATGATTACATGGCATGTACTCACCCTTTCCGTACACCGCATAAAGCGGCCTCCAAATCATCGCTACCGACTGTGTGTGTGGCCCGGAAATGGACATCACATGGCCTCACACAGAAGAAAAGTACACGATGTGTACTCATAAAGTACAGGACGTGTACTTCGAAAATTTCCATATTTTCCTCTTTTCTCAAAAAAGACCAGAAAAGTAAAAACATTCCTGAAACGAAGATCCGTGTTCTTACAATATCCAGGTGGAGGATATCATGAAGCCAATGTCTAAATAACCACCACCAACACATTGAACGACTTTAATAAATGGATGGCTTGTATAGATTAGGCCACAACATCCATTGACAGAAATAAATGAAGAGAAGAGGAATAAAATAGATAGCCAAGGTGGCATCACATTTCAATAAGTCCAATTAATTGAGCGGGCCACATTAATTACCACATGAGGTAAAATAAAACCAATACCCATTAGATATTATAATGATAAAATATTTAATAATAACATTCATGTATTTAAAAGAATTTGAATGTAAGACCAATTTAAATTGATTAATTTCAATTTTCAATATAAAAACAATGAATATAAAAACTAACAAATCTCCTAAATTTTCAATTGAGAATTAGGGATTTTACTACATGTAAATGTTATTCATGTGGATCCAGGTTCATTGTATCAACGAAACACATGAAAATAGATAAACCTACATCCTTAGTCAAACAATCAGTTGTGTTTTAATCAGTGTGTATCTTAGTGAAACACACTATTACACTTTTAATAACATATCTAATAAAATAAATCCTAGTATCCATGTTAGTAGAACTACCATGGCATAAATTTTTAAATAATAATTTATTAATTGCGATTGACAATGTACAATAATAAGATAATAACTTATACAATGTTATGAAATCAAACACTTAATCCACATGGCTTCCTAGGATACTTTATTAAGTGTTATGTACTTGGGTATAGTAGTTGATAGGGTCACTGCTGAGTGCATATTTCACATCCATAATATACTTCCTCTACATGTAGAAAATACATAACTATTAAGTGATTTCCTAGAATCAACTTTTCTAGAACAGTTAGAATCCAAATAAATAGTCACTAATCTAGAGGAATTTATATTATTAACATAAAAAATTGATGGATATGAAGTTGATGAAATTTTCCTTAATTACCATTTAAGTGGTTTTCCAAAATGCACTCAGTCTCTCAGCTTCGTTCTAATTTCTTGGGCTCTTGGTTTTGTGTCTTCCTCTATTGGAATCTACTCATGGTATCATATGTCCATTCTTCTATGGCCCTCTAATGTTTCTCCATTTTCTTCCCCCACACCCCTACTCTACTGATCTAGCCTGAGGAACACAATCATACCCTATTCGGATGTGTTGGTTTCTATTATTGGTTTGGAACAATGGTAGTGGGTTTGGAACATCATGACACTCTTCATCGGTACCTCCCTATTTCAGCTCTCACTTTTATTTTGTGTTTTCACATTATGGTCTCATTATCATTATCCTCTTAGAGTTTCAGTCCCATTTCCATCACTTTTAGTTTTTGGGCTCGATTGTAATTAGGGGTTCATCCCCAGGATCTCATCTCTCTCACTTCTTACTATGGTTTCTTCTTGAGTTTTTTCATGGTTTTTCTTTTCATCATGTGTCCTTTTGGTTTTCTTCCCCTAGTTAATTCATTCACTTATTTGGATATGCTTTTTCTATCATTGGTGTTCTTGTCGGTTGCTTCCTCAAGGTCTCTGAGGAACGTTGTGTGTGAATATGGTGATGTTCCTTGGGTCAATTCCTTTTTTTGTGAAGAATATCATTTTGTCCGTGGGTTCTAGTAGATGTTGGAATGTTTTGGTGGTTTTCTAGATTGGTTTTGAGGAATTGGGAGCTTTAGTGTGAGCTGCATGGGGAGATTCATCATTAGTGTTTCTGATTTCCATCCACTTGGTGGAACAATTGTGAAGAATCTTCGGCGACGACATGACTGAATCAACGACGACGATGATGGTCTCTTTTTGATGTTGATGGTTTTTAGTTAGACTCACCAATGAGTTTTGTTGTCTTGAATTCATGACAATGATGTAGGTGATATGATATTGATGATGGAAGTGATTATTTTGAGGTGATTAGGTTTGTGATGTGATGATGGAGCTAGAAAGTTGTTCGTTTCGGTTTGGTCCCATCTTAGTATGATGGTTTCCTCTTTTGAATTTCTAATTTTGAATTGGATTTATTGTGGTGGTAATGTGTAGTGGTTGACCATTTTGGGTTGGTGCACGTGGTGATGATCTCATATTTCATATGATGTTTGATTTTGGTTGTTGATGATTGATTTTGGTATATTGTATTTTTATGTCATTATGGGGTATGTGATGGTGATAATGTGAACATTATATAGGGTTCCTACATACAAATAAATTGGTTTTTAATAATAAAAAAAAATGTATTGTAGAGTACAGAAGAAAATAAAACATATGGTCAACTACAAATCCTAGCATACATAATACATCCCACTATATTAGAAATCAAGATTCTAGTCACATATTAAATATTAGAAGTTCTAGCTGGGGACTAATATAAAGACAATTTAAAATGTTACCTAAAGGAATTACAACAGGATTTAAAGAATCAAAAAAATACATCTTAAGCACTTTAATGATATACAAATGATGAGATACATAATAAAGCTTATGCTTCCTATCCATAAGAATTTCCACACACGTAATTTTTACAAAACAACAACGACCTTTCATTCAAATGTTAAAATCAATTTTATTTTAAAATGGGTGATTAATTTTATATTATAAAAGATGAGTAACTTTTCATCTACATATATAATGAAATAAATCATGGATTTGTTAACAAATCTAAAATATACACATGCATCAAAATATCTCTGCCTGAAACCATTTTCAATCCTAAATCAATAAAAATTATTATACCATTATCTTACATCTTATTATAATATATGTATTGTAATATTATGAAAAGAAACATGGTAAACATAAAATTCATTTTATTAAATAGTAGGAGGCTATGTGTATAAATTTTCAATTAATCAAAATCTATGAAATTAGTTTTAACATCTAGCTATTTTATATGAAAATAAAAATGGGAAGAAAAAAACGAGTATTCTTATTAATGACTATTTCACTAAAAGAGAAAAAACATTAGAGCAATAAATTACTTCTTTTTTAATGAATTCATTAGCTATATGTCTAGCGTTAAACATAATTTCATTTCCTATAGTATTGAATTCTTTTGTTTTATATATCAATTAACATCCTATCACCTTTATAATAGGCGGTTTATTAACTATGGGACATATATGGTTAATTAATTGTGATTTCATCTCATCATCCTTAGATGAAATTTAAGGAATAGAGTTGATGTCATTAATAGACTAATAGTAGATTTAGGGATCTTCTCCACCAAGATCTGCTATTACAATTAAGGCAAAGGAAACTATATTAGCATATTTATTCCGAGAGAGAGGTCTAATGACCCTCCTCTACCTATCACTAGTTAGATTATAATTTCTAAGGTCACAATGTAAACCGTCATCAATGGTATCGTAAGAATCAGTCAAATATTATGGCTCAAGATGACAAACGAGAATTTTAGATGTATAAAGAGTCTCAATAGGAGGCTCACAATCCTTGGAATGGTCAACCTCAACATCCCTCTTATGAGAAGGATCGACATTGTCATCAGGGGGAAGTTAGATCTGAGGATGAGTAGACTCTAGAAACAACATATCCTGAATAATAATGAACATTTTAATTCTAGGATTATCTAATGAAATATTAATCCCCACCACCACATTTGGACAGCCTATAAATATGCACTTTATAGCTATAAGCTTAGGTTTTTCATCCTTAACGTGAGTTTAGGTAGTGAATCAAAACACCTTATGATGTTCATAAGATGTGGTAGATTGCACCACAATTTAATAGGATTCATAAATATGTTGGAAGATGAAAGAAGCTTATTTATTTTGTAAGCTTCTATAGTGACAACTGATGTTGAAAAGTATTTGGGCAGGCCCAAAAATGCAATAAATACACAATTCCACTCAAGAGAGGTATGATTAGTATGCACATCTACACAATTCCAAAGAAGTGTATGTGTCACATATCAGTGATTTAAAAATTTGTAAAAAATTACAAAAATTTGATAAAATCAATAGATGTGTATTAATGTCCATTATCAGTCCTCATATTCTTTATCTTTTTTATAATATGATTTTCTACAGATAATTTCAATGTTTTTAACATCTCAAAGGGTTCATATTTATTTCTCAAAATATAAACCTAGACATTCCTTGAATAGTCATTTATAATGGTCAAAATGTAAGAGCATACAACATGATATGTAGTCATATAAGGTCCCCATAACTCAAAGTTAATGTAAATTTTTTGATGACCAACATTAATGATAGATCTTGAAAAACTAACTCTTTTAAAATTACCAATTAAACAATCTTCACCAAAGGATGTGTCACATTATGGAACTAGTAAAATCACCCCTTTCTTATTTAGTTTCTATAAAGCTTTATCAATCACATGTCCCCATTTCTTATGATAAATCATTGTCTTATCATTGTTAGTGACATAAATGTTTCTATACTTCCTGACATGTGTTCTTCCATCTAAAACATATATCCCATTCCACAAGGAGACTTTGAGAACCTTAAGATAAACCTTTGAGATTCAATGAAAATAAGAATAAGATTTAAATGTAAATACTCTCTCATTTATGACACATTGGGAGATCAAATTTTGGTTTATATCTAGAACCCATCTCACATCCAATATTGTGACAAGAGAATGGACTAAGAGATTTAAAATAACAGAACCTCTACCCAAGATGCAACAAATTTTTTTGTTTCCTACAACATCCTCTCCTCCAACTCCATATGTTATAGAAGAAAACGATGTAATTTCCAAGAACATATATAAAGAGAATCCTAATTCTAAGACCCACTTGTAATCAAGAGAATCGTGAGACACACACACGAACACAACACATTCTTTATCATTGATGAAAATGAGTGAATGACAACTATACTCTTTAGTAGGTTTTCCCTATATCAAATTGGATAATTTGGGTCTTATATGACTATGATTTACATAGTGGTAGAAAATAGCATTATTCATATTGGGTTTAGATTGATGATCATGTTATTGGATATGAATCTTACATCCCATTAATTTTTTTACCATTCTGTTTCCCCCAAATATCCGAATGACCCCTAACATTCAAACCCTCAAATTCAGGTATAACCTTAGATTTTCTATGTTTCTCATGTTAATGAATGGATGACTTGACTTCCATTGAAGTCAAGGAATATCTTCCATACAACATATAATTGATATGATAATCATATAAACTATCAAAATATATTAAAATTATAATGGCTTGGTCCTCATATTCAACATTAAAATTTATTTTACTGATCACTGAAAACATTTTAATAAACTCATCAATGTCTGCCTAGATTGTTTATCCATTATTTATCTTGATGGTATATAATTTGTGCTTCTTATGTGGATGAAAAATTAATAATTTTCATGTACATATTTTCATCTATAGAAAAAATACCGAATGTAGAGTTCTAATAGGGAACCCCCTCATTACATTATCACCTATAGGAAGGGTTAAAGAGCTATGTGCTTTCATCAAAATGTTAGAGGGGATATCTTTATTGATTGTCACTATTTGACCATTAGTGGAAAGACATACATGGGGATTCTTAGGTCCATGAAGTAAATATTTGTTCACTTGTTGGACTAATAGAGATTTTATTTTTAATATTCACAAATTGAAATCATTTAACCCATCTAATGAATCTATTTCATATTTCTCATATTCCATTGTTTATTTTGGTGGCTCTAAAACCAAATGGTTGTGTGGGTAATAGTAAAATACACACCCCAAATAATTATAAGGACCACTGAATAAAGAACATGGATTAATTCAATATAGAAAATTGAAAAATGAATTTTATTAAAAGTAAAACACACCCAATCATAGAGAAGAATTTATGTTATTTGTACTCTTTAGGACTTACATAACATCAAGAACACAACCCACTCATGCCATTGTATTATATTATAAAAAAAGATAATATTTCAAAGACTAAAAGTATATATCCAACTAAAATTCATATACGTACTAAAATAGAAATTGTGGACTAGAAGAAGCAAAATAGAAGAAATCATGTTTATAAAAAACCTACATCCTCAGACAAATTTTCAGGATTTTAGATGACTTCAATAACAAAGAATACTAATCCCAATTAATTGTTGGATATTGTTGTAGGATAACCACACCAGGTCTCCAGATATGAGCAATGGTCACATGTCTTCAACTGGGAGGTACCCTGACAATCACTACCATGATCCTTGCATCAATGGTGTCTGGGGTTGTCGATAGGCCACCATATGAGTTTGATGATATGGATAATAGCACCAACACTTGGGATATTGAATATGTGGAATATGATTCTCAACAATAGTAAAGATAAAAGGTAGACTAAACCAAAAATGTGAAAAAAATAAACCACCAGTGGGATGAATGCAAAACACTTGTGGAAAGGAGGAGTCAATTTTGGGAATCTAGATATCTACTTACTAGATGAACTCAACCTCCCAAATAACAATATTCATATATATTTCATATTAAAAATGAAGGGATCATATGGGTGATGAAACCCCTAGCCAGAACCCTAATTGTCTAACTGCACAGCCAAAGGGAGGCTACCATATTTCCAACACTAAACATCCCACCCATTGGAACATTGAATGAATAAAATAAATGTATGGAAATGAATGATTGATTGGAAACATCCATCGATGTCCTGAAAATATGAGAATAGGTATACAATAGAAAACCATGTTTTCATAAAATATCTAATAGGCCATGAAATCTGAAATAGAGAACAATTTTAATATGTTAATTTCAATTTTCAATATGAAAAAAGAATAAAAATACTATTAACAATCTATAAAATTATTTAAACATGCTCTACGACATAATATATCAGTTGCAAAAAACATAATGAAGAAGAAAACACTTTAAATAATCCTTTTATTAGCATAGAAAACAATCCATATTCATGTTCATTATACATTTTCATTAGCTCATGGTCCAACAAATTCAATTAAACATGAAAACCTGAATCAATTTGATTACATCAAATTTCGAGAAACACAAAATTTGTTAAACATGTATCATATATAATTATTTATCCATTCAACAAAACATCACCAAATTTATATTTTTTTATCTAAATTCAACTATTTAAAATTGATAATTCATAAATAAAAACATGTAAGAAAAACCATAATATATATATAACACAATCTAGAAAACCAGAAGCAAATCATTATCATGGGGAAATTCAATGACATGCGATCTCCAATCATAAACTAATTACTCTATTAAATGTAGTTTAATATTTATTAGTTTAATTACACCACCATAAAATTTGATAAATAGTGGTCAATTTATGATTTATCATAAATAAATAAGAGATGATATAAAACCCCTTACCTCAATGCTTCTACATTCTTTAAACAAGAAAGAATCAACGCTATGGATCTATGATCACCTCTATTGTGGGAAAATACAATCTCTCAAGAATGATGATACATGAACGAATTGATAAATGAAAAATAAAACTCAAGTAATGTGATGTATATAATCTTCCATAACATTGAGATATTGAAGGAGAGGAAACAAGATCGAACATGGAGAAATGACTAGAAAATGGGCCGAGCCTACCTCATACCATCAAAGATAGAACTCGAGATATATTGATTCATCCATATCGAAAGGGAGGGCTTCAATGACATCTAAAAGAACCATTGGGTTCCTAAGTATCAAGAGGAAGGCGTGAGAGAAAACTGAGTGTAGGAGACTTGGAGGGTGTCTATTGAAAAACTAAATTTTAGAGGACCATGGAGTATCCCATAAGATTTCAGAGTAGAACACATAGATCACCACATATTGGGATGATACCATATCATATCCCCAAGTAAAATCCATTTTAGGGATCTACAAGTAGATCCATTGTTATTATCCAATTTATCTAGGGAAGGGACTATGAACCAGCCTACAACTCAAACTGTAGCCAGCAAAAAAAAAATTTGTAGCCTAAAAAAACCCTACGACATAGCCACTGTGCACCATTCCCCAACGTTGTACATAGGGTAATGCACTACGATATAGACATCCACCACATCACATCCACAACTAAAAAGGAAGTTGCTATGATTTTACACCCTTGAGCCCCTCTACACAACAATTAAGTTACCACCACACATAAACTTGGCTTATGATACCACACATGGATTCACACCAGTCCCTGACCTCAAATGGTAGCGGTACACACATTTTTTTGTTTATTTGTCCACAAAACTCGTTGAAACCTCTTATAGGTTCCTCCAACACAAAAAACCCGACAATAATGTTGTACTAAAGTTTCTTCCATTACACTTTTTATGTTAAGAAACTTTCCTATTTGAAAAATATTACATATTAAATGAATTACTAGAATTTTAGATCTCAAAATATTATTAAATAGTTGTATAGAACCCACTATAAAAAATATATAATATTATATAGATCATTCTATCTGAATAATTAAGGATATATAGAATCAATAATTGATAACACTGACTAAAATTTGAATGACTAATTATCAATATCATATCAAAATTTCAACGAACATAAACAAATTTTCATTTGATTAACTACAAAAATTAATGATACAAGAAACCGTTATCTCTATATATAATGATGCTATCATTTAAAACCATACACTATTTATAAATATTTAAATCTATTATTATATTTTTTATAGTGTTTCTATTCAATTATCATTGTTACTACTTAATTATATAGATATGTCGTTTTAAAATTTCATCCCACTATGCATCCAAAAAATATTTTTTCAATATGATTTAGAATAACACCACTATGTAGTATAATAAATGTTATTCTTATAGAAGATAAAATATAGAATCCCAATAATAGAAAATAACTAATTAAAATTTGTTTCTATTAATTCATCAAAAATGTTTTTTATGTTATATATTATCAATTATTTTTAAAATATGACAGTATAATAACAATCCAATATCTAAATAGAGAGAAAAATCCTTGCAGTTAATGAATTTTTATATTCCTCTTGTATGTCATTAGGTTGAAATGTATATTTTCCTAAGATCCTATTATAAGAAAAAATCTCAACATTTCTATGATGAAGATGTTTCTAGATTGAGAATAGTTGAAAATGATTATCTAATAGAAGAAGAAGACGAAGAAGAAGAAGAAGAACAATAAGTGAAAGATCATATTCAGCTGGTTATCATCTTGTACCAGATTATCAGACTAGTAAAATCATATTTTTATTTTTAGACTAATGATGAATATTCTTAGAATGGTATCATAAGTATTCTCATATAGCAATATATTCTATATTGAGAAAACAGAATTGGTAATTAAAATGGAAGATAGGGCATAGTATCATTACAAATTACTAGATGTTATTACAAGCTTCTAGAAAAGAATGTGAATTATTTTTCCAAAGAAAATATTTGAGATTGTTGATCAATAAGAACAGTAAATATTTTTTTAAAAAATTGTATAATATCATTTCATGCTACTTTAATCACATACACTATTGTATTGAACAAAGTGCAATAATAGTGTAAGGGAATACCATAACTGTTATAATCCACATAAAGGGATTGTTTTCTTGTAAATTGTGTGGTATCATATTATTGTGAAACCATACAATGTTCCAGATAATCTTATTGTGTTGTAAATATTATAGATTCTTATGTTCATGTGGTTTTGTTTTGGAATTTTTTAGAGGATAAATACATATTTTACCAGAGGTGATGTTTTTTTCTAATGAATGGAAACATAAAAGAAAAAAAAGATTATTGATTCCCCCAATCCTACTATGATTGTTACATGAATCCTATTATTGTAATATCTACAGGTTATAACAATGAAATCGCAAGGAATTATGTATAATAAACAATTATATTTTTTTATAAATGCTCTCTTGCATAAGCTTCCTGTTTCAACAAAAAATATGAATAAAAAATCATTTTAATAATGCATTTTATTATCTTCAATAGGCATTAGAGCTTCAATTCCATTATCCATGTCCATTAACACATGGAATAACACATTCAGATAAACAAGTATTCATTCATCAATTTCATAACTATCAAATTATGGGAAATAGACAACTTTTTAAACATGCCCCCAACATTATTCATTAGCGAACCAAAAAAACATTATCGATTATATGTTCTTGATACATATTCATCGATTTAAACATGATATACCATGAATATAAAAATGATATACAATGAATGGTATAAATAGAAATATATATATAACAACAAGAAGAAAACAATTATCATGGTATAATGAAACTATATGTGATCACTAAACACATACCAATTCCATTATTCAATCTGTTTTAATCTATATTAGGTTAATTCAACTAACATAGATAGGGATAAACCATGGCTAATGTATGATTTCATTTAAATAAAAACAAGATGAAAAAAATCACCTAACTCAAAAATTCAACATTCATTTCAGGATAGTGAATCAAGGTAGATGATCCCAAATCACCTTTTCCATGAGGCACCTATGATCCCAAAAGTATGTTTTTCCATGAATGCATTGATAAATGAAAAAGAAACCACATTATAGTGATGGATATCATACATCATAAAATGGAAACATGGAATGGGAGGAATCAAGATCAAATGGAGAGAAACCTATAAATAAGAGGAAGAGCCTACCTGAGATCACCATAGGATGAAATCAGAATGTTGTTATGTATCCTTATCAAATGGGGGAATCAATGACTTCAAAAAGAACAATTGGGTTCCAATGTATCATGAGGAAGGAGTGGGATAAATTGGAGTATAGGGGACTCATGGGTATTTATAGGATGATATTTTTTAGAGAACCACATCACAACACCTAAGAACATGTAGCAGACCGCATAGACAACTACACAGTTGGAGTAGACCACATCACATCCACTTCTATAACACTAAACTAGGATCCACTTCTAGATCCATAGATAATATCCTATTTATCCATGGGGAGTGACTATAACCAATCGTACATCCCACATTGCATCCACCAATGATTTTATATTAGCCGCAAAACTGGTAAGGCACAACCACCGTGCACCATGCCACATTTTACAACACTGGGGATGGGCCAACACCATATCCCAAACCACTATAGCATAGCTAGTTCCTAAAAGATAGTATCCCCTCATACATATCAATTTTCTATCTTCTAAAATACACTTTTTGGTTATGTGGGAAGAGGATCGAATCCCTAATTTTCTACCTTCGAGCATCCCTACAACATTGTTGGGAGATCGTGCCATAGGAGCCTGGAATATGACACAACCCAAGGCTCCACAACAAAAACTATCCATAATTGAAGTGGTATCCACCTTATTCCCATTTACCGTCCAAACTTCTTGAAAACTCATCTAGGTACCTTGAACACCCAAAACACACAATGTGATGGGCCAATTGTTTTGGAGCCCTAACACAGTAAATGTAAGACAAACAGTAGAAATTACACAAATATTAACTGGATTTTTGTAATTTCAGATCACATAACATATTTAAATAATTTCATAGTAGACATTTAGAAATGTATTATTTTAATCCGATCACTCTACCAATATTTTTCATTATATCTACCATCAACAATTGATAATATATAATCAAATTTTAATGAAAAAATATGAATATATTGTAAAATCATCTAACGAATCCCTATATCTCCTTTTAGTTATCCAAATTTTAATGAATATGCTAAAAAAATCAATTCATTCATGAAAAAAACTTATAGGAACATTCATCTATTTCCACTATAGATAGCGATGTCCCCATTTACATTTGATCTTTGTTTCGAAATAATCTAATTTATATTTATATTTATAATATCGATCTTTATTGTTATATCATTATCATAATGATATTTTGGTATAAAATTTCTACAGACTATCCATCCTAATAATAGTCATTTAAATAATATTGATAATAAAAATATTATCTAGTGAATAAAATGTTATTGTAGTAAAATAAACTCCATAGAATCCAAATAATAATAAACAAGGAATTAATTTTTGTGATCTATTGGAAGAAATGTTTTTTTGTTTTATAATGTTGAAAATGGATTATATATTATTGTATAATTACAATCCAATGTCAAACTAGAGAGAAAAATTCTTGTAGTTAATGTATTTCTATAGTCCTCTTGTATGTCGTGTTGTTGAAATGAGAATTTGTAAAATTATTTAATATAAATATAAGATTATATGGATACACTCAATAAATAATTGAAATCATGTATTCAAGATTTAGTTTACTTATACATTGTTAGTATTCAAATGTAATTGAATTTTGTAAAAAAATACATCTAATATAATTAAATAACAATATAAATTCACTCAATTATGGATTCTTAATAAAACCACCACAGAATCTATGTTACGCAGTCCTACCATTATCAGAGGTAAGAATAATTTGCATATAAGAGGGATATATTTATTATCACAATCAAAAAATGAAGATAAATGGTTCTTTTAACATCTCTAAAAAAGAGATGTTAAAAGTACCCCATTATTAGCAATTTCTTTTTATCATAGTTAATGGTCCCCCTTTTTCAGCACTTTTTTAAAGCAATGATAAAACCCCCGATTATATGTTCTTTTTTAATAGAACTGATAAATGATATATTTAAAAAACAAATTTCACTAATATATATATATATATATTGATCTAAATATATATATTTTTTATATTTTTCAGATAGGTATAAATAGAAATGTAAACATAATATATAATATATTTAGTAAAAAGGCTTATGAAATAATTTAAAATATATTTTTAATTAATAATTTTATATTATTTAAAGATTAATATTAATTTTACCAAATGTTGAGTATAAAATATTCAAAAAATTAATAAAATAACTGGAATAAGTTGTAAATGTAACTTGAACATCAAACATCCATATCATTTTATCCAAGTATCTATTTGGGCCCTACCACATATGAAATTGAACCATGTGATGAACAATACTCCCTAATGACTTATGGTAAACCCCTTTTCACAATCATTGATGCCAAAAAGGGTCAATAGGCCTCTAAAAGTGAGTTTTTTAGTAAGGGTACTCCAATCTGTTAACAATCGATGGATTTTCATCCTCAATTATGTAGGCCTTTTCCCCCCTTTTTAATTTGGTTCAAAATTTACTCATATGTAATAAATTCATATTTAAATTATGGTTTTTTAATTTTTACATTTTTCAAAATGTACAGTTATTTACAATCAAATATATTACAATATATACATTTTTTAAAATATTAACCCAAATAAATTTAATTTAATAAAAAAATAATTAAAAATATTTACATAACAAATATATTTCTCAATATATAACCACTATCTAATAAAAGAAAAATAAATTATATATAATATAAAAAATTATGAATTTTATATACATATACATATAAAATTAATATATATATATAAATATTTAAATATATTTTTTTCTTTATTGACAAACATATATATGTTTATAAATGTAATATAATACATGTATAACAACATTAATATATTATATATAATAATAAATACAAATGTTTAATATTATATATTTTAATGAAAAGATATATAAAAACATTTAAATATGTATCTATTTATAAGCACACAGAGACAATAATTTTTATATGTGTATTTAAATATATATATATATATGGATAAAAAAGTTATGATATATAAATATAAATATATAGATAAATAAATTTAATGAAATATATAAAAAATTGAAATATCATAAAATGAAAAACAAAACAATATATGTGAGTGGAGGAGTTACGGGTTTATGAGAAGGAGGTCTGAGGTTTGAAACCCAACAAAGGTAAGGGTGAATGGGAGGGTGAGTAAGTTCCTTTAACTAATATGGGAGGAGGAGGTTATCATTGTTAAAAGGGGATAAGGGAGTCTATAACTATTTTAAAGGGTCGAGGGGGAGGCTAGAAGTATAATTTCACTAATATTGCTCCCATGATAATGGTGTGAAATTGTTGTCCTGGAAAAGTTTTTTATTTAATAGAGTTTGTAATCCACATATAGGGTGAAATAATTTACATGGTCATATGAATAGGATACATATGTTGAATATTAATCTTTTTTTTTCAATAACAAGAAGCACATTGAACACTTTATTTAGTTCATTCAATTGTTGAAACTCAACAAGAATGTCAGTCAATGTAGATTGTAGATGTAAGGGAAAATTTTAATTATAAACATAGGTGAATAATTGATTTTTTAGAGAAATCAAGAATTTCATAGAAAGAGGAATGTAGATATAAGTGAACATGGATGGTTAGATGGTGATCCCCATAAACCATTGGGATAGGGCATCAATTGATGTGAGAAAACCAGTATCCATCGTTCTCTCATAATTTCTTTGCAACCCTGGAAGAAAATTCTTATTCCAACCATTGCCACTCCCTACATCTTTTGATGACCTTGTTGCAATTTTTTAATGGAGAATCATATTTCTCTTCATAATGTATGGTGATTTTGTTCTATCATTTGTGTGTAAACATTCATGTGATTCCTAATGCTTTGAGGTCTTTATCTTGATAGATCCACATGCCATGGAAGCCCGATAAGAATGTCTTTCTAGTTTCTTGATGTTGCATTGTACTCATGGAATTTGAAGTTATGCTCTGGAATCTTATGGTAATAGATGGTCCATGTGCAATAACGGACAGGGTCTACCTCCTTGTCTCCAGGCTTCCTCAACTACCTATATCGCAATTTTATCTATTTTCAACACCACTCGTCATTAGGATAACTCACCACACCTAACCATTACCCATCCTTATCTTCTACCACTTTTACAATGTATACCCCACCCTGTGACAGTAAAACATAGGATCCATCTTCCTCGAACATAGAAATATCAGATTTTTCAAGTAGAGGTTGGTCATTAGGGAACATATATTGGTGTATTTTTATGGATGATCCTCTAATAATCTTAATTGATTTTAACTCATTATAATAACAAGAGTTCTATCAAATTACTAGAATTTTATTGTTTGAGCTTGTCCACTATGATATAAAAACAGAACTAGTTCATGACTATGCTTGGTCTAATGATCATGTGTGAAACTTGGATTTGATTAATTTCCACTTTTATGGTCAATTTCTTTTTCAATGATCATATTTTTCTTGAATAAATAATTTTAATGTTTTATAGAATTCATTATTTGTCCCGATTTTATGCATCTTACATGTCGAGTGTGCATAACTCTTTATTGTGCATCTTGGGGTAGTATGTTAGAGATTTATTTTGATATTGTTACATGTTCCAATATTAAATTTACTCAATTTAAGGGTCATGTTTTAATTGAAAATTCACTAAATTATGCATCATGATATAAATTTGTATAATAATTTGAAAAATTAAAAAGAAAAGAAAATTATCAAAAATGAATTATTTGAAAAAATTTATAATTTATAAAGGTCCTTGCGATCCATGGATGGTGTGGAGGTGACCAGATATGACAGTGAAGTAATGAGTGTATCAATATTATATCATATCAATTTTTTGTGTAATTTATTAATATATTCTAAATCAAATTATTATGTATTTATTTATTTTTATATATAATTAAAATTAACACTCATTAATTTTATATTTAATTAATATGAATTTTCTAAAATATGTTGTTGAATCTTATATAATTTCATTATATAATAATGCATATTAAAATTTTAATAATTTTAAATTCATGCTTTAGGAAAATTATTTCCATTGACTCTATAATTGAACTAGTGAATGATTGAAATTGGTGAATCATAGACAAAAAAATAAATAGGTTTTCCATGATAGGCAACCTGAGAATTAAAATTTAATAGGAGTCTTTGTGTATTATAGATGGAATTTAGAAATGATTGGGGAATGAAGGAATTGTTTCAAAATATTAGATTCTGAAATATGATAATTTTCCCACAATCTTAGCAACATTGTTAGAGTAATTCATTTGATATAACATCTATAAACTTTCCATTTTATAAAAATATCACTTGCACGAGTGCTTACAACCCCCATCACTACTAATAATTATACCTACGCCAAGAACAAAATCATCTGACAATCATTACATGGAATCACATATAGTATCAGCTATGTACATACAACATCCCCATGGCAGATAAAATCCACCTAGTCTCCTCCTCCACCCTCCCTCCCAAAAATAGAGCTTCAGGAATGTGTGACACCTTCTTCCAACCAATTCGGGGAACACACCCCCTAGATTTCTTTATTGAATTGGTAGCTTCAATCTCATCTGAAAACCCACCGTTCCATGTTTGGACTGCACAAACCATTGAATAGTGGTAAAATATAAGTTCATACACCTCATATTCATTCTATAGATATCCAAAATTATATTGTTAAATGAATCTCAAAAAATTCCCCCACAAGTTTTAATGCTACTCATTACATCACGAATTGATTTGGAGATGTGAAAGAGCTAATTCAATACATCACGATCTGTGATGAAATGTATTCATCCCAATTAAATGTAATCTATAATTCATATAACCAACCCCATTGATGAAGAAGTTGAAATAATAGGATTAGATGCTAACCAAATGGTCCAAAGGAAATATTTGAATAACTAAAAATTCTCCATTAGAAATGGTCTCTTAAATTATCTCTATGATGAATATCTTCTTTATGTTGGTCAAATTGATATTAAAATCCTTCAAAAATGTAGTTTTCTCATTACACCTCGCACGTTATATATAATTCACACAAATAAATATAATTTTACACAAAATATTTTTCGATGCACACATTCAATTTAGGTGTTATAGATTTAGAAGACACTTCCCCTCCCCCAATTTTAACACTATTTTTCTATATCCAATCCAACCATTCCCCTAACCTAAAACACATCCCCAATCACATCCATATTTACTGACATGGGTGACTGCCCAACCCGGTGATGCGTTTAGTCCAATCCGAGCCATGGTTCATCCTTATCTAGAACCGTAAGCATTTTATGTGTCGATATGGCTGATTAGAGAATATTTCATATCAATTTTCATCAATATATCAAAGTATGATACATATAATATTTATTAAAATTTATTTTAATGTACAATAATTTTATGGTTAGCATCTAGATTGTGCATGTAATATGAAAATTGAAAGATAAACAATAGAAAACTCAGGTAAAATTACTAAACAATATTAACTTTTGAAACATTGATCACTTATTACATTCTATCATTTAATCTATTTCTATCACTTAATACGTGGGTAAGGATTTTAAATTACTTTCACTCCGGCCTAATTCGATCAATTATCAGACATAATATAATAAGTAAATTTTCATATCTCACTCAAGATAAACTTTTCATTACCAATCCATCACACTCATCATGGAGCCTCAGTCCCGGTAGCCTCATTAAATGAAACCATTGAGGAATTAGAGACTTTGTTCAAACCCATATATATTGCAGTTTAGTTGTGGTGTTTATAGCCTCAGTCCAACTTAACCCATTGGAGGAGCCTCAGTCCAATACCCCACATACCACCATGTAATGTGAACATGATTATTTATTCAATTACCAGATATACCAAATCAAAGAACATGAAATATCAATACACATAACATTCACAATTCAGAATAAATTGATAACATAAATAATCATTGGACATTACCCCATTATCACATTTACCACAGACAATACATATCCCATTATACCCAATTCTCATTCATATCTATACCAATTTAAGGTATTCAACAATTTCCATATATAAACCCATTTCACATATTAAATCATTTCACGTGTACTAGGCCATTAATTTATTTCAATTTAAATATGACAAGTCATTAGACACATTCAAATTATTCATTTTTACCCTCTTTACATTATGCTGAAAAAACCTTTTTGATTTTCATAGTCTAGAAACAACAATAAATAATTTGTTTACTAACTCAAATAACATATCAAATTGTTCATAATGGGCACTAGTTTGTCAAAAATCAATTCCATACATAACATTATAATTTTCAATGTTTGGGAATATTGGAACACCCCATCAGTGGACATAAACCAGTATGCTCAACCACAATGCATCCCATGTGGATCATGAGGGGTTTCATTTGGCATTTAGCCTTCCATTTTAACAAATCCATTCAAAGGGATCAAATGAAAAACAAAAGTGAACCATTAACACAACTACTCATGCACAAATCAACTTAAAGAACATAGAATATAACTTTTAGACCACATACCATGAAACCAGATTTCATTGCATGCTTAACCTTATCCTTAGCTCTATAATCATGAACACTTTTAACCCCCCAAAGAATATCCACTAGAAAAGAGGTTTTTATGGATTTAGATGATTATGAATGAAACTAAAAGCCCTAATCCATTAAATATATGTAATAGTAGCATAATACATACTAACAAATTAAATATGCTACCATAAACACTCAAAATACCCTAGAAACAAAGGTTATCAAACATTGGGATGATTTGGTTTCTTAAATTCTTCACCTGGTCTAGAATAAGAAGAATGATGAATACATTTGGGTGATGAAATTGAAATACCAAAGGGAAATGAAAAGTAAAATACCACATTTAATGGTATGTATGGTTTGACAGTAGGGTTTTTGATACCATTTGATAACCGTGTTCCTGACTCTTTCCCTGAGGGGATGAGTCGCATGGAACCTAGAGTGTCATCCATGGTTTAAAAAACAATGCAAAAACCATGTAGAATGCATTTGTTTAGGCCCACATGGTTTTCCATTATTATTTCATGGTTTAAAAAACTCTGAACCCCATCCTCTTAGCAATATTACATTGGGAGAACATTTACTACTAACCATGAGCCATCCAGAAATCATGCACAAAATTGCCAAAATTACATACCTTTCATGTCTCGAGCCCTTGATAAACACCTAGATATCCTCATACATCAAAAGATCATTCCAATAACCATAATAAGTAGAATTGTTCAAAAGAATAAACAAGAATGAACCTCTTGAATATATGAAATCTGACAACCTCATGAATTTCTAAAGACTCATAATTGAGCTTCATTCCTACGAATCCCTTAACATATAATGAAAATAAATCAGGTCACTAGGATCACATATCGATCCCCATATCTTAATATTCATTCATAACATTACCATGCTGCTAAAAATCTTGATGAAATGGAACATCCTTTCCTCACATGGATTTATCAATATGAAACACAATAAGAAAAATATTCTCCTCAAATGACGCATCTACCTTAATCTCGACATCCTTGACACTAGACACATGAGATGGGTTAGGGTGATACTATCGATGTTGGGTCAAAAAAATTATTCATAATTATATACCATCGTGGAAGATCCAATTGGTATGCCCCTGATCCATTCCTCTCCACAATCTCAAATGGACCCACATACTTGGGTGCCAATATTCCCAATTTCAATATCCAATGATGACCCAACCATGGAGACACCTGTAGAATCACACGATCTCCCACCGTAAACTCCATTGTTATATGCAAAAAATACACATACGAATTCAACTTACATTGAGCTATTTCCATTAATTTTTGAATTAATTAAACCTTTTTCAACATCCCCATCATGATACTCCAACCTAATAATTCGGATTCTATGGCCTAAATCCAACAAAATGAGGATCTACATAGTATAGTATAGTGCTCCTCATAGAGTTTCCTTTGAATCATCACCAAATAAGTTTTTTATCGGTGAATTCCACTACTGTTAAGTGATTATCCCACAATCCACCAAAATCTAGGTCAGAATCCCTTAACAAATCTACAAGTGCTAGAATTGTGTGCTCTGATTGTCTGTCCGTCTGTGTATGGAAATCCATTCTCAAAAACAAATGTCTACCAAATTCTTTATACAATCCCTAATAGAAAGGCGATGTAAATACTTGATCATGATCCAAAACTATAGTCTTTGGAACACTATTCAACTACACTATAACCATAACCTAATAGTGAATATCTCTGAAATTGGCTAGAAATATTCATCCATGGTCAACTGAGGCACAACTATCCATATCACATAATTATTATGAGGTATCCTTGGATGGCCTACAACAAAATCGATTTTTACATCATCAAATTTCAATTGTAGAATATGAAATGGTTTTAACAAACCACCCAGCCATTGACGACCGACCTTCACCAACTAACAGATATGGAATCATCCAATAAAACCTACAACATCGTTCATCATTCTCAGTTACAGATATTGTCTACAAAAATCATGATATATTTTGGACTATGTAGGAATCACCACCAACCTCAATGCATAAACTCACACATCAATTCTTTTGGAAAACATGATGGAAATCAAATACAACCAATAACATTAATGATCCTTTCATCATTAATAGTCTAACAAGAAGCTGACTCCCCACCTTTAAGACTCTTGATTGATGAAAAAATATTCTGAATCCAAATACTACATTTCGATTATTTGACATAGAAGAAAGAACATAACCTCCATATATGTATGTGTTATCTACAAAATCTCATTCTTCAATTCGAGATCCATATTAATGAACAATGACATCATCCATAATTAAGAACCATATTAATCAGCTACATAACATTGAGACATCCAGGTCAATGCATCTGCAAACAATTTCTCATTTCCTTGAGTGAAAACCATCACAATTTCAAAAGATATAATGTAGTCAAACCATATCCACTAATGAGGATTCAAATCACTCTGAATGAATATGTAATTAATTATTTTATGATAGGTATACATAGTGAATTATTCTATAAACAATTATTGTCTCCAACAGTAATTCATTAAGCATTACAGTGAAATAAAGATCATGCATAGGGTAATTTCTTTTATGAGGCCTCATTTTCTTTAACACATACACAACAACCCAATTACTTTTTCATTAACACCACCACATGTCCAACACTAGAAACATAAAAAAACATGTTACAAACTATTCATAGGTAGGCTATGATCTATAATGGTGCACATGTGAAATGATTCTTTAACTCTTTAAAAGCATCCTCACATGTCCTAGTAAATTTCAACATGATTCCATTCATAGTCGAACATGAATGTAGTGATCCGAAATGGGATAAATCATTAATGAAGCATCCATAAATTCTGGAAAAACATATATAACATTGGTTATTAGAAGAATTAAAGGGTTGTTCCCAATATTCAATGGGTCACACTTTCTTCGTGTCCAGTTACACAAACTCTAAAGAGATTATGTGATGCAGGAAATTATCCCTATTGATTTTGAGATGAAATTTGGATATCATGTAATATATTCTATTCTCTCGTAGCTTAATTCGGAAAATGTCTAGTTGTTTTTGATGAATGTGATGTGTTTTAGAGTAAACCACAATGTCATAAAAACATCTAGAAACTAATTTAGTTGCGGGTGAAAGGTTTGGTTCATCAGGTTCATATTCATTTTTGGTGAATTGG
Source organism: Viscum album (assembly GCA_963277665.1). Taxonomy (NCBI): domain Eukaryota; kingdom Viridiplantae; phylum Streptophyta; class Magnoliopsida; order Santalales; family Viscaceae; genus Viscum; species Viscum album. Next base: position 986,869,093 of record OY728139.1, on the reverse strand, counting down.
TCAATGAAAACAGCATTACCAAAAACTCATATAATCCATATTTTCTCCTAAAGGTATCCGAAGTATATTAGAAGATATCACCATTAGTTAATGATACTCTGATCTAAGATAAATTATTTAGAACACTTAAGTAACCAATAGTTTTTCATAAAATCATGGATTTGTGGAAGAGGGTATCAGTTCATAATGATAATTTGATTTATCATCATATAATTGACCTAAAGCCATAATGATCCATCAAAATTTTTAGGAAACAACATTTGAGATCTTCAAGCCAACATACTTTTGCAAAGAATTGTCTTGTATTTAAATTACTATAACTAATTTTTAAGCTCCAATAGTTTTGAAGATTCCATTCAATATGATAAAATAGAAACATGCTATGCTCCAGGAATGAAATATATCATGAGCATGACATTAAATTTGGGAGACATTGTTGAGATGAACTTAGGAAACTCATCTTGAATCTGATCCACTGTAGGAGGAAGGAAAATCTGCTCTACTACCCCATCATAAAGCATATGATAAGACACTTGAGTTGTGATATCACGTAACTACAAAAAAATTGCGCTTGCACGAAATTTCCAAATTCCTCACTCACCATGATAGACTTAAGTGTCTCCTTAATGAAATGTTAAGGTTAACCAATGATTGAAATAGTTGATGTGATCCAGTTAAAAAATTTATCCATATGAAAAATCAAACCAAAACCTCACATATCAATCACAAAGATGTACAATACAAAATAGTACCCACCAACATCAAGAGAACACCCCGTACACTTCTTAATATTCTCTAATCGAATCCATAATGATGTATTAATCAACATGATCCCACAAAAACCATCCACCACTACACTGAACATTACTATAAGATGAGTAGATATAAAAGAATGTGAGGCACATGTATTGAATAAAGCACTAACTATCATAGAAGCTACATAAATTGTACCTGAAATAGTCAATGGTCTATTTATCCACCTCTTAGTGTATACTAAACTATTTGGTGTAGACCTACCCCTCTTCCTATACTATGGTATGAAATCCTGGCACCACCCTATACTGCGAAAATAGATTCTCTCACCCCATTGTATGACATCTAACTCCTCGGCCGGAATGATCAGCATAGCTCCAACCCCCTAACTAAAATGTTGTAACCATCCCCCTACCTAAACACAATATCAACATCATCCGTCAATCATTTCATGTATATCATGGGTTCCTACATATCCTCTACACATGACCAATTCTTCCATATTCTTGGAACTAAACTGGTGCTCGGCGACGCTGACGACACATGTGACTTGTCCTTCCACACTGATAGCAAAAATCATGTCCACCACCATGAGGGACTCATTCTATCTTCTGACAACAATATCCAACACCTCCATGAGAAAGGTTTTAGAAGTGGCACATCCATCCATTGGACGTATGTAACACCCTAACCTCAAAATCCGAGATTCGACTCATTATTACCGAAAATTATCAAGATACACAGAATCATGGACCGAAAGACTGATTAGTTTCATGGCCTTGGAATTATTAGATACATACATAAGTTTTACATCACATTATAAAATGAAAAAACAACAACTTGTGTCCCCTTTCAATACACTCATATTCTATAGCCTATTGATACAAGATAATCGCAATCTACTTTTCGCATCCTAGAAAAAACAAAACATAAGAAAGGGGTGAGGTCAGATGCTCTATAATGATAAAAATATTGAAAACCCTATAATAAAGCAGAAAAAAAAATAATTCAATGCATAAGACTAAAACAGAATCCATTAAAACATAAATTCCAACAAAATATGGAAATGATAAATCAATGAATTCTATTTACTTATTCACATAGATATTCTACAAGTCGAATAGTAATATGGTATGCCCCTAGCACATTGGGTCATGTATTGTGAGTCAGTCCGAACTTGTGCCTTGGGCCTAAAGGTCATGTACCGGTTCCCCTTCAACCATTAAAAAGGTGTATTATCCATAATAAAATAAAAATAAGAAGGCATTCGGGCCATTTGGGCAACAACTAATTTCATAATGATGAAATGCATAATGTTGGACATCATAAGCACATAAACAAGTCCTCGTGCCAAGATTACAAATAAGGATTTTGTCAAGGCCTTCTGCCAAGACACTAATTTGACTCATGAGACCAACTGATGCATCGAGGAGCTATAGCATGCTCCACCCGTCACGTACTATGCCCAATGTATTATTCATGTGAAAATTTTGAAACGTAACATAAACATTCATATTAAACCCAACATGAAAAATGTCAATACAATATCCATAATCCATGAATGGTATATGAATAGCACATCAATTGTCAAACATATCATAACTCATTCAAAACAATATCAAAGATTGTTTTTATAAAAAATCAACTTCAAACATGCATAAAATCCAATAAAGGATGTTTATATTGTTGAAATAAAATCTATTTGAGAACATATATCTTTATATTTTGAAATCATTAAAATGTCACATAATTATAAAAGAAACCCTTAATTCAGATATTATTCTTATAAGCATGTAGGGGAAGCATCAAATGTCTTATAACGATAGAAAATAGCCGCTCCTACTGTATATGGTACGAAAAACATTCATTCCGTAAATTTTAGAAAAGTGCATAATATATCTTATTTGAAAAATGATGGAATTATTCCTCCCATACAATTTTATAAAAATTCAAAAAAGTGTATAAATTACATTAACCCATAGTCTAGGATATAGTAATAATGTTTTGAAATACATTTTTAAGAAACACAGGTGTGGATGATGAAGATGTCTGAGTAGATACTTACGTATAGACAACATCGGATAATAAAGAGATTGTAAAATTAACCCTTACCACTACCACAAATCTAGTATTTCATAGCACCATCATTTAACAGCACTACAAATATGAATTGATGAAGGGAACTTTTAACTACACTAAAAAAGTAATTTTCAAAGTCACCCATTATCAATACTGATAAAGGCCCCACTCTATCATTGTTTTTTTAGTAGTGCTGATAATGGGGGGATTTATTATAACTTTTTGATAGTGCTGATAATGTAAATATTTAAAATAAATCATTAATAATAATATATTGTAATATAATTATGTGTATATTGAGATAAATATAATAAATATTTTTTAATTATGTTATTTATATGTATAAATAGACTATTACATTAAATTTATAATAAAATTATTGTAAATGACATTAAAATATTTTAAAAAATATTATTAATTAATAATTTTATAATTATAAATGATTTAAAATCATTTAATTACAATTTTAAGACACTAAAAATCAATGAAATTAATAAAAGATCTAAAATAAGTTTAAATTTTAACTCAAAATTCAGACTACCATAAATTTTCATCCATGTGTAAATTTGAGATCTACAACATATGAAATAGAAGCTAATGATGAGCACTATGTGAAAAATTTAAAGGCAACCTTCTGTCGCAATGTTCGAAGCCAAAAGGCACATAATTCCTCCAAAACATAGTTTTCAATCGGGATACCCTGATTTTCTAACATTTAAACAACTATAACATTTGATTCGTATTTCCACTAGGTCTGTACGATATATAATAATGATGATTGATTCATATTATTTAATGTAACTCTTTGTGGAGTTGAAATGGTCTTCTGGATTAGAAGTTATGGTCGTTTTTACATTCTATGGATTTTCAGATACACATATATATGTATATATTCGTAAATATAAATATACATGTGTCTGTGTGTGTATGCGTGTGTCTATGTGTGTGTGTGATCAATATATGTATGTATCTATTTATGTATTTATATATTTCCAAACACACACAAAAAACATAATTTATAAATGTATTTAAAACTAATCTTATAAATATATATTAATAATCAAATAAAAATTTATAAGTATATATATATAAATATAAATATATAATAATATATGAATAAATAGATATTTAATAATATATGAATAAATATATATGAATTAATATAACTTAATATATTTATATTAATATGAATCTATTTTAATATACGAATAAATATAACTATATATATATAAATAATGAAATATAAATATATTTTAATATATATATATATATATATATATTAATATATGAAATAATGTATATATATTAATATAACTAAATATATTTATATTAAAATGAATTTATATTAATATATGAATAAATATAATTATATATATATATATATATAAATAAACAGATATATCATTAAATAGAGAAAAATAGCCTAGTCGTAAAGGTTCATACGCGCAAGGGGGGAGGACTCGGGTTCGTGTTTGGTTTAAAGTAGGGTTGTTCTGGAAAGTGGGGGATGTTCAAGAAAGTGAAACGCTTGGGGGTGTGGGATGGGGTTCACTTCGCATTGATAAAATAGGGGAGGGGGGTCAAGCACTGTTAAATGCCACCTGTGCATTGTATTTTCTTTTTATCTTTTAAATTATTATTTTGTCTTTTATTAGCGTTAAAAAAATTTCTTATAAATTTTTTTTATCATTACTTTTATAAGTGCTGATAAATGGATCCCCCACCTTTATCTTCACCTCGATTAATAGCACTTTTCTAGGGCTGTTAATGCCTTTTTCTTGTACTGATACATGCAATATTTGTAGTACAGTTCCTTGTACATTTTCATAGTCGAGGGTCCATTAACCTAATTTATAATGGTGAAATAATTGTTTTTAAATTATACAAGAACCATAAATATAAATATGATGTCATATATGATCTTCAAATATTTCTTTCTTAATTGTATTTTAGTAGTATCACTGTTTCTGATGGTAATTGATTCATTTTCTTGTATTTGTTTTGTAATGTAAGTCATGTTAGTTATAGATAAGATTATTTAGATTTATATCAATAATTCCATCAATTTCAAAAACATTATTTTTATTCATCAAATGAAAATTATTTTTTAATGGAAACGATAGGAAATGAATCCTCATCGCGTCATGGAGAGGGTAAGCTGTACGTACAAACGATCGACAATATCATTCTATTTCATATTTAATGGAATAAAAACATAATGATACATAGGTAGATCATAGTTATTGTATAATAATGTATTATATATATGTTACTTAAGTTCATTAAATCCATCCTTTATATGTTCCATGTATAGCTTGAATGATTCAGTCATTTTGAGGGGGCTGTAGTCCACATTTCCTAAAATGAAATTATTGTATTTATACACCCTGAAAGGCATAAAGGAATGTTCTAAATGATAATTACAGTAGCTTAGAGATAAAATAAATATCATAAATATCATATATAATTACAGTGCTTTCATAATGTCCACCATGAGATGTAGTAGGAGATAATTGAACAATCATTGTTTCGTGAGGCAGTAGTTTGTCGTCCATAGAAACAGTATGTTCTATGTCCATTACATAAGGGTGTGTGTAAGTGTATCTCTAATAAATATCATAAATAATATCTAGTATACTTATGATACTGGTGTTTTTATGTAATCAAATGATAAAAATATAACAAAGTGTGGAGAGGGAATATAAAAAAACAAACTTGAGAGAAATTGTTACCTTTTAATCCGGTAACTCCCTTAGGTTTGAACCAAAAGGATTCTGTTAAATACATTATTACTATGGTATGGATTCTATGAAAAATATAGTGATGTTTGGATATTATTTTGGTAGAGTTTGGATAAGTCAATGGGCTTGAGAGGTGTGAGTATTGGGTTAGAGGTGATGGCCTTTTACAAAGGGGGGGAGGGGCTCTTTAAGAATGTTTGAAATTATTATTTTATTATAAAATAATTTTCTGTTTAAAAATGTCCAATACTCATTAAATTCGGGTATAATATGAATATAAGTCTAAATAAAATCATCTGATATGAATAGGACATGATTTGTATATTTCATATTTCTTATCTTTCAGCTTTAACCCTTTGAAAAATAGTTTAACCATTACCATGTCCTCTTGTATATTCATACTATATGGTTAATATGTTTACTATAAAATACCAAGCGACCCAAAAATGGATAATTAATGTCATCTTAGTCATAATATATGTCATTTGATTGAATCTTAGATTTTTAGAATTATTTTATTATTTAATTAAATATTAATTATTTTTAAAACACATTTTTTTCTATTTATAAATTATTCATATCAAGAATATTAAAAAATATTTAACAACTTGATTATTTATAACAACCATTATTAAATCAAATTTAAAAAGTCATAGGTATCACTAAAATTCTTGTCAGACATAAAAATTTCAAAATAAATTTATATTAATATTTATAATATCATTTATTTGATTCTATTATTAATAAGGAAAATACTACATCATAATTGTTTCGTAAATAAATATATTTATTTAGTGTCTAAAAATTATAAATAACTTATCATTATGTATTAAATTTTTTATATTTATAATTACTATTTATAGTATAAAATATCATCTTTATAACCTAATATTAAAATTATATTACCTAAGATATATGTTTATGTTATATTTAACATAACATTAAATTAATTTATATAAAGTTTATTTCTCACATAAAAGTTGTGCCATAGTGTACCAAAATCTACCCTAGGATTCCCCTGGTCGGATATGTTTCAGCATATTTGGTTAAGACATGTTTATGGTAATTTTATATTATTACAATATTATTTTTACCATTAATTACCCTGTTAAACTTTAACCAAGGAAAATAATATTCAAAAGAAACTATTCACTAAAACAATTTTTATACTATTGAACCACATTTTACATACTAATGTCATATGTGTATGTTTTTTTAAATTTAATTCATATATGTAGTAAAATTAGGTTTTATGCAAATATTCAAATATAATTAGATGGTTAGTAAATGTGCCTCGAAGGCGGGTGAAAATATGTTAAAACAATTTCAAAAAATGTTTATATAATATTCTATTATAAAATTACAAAATTGACTTATATTGGGAAAATATATGAATTATTTACCTATTTTGTCTTTAAGATAAATTTAATAAAAAATTATTATTTAATGGAAGAAGTTGGTTTTTATGTACTATGCAGTACTGTTTTCATGATTCATAATAAATTAAATGTTTTAAGAAAAATACCAAAAATTCAGCCTATGAAAATTTTGATATTTCTAATTGAGAAATATAATGAATTTTAGAAAATTCAAAACATAGAAGTTGAATTAATTAATTTGAAATTAATCCATGTTGTCAGAATCAAAATGTGTGTATTTAAGAAATAATAAATATAAAAAGATTGGCAATTTTATGTCCAATTTCAATATGAAATTATTTGAAATGAAAAAAATTGGAATAATTTTAAATAATATAATATAAATACACTCTAAAAAATGAAATGAAAAATATATCTACTTAATAAATTGGATGAAAATGCAGTTTTGAATTAAAATGCGGTATTTTTAACTATTCATTAAAAATGAACACTATCAGAAAAATATCAAAAAATTACACAAAGTAAATTTTTATGCCCGGATTCTAAAAAATAATTTAACTCCATCATTTTGAATATATAAAATATCCAAATATTGGATTTAAATAATGTAAGACATTAAAAGGAGGAAAAACTGTATTTTTTTTAAAATACATTCTTTTATTAAAAAATTAATTTTATCTTCATATTATTGCTTAGAAACAAAAAATAATGGGTTTTATAATTATATGGGATATATATAGAATTCAAAATGTGGTCATTACTATTCATAACATATTTTTAAACGGCTAGTTTGAAAGGTCATGGAGCACTTGAACTCGGTGTTGCCTACATCACATAGTATTGTATTATTCAAAGAGAAACGTACCATGGATGCTTGGGGTGTAACATTCCTTCCTCTTTAAATAAATTCTAACTTAGAAATTTTAATTCTGTGATTGAAAACTATGTTTTTTACGTTTCAAAATAGCTTAATTGAAATCCTATATTGAAAAAATTGATAAATGAGGCCCCAATTTAAAAAAATGTAAGTATGAATGTTACCCGAAATAACACATACTAGGGTTCAATGTAGGAAAAAATGGATATGAAAGATAAAACAAACCATCATATTCAGAAGAATATTGATATAAAATATTATTAAGGGAATGTAAAAAATCAAAAAGCTATAAATCTATGATGATCTATGGAACCAATTGATCCATCATAAAAGAAGGTTCTAGAAAAAACATATTTGGATTTATGATCCTTTTCTTAGTATTGTAGAATTAATATAATTCGTAGACTAGGAGAAAAAGGAACCATACATAATTTACTTGTAGAGTTTCATCCTATTCCACAAACTCATCATTCACACCAAAAGAAAATAGAACCTAAAAATATTCAATTTATCCTAATCGTATATGGTTCTTAAAAAATGAATATATAATTAATATTTCATACCATTTTAAAAAAACTAAATTATAAAATCCAGAATATCATACATGCTAGTGGTAGGTGATGCACCATTGCCGCCCTTAGGTTGAGTGTTCATGTCTTGCGGACATTCCGGACATGACTGGTTGTCGCCTGACCTTGAGGATGTTCTTTTTATAACAATCCCAAAATAATATTATGAAATGTTTTCACCTTAAACAATACTATACAATGATCAACATAATCTATTCCAACCATTAGAGTTATCCAAAATTCTTCTATCCAAACTCTCTCTAAATGGACAAAAATTCCAAAATCAATTGTAACATCATATTCCCCAAACAACGTAATTTTTTTCATATTGTCACATTCTAAAAATATGATTAACTTCATAATATTAGAACCATAATGAAAAAAAAGTTTTAAAAAACAATACCTATATATATATATATATAATTCTTCTTATAACCAGAATATAATTCTTGAATCCAAAAACACAAATACATTAATTATTCCACATCAACTGTAGTAACAACATATGCTTTGCCTTGGACCGTTGTCCTATTTTGAGGTAATATTACATGGCTCTTAGGACAATCATTTTCATAATTCCCCATTTCTATAAAATTTTGCAATTCAACATTTACAGCCTCTTTCATTCCCATCCAATAACGAGCCTGGTGACTTATTTCTCCACATTTGTAACAAACTCTAATTCCTTTTAGGCAAGTACCTGCATGTTATTTCACAAAATTTTCACATAAGGGAAAATACTATGTTCCCAATTTCCCTTTATCTGCCACTTGCTCCACCATTCTATTCTTCTCTTTCTTTACATTAATGTCATAAGAAATAAAGAATTCTTTTTCTATCTTGATTGTAGATGAGACTATATCTCCATATGGTGAGAAGGATTGTGAGACTAATGCTCGATGGAGAAATGGTTATAACTGATTAGAAAATCTATCAATCTTACTTCAGGGATTAAGTATAAATCTGTAGCATAAATGGAAAACATTGTAAAGTTAGCCTCATACTTTGAGACATTCTAATCATCCTTTTGCCTCAGACTCAGAAATTTACATTCCACATTCGCTCGATGATCACAAGGAAAGTATTTTTCTAAGAGAACCTATTCAAACTCTTTCCATTCAAAATTTGATACATATTCACCATCATTTTTGTTTTTAACTAATGACCCCCATTGACCGTCATCTCTTGCGAGGCAATAGACTACCATTAAAAAATTCCCCTTTCGCTAATCAAAAAATCATGAAATATTTTCTCTATGGAAATTAAAAATTGATCAGTTACAAATGGATTTGTTTTCCCATTGAATGTTGGTGGTTGTTGTCTGATGAAGTGGTATATCATTGATCCTATACATTATAGATTAGGGTGATCCATACAGGAAATGTTATTATTCAAAACTAGAGTGAGTTGTCCCAGTATGGATATAAGCTAATCAGTACTAGTTGCATCACCTACTCCACTATAATTATCTTGAGTAGGAGGTAATTCCCTACATGGATTACGTGTGTTGATAAGACTTATATTTCTTCCACAATTCTCTATTTCTAAACAATGGAATACACTAGATTAGTTTATGAATTGAAATCCATAATTCCAATCATGTAAAATACATTACATAAGTTGAACAATTTATGATTATAATTCAATGTCATAAAAATGTTTTCATTGGGGATTTATTTAATCATAGACCATTCATAATGGTTTCTAAAGAAATTGTGAATTATCCTATGCATATCCTCTGGGAGTTTCATAACAAATAGCGATGAAAGGCCCATTGTTGTGTACTAGTTCTCGTTCGAGTTTATCTCAAAGCGGTGTTTTTGGGTTTTACGACTAGATACAAATATTCCAGATCAGCCTCTACTTGATTGGATCCATACAGGGATGTATTTATTTGAAAATACACATAATATATAAACTTCCCAAATTTTGGGATGTTATTCTATACTAACCCTTACTGTCTATCTTAGGGTAATGTTCTTTAATAAGTGTTTTTCTAAATCTGGTTTCTAGGGTTTGAAATAAGTTTTTTTGATTCCAACGATAATTCCCCGATCCCAAAAGTCTAGAGACGATGCATTATTACATAACTTTTGCATGATACAAGGAACCATGTCCTGAAAGACCGATCAATTTAGTAGACATTGATGTACATGATACATACATAAGTTTTAAATTAAATTATGTAATGAAAACAACAACAACATTGTTTCCCCTTTGAACACCCTCATATCCAATATCATATTCTGGAAGGTTAATCATAATATACTTCATCACATTCTGGGAAAAATAAAACATAAGAAAGGTGTGATCTTAGAAGCTCAGTAATGATAACAATACTACAGAAACTATCACAAACAATCATAATAATTTAAGACGTTGTCTAAGACTAAAATATATGACTTTTAAATATAAACTTTAGCTTAATATAGAAAATATACATCTAATAATTCCATTTACATATTAACTTGGATATTATACTAGATGAATTTTCACATTTAATATCAATAAATAATTTTATAATGATGGAATGCATAATTCCGGACATCACAACCATATATTCATGGCCTCATGCCAAGACTAAAAAAATTGATTTTTTCAAGGCCTTGTTCCAAGATAATTATTTTTCTCATGAGACATTCCGATGCATCAAAGAGATATAGTAGCCCCCCCCCTTCACATACAATGTCTAATTCATTCCTTATATGAAAATGTTGATAAATAACCAAAACATTCATTTTAAATCTAGAATACGTAATGTCAATAATTTAACCATAAACCATTAATGGTATAAAAATATCAAATAAATAGTAAAATATATTATAACTCATTCAATACCATATGGAAGATTGTATTATAACAAATCAACCTCAAACATGTGTGAAAAACAAAAACAAATGTTTTTACAGATGAATCCAAACTATTTGAGAGAAATATATCTTTCTATTTTAAAATCATTTAAATGCAATGTAATTATAAAAGAAAACATTTGTTTTGAAAATATTTGGATAATATTATAAAGCAAGCTTCAATGTTTTTATAATGGTGGAAAATAGCTACTCTTTCCATTTAAGTTAACAAACATTCAATCTTTAATTTCTCGAAAAGGGAATAATTTACCTTGTTTGGAAAATAACCAAATGATTCCATTCAAACCATTTTATAAAAATTAAAACAAGGGTATACATGTGTTTAAATCGTATTCTTTTAAATATTAATAATTTCTTGAAATAAATTTTAATTAAACACAAATGTGGATGCTATAGAAGCCAAAATAGATACTTACGTATAAACAACCTCAGATAATAAAGAGATTGTAAAATTAACCCTTACCTTGTACATTTACTTAGACAATGGTACAGTAACATCCTGTATAATGGTGAAAGAATTGTTATTATACTATACAAGAACCATATACATAAATATGATATCATAAATTATCTTCTAATATTGCTTTGAAAATAATATTTTAGTAGTATCATTGTTTCGGGTGTTTACTAATTCGTTTTCCTTTATATGTATTGTTAAGTGGGTAATGTTTGTTATGGATATGATATATTTGATTCACATCCCAAATTATATCAATTTATTAAAAATTATATTTAATCATCAAATGAAAATTATTCTTGATTGGGTATGATTGGGAATGAAACCCCATCGCATCGTGTAGACAAAAAGTCGTACATATGCACGACTGCCAATATAATTCAATTTCATATTAAAAAGAATAAAAACATAATGATACATAGATATTACATATTTATAGTATAATAAAATATTTTATATATGTTAAATAAATTCATTTAATGCATCCATTATACATTCCATGTATGGATTGAACGAGTCATATCACTTTGAGTGGGTGGTAGTCCGAACATCCTTAAATGAAATTATTATATTTATACATCATGAAAGGCTAATAGGTAAGTTCTAAATGAAAATTAACAAAAAAAATAGACAAAAAATAAATATCATAACTATCATATATAATTACATTCCGTCGTAATGGACAACATGAGAGGCGGTAGGAGATAATTGGAGAATCATCATTTTATGAGGCAGTAGTACACCATCCACAAAAATAGTATATTCTATGTACATTTTATGGAGGTTTGTTTATGTTTAGATTGAATAATTATCATAAGAAAACAATTATATTGATGATAATTATGTTGTTATGTAGTAAAATAATAAGAATGCCATATAGTGTGGATAAGGAAAATAAAAATAAGAACTTGAGAGAAATTGTTACCTTTAAATTGGGTAACTCCTTATAAATTGAACCAAAAGGTTTTCATGAATTGCCATATTCCTAGGGGAAGGATTCTATAAGAAGGATAAGGCAGTTTGGAGCTTATTTAGGTATATTTTGGTTGATCTAGTGGTCTTGAGAGGTGTGAGTAAAGGGTTATAGTTGATAACTTTTTATAAGGGGGTGGAGGGGCTCTTTAGAAATGTGTGAATGTATAATTTTGTTATAAATGATTTTTTAGATTAAAAAGAAAAATAACCCATTAAATTAAAATATAATATTAATATGAGTATAAATAAAAAATTCCAATAATAATTTGAATTTTTTTGGATATTTTTTAATCCTTATCATTTAGAGTTAACCCATAATTATCTAATTTAATATTTACTATATCCGGTTGTATATTCATAATATAGGGTTAATATATTTACAATAATATTCCAAGATGTAACAAACCATGATTTCATAGAGTGTTTCTTCTTCAAAGTAATTCAATAACTTGCAATAAACACAACATTGAGTTCAAGCGCAACATGACTTACCAAACAAGCCGTTCAAAAGTGATTATGAATAGTATTAACTAAATTTTGAACTTTATATAATCCTTATAATTTTAGAATCCATATTATGAGTCTCATAGATATAATGTAAGAATAAATTCATTTTTTTCAGATAAAAAAAGTATTTTTCAAAAAATGCACTTTTACCGACTTTTAATGGAGAACCCTTTTTAATTCCAATATTTTAACCATTTATATATTCAATTTTACTAATAAATTAATTATATCGAATGGGGACATCAAAAATTTACAATCTAACACCCCAATCTTCCATGGTACCCTTCTCCTTGAATAACACAACAGCGTGTGTTGCGTGCAACGTCGAGATTCTAACACACCGTGTCCAATCAAAGTAACAGTTATGAATAGTAATACTGAATTTTTGAAATTTTATAAATTTAATCTCTCAAAATGGACTTCATTTTATCATTTTGAATATCAAAATTATCCTTGGGTAAAATTTTCGTACTTTTCGGATAACATTTATATTTTCATGAATAGTTAAAATTACTAAATTTTAATTAAAAACAACTTTTTTAATCAAAATAATTAATTGTGATAAATTATTAATTTGAGTGGTTTTAAAGTATATTTGGATTATATTTTTACAATTTAATACTATTTTTTTCTTTCTACGTAATTTCACATTTAAACCGGACATAAACAATTGTCAATCTTTTGATAATCATTATTTCTTAAAAACACGTTTTTTGTTTGGATAGCGGGAATTAATTTTAAATTAATTTCTGAAACTTCTGTGTTTTGAATTTAGAAAAATGGACTCCATATTTGGAATCAGGATGTAAAAAATGTGTAAATAGGTAACTTTTATTTTTAGACATTTTGAATAATTACTTCGGTAAATATTTTATTTACCATGGTTAAAGGGTAAAACTAGTAAATAAGGGAAAAAAATAATAATATAATAATGAAAAATAACCCTAAAACGTGTATTAACCATATTGGTTGATAACTCTCCGACCATTGACATTTTTGGGTCGATTTTGGGAACCCATGGATCCACTTGTATTTGATAATGACACTTTATATTAATTAAGTTAAAGTAAATACAAAATTGACCTAAGCATATACCATTTATCAAAACAATTTTTATATAGGGTTTTATATATTATATTTTAAAATATAAATATTCATTAGAAATATAAAATTATTTCTTATATAATGGTATTTTATTTATAATTTTTATACATTGAAAAATTATAAATATATATGACACAATAATGATGATATATTTTCATTATTAATGAATGAATCATGTAATTGGTATCATTAATGGACCACTTGGGGGGGACGTATGGATGTATATAATATGTTTATTATATATATATATTATAAAAACACAAAGTGACATGGTAAGTGTTAAACTAATTAACCAATTGTTAAAACTAAAAAATAAGGTTTAATATAATAACCCATACATGTCTAAAATATATTTGTTGAAAGGATTCCGACCAATACCCACCTTATACTTTGAATAATCTACTTTGGATCCATTAACAACCAAATATGAATTTATAATATATTAATACATTATGTTTTTCCTAAAGATCCCGTCCTCCCCCTTATAAAAGGGCACAACTTCTAACCAATTATTCACACCTTAAAAGCCTATTGGTTCGGCCAACCCCTACCCAAATACTCTCTCAAATTCCCTCAATTCCACCTAGAGGCCTTATGTTGATCAAAAATCCATTCTAGGAGCCCTTTGATCAAATCAAAAGGATGAACCCGAAGAAGAGGTAAGGATTTCACCACCCCCTTTCAAGTTCCTTTCTTCTTCAACTTTTTTTCCCTTGTTATTTAAATTCTAAAATAATAACTCCAATATATTCTATATAGTGTGATGTTATTATAAATATGTAACAAATAAATTCATTATTCTATCCATCCCTTGAATGACATGTAACCATACATGTGTACATAAGTCCTACCGTCTCCACGTTGTGGTGTAATTTTTATTCAATATATTATTATTTAGATGGTTATAATAATGATGTATAATTAATGTAAATAATAAATATATGATGATAATTATTCATTATATATAATATACCATCCAATTATATATTATTTTAATATCAAAAGAATTATATAGTCGCTCGTCCGTACGTAGAGACTACCGTCTCCCCGAATGCAATGAGATTTATTCCCCATCGTATCAATGCAATTATAATTCTCATTTGATTATTAAAAATAATTTTTACGAACTTGATATCATTCTGGATATGAATAAGATACAACCTACCATAATAAACATGACTTATGTCACAATACATATAAATGAAAATGAGTAGGTTAACACCCGAAACGACGATAATACTAAGATATTATTAACAAAACAATGATAAAAGATCACATAAGATATCATATTAATGTATATTATTCTTGTATAATTTAATCACAATTATTTGACCATTATAAAGGAGGTTAAACTACCCTTTGCAAAGGAAAAGTACATGGTAAGGGATTATTTTACACTCTCTTCATTATCCGAGGTTGTTTATATGTAATTATCTACTGGGTCCTCTTTACCACCGACATCCATGTTTCTTAAAAATGTATTTCAATACATTCATACAATTTTATAGAATATTTGTTAAAGTCATTAATAACCGTGTTAGAAATTTTATAATATTTTTATAAAAGAATATTTTCGTCGTTTTCCAAACAAGGTCCTTTTTAACCTTTTCGACAGAATTAAGGTATTATTGTCTTTTTTTAACATATACGGTAGGTGTGGATATTTTCCGCTGTTAAAAATTCATTTTTTAACCCCCAAGGAATTGGATAAATAGAATATTTTTTTGTGTTCTATTATCTTTTTGAGTGAAATATGAGTTTGTGGTAGAAATTAGTTAAAGTATAGAACTCTACTTGTCAAGTATATATTTTTCTTCTCCTTTTATTCTATGAAGAAATTAATTCTTATACTTTATTTAAGGTATATTAAAAAAAGTGTTATCCTAATACCTTATGTTTTGTTGAACCGATGGTATTTTATGTCATCATAGATTGATGAATTTAAGGACCTCATTTTTACACATGTTTGTGATTGATGACCTCAATCACTACCTATAAATATTTATGTTTTTCCTCTAATTATATGTCTCTAATTTCCACCAATGTTCTCCTAATTGAGATCATAATTTGGTGGTGACCCATTCATTTCTCTTATCCTCTTATAAAGACTTAATTTTATTATGCTAATTTCCGATTGGATTTTCCCACAAATATTTTTTCTATTTTGATCATTTATTTTCGAAGAACAATATAAAATTGCAAGGAAGAAATTTATTTAAGGAGGGAATAATGTAACAACCCATGATTTCATATTGTGTTACTTCTTCAAAATAATTCAATAACTTGAACTACACACTACACCGAGTTTAAGCGCACCAGAACTTACCAAACAAGCCGTTCAAAAGAGGGTATGAATAGTATTAACTGAATTATGAACATTATATAATACAGATAATTTTAGAATCTATATTATGAGTTTCTTAGTCATAATGTAAGAACAAATTAATTTTTTTTTTCAGATAAAAGACGTATTTTTCAAAAAATGCAATTTTACCGTCTTTTAATGGTGAACCCTTTTTAAATCCAATATTTTAAACTATTATATGTTGAATTTGACTAATTAATTAATTATTTAGAATGAGGAAAAAAAAAATTAAAAATGTAACACCCCAAACATCCTCGGTACGCTCCTCTTTGAATAACACAGTAACGTGTGTTTAACGCAACATCGAGATTCTAACACACCGCGACCAATCAATGTCGCCATTTTTAATAGTAATACCCACTTTTTGAAAGTTTATAATTTTTTTCTCTCAAAATGGACTTCATTTTTTGATTTGGAATATAATAATTATCCTCGGTTAAAATTTTGGTACTTTTTTGATAACTTTTATATTTTGATGAATAGTGAAAATTACTAAATTTTAATTAAAAAATTTTTTTTTAATCAAAATAATTAATAGTGATAAATTATGAAGTTGAGTGGTTTTAAAGTATATTTAGAATATATTTTTATCATTTAAAACAATTTTGGTCATTGGACGTAATTTCACATTTAAACTGGACATAAACAATTGTCAATCTTTAGATAGTTATATTTTTTAAAAAAACAGGATTTTTGTTCTGATAGCCAGAATTAATTTTAAATTAATTTCTGCCACTTCTATATTTTGAATTTGAAAAAATGGACTCCATATTTGGAATCAGGATGTTTGAAATATGTAAATAGGTAACTTTTATTTTTATACATTTTGAATAAATACTTCGGTAAATATTTTATTTACCATGGTTAAAGGGTAAATCCGGTAAATAAGGGTAAAAAATAATATTATAATAATCATAAATTACCCTAAAATGTGTATTAACGCTACTGATTGATACATGTTCGACAATGGTAATATTTGGGTCAATTTTGAGACCGCATGGATCCACTTGTATGTGATAATGAAACTTTATATTAATTAAGTTAATGTAAATACAAAAATGACATAAGCATATATCTTTTAACAAAACAATTTTTACATAGGGTTATATATATTATATTTTTGACTATAAATATTCCTTAGAAATATAAAATTATTTTCTACATAATGGTATTTTATTTATAATTGTTAGACATTGAAAAAATAAAAATATATATGACATAATAACGATTCAATATTTTCCTATTTAATTAAAGAATCAAATAATTGGTATGATAAATGTTAAAATAAATATATTTTGAATGTTTTGATTACATCCACGAACTTTATTGGTTAATATGACAAGTTATGATTGCTTAAAAGAATTTTATTTGAATTAATAATGATTTTAGGACTTTAACAATAATCGATTATTAAATATTGTCAAAATTGACAAAAAAGAGTTTTTAAAACAAATATTATATTATTAATTGATATTATATTCCGGAAAATCTAAGGATCGGCCAAAGGACTTATATAATTATAGTTGTATCATTAATGGACCCCTTGGGGGTCTCTTGGATGTATATATTAAGAATACTAAAAATATATTATAAAAATACAATGTGACATGGAAAGTGTTAAACTAATTAACAAAGAGTTAAAACTAAAGGATATGGTTAATATAATGACACAAACCAGTCTAAAATCTATTGGTTGAACGTATTTCTACCCATACCCACCTTATACTTTGAATTATCTACTTCGGAGCCATTAGAAACAGAATATAAATTTTTTATAAATTAATACTTTAATTTTTTCCTAAAGAGCTCGTCATCCCCCTTATAAAAGGACAGAAATTCTAACCAATTCACCTCACCATAAAAGCCATTTGGATCAGCCAAAACCTTCCCAAATACTCTCTAAACTTCTCTCACATCAACCTAGGGGCCTTATGTAGATCAGAAATCCATATTAAGAGCCCTTTTGATCAAATAAAAAGGAAGAACCCGAAGAAGAGGTAATGATTTACCACCCTCTTTCAAGTTCCTTTCTTCTTCTACTTCTTCATTCATTGTTATTTACATTCTAAAACAATAAATCCAGTATCTTTTATATAATGGGATGTTATTATAAATATTTAACATTGAAATTCGTTATTCTATCCATCCCATGAATGTCATGTCACTATACGTGAGTACGTACGACCTACCGTCTCCACGTTGTGGTGAAATTTTTATTCAATATATTATTATTTAGATGGGTATACTAATGATGTATAATTCTTGTAAATAATAAATACAACCTGATAATGATTCGTTATATATAATATATCATCTAGTTATATATTATTTTAATATAAAAAGAATGATATTGTCGCTCATGCGTATGTACGGACTACCGTCTCCACGAACGCAATGAGATTAATTCCCCATCATATCCATGGAATTATAATTCTCATTTGATGATTAAAAATACTGTTTAAGGAGTTGATATCATTCTAGATATGAATATGATACAGCCTATCCCTAATAAACATGAATTATGTAACAAAACATTTAAATGAAACCGAGTAAGTTAACACGTGAAACGACGATAATAATAAGATATTGTTAACAAAACAATGTTAAAAGATCATATTTGATATAATATAATTATATATGATTTTTGTATAATTTAATAATAATTATTTCCCCATTATACAGGAGTTTAACCTACCCTCGATAAAGGAAAAGTAAAAGGTAAGCGTTTATTTCACAATCTCTTCATTATCCGACGTTGTTTATATGTAATTATCTAATGGGTCCTCTTTATCATTCACACCCATGTTTCTTAAAAATGTATTTCAAAACACAATTAAAATTTTACAGAATATGGGTTAAAGTCATTAATACCCTTGTTTTACTTTTTATAAGATGTTTATAAAGGAATCTTTCCATCGTTTTCTAAACAAGGTCCTTTTTAACCTTTTAGACAGAATTATGGTAATAATGTCTTTTTTACCTTATACGGTAGGTGCAACTATTTTCTAAAATTATAAAATTGTCAAAGCATCCCTTACAAGATTATAAAGATATTTTCAAAGTAAATGTTTTATTTTATATTTATGTGACCATTACAAGATTTAAAAAAGGAGATATTTCACTCAAATATTTTGAATTTCATCTATGTCAACATCCTTTGATGGATTTTAAGTTTATTTAAAGTTGATTTATTAAGATACAAAACATCGATATTATAATGATTCTTTTGAGATATGTTTGACTGTGGATTGCTATTTTTGTACTATTCATTGTTTGTGGTTAATGTATTGACATTTCGTATTCTAGTTTTAATACGAATGTTTATGATATGTTTAAATCTTTTCATATGAGGAATGTATTGGACTTAGTATGTGATGGGTGGATCTTGAAATAACTCCTCGATGCATCGGTCGGTCTCATGAGACAACTAGATGCAGAATTGGATGAGGCCCTTTCTCAATTTGATTCATGTGGTCATTCGACTAGTAGAATACCAATGATTAAGTTTTATTGTGGAATCACATACTCAGCTCATATTCATGCCTTAAATTATTTATGTCTATTATTGGTAAAGGTATGTGGTTTTAATTATTCACCATGATAAATATTTATGTTATTTTCTGCTGTATTACTTACCCTTATTGAGAGTTTGAGCTCACCCCTTTCTTATGTTTCATTTTCCCAGGATTTGAAGAAGTTAGTTATGACTGACCTGGAAGCATAATCTAAGAGGCATGGATGCTTATAATGAAAAATATCTTTGTTGAATTTCTCTTCAAGCTGTAATGATGAACATATGTATGAATCTTGTTTCCAAGGCTAGTAATCTAATCGGTCCTTCGAGACATGATCTTTTATGATCATGTAAATTTTATATAATAATGCACCGACTCTGGGTAACCGGGGTGTAGGCTTTACACAAGAGAATAATGAGTGAATCACTAATGAATATTTTAACATCATATATGTTAGTTGATCAAATCATATATTTTTAGAATTCTTTATTATTGAATAAAATATTATTTTATTTACGTACTCATTTATTATATTTTACAAACTATTCATATCCTGACATTTAAAAAATCATTAACAACAATATTATTTAGAAATACCTTATTTAAATACGATAAAACAAATCATATTTTATCTCTAAAATTCATTGATCGAGTAAAAAGATTAAAATTAAATTTATTTTTATACTTATAATATCATTTATTTGACTCTTTAATTAATATAGAAAATATTGCATCATTATTTTTGTCATAAATAAATATATTTATTTTATGTCTAAAAATTATAAATAAAATATCATGATGTGAGAAATATTTTTCGCTTTCTTATTAATATTTATAGATTATGAGACTAATTATATAACCTAATTTAATTTTTTTACATGATATGTTTGTTTATGTTATAATTACCTTAAGAGTAAATTGATTCATATAATGTTTAAATTTCACATACAAGTTTCTCCACGATGACCCAAAATGGACCCTAGGATGACCATGGTTGGATATGTGTCATCCAATATTGTTAGGACACATGTAACCATAATTTTAGTTTGTTATAATATCATTTTTACATTCAATTACCCAATTTACATTTAACCGTGGTAAGTAATATTCAAACATTACTATTCACCAAAAATTATTTTCTTCCTATTGAACCACATTTTACTTACTGATATAAACCATGTATGTAGGAATTTAGAAATTCAATTCACAAAAGTGGTAAAATTATATTTTATGCAAATTTTCAAATGTACAACGAAGGTGGGTAAACGTGCCTAGAAGGTGGGTAAAAAGAGGGTAAAAATAGTTAAATGATTTTTTATATCTAATTATGTTATAAAATGACTTAAATATGTATAAATCTATATATTATTTATCTATTTTATATTTAATATAAATTTTAATTAAAAATTAATATTGAAATGAAGAATCATTTTTAGGTATTATGTAGTATTTTATCATTATTGCATCAAAAATTGAATGTTTTCTGAAAAATAAAAAAATTCACCCTAAGATAATTTTGATATTCCGAAATCAAAAATGAAGTTTATTTTACCAAATTAATAACATAGATGTTTCATTAATTAATTTCAAATTATTTCCCATTGTCAAAATCAAAAGGCGTTTTTTTTAAGAAATAATAACTATCAAATGATTGACTTTGTTTATTCCCAATTTCTAATTAAAATTTCATCCAATGACCATAATTTGATTAAATGGTAAAAATATTATCCTAATATACCTTAAAACCAAATAATATAACAACCTATATACATATATTAATTAGATAAAAATGGGGCTTTGAATTTAATTGTGGTATTTTTCACTATTCATTAAAAAATGAACTTTATCAGAAAAATTACAAAAATTTACCCAACGTAAATTTTGATATCCTAATTTTAAAAAATAATTTAATTTATTAAAAATGAATATATAAAAGTGTCAAATATTGAACATAAAAAGAGATCTTCATTAAAAGGTGGAAAACCGGTATTTTTTGTAAAAAATCTTATTTTATTGAAAAATTTAATTTATCATCATATTACGTCTTAGAAAAAAAATGAATGGTTGTTAAAATTATATGCGATATATTTAAAATTCAAAATATAAGTAGTACTATTCATAACTTCTTTTGAAATGATAGGTTTGATTGGTAATGGTGCGCTTGAACACGTTCTTGCATACATCACACAAAATTGTATTACTAAAAGTTAAATGTGCCATGGAATCTTGGGGGGATACAATGTCGTACCACTGGATCAAAAAATTTGACCTTCATGCCCATAAGTAAGGTCCTCTTCGAGGTTTCTCTCTAAAATTAAGGCCATATCCACACCCTCATAAACTCAATTTAAAATTATGATATTCACTTGGGACGTAATCTAATGTTTATGTCCATCATAAAAATCCTTTCCCTAGAAACCACATACCCTACCACATCAGGGATAAACTTTTCAAGCTGGTGAAACAAATAGGGTATTCCATCCCTCTCTTTATCCCTTTGGTCAACCTCAAATACTGGTCATTATTTTCCTACCACATGATCTCCAAATAGAATTGTTCTAGAAATATTTTTTGTAAATATTTCCATGACATTCCATTTGAATGTTAAATATATACAAGAATGTCCCACCAATTATTTTCCATCCCCAAAAACATTTCAGTCATTAAAATGACTATCTTCTAAGGAGGAGTCTTTATGTGACCAAGAATCGTCTGGTTGGAATCTATCAAGAAATAAGCATTATCAGGTCCAACCTCCCAAAAATGTTCAGAATATTTTTAGATAAAACTCCATAGTAATATAAAACATACATGTAACGACCTACCCTAGGTCCAGTTCTATCATCTACATTAAATGAGTGATGTTCTCACAAAACTCTTCCAATCCAATGTTACCCTGAACCATCCGGTATTCATTCTCTACTCCTAGAGGTGATTTCTCAAAGAAATCCTCTTATTTACAAAATATAACAAAATGTTTTAGTGGAATATTTTCATCAATCCTACACAAATCTCAGAACACATAACATAAAACATTGACATTTTTCCTAAATGAAGGATCTCCACTAGCTATAAACAACCCCTTTTTTCATATAGTATTCCCAATAGACATCGTCTCACATTCAACACTACCCTCAACCATACTAGTTATGGTTCATGGTCAACATGTGTTAATAAAAAATTATAGAGTCAAATGTCATTCATTATACATCCATCTTAATCAATTTACACATCCACAGTGAAAAGTATTCTCTCGTAAGTACAATTATCATCACAACATTTTTTAAACCAACATTTTAGCTCATTTAACTAAATTCAACATGAATAATTCTTTCAACCATATTTCAAAATATCTCTATTTACCCATTCATATCATCGTTATTAGACATTAAATTTTTATATTTCAATGAACGTGAAAAGCATTCTATCCTTCCTATCTCATTCATCGATCTCATATGTGCCTATAATGATGTATTTCACCTAAATATCTTGGTTCTTGTAATTATTCTTGTATTCACAACCTTGTTACATTTCATCCATGAGAAAATATCATAAAACAAAAAAATCACACAATAAGTGCATCACCCAATGGTGAAATATCATTCAACTATAACAACACATATCTATATCATCAATTCTAAACCATGGTAATTGGGATTTCCCCCATTGATTGGTTAGATGCTCCCAAACACAAGGTGAACACCAAAACATGACACATTGAAATATTCCATATACTATCCCAACACAGTAAGATCATATAAGCTATCTTCTTTGATACCCCTTTGTAAAATCCCCAACCTAGAATCAACTAAACATTATCTTCAAGTCGGGTCACTAGAAGAGCTTATGTGAAGATCCCTGTACAGTAGTGGTTTTCTTCTAAAATAAAGGGTCTAATAGGACTTGTGGGGTGACTATACCCTCTTTACTAGAGCATACCACAATAGATAACCTAATAAATAAAAAAACTATTGGAAATAATGTAGATCATTCATTACCAACCATTTCCTTAATCGGGTTCAACCACAACCAAAAGATAAATATGAAATGATGTTTTAGCAATGCTAATAGTGATGGAAATCCAAAATAATGACTAATGGAAACATCTAAAAAATGCAACCATACTCCAAGTCTGGATCCTCCCCCATGATCAACTAAATCCCTACTCAAATATCTTGAATATGGAATTTTCACTTGTCATATCATACCCCAATAAAATATACTTGAGTACTGAACTCTGGATTGAAGTGTGTGTGAGTAAAACTAATTAAGATACAACCAATAGTTTCTACAAAATAACCACTCAAAACCGTTATTGAATGTAAGAATGAAATAAATTGAATGAACGGGCCAATGTGGGTCCCATTAGATAGAAATATTCAAATTATAAACATTCAAAATTGATTCTATTCAATCATATAATCCATTTCTAACACTTAATCCATGGGTTATCAATTTACAAAATTTACACTTGAGCCTAAGCTAATCAATTATCAGATATAAGGGATTTTTTCTAGTTACCTATATCACTATTTATAAACATTTCATATCAAATACATCACACACACCACCGAGTTTTAGTCCAGGTTGTCTCAAAAAATGAAATTTTTTGGGGCTTAGATCCTCAATCTTACTCCCTAAACCTTGAATTCTAATGGTGGGGTGCTGATACTTTGTTTTACACAGCCCTTGGGAGGAGAAGCTGTCCAATATCCTACGTAACACCAAGCCACATTCACATGATTATTCATCCAATTACCACATATAAAAAATCACAGAACATGAAAAATCAACAAACATAACATTCACAATTCACAGTCCATTTGGATTTTAAATCATCATTGGGACATAACCCATTAACATATTTACCACACACCTTACATAGCCTATTTAACCCACTTTCCTTTCATATCTCAACTGATTTAAAATAGTATAAAATTTGAATATATTAACCCATTTAAAACAATTCATTATATTACATTTATTATCCCATTCATGCATTTCAATTTCAATATCACAAGTCATTAGACACATTCACCAAATACAATTTTACCCTCCATACATTATTACAGACAAATCCTTATTTCATTTACAATGTCAAGGCACAAAATTCAATAATCCATTTTCCAAATCAACTTACATATCACTATGTTCATCATGGTCACTACATTAATAGAATACAACTCTATAGATAACATTACATTATTCCATGTTCTGTAATACTGACACACCGCATGGGTGGCATGAAATCGGTCTAGTCAATATAAACTAATCCCATGAGGTTCATGAGGGTATTAATAAAACATCGTTCCAACAAATTTTTCATATCAATTAAATGGAATCAATTTAAAATCGAAATAGAATCATTAAGACAACCCCACACACACAAATCATCTTCAAGACCATAAAATATAATATGCAGACCACCTTCCAAGAAACTAGGGATGAAAACACACTTAACCTTAGTCTCATATATGGATTCATTAACCAATAGTATCCCCAACCAAATATCCATAGAAAAATCTGATTTTTGATTTCATAATATGTAGAATTAAACCACATTCCATAATTCAGAAATAATATGCAATATCTGCTTCTCAGAGTTTTGATCCACAGTTAACCACATTCCAAATGGCCAACAAACTAAAAAGATTGATCCGATGAAATATTTAGTTTTTTAGGATAGTACCTAGGGATATATTAGGATTAATGAGGAATAAAAAAGGGAGTGGAACTTAAAATACTGATGCGGGGAAATAAAAAAAACCACTTTTAATGAAGTACGTGTTTTACCAATGTGTGGGACAACTCTGAGTCCACCTCTTTGAACGAGTGGTCAAGTCAAAGAGTTATATTGTTATCTTTGAAGGGTTTGAAAAATTGATGTTTTTCAAATTTTCATGTCTTATTATATACTCATTTTACTGATTTTATAGTAAATGTGCATAATTTGTGTGAAATATTAATGTTTTAATACTATGTATAATTTTAGAACAATTTTAGAAGTAGTCCAATTGAGTCAGTTAAATATTTTATTTATAACTCTCACCCTAATGATTCTAATTGTGTGGTTATTTTTTTATCATTCCTAATTCGATATAAAAAATTTCATTAGAAGGGATCATGTGCCAATTCCACCATTTGAAGGATCCCAATTACAAAACAATATGACCTACAGAATCTGTGAAGAAACTGGACCATTCATAAAGATTTAATGACTTGGATCAATCTAGAATCTAATATTCCTTCATTCTCCTAAAAGGTTATTGGGAAAATTTAAGGAATCATGGATATAAACCTCAATTACCAACTCAAAAAACAAGGTTCCCGAAATATGAAATGAAGTCCAACCCTTTATTTTTTATGAGAAATAAAATCAGTACAGTATTAATGACATATATAATGATGTATGCATCCAATCAATCTGATATTTTTTTGTGTTAAAGAGGAGATATGGACGACCGTATTTTGTGAATATATAATCAGTTTTTGAAGGCATATTCCTATTCAAAAACCCATTTACATTTTGGACATCAAAAAGATCAGATTTAAATGGACAGATTAAATTTGAATAATCAACCGACAATAACATTGGATATATTTATCAAAATGACTCAAAATGTTGTGATAGGTCGTAAAAATGTATTATATACTACATTGAAGAAGGATATTTCTCATGATTTAGTTTTCTGAATAGCCAACATGGCGATGCAAGTGGAGGGAACGATTGGGAATGCAAACTGTCCACTCCTTGGGTTATAAATACTCTTCCCTTCTATCCTTAAAAGGGGATTGCATTTCAGAAGAGAGGAGATCATATTCAAATGAAAAAATCATTTAAGAATTCTTGGGAGGACCTTCCATACTCATGTTTTCACTTGATAGACCTTTTATACTCTCTTTGTTTTCATTTACTTTTATGTTTTTCATTGTTGTATTTTTTTAAGTCCTTTCTTTTGTAATTCTGTTTTAATGTAAATTTCGTCTTCAATATCTCTTATTCTCATCAAAAATATATAGTTTAATTTTAATGTTCAGAAATTTTTTTAAATTCAGTTCAGTCCCCTTCACTTATTTTTCTTCCTCATTCATCAAAAATCAGTTTTTAATTATCATCATTATTCGTGTGTGTGTGTCATCAACATACCACTCTTTTCTAATCCCATTTTATACTTCTATTCTTAATTTATAATCATAATTATTATAACCAAACAATTAAACACCCAAATGGATGCGTAAATATCTCATTGGGTGAGTTAATATTTAGGGATGTTAAGTTATTGAGAGTATTTTCTCGATGAGTATTCGTTAATTTAAAATTCTGTATGTTGGACATAATATGTCATGGATTAATGAAATCATTTGTTTAGCATGTGGTATCCATTGATTATTGGACCCATAAATACAATAACATAAATAAGTACTGATTGAGATTAGAATCCTAGTAATGTTAAGGCTTGGATTAAAGTTTTACCACATAGGAATTCAAATCAACGTCAACTTGTGATGTCGGTGTTAATTTAAATGCAATATAAAGCAATGCTCAAGGATATCACAAGATTAACTCCATAATAATGAACTCAAACCCAAAAATATAAATTCATTAGATAAATTATATTCAATCAATCATTTTAATTAAGCTCTTGAAACAAACCCCCTTATCAAAATACAATCAACTAAAAACAAACGACTATTACAATTTATAATCGCCGATGATTCGACCCGAGTGATGCTATACACATTATGAGAGCACCAGAACACTGAACGGTCGATAGGTGAAAACCGGTCATGCATTTAATATGGAACTATTGCTGGGGATGGTGCTTTATGTAGCATTAGATTATGGTTATTGTAAAAAGAGAAAAAAATTAATTTAAAAAAAATTAAAAACAAAACAAAAATAAAAACATGCCTTCTCATAAAAATCATAAACTAAAAAAAATAAAAATAAAACCACATCTTCCTCTTTCTTCGAAAATCTATCTGAATGCCTCGTGTCCTTCTAATCAATCCCTCATATTTGTTTGACCCTAAAATTGAGCGAACACTTCGCCTACATAAGAGTAACATAAGAGATAATCAAATAATATAAGAACCAGTACTTGTCAAAACAATTGAATTTGATATGGCCAATCCTAGAAAACAAACACTTTAAGAACTTTCTACCCCTTTTGTGAATTACCAACATCTTGGTGTTAAATATCCAAACCTAGAAGCTGACTTCAAACTCAAATCGGGTTTGATTTATCTCCTCCCTCATTTCCACAGGCTAGCCCGTGAGGATCCACATCTCCACCTTAAAGAGTTTCAAGTAGTGCGCTCTACCATGAAGCCTCAAGGGGTTTCTTAGGAACAAATCAAACACAGAGCATTCCCTTTATCCCTAGTTGACACTACTATGTCCTGGCTATACTACCTCCCTCCTGGTTCCATAACCATATGGAATGTCATGAAGTGAATTTTCATTGAAAAATACATTCTTTCTTTTCATACTGCTTCTATCCGAAAAAATAGGTGGTATCCGTCAGTTCCCAAGTGAATCACTCCATGAGGACTAGGAGATGCTCAAAAAGATTATTTTAACCTTCCCACATCACTAAATCCTTGTCCAACTCTTGATCCAATACTTCTAGTAGGTGTTATTGTCTATGGAGGGAACTCTCTCATATGCCTCATGTGGCAGTGCTCTTGTTGATAAAACACTTGCAGTAGCAAGAGATCTCATAAGTAACATGGCTACAAACACACAATAATTCCATACTCAAGAACATGATCAAGTCAAACAAGCACAATATAATCAATCAATTGAGCCGAACAAGATGACCAAGTGGATGAGTGAATTTACAGGTCTTGTGCG
Organism: Viscum album; assembly: GCA_963277665.1. NCBI lineage: Eukaryota > Viridiplantae > Streptophyta > Magnoliopsida > Santalales > Viscaceae > Viscum > Viscum album. The sequence continues at coordinate 986,840,045 of OY728139.1, read as the reverse complement.
AAAAGTAGAAGTGGCGTCCGAATCCCCAACCTCGTCTTCTACATAATCAATGTTTCCAAGACCTGTATAAAACTATGAAATCTAAAACTCTCCTTCTCATCCCACTAACACATGTCCACAACATCATTAGGATCAATATGATTCATCTAGACCAATGGAGTTCAATGCAGCATATGCTCAGCGGAACACCAACCCTTAACTATCAGGTCAGTTCATTAGAAATTTCAACCAACCTCACTCTAAGCCCTTCTCTTCTTCCAATATTCAAGGCATGAGGTATGCTAATCCCACCTCTCATCCCCCTCAATTCACTCCTCAAAAATAAAATCTAGTTTCCATAAGGTCAAGGAGTTGGTAACTTCCAAAAACCTTGTCCTTTTATTCCTCAACCTCAAAGGAACAATCCTCATCCTAGATTTCATTGTCCTAGTGAGCATTCCAAATTCCATAACCAATTCAATATCTTTCCCAAGAACCAAAATCAAGTTAATCCCAATTCAGGACAAGCCTCTTCTTCCATGAAACCATGGGAACATGATGTAGAAGATCTTGCCTCCCTCACCATTTCTAGTCTCAAGAAAATTAAATCCAAAATTGGTCCACTTGTATCCCACCTTAGTCAGAAGAAACCATCCAATTCTTCCCAAATTCAAGCTCATCACTTGACCAACCGTAACGGTAATGTAAGTCCAATTGAACTTAGATCAGGAATAAAAATTTCAATGCCTCAAGATAAGTCTTCCAACCCCCCTTTTAATGATGTCCAAGAAAAGGAATAGAAAACAAAATTTAAAAAGGAATCTGAATCCATTCCATCACCTCCTTCCATTCCACTTCGGAATCCAATTCCTTTTCCAAAAGATGTTTCTATGCCAAAGAAGTCCTTTGAACCCGATCCTGAAATGCTCTTCATGTTTAAATGTGTTGAAGTAATCATTCCCCTCTTAGATTCCAAAAAATAAATTGCTATGTATGCCATGTTTCTCAAGGAGTTGTGCACGCACAAGAGGCATCTTAGGACATTCAAAAATGTTTCCACCGAGCAGTCTATTCCCATTAAGTGCAATGATCCAGGGACCATTATGGTTCCATTCCAAATTGGAAATTCAAACATTGTTGATGTAGTTATAGACCTAGGATCCTCAATTTATTTCATGCCCAAATCCATCTTTTCCAAACATGGTCTAGGTCCATTACATCCAATGGGTGTTTGTTGACACTCCTTTTCATCACATTGTTCAAGATAATGGAAAGGGAAAAGACTGAGCAAAAAATTGATTCATCCTTTGAAGAAATCATTAAAAATAAACAAAGGCATTAACAAGGAGTCAAAAGAACATGGGTCGTGCAAGTTCCCTTACTATCGCACAAGTACACTTGCGCGCCACCTATTGGCCGCACAAATGACTTTCACACCCTCTTTAGAAAACCGCTCTGGGTCTTATCTAGCTAATAAATACCCCTGTGGGCTCCCCATTTAGGAGGACGAAAAATATCCCAATCCCAGATTCGATCTCTTGGCACCCAAATCTCTTCTTCACGCTTTCAGTACACTTCTATGGTAATTTCTTACCTAGAACAGAAGCTCTAAAGAGGGGGAGAAAGGACTATGTGTTGAAAAACATCATCACATGTGCGCCTGAGTGGCCAAACCTTAAGGGAAATGGCCCCAATTTCCTGCCACCCTTACTCCTTAACTAGGACTTGCACTCCACCCTTCTGGAAGACCCTAGGGATAGAACTAAGGGCTTGAGCAAAGGCTTCCTCATGTTTTAACCTAGAGGATAAAAGTCGTGCAAGTCCCCATGTGTCGCGCAAGTCTACTTGCGTGACCAATACTTGTGCGCCCACACAGTACTTGTGCGGCCACCAGGACTTGTGCAACCCTTTTTTTTGGGTGCCTCTCCTACTTATTTTTTTGCCATCACACCTCTCCTATTCATGATTCAGTCTTCAAGACACTCTTCCAAGACATTTATGGTATGTTTTCTTGATCAAACTTCCTTATCTGAAATGAATTTTGTGGAACATATCTCAAAGCCTAGTGATATAGATATCTATATGTCACCAAGGTAAGAGATTTCATTCAAACCTCATCCTTAAAAAATGGGAGAATCCCAAAACTGGGCCTCCTTTTCAAGAGTAAGCCCCAATCTTCAATGTTCAAAAATATGGGGCTCCTCCTAAAGAGTAAGCCCCAGTCCCCAAATCTCAAATTCCTAGATATGGGCCTCCTTTTCACGATTATGTCCTAGTCACCTAATTTGGGCATCCTCCTTAGGAGTAACCCCCAACCATTATTCCTTTCAACTCGGGTCTCTTTTTCATGAGTAAGCCCCATGTCCCCAAATAATCATAATTCCTTTTAACCAGGGATTTATTTTTAGGAGTAAGCCCTAGTCCAATTTCTTATAACATGGGAATCCTCCTTAGAAGTAAGCCCCATGACCCTTTAACTTGGGCATCCTCCTTAGGAGTTATCCCCAATCATTAATTTCTCTTTAACCAGTCTCAATTCCTTTTGATCTGGGTCTCCTTCTCAAGTCTAAAACCCAATCATAAATCCCCTCCTAATTTGGGCATCTTCCTCAGGAGTAAGCCCCAAGTTATATTATTAAAATCTCTATGAAGTACATATACCTTTATGGACCTTGTTCTATGGTTTCTTCCCTGGAGTAAATCACACACTTCGATTATCTGGGCAGTCACACAATCATAAGCCCCGCTATTTCTCATGATTGCACCTTTCATGACACAATTGTATTGTTTTACCAATTCATCTTATATTTCACACCAACCATGACTCACATGAGATAAGAGTGTAAAAGTAATTATGACATCTTTCATTGATCCATCAATCATGCATAAACCTCTTTTCTCTTTATTTTTCGCGAACATCGTGGGCTCTGATTCCTTCACTAAACAAGGATATATAGGTAGACCGTCTGCGGGTAAGATACCCACTATGAAATAATCCATGAAATTCTAAATGACAATAAACTTCAAGTGCCCCACTAAGTGGCTTAGAAACTAGTATGGTCATCATGATGACCAAGAGACTTTTATATAATGTATTAAAGGATACCATTGACTAAGAATCTCTATCAAATACAGATGATTCTCTATCGATGAAGTACCTCGAATACATATAAAAATATTCTCTAAATTCAAACACATCAATCATGGATTTCACGTTCTAAGGAAATGCTCATTCTTATACATGGTACATTAATAAGGATTCACGAAAATAACATAAATCTACAAAGAGAGTCCCAGAGTAGACAATAGTTCCCCTAAAAAGGTGTGATGAGTCTGACCTCTCATCCTCTCGACCAATGCAAATTCTTAGGCCTTGTCAGTCCACAACTGATGAGTGCCTACCTTTGGAAAGTAGGTCTGAATGGATATGGAATTATTGGATGTTTCCTATTCTATGAACAAACCCGTTAGAAATTGATTGAAATGATTGAATTTCAAATCAATGAGGTCATCTCCAATTCTAGAGGAAACAATAAATGGTGAACCTGACGTGAATCCTTAACCATGTTAAAATTGTATTTTACTTATTTGTTAGGCCCCTATTTAAACACCATAAGAGGGCCAATAGAGTAATAATTAACTTATGTGCTCATCCAAATGATGTAGTGGATGAATTTATCTAGATTATGTCTGTTATATCAAACATGCACTCTGTTTTCCAAGATCTTATGCACTTTTAGAAATGGCTACTCTCAAATTCCCGCCTGTGAATAACTCTGCTGTGAAGACTGCTACTGCGAATGCCACTGCTGCTACTCCTACTAGATCGTTATCCGCTCTGAAGATGACATCAACTATTAAGCGTCTTCAATGTGGGTTATCAAATGTGCTGGTTAAGGTGCACCGTCAAAAGAATACTATTCCGACTCTGGAGGCCTCTCGTCAAGACCTCCAAGTCAATAATTCATCAAGGTCATCTGGACAACGACGACCAGCTATCAAGAAGCAGGTGGTGCCAATCACCATGTTCAACCGTTTCAGGTCGTTATCCCGGGAAAACAATCAAAAATTACCTTCCATATTCTGAGGAGGTGAATGAGGAGACCCCTCAGGGTCGTAATTACAGAAGATAGGAGTCCTTCCTGAGGGCTCCCATCAACAATTGCCACTAGATATGTGTGACAGTGCGCCCTCAACATGATGATGGTACCATCTCCAGGCATTTGGCTCAGGTTCCTCGATCTCATGCAGGCAAGGCAAATCTCCAGAGGCAGAATCTGATCAACAATGAGAAGGTTCTCATCTCTGTCATCATTGAATAAGTCCACCAACTTAACTTGGTGCAAAGCAACGAGTGGGCACATACACACATCCATTTTAATTTCAATATCTAGCAAACTCGTCTGGAAGTACCATGCCAATCCCACAAAGCAATTCTGGCGGAGTACTATAGACAGGAACCAACACCTGTATACAAATCATCAGCTAGTCAGCAGGCTTGTTTGACTACATATGATAGAGCTCGCCAACCACGTTCGGTGAAGTGTAATGAACAGGAACATAAACCTGCTAGTATTGATAATGTCTACCAATATTCTTGTTTGGTAGCACTCGGAGAAGTTAGTTGGAAAGATCTGACGGCAAGCAGGAGGCAGACTCAACTATTTTCCCCTACACTTGAGTACTATCTATATTCACTGATAGGAAAAGGAGGATAGGAGAAGGAACATACACCTACTCCAAGCACGGAATGTACGTATATACCCATTCCAGTAGCGGAAGTCTCCAAGCACATTCTGTCAACGGTAAAAGAGCATAAGAAAATCCCTGCTCATATCATGGATGCCTGTCAGGATATCATAACAGCTTTAGCAACATCTCAGGGAAGGACACATAAATCTATCCCTACCAGTGGAGTGACACATCAGCATCTCACTCTGGAACAGACACAAACCTCAGTTCCAGTCAAAGAGGGTTGTGGGGAGTATTCCCCCATATCATAGGAACAACCAAGCCAAGTACATACTCCTGGTTTGAGCGGAGGTAATAAGCCTAACCTAGCCATTCCTCCTCTGGAGGCACACACACATGATAAAGTGAGTAAGAAGGCGTCTAAGAAGAAGACCTGCCCAACATAGTCATGAAATAAAGGGCCCATCTGTGAACATGCCTTACTCGATGTTGGAGTTCTTGAAGCCCTCAAATGATTATCTGTTGGAGTTCAAGATTCTACTCTCCCAGTTCCCGATAGTGGGAGCATTAATTCTGAAGGACTGCACCGGACACTTCTTCATGAAGGCCTGCTTCATGAAAATTCTATCGATCTTCATGTTTCATCTTCAGATGGGAGACACAATAACCAGTTGTGTGGCCAGAAGATCAATGACCTAGTGATTCCGTCTTTTGATGTAACCCACCATGGTGATCCTCCCCTTGATGATGAATTATGATTTGAAAGTCCTCTCTGTAGTTGTAATTCACATTGTCTTGAAAATTCTTCAGAAAACAATGTAGTGATGGGAAGGCCCTCTTATCTCGAGGTACTTGAAAAATGATGTCTATCATGTCTGATGCTTTACCTGCAGCAAGTGAAATAATTTCTCCATCAGAAGTTATCCCGAAATGTTGGTCATTCTCAGACCACCCCTCGGTCATTTATCTTTTAGTTTTATCAGTGTATTCTCTACCAGTCTTGTTGAATCCGATGAAGAAACAGGGAAGAACTAGCTCAAGTCTAAATAGGTAGAACAATATTCATTGAATGATAAAGGGTAAATGCTGAACATGATAAAACAACTTGCGAAAGGTGACGTACCATTTATGTTTTGGCCTTTGGCTAAGTTTTAGTATGAAATTCCAGAGATGTTGACGGAAGATGGCGTTCATGATATTTGTCTCAACATATGGAAGTCTTTTTGTCAATTGAAAAAGAAAGTATTATATTATGATGAATATGAAAATCATAGTAAGATAATAGAAGGGTTACAATGCCATATTGACTTGGAATCTCTATCAGTCTCTTGATATCCATAGGCTGAAAAGCCGTAGAGAGCCCTTCAGCATTCATGCCTTAGCACACTAAGAAGATTGCACCAGTTAATTTCCAATGCCCCATCTTCTATTCATGTTAGAGGATGGGGTATTTATGGAGCACTGCATTTCCTTGTTCTCTCCAATCAACAAATCCCACCAAAGGTCGCTTCATGCAATGATATTTCCCAAAATTGGCCACATATTGCTATTTTTGGGAGAAATCAAAGGCTTGCCCAAGAACAGGCATCAACTAGTTCTTCTCAAAATCATGAATTCAGAGAACATGTTGTTGAATTACTCTTGCATCAAACCAACGAGAATATTGAAAATGCCATTCGTATGGAGAAAGCACATCATCAAGTGAATGAAATGTCAGAAATCATCCAACGGTCTTTTGAACCAGGTGATAAAAGTGGATGTCAATTGTTGCATCAAGCTAATTTCTAGACAAAGGTCCGCAAGATCATGAGAGCTTTTAAGAAATTATATGATATAGCATGTCAAGAACCATCCCAGCATTCTAGGATGGGGACTCTTTTAAATCAACCCTCGGTATCAACATGTAAAATTCAAGGAGTTGAGTGGGAACAACAGGAATAGCCCAGTCCACCGGACTTGAGACTTTATCAAATGCTCAATCCCTCCCTCATAGAAATTTGGTCTTCTCTCGATTAGTGAAGAAGCCTCAAGAAGAACGAAGTGCCAATGTAACAAGAGATTCTACCCACGTTATAGATCTCCAAGAAGTTCCTGAGGGATCGAATCAACAGAGGGTAATATCTCATCAGGGAAATGGAAGAAGACAATATCACATAAATGTCGATAAGAGGAATGTGATGCGTTATGCATAAATTAACATCACCAATGCTATTGTTGCTGATCCACCAGATAAGGGTAACTCAGAGAGATTAGATTAGGAGGTTCCTGCCCAATAAGTTGTACACACAGACGTGAATGAGGAAGGTGAGCGTACATGAAATCAAAGGATCACCCAAAATTTGGGTGTTCCTTCAAGTAACCTACTTCCCCCTCTCTGAAAGGAGTATAAAAAGGGGAAAGGAAATAATCCTGTTTCTTACCACCATTCCTCTGGAGAAGGCCAATCACTCTCATTAGAGCAAAGATTTGTGCAACAGGAAGAAGAAATGAAGGAAATAACGAGGATGAATGCAGAACTACTTCAAGGTAGTCTTCCTCCTAAGCATAATAGATCAAGTCAGACAGGATAATTTCATTCTGCTACTGAAATGGATTAGGATTATCCTCCTTTATTAGTACACCCTCATAGGTCTAATACTATGGGTCAAGTGCAACAACAATTGGCAGTGCTACCATCAGTTTCAATACTAACTGCCAAATCTATCCAAGCTCCAGTCAGTGCACCTATTTAGATCCAAGCTCAACCGGATGTTTCTCAAAAGATAATAAGTACTATTGAGTAAATAAAAGCTCAGTTGGAAGCTATGGAGGGAAAACGAGCTCACATTAAACCGGAAAATGGAGCTTACCCTGAATGGGTTGATGATATTCCTCCCCCATCAAAATTTTCAAGTACCACATTCCCAATCTTTAATTTGTTCGGGAGATCCAGAGCAACACATAAAATATTTTGTTTCTCGTTGAGATCCTATGATGGGAAATCCTCATCAACAAGAAGTAGTTAATCTCTGGTGTTTTGTACTGTCATTACAAGGGTCTTCTTTTGTCTTGTAAAAAATATTGCAATCTTGGTCAATTACCAGATGGAAAGATCTTCGTCAATGATTATTTCTTGAGTTCAGTTCCACGTTTCCAAAAACAACAGTTTTTGACCTTAAAAACATTAAGAAAAGTGAGAATGAATTTGTTTCAGATATCATTGCTCACTGGAAGGGATTAACATATTCCCCGAGCTTAGAACTCCCTCAAGAGGATCTGTTGCCAATCTGTGTGGCAAACATGGGTGATGAATTATGCACGCTGTTGATCCCTGTAAAGTACACAAGATCATTTCGAGATGTTACTTCGATCTCATAGCAGGTTGGAGATTCTCTTATGAAAACTATAGATAAAACTCATGTAATTCCATCAGCTCCATGATGAAGATTTGGTAGAGCATAGACTACTACTGTCATGCCTAAACAAGCACCTGTACCTGCTTCTACCTCAAAGCCTTAATCTTCCCGAAGGGATCCACCTCCTGAGCATCAGCAAGAGAGACTGTTTCGTCAAGACGATCAAAGAGATCATAAATGGAAACATTTTGATGAATTGAAGATAAAAGTCTACTCTTTCCAAAATAAACAAGTTCCTGGCTACTACATTTCCACTTTAGAGAATAATTTGGTTCAGTTGCCGAGGCCCAAAAGGATAAACAAAGAAGGAGATGAAGACCGTCCCAATTATTTCCATTTCATCAGATGTTGGGGCATCCCATTTAGGAGTGTTTTGTCTTCAAGAACCTTTTACATAAAATGGTAAACTCAGGACAAGTCAAATTGAATGGTTCTTTAGCTTAGGTAGCATGTGTTACTGCTATAGATCCAGAAGAAGGATGCGAGTGGCAAGAAGTCAAAAGAAAAAAATGCACAAAAATATGATGATTGGATGGTTAGAAAAACGATCAATCGAACTCATGCCATATTGCGAATGCAATTGAAGAAAACCAATTGTGTCTTCTGCTGTATGTGCCACTGTGAAACCTCTATCAAATGAAAAATCCTCAGAGGGGTAGTGAAATTCAAAGAAGAAAGAAGAATCAGAAGAAGATGATTATGTGTCAATGCCCATGTTTTCTTTGACTTTGGAATATTTCATTCCATCTACTTCAAAATCATGGGCACTACCCCATCAAAAGACACAACCAAAGTTGGCTAGTCCTGTAGAGTCTTCATCTGATGAAGAATTGATCTTCACTTCTGTTAATATGATTCACTTAACAGATCCTTATGCCAGTCATGGATTCAATCTCAATGAGACTGAATTCCCTGTATCAAATAGAGGAATTAGAGGAAGTTCCAGGGGTTTGGGATACATAAGAAGATGTGGATATCCTAGAATCCACTATTCCAATTCTACCCCTACCAGAAATGTGTATGCGGTAAGAACTCGTGGTAGAGCCCTTCAGCGTGCTCAGCAAGAACATGCATATTCTCCCGCCAATAACAGATTCAGTCCAGGCACAATTATTTTGGAGGATCAGTTGGAGGTTCCATTTTCATCTTCTCAACGAGTAAATGAATCTAATTGGTCCAATCATCCAAAGCTAGGAATATTGCCAACTCCTATCCTAATACATGATGCATCAACATCTAAAGCATCAATCTCCAAGGTACCTGCTAAACCACATGTTCCTATTGGTAAGTGAAGACATTTGTATCAAAATTATGATGTATTAAAACACCTGGCCCATGTACCGTCCACGTTATCAATTCTAAATACACTGAATCTGTCAAAGGATTTTTGGGAGGCACTCGTTGAGTCTTTGTCAAGTCATTAGGAGTATGAAACTGAAATTATTTCAGCTGAAGTCTACCATGTAGAGAATAATCTTGAAGAATGTCATGTAGGTATATCTTTCACAGAAAAAGATGAAGATAATGGTGTGCAAGGGCATATCAGACCACTGTAATTATCTAGAAAGGACAATGGTGTAGACATCCGAAGAGCATTTATTGATAATGGTTCAGGGGTCATCCTCATCCCTATTCACACACTTCGTCGATTGGGACTCACTAAATCTGATTTATCTCCTACTACTTTGATGTGGCAAAGGTATGATAAAAATGAACAAGAACCACTGGGCGAGATTACACTCAGAACTCAGTTTGGTGATCATGTATCCAATTCAGATTTCATGTCGGTTGATCATGAAAAAACTTTTAATATTCTGCTTAGAAGACCCTGGATACATCATCACGCGGCTATCCCTTCATCATACCATCAATGTCTTAAATATTTCTTCAATGGTCAAATTGGGACATTGCATGGTGATAAATCCCCATTCAAGACATGTGAATCTCAATATATTGAAGCGGAATTATATCACATGATGGGAGAAAAGAAACCTACAATAAAGATTGTTGCTAATGATAATTCTCCATTTGGTTTCGAATAGATTCCAGTAAATTCATTTTCACATGTGAGTTCAGATCATGTGTTGCCTATTAGTCAAATTAACAGGATAGACCCAGATCAACATAATTTTGTGGAATGATCCATAATTTCAAATATGGCGATCGAGCTGGGAAACATGGGAGAAATTGGTGATCCACCAAGCTATGATGAAAGCCCCAATGGGATGTCTTTATTTCATCTGCTGAAATCCAGAAAGTCTATACTTCACCAATCAGGGATGACCCATCATCATTAATAGTGTCAGAAATGGAAGCTTCTTCTTCGAGTTTTTCAAATTTTAACATCACTTCTGATCATGGAAATTCTACTTCATCATCTACTATGGATGTAGAAACAGAGGAGATAACACATGTTGAAGAAGAAGAGCAGGATGATCTCAGAGATTCTCCTCCAGCATTTGAGGAAGGTATCTCTACCACCGTGGATAAACATAGAGAAATAAATCTGGGTAACGAAGAAGATCAACCCCCCACATTAATTTGTGCGGCCATGACTGTTGAAGATCAAGAGATGTATCTTTCTTTTCTAAATCAAAATCGAGACACAATTTCTTGGAATTATATAGATATTCCAGGGCATGATCCTGATGTTTCTACTCATTATTTGTGTTTTCCAGAAGAACATTGAGGATTTAAGAAAGTTGTGAGAAGAACATACCCAACTTACACTTCCAAAAGTGAAGCTGATGTGGATAAGCATATCAAAGCTAACATCATCAGAGAAGTTCAATATCCCAAATGGTTAGCTAATATTGTCCATGTGAAGAAGAAGAACGGGAAAATTAGAGGTTTCATTGACTTCTATAATGCCTCGACCCCAGTTACCTAGAGTGGATGCATTATTACATAATTGGCATGATCACAAAGGATCAAATCTCGAAAGACCTATTGGGTTAGTAGCCTTGGAAACAATAGATATATTCATATGTCATACATTACATCATAAATTGAGTGAAACTACTACAAAAACATGTCTTGACATTACCATAGGCTATTCCTGCAAGTCAGTCAAAATACACTTTTTCAAATCCTAGGAAAAATAAAACATTGAAAGGGGTGAGCTCAAATTCTCAGTAAGGATAACAATATAGAGGAAACGTTCATTAGTAAACATAAAGATTTATGGAAATGTTTAACTAAAACAAAATCCTTATTAAACATTATTTTCAGCATAATATGGAAAATATAAAATCAAATAATGTCATTTACATAATGACATGGTTATTCAACTAGTCAAATAATCACATGCAATATCAATAACCACTTTCATAATAAGGGAATGCATAATGACAAACTATTATAACCACATAGTCAAGGAATTATGCCTAGACTACAAAAAAGATTTTGTCAAGGCCTTGTGCCAAGACACTATTTTGTCTCATGAGGCCTACCGATGCATCAAGGAGCTATAGCGGGCTCCACCGATCACTTATTATGTCCAATGCATTCCTCAAGTGAAAAGTTATAAACATAACATAATCATTCGTATTTGAAACTAGAATAAAAAATGTCAATACTTAATCCATAAACCATGAATGGTATGAAATAACACATCCACAATCAAATATATCACAAAACCATCAATTCAATATGAATGTTTTTTATCATAACAAATCAACTTCAAATAAGCATAAAATTCATCGAAGGATGTTGACATGGATGTAATCAGAACTATTTGAGAGAAATATCTCCTTTTTGAAATCATTTAAAAGTCACATAATTATAAAAGAAAACCATTACTTTGAAAATATTCTTATAAGCTTGTATGGGAAGCTTCGACGAATCTATAACAGCGGAAAAAAGCCGCACCTTCCGTATAAGTTAAAAAACATTCTTACCTTAAATTTGTTGAAAAGGTCAAAAAGTACCTTGTTTGGAAAATGACGAAAATATTCCCTTCTAAAACTAATGAGGGAATAAATGACTTTAAACCATTGTATATTGAATAGTAAAAAAATGTTTTGAAATAAATTTTTAAGAAACATGGATTTGGATGATAACGTATCTCAGTAGATAAATACGTATAAACAACTTCGGATAAGGAAGAGATTGTGACGTAAACCCTTACCCTGTACATTTCCTTTGTCAATGGTATTTAAACCTCATGTATAATAGTTAAATTATTGTTACTAAATTAGACAATAAACATATACATCAATATGATATCATATATGATCATTTAAGATTGATTTATTAATAATATCATAGTTTTATATTCGTTTCGGGTGATAACCGATTCGTTCTCCTTATCTGTTTGGTTACGTATGACATGTTTGTAATGGATAGGTTTTATCTTATTCGTATTCAAAATGATATTAAGTCAATGAACATTATTTTTAACCCTCAAATGAAAATTAGTCTTGAATGGATAAGTTGGGGAATGAATTATATCGCATTCATGGATACAGTATTCCTTAAGTACGCAAGATTAACTATATCATTACTTTGATATTAAAATATAATTGAATGGTATATCATATATAAAGAATTATTATAATGTCATATTAATTATTTACCTCATTTATACTCATTGTTATACCCATACAAATAATAATGCATTGAATAACAATTACACCACGACGTGGAGACGGTAAGCCGTACGTACGCACGTATGGTGACATTTCATCCAAATTATGGGTAGAATACTGAATATGGTTATACATATTTATAATAACATCACAGTATATAGAAGATACTGGAGTTAATATTTTATAATGAAAATAATAAACAAAGAGGAAGTGGAAGAAGAAAGGAACTTGAATGTGGGTGGTGAAAACGTTACCTCTTTTTCGGGTTCTTTATTTTGATTTGATCAAAAGGACACCGTAGTATGGCTTTCTTTCTAAAGTAGGGATTCTAGGATGAAGGGAATGAAGTTGAGAGGATAAATGGGCAGTGTTTGGTGGAGCAAAATTAATTTTAAGGTGTGATATTGAGGGAAGGGGGAGTGCCCTTTTATAAGTGGGGTGAGGGGCACCTTAGGAAAAGCTAGAAATATTAATTTATAATAAAATCATATTCGGATTATAATGGCTCCAAAGTGACTTATTTCGAGGATAAGATGGGGATGTGTCAAAAACAACTCAACAAATAGGATTTAGATAGGTTTGGCCACTAAATTAACCTTATCCTTAAGAATTAACTCTTAGTTAATTAGTTTCACTTTTAATATGTCTCTATTTATTTTTATATTATATGGTCAATAAACATACTATAAACATCCAATAAAACCTTAAGTGGTTAATTAATGTCATATATAATAATATTTAAGCCTTTTGGGAGAACCTTATATTTTTAGGAATAGAATATCAATTAAAAATATAGTATTTTTTTTAAAATATTCTTTTATGTCAGTTTTGACACTATTTGGAAAATTGATTTTTTTGAAAATCATAACAGAATGATTACCTAGAAAAAAGTTAATTTAATCAATAATAACATGTCATATTAACTGATAAAATTAGTGGAATTTATAAAAAGTCTCGAATAATTTTTATTTGTGTATTTATAATATAAATTATCTTAAATTTTCACTATTATGGTATTACTCCATCACCATTGTGTCATAAATAAATTAAATTATTTAATGTGTAAAAAATATAAATAGAATATCATTATTTAAAAAATATTTTTAACTTTCTAATGAATATTTATAATCGAATTTATCTTATTTGTAACCATATTTTAAAAATGTTTTTGTTATTAATCATTGATTTTAACTCTTTTAACTCTTTTTTGAATTAAATAATAATAAATGTCCTAATCTAAACCAAGTAAACCAAAGAGGTTCATATTTTATTTTAAGGTTGTTTTTGGTCGAATTATGCTTATCCAATAGAATTAGAACATTTGTCAGGGTAAAAATAATATCATTTTTACCTTTAATTACACTATTTACTTTTAACCGTGGTAAATAAAAGTAAAAAGTCACGATTCAACAAAAATTATTTTCATCTCAATAAACCACATATTACTTAATGATATTAACCTTGTCTCTTGATTTTTTAAAATTCCATTCACAGATGCGTTAAAATTAATTTTTTTGAAAAATTCAGTTTTTTTAACTACCACATAGTGGTATCACTATTCATCAAAAAATGAAGTTTTTCAGAAAGACACCAAAAATTCACACTAGGCTAATTTTGATATTCTGAATCCAAAAATGAAGTCCATTTTGATAAATAATATCTATAAAATTTCAAAAATTGGGTATTACTATTCTTAACGTCTAGTTTGATTAGTTGTGGTGTGTTAGAACTCGAGGTTGCATACAACACACGCTATTGCACTATACTAAGGGAAACATTCCGTGGAAGCTGGGGGTGTTAAATTCTACCCTCCTTAAAATAATTGTGTCCTAACAATTTCTATTTTATTTATGCATAAAAAGACTCTGGTGGTTCTTCATCATAAGTTCCTCGGGTTCCCACGTTGCCTCTTCCGTCTAATGGTTTCTCCTTTGAACTTTTTCCAGACGAGTCGTCTGGTTTGTCAGCACTTGCTCTCGGGTGTCAAGGATCCTGAGAGGCTCTTCGCGATAAGACAGGTCGAGTTCCAGTTCCAATTCTTCATAGGTTAGTACATGCATTGAATCAGGCATGTATTTTTTCAACAGTTATATGTGGAACACATCGTGAACTTTAGAGAGACATGACAACATTGCCAAACGATAAGCTACAACCCCAATTCATTCTAGAATTTCAAAAGGTCTAATGTAACTAGGACTCAATTTACCATTCTTACCGAAACGTATAACTCTCTTCCATGGATAAACCATTAGGAAAAAGTTATCAGCGACATGAAATTCCAAATCCTTCCTTCGATTATTGGCATAGCTCTTCTGCCTACATTGAGTTTCTTTGATGTGGGAATGGATTACCTTCACATTTTCAATCGTTTCCTCAACATGTTTTGGGCCTACATGTTTTCTTTCACCAACATCATCCCAACAGATTGGTGTGTGACATATCATTCTGTATAATGCCTCATATGGTGCCATCTGAATACTTGAATGGAAGCTATTGTTACAAGAAAATTCTACCAGAGGTAAATATTGATCCCACATACCCTAAAAGTCATGTGAGAAGGATATCAATATATCTTCAACGGTTTGAGTAGTTCATTCTGATTGTCCATCTATTTGAGGGTGATAGGCAGTGCTCAAACGAAGTTCAGTATCCATGGCCTTCTGAAGACTTATCTCGAATATTGATGTGAAATGGGGATCACGATCAGATACAATCGATAGTGGTACTCCATGAAGTCTCACAACTTCATTAATATATAGTCTTGCTAGACGTTCATGTGGTAAATCCTCTCTTATATCAAGAAAATGTGCTGACTTGGTAAGATGATCAACAATGACCCAAATGGCATCCTTCCTTCTGGGAGTCTTTGGCAGTCCCATGACAAAGTCCATTGTAATGTTATCCCATTTCCACTCAGGTATGGGAAGAGGTAGCATGACTCCTCCAGGCTATTGCCTTCCAACTTTCACTTGTTGAGAAACCATGCATCTTGACACAAAGTCAGCAATCTCCATCTTCATGTTGTCCCGCCAAATTTTTTCCTTCAAATCTATATTCATTTTGGGGCTCCCATGGTGTATAGAGAAATTTGAACTATGGGCATCATCCGAAAATTCCCACTTTAAATCAGGTATATAGGGAACACAAAGTCTCCTCCCAAATTTCAAAATTCCTTCTTCATACACAAAGGCACTCAATCTCCCATCATTCACAACTTTAATCTTCTTTTTAAACTCTTCATCATCATCCTGAGAACTCTTTATATTTTCTAGTTAAGATGGTTTGGCAACGATTTGATAATGTTTTGATGTTTCACCTTCCATGGTGATTCCTTTATCCATCTTTACTAGATTCAAGAAAATAATATCACTTTCCACTCTCATCACGTTCAAAACTCCATGATCATTTATACTCAAATCATCATCAACCTTATTTTCCTTCCCAGGGTGGTAGTGTATCATGTAATCATAATCCCTGAGTAGTTCAAGCCATTGCCATTTCCTCATGTTCAGTTCTTTTTGTGAGAAAATATACTTCAAACTCTTGTGATCAGTATAAATCTCACATTTTTCACCATAGAGGTAGTTTCTTCATATCTTCAAAGAAAAGATTACAGCTGCTAACTCTAGATCATGAGTAAGATTGGTTTGATCATGAATTTTTAGCTATCTTGATGCATAGGCAATAACCCTATCGTTCGACATAAGGACACAACCACTTCCTTTCTTGGATGCATCACTATAAATAACGAACCCATCATTCATTGATGGTAAAGTCAATATAGGATCATTGAATAATATTCTCTTCATTTCTTCGAAACATTCTTCAAAATCATTTGTCAAGAAAAATTTAACCCCTTTACGTGTGAGCTTCGTTAATGGGTTAGCCAATCGGGAAAAATTCTGGACAAAACATCGATAATAACCTGTTAAACCAATAAAAATGCGTACCTCAGTTATACTCATTGGTGCTGGCCATTCTTGGATTGCCTTGGTCTTAGAATGAACAATAGTGATCCCATCCTTAGGGACAATATGGCCAAGAAATGAAATCTCATGAAACCAGAATTCACACATGCTAAACTTCCCTTATAATTCATGTCTTCTAAGAGTCTTCAGGATAATGGGAAACTAATTTTTATGATCTTCGTAGCTTTTGGAGTATACCAAGATATCATCAATATATAACACCCCAAAATAATCATGATTCTCCTTGAAAACTCTATTCATTAGATCCATGAATACAGATGGGGCATTAGTCAATCCAAAAATCATTAATGTAAACTCGAAATGCCCATACCATGTTCGAAATGCTGTCTTCGGAATGTCTTCTGTATTCACATACAACTGATGGTATCCGGATCAAAGGTCAATCTTTGAAAAGTATTGAGGTCCATGTAGTTGTGAAAACAAATCATCAATGCGAGGTAGGGGATAAGTTTTCTTTATTGTTATAGAATTGATCTCTCTGTAGTCAATGCAGAATCTTATAGAACCATATTTCTTCCTAACAAAAAGGACATGGGATCCCCATGGAGAAACACTAGGGCCAATAAATCCTTTATTACTCAGTTCCTCTAGTTATTTCATTAGTTCAACTAATTCTACAGTGGCCATTCTATATGTGGTCTTCGATATGGGCCTTGAACCTAGAATTAAATCAATGGAAAACTCAATTTCTCTTTCCAGAGGATGTCTCGGTAAATCTTCAGTAAATACATCAAAATATTCTCTCACAATAGGTACATCTTCTATTTGAATATTCTATTACTCAACCACAATTATTTCATTCTCTTCCTCCCTGATAATTGAATTTAGTTGAGCTACTGGCGGTGGATCTAGATAAGAATTAGGTGGTGACAATTCTGCTATGATAATACGGTGTTCCTTATCGTCATCTTCAAAAATCATAACATCCTTCTTCATACAATAAATTTTCACATCATGGTCCGACATCCAATCCATAACGAGGATTATATCAAATTTAGTCATGGGTGTGATGATGAGATCAGCAGATAAAGAACTTTTATATGCCCTAATGGGAACAGATGCACATAACATTGTAGCAATGATACTTCCCTTAGGGGTTTCGACTGACAAATCTCTTGTTAAATAAAATAAAAAATATCTAATTTTCTTAATAAACTGAGAAGATATGAAACAATGCGATGATCCAGAATCAAATAATGCATTTTCTAAACTTGAGGAAACCATTAAATTACAAGCCACCACATCATTCAGAGCATCTACCTCTACAGTAGTGAGATCATAAGCCTGACCATGATCCCATGTCCTCTTTTAAGGTAATATTCCCTAACTCTTAGGATATTCATTTGCATAATGTCCCATCTCCCTACAATTGTAGCACTGTACATCAGTAGCTTCCTTCGTCCCTTGCAATCACGAGCTTGGTGGCCTTTTTTACCACACTTGTATCAGACTCCCATTCCCTTCAAGCAAGTACCAGGGTGTTTCTTCCCACATTTACTACAAGATGGATATTCAAATCTTCCTTTCTTCCATTTATTTCCATTTCCAGAGTGATCTATAGATCTCATCTTCTCCTGCATTGATTTAAAGTCATAAGACTTAGAGAATTCTTTTTCCATCTTGATAGCACATGAGACAATGTCTTCGTATGAAGAGAAAGATTTTGATACTAAAGCTCTAAGGAAAAATGGTTTTCATCCATCAATTAAATGATCAATCTTACTTCTTGGGTTACATATATAATTAACTGCTTTCCTTGCTAACCTTGTAATGTTAGCCTCATACTTCGCAACATTCCCATCCTCCTTTTTCCTCAGATTGAGAAACTACATTTCCATATTTGCTCGACGGTCATGAGGAATGTATTTTTATAAAAAATTTCTTTAAACTCCCTCCATTCCATACTTGATAACTCTTAATCACCCTTTGAATTTTGAATCAATGACCACCATTGATCAGCATCTCCAGTGAGGTGGTAAACTGCCAGGACAACATTTTCCCTTTCGCTACACCCCACATCGTGGAATATTTTCACTAAGAAATTGATCCTCTTCTCAACTACTAGTGGATTCGTACCCCCATTAAATGTTGGTTGGTGTTGCCTCATGAAGAGATCTAACATTGATCTTCCACGCTGCGGATCAAGGTGCTCCATACGAGTGTGGTTATTATTCATAACCTGAGTGAGTTGTGCCCGTATAGTGAGAAGCCGATCTGCACCAGTTGTATCACCAGATCCACTGTAATTTTCTTGAGCTGCAGGTAAATCCCTATATGGAATCCGTGCATTGATACAATTTTCATTTCTTCCACTAGGTTCCATTTCTAAACAATTGCACAAACTAGATTAGATTATGAATCGAAATACACAATTCCATACTCATAAAACACTTAACATAAATTTTACAGTATATGGATATAATCCACAATCATAAAAAATGTTTTCATTGAGGAAGTATATACTCATAACCCTTCATAATGGTTTTTAAATAAAATGAGAATTATCCTATGAATTTCCCCCTGGGAGTGTCGTATCCAAGAGTGCAGCAAGGCCTGATGTCGTGCACCAGTTCCTGCTCGAGTCTAGCTCAAATCGGTGTTTTCGGGTATTACCCATAAGTATATCTGTACTAGAACTTCCTCTACCTACTCATATCTAGACAAGGTTGTATTGCTTAGAAAACTCACAAAATCTCTATAATACCAAAATTCTAGGATATTTTTCTATACTAATCCTCAATGTCTATCTTAGGGATATGTGCTCTAATCAGAGTTTATCTAAATCTAGTTACCAAGGTTTGTACTAAACTTCCCTCTGATCCCAACTGTAATGCCCCGACCCCAGTTACCCAGAGTCGGTGCATTATTACATAATTGGCATGATCACTGAGCATCAAATCTCGAAAGACCGATTGGTTTAGTAGCCTTGGAAACACTAGATATATTCATATGTCTTACATTACTTCATAAATAGAATAAAACTACAACAAAAACTTGTCTTCACATCCCCATAGACCATTCCTACAAGTCAGTCATAATACACTTCTTCACATCCTGGGAAAAATAAAACATTGAAAGGGGTGAGCTCAAATGCTCAGAAAGGATAACAATATAGTCGAAACATTCATAAGTAAACAAAAAAAATTAAGGCAATGTATAACTAAAAAATCCTTATTAAACATGAAATTCAGCATAGTATGGAAAAGATAAAATCAAATAATTTCATTTACTAACTCAAATGGTTATTCTACTAGTCGAATAATAACATGCAATATCAATAACCACTTTAATAATAAAGGAATGCATAATGCCATACTATCATTACCACATTTTCAAAGCCTTGTGCCAAGACTACAAATAAGAATTTGTCAAGGACTTGTAACAAGACAATAGTTTTTCTAATGAGGCCTACTGATGCATCGAGGAGCTATAAAGGGATCCACCCATCACTTACTATGTCCAATGAATTTCTCATATGAAAATTTATAAACATAACATAAACATTCGTATTTGAAACTAGCATACGGAATGTCAGTACATAATCCAAAAAAATGAATGGAGTGAAATAACACATCCGGAGTCAAGCCTATCCCAAAACCTTCAACACAATATGGATATTTTGTATCATAATAAATCAACTTCAAATAATCTTAAAATCCATCAAAGGATTTTGACATGGATGTAATGAAAACTATTTGAGAGAAATATCTCTATTTGGAATCATTTAAAAGTCACATAATTATAAAATAAAACCATTACATTGAAAATATTTTTATAAGCTTGTAAGGGAAGCTTCGACGAAGTTATAATGGCAGAAAATAGCAACACCGGCTATTTAAGTTAAAAAAACAGTTTTACCTTAAATTTGTCGAAAAGGTCAAAAAGTACCTTGTTTGGAAAATGACGAAATGATTTTTTCCAAAACGTATGAGGGTATAAATCACATTAACCCATTGTCTATTGAATAGTAAAAAATGTTTTGAAAGACATTTTTATGAATCATGTATGTGGACTATAACGTATCCTAGTAGATAAATACATATAAACAACATCGTATAAGGAAGAGATTGTGATGTAAACACTTACGTTGTAATTTTCTTTAGACGATGATATGTTAACCTCCTATATAATAGTTAAAACATTGTAATTAAATTATACAATAATAATATACATCAATATGATATTAGATATGATCTTTTAACATTGTTTTATTTAAAATATCTTATTATTATCGTCGTTTCAGGTGATAACTGATTCGTTCCCCTTATATGTTTGGTTACGTAAGACTTGTTTGTAATGGATAGGTTGTATCATATTCATATAGAAAATTATATTATGTCTATAAACATTATTTTTAACCATAAAATGTAAATTACTGTTCAATGGATACGATGGGGAATGAATCTTATCGCGTTCATGGAGACAGTATTCCGTACGTACGCAGGAGGGACAATATCATTATTTTGATATTAAAATATAATTGGAAGGTATATCATATATACAGAATCATTATAATGAAATATTAATTATTTACATCATTTATACTCATTCTTATACCCATACAAATAATAATGTATTGAATAACTATTACACCACGACGTGGAGACGGTAAGCCGTACATACACACGTGTGGTGACATGTCATCCAAAACATGGGTTGAATACTGAATATGGTTGTATCATATTTAGAATAACATCACATTATATAGAACATACTGGATTTATTATTTTAAAATGGAAATAATAAACAACGAGAAAGTGGAAGAAAAAAGGAACTTGAAAGAGTGTGGTGAAAACATTACCTCTTCTTCGGGTTCTTCCTAATGATTTGATAAAAAGAACCTCATAGGGTGGATTTCATACTAAAGTAGGGCTTCTAGGATTATGGGAGAGAGGTTTTGAGGATAATTGGGCAGAGGTTGGCCAATCCAAATGTCTTGAAAGGTGTGAGATTAAGAGAAGGGAGAGTGCCCTTTTATAAGAGGGGTGAGGGGCACCTTAGGAAAAGATAGAAATAATATTTTATAATAAATTTATATTCTGTTTCTAATGGATAAAAAGTGATTTATTTCGAGTCTAAGGTGGGGATGGGTCGAAAAAAACTCATCCAATAGGATTTAGACAGGTTTAGGTCACTAATTTAACCTTATCATTATGTATTAACTCTTAGTTAATTAGTTTCACTTTTACTGCGTCTCTTTAAATTTTTATATTATATGGTCAATAAACATACAATAAACATGAAAGAAAACCTCAAGTGGTTCATTAATGTCATTTATATAAATATTTAAGCCTATTGGACGAAACTTAGATTTTTATGAATATAATATCAATTAATAATATAATATTTGTTTTAAAAAATATTTTATGTCAATTTTGAAAAATATTCGCAAAATTGATTTTTTTGAAAATCATAACAGAATTATTACTTAGAAAAAAGTTAATTAAATCAATCCTAACATGTCATATTTACCTATAAAATTAGTTTTATTTATATGAAGTCTCATATTATATTTATTTGGGTATTTATTATATCAATTATCTTAATTTTTCACTATTATGGTAATTACTGCATCACCGTTGTGTCATAAATAAATTAAATTATATAATGTCTAAAAATTATAAATAAAATATCATTATGTAAGAAATCATTTTAGCATTCTAATGAATATTTATAATCGAATTTATTTTATTTCTATCTCTATATTAAAAATATATTACTTATTAATCATTGATTTTAACTCTTTTAACTCATCTTTGAATTAAATAATAATAAATGTCCTAATATAATCCATGTGGACCAAAGAGGTTCATATTTTATACCTATGGGTGTTTTTGGTCGAATTATGCTTATTCAATAGAGTTAAGACATGTGTCAGGGTAAAAATAATATCATTCATTCCTTTAATTACACTATTTAATTTTAACTGTGGTAAATAAAATTAAAAAGATACTATTCACCCAAAAAAAATTAATTTCATTAAACCCCATTTTACTTTCTGATATTAACTACATCTCTCAGATTTTTAAATTCCATTCACAGAAGCAGTAAAATTGATTTTTATGAAAAATTCAGTTTTTTTAACTACCACTTAGTGGTTTAACTATTCATTAAAAAATGACGTTTTTCAGAAAAATACCAAAAATGTACCCTAGGATAATTTTGATATACCGAATCAAAAAATGATGTCCATTTTGATAAATAAGATTTAAAAAATTTCCAAATGTGTGTATCGTTATTCATAATGTTTAGTTTGATTAGTAGTGGTGTTTTAGAACTCGAGGTTGTGTACAACACACTCTATTGCATTATTCTAAGGGAAACGTAGCATAAAAGGTTGGGGTGTTACAACTCCAGAGATCTTAATCGGAATTGTACTAAAGATGATTTTCCAGTTCTGATTACCGAACTCTTGATTGATGAAACAACTAGCTATGAAGCACTTTCCTTCATGGATGGTTATTCATGATATAATCAAAACTGAATGGCTCTAGATGATGAAGAATCTACAGCCTTCAGAGCCCCTCAGGGTGTGTTTTGCTATCGGGTAGTGCCCTTTGGACGAAAGAATGCCGGTGCAACATATTAGTGTGCCATGCATCATATCTTGAAGCCCTTTTAGTAATATTTATTGAATTCTATTTGGATGATTTGGTGGTCAAATCCAAGCAACGTTTTAATCAGCTGGCTGATTTGGAAGTAATTTTCTGCAAACATCGACATCATAATTTGAAGATGATCCCCTAAAAATGTGCTTTTTGGGGTAACCTCAATAAAATTTCTTAGCTTTGTTGTATGCCATCGTCGTATTGAAGTCGATCCTAAGAAGGCCATGTCAATCCTTGGTATGTCTCCTCCTAGAAATTTGAATGAATTGAGAGTGCTTCATGGACACTTAGCTTATATTTGGCGTTTCATCGCAAATTTGGTAGGCAAAAGTTTACCCTTCACCAAATTGATGAAGAAGGTAGTCAGTTACAAGTGGACTAAAGAATTTCAGGAAGCATTCCATATTCTCAATAAATACCTCCTGAGTCCACCGATACTAATGCCACCTATTGAAGGAAGACCACTAACCCTATATGTGACAGCCTTAAAGCGATCATTGGGATCCTTTCATGCTCAAAAGAATGATGTTGGGAATCAAAACAACCTCTACTCCCTCAGTCAGACTATGCTGGAAGCAGAAACCCGATATTCAAGTTTTGAGAAGTGATTCCTTGAATTAATCTTAGTAGTTCAACAGTTGAGACATTATCTGAAACCTCACGAGGTTCAATTGGTATCTCACAATAACCAGCTCAAATTCATCCTCAGCCGTCCAATGCACATAGAATGTCTGGCAAGGTGGGTGGTTATTTTGCAACAGTTTGATATTCAATATGTATCTCAAAAGGCAATAAGGGCCAAGCTCTGGCTGATTTCCTTACTAAACATCCTTCAGTTGAAGATACATCTGCAGATATTGAACTCCCAAATAAGGAATTCTTCTCTATTGAGGATAGTCATCAAGTATGGGTAATGTATTTTGATTGTGCTTCCAGGAGTCCAATAGAAAAGAAAATGAAGGATCCAAAATTAAACAACGTTTGGATAGGAGTTGTTCTCATTTCCCCAGAAAAGGTTGTGTTACCCTATTTTTTT
The DNA here is from genome assembly GCA_963277665.1 of Viscum album. Classification (NCBI taxonomy): domain Eukaryota; kingdom Viridiplantae; phylum Streptophyta; class Magnoliopsida; order Santalales; family Viscaceae; genus Viscum; species Viscum album. The sequence goes on along the minus strand of OY728139.1, from coordinate 986,815,757 downwards.
TACTACAAGAAGGTGGTACCAATAATGAAGCAGAATACCAAGATCTCATTACAATCTTGGAGTTGGCGCTTCAGGCACAAGTGAATCACGTAAAATTGAAAGGTTATTCAGACATGGTAATCAAACAAGTCAATGGGGATTATGCAATCAGAAAAAAAGAATTGATCCCTTTGCAAGATTACGTCCGAGAGTTAATGGGGGAATTTCCTATGGAACCGACGTTTTCTTATGTCCCATGGTCACAAAATGATCAAGCTGATGCATTGGGTAACATAGAAACATCTCTAGCAGATCCAGACCGGTATGAGGCAATCATCATCATTGCACACTATCATACAGTTTCACCATATGTTCAAACCAGAACAATGGAAATTAATTATATTAGTACCATTTCTGAACCATATGGTCATAATACAGGATGGATGACACCTATAAGGGAATACCTTCAAAATGGAGCACTTTAACCTGATAGATCTGGGAATGATCAAATCTGGTGAAGTGTGGTCAATTTTAATCTTTATGATGGCCTAGATCACCTAGAGAAAATTATTTACAAACATGGTTTTTCTGGAGTTCTGTTCTGATGCATTGATGGTGAAGAGACAACGACTGTCATGAAAGAAGTGTATGTAGGAGTCTGTGGTGCCCACCAGTCTGGACATAGACTGTCTGATCAAATAAGAAGGCTCAAATACTTTTATCCCCCAATGATACAATATTGTGTTGATTTCATGAAGAGGTGTCATTCATGCCAGGTACATGCCAATTTCATTCATCAGCAACCATAGTTGTTTCATATAGCTAAATACTCATGGCCATTTTCTACGTGGGGAATGGATGTGGTGGGACCTTACCCTTCAGCTACAACCAAGTAGTTCAAGTATATTCTTACTGCTACTGACTTCTTTTCCAAATGGGTAGAGGCAATACCTCTCAATGATGATATTTCTAAAAGCATTATTAGCTTCATCAAGTATATCATCATTAACATATTTTGTGTCCCTCATACCATATTGACGGACAATGGCACCAACTTTTCTTCATTTGAAGTGAAGAAATTGTATCACGAATACAACATCAAATCCAATAGTTCATCTCGGTATCATGCATAGGCTAATGGCTAGATAGAAGCCTTAAAAAGACTCAATCAAATATACTACAAAAGATAGTGGATAATGATAAGAAGTAATGGCCTGACAAACTCTTTCATGATTTATGGGCTTATCGGACCACCACCCACACTACAATGCGGTCAACTCCATACTCACTGATATATGGAACAGAAGAATTTTTTCCCATTGTGGTTCAATTACACTCTCTCAAAGTTTCCATTTTTGATTATTCATCTACAGATGAACAGTCTCAGAAGTGATTGGATGAGTTGGAACAATTAGAAGAGAAAAGATTATGCACATTGCATCACATGGAAGTATATCAGAATTAAATAGCATGACCTTTCAACAAAAATGTTCATCTCTGTTCATTCACTCTAGGAGAATTGGGATTGGTTCTGAAAACTCCTATGATACCAGGAAAGAATCCTCCGATGCTTGAACCAAAATTGGAAGGACCTTATTCAATACATAAGGTCTACTCCAATGGAGCATATTCGTTAATCCCAATGGATGGAGAACATATCACGACTCCAACCAATGCCAGATTTATGAAGAAGTATTTTGTATAAACCCAAAATATTGTCCCTTGCATCCTAGAAACATTACACTAAACTATACAACACTCCTTATGTCCTAGCTACATGACGTTAAACTGTATAGAAGTTCCCCATCATCCAACATGACATTAAACCGTGCTTGTCCGACATGAAATTAAACTATGAATATTTGTCTCTTATGTCCAACATAACGTTAAACTGTTTAGTCCATGCATACGACCATAAACTATTTACATCCCTTACGTCCTAGCTACAAGAAGTTAAATAGTATAGAAGTCCTTTATCGTCCAACATGACATTAAACTATATTGTCATTTTGTCCCCATCGTCCTAGAAACATGATGCTAAACTGTAGGACACTCCTATTGTCTAATATGACGTTAAACTGTATTAGTTCCATTTTTTTCCATCATGACATTAAACTGTATTTTGTCCAACATGACATTAGGCTGTGAAAAAGTCTCCAATATGTCCAAAATGATGATAAACTGTGTCCTCTTTGTCCTTACCGCATGTCATTAAACTGCACAGTCCCATTATATTCAACATGAAATTAAACTATATATTGTTTTGGTTTTTGTTACCTATTGTTTCTCACACTGAGTATAACTCACGTGAGCATAGAAAAAACTTCAACCATAATACTCTCTTTGGACCGTTAACCATGCCTAAGTCCCAACACCATTATTTTAGGTCATTGTTCCCAATAACAACTTGATCACTAATTCTTTCTTTATGTTAAAATACGCTGAATTTGATCCTTTCCTTCTAAGCTGGGTACGTAGGCAACCTCATGAGGATCAAGCCCAAAATTCATATTTTCACATCGGTTCTCTTTGGTCTCTTACAATGTTGAATTGTGAAACCGCCCCCAGAACCAATTTGTTCACATTGGTTCACCTTTTTCCTTGCTATATGACATTAAACTATACAACACTTTTTCCTGTATGACAATAAACTACGGCATTCATTGATACCCTAACCTGAGAGGGAATCATTTCATAAATTGATCTCCAATCATGTTAAATTTAAATGACTATGTGCATACATGGTAATTCCCAATCCTTTTATCTTGGGTCAAACCATCCTTTCCCCAAAGTCCCCTTTTCACCCCTCACATGTACAAACTCAATCAGTACAAAGGGTATTTCTAGAACTACGTGGGCTTGATTCCCATCCTTATTGGATACATAGGAACGTTCGAGTTTCCCAAGAATCCATCCCCATGTCATTGGTCCAAAACCGCAAATTTCACTTTTAGTCCCATGACTGAAAAGTCCCCTGTGAAAATACACAATGTGTATTCCTTATCATGGTCCGAGCTCTATGACCATAAAATAATATCATTTATTATCTTGTAACACACGACATTAAACTGTATTCCAATAACTACGTATGGCTTGATTCCCATCCTCACGAGAGACGTAGTGAACTGCATCACTTTAATTCAGGAACCAGCCACAACATGATCATGGTTAGTATTTGTCTGTGTATCTATACATAAATTGGATAATAACCTTTTTTTATGTGTCATAACCCAAACCTTAAATATTTTTCAGATCTTCATAACCATTTTATTTACTTCTGGTCTCAAAATGTTTGATACCTATGAGTTCTTTTTCCTGACTATGCAGCACGTGCCCTTAGGCGGCCTTGCATAAGTAGTATACATAACGGACCTGTCAGCAAAAAGATAATGTTATTTGACTATGCAGTCAATTCCCATAGGCGGCGCTGCATAATTCAAACCCCTAATGGGTTTGTTAAATAGTAGTAACTTCATTCTTGGGAGAAAAGCCACTTTTTTCCTTATTTGTTTTAATAACAATATATAGGGATCTGCAAAAATAGCCATCCTTAACAAATTTTTCCCATATTCCCTTTTCATGATCTGAAATTATTTATGTCTATTGTTTTCAATTTCCTTCCATAAGTTTGGGTCAGACCTTCGTAGGAGTGATATTCATCCTGTTCTTAAACAATTTAGTTTGGAAATATTTTCTCCATATTCAATTACCTCTTCCCATACAAAAAACTCAATAATTTGGAAAATTTGAATCTCCATAAACATTAACTGACATTTTAGCACTAGAAAAGTAAATTTCTGAGGGATCTTGTGCCTGAATATAAAGCACATGACCTTAGGAGGCCTTGCATATGTAGTCTACATAATAGACCTATCAGCCAAAAGATATTATTTATTTTCCTATGCAGCCAATGCCCTTAGGTGGCCCTGCATAATTCAACCCCCTAACATTTTTGTTAAGCAATAGTAACTTCATTCTTGGGAACTACTTCTTCTAATGCTTTTTTATCCAATTTTCATTTCATTCCTCAGATTCAATGTTTCCTAGATCATAATTTACAAATTTCCCATCGTACATGAATGTGGTAATATATTTTTCAAATAAATTATCAAATAATTGAGTCAATTTTAATCCATTTAGTCAAATCTATTTCGACCTTAAACATTAGCCTTTTCATGTCTGGCGTGAAAGACTTTAAACTGCCCACAAAAGACAATAAATTTATGAATAAATGTCAATTCCCGGCTCACTAAACATGCATTTTGTATGATTTGGGTAATATTGAGCAATTAAGTGATTCAATGTTTATGGGATTATTCATAAAATCCTAGAAAAAATCATTCTATACTTACTAGGCCCATTTTCCTAGGTAAAATTTAAATTAGGTAGCAAAAGAATACAATCCTAAATGATTAAAGATAAAGTACTCTCCATTGATGCACAAGAATTTGAAGGACATCCACAGAGTGGAGTCTCTTCTCTTTTTCAGTAAATTACAAGAGGCTGTCAATATAAGTCTTTACATGGTGTACAACATCCCAAGCTTCATCAGCAGCTATTTGAAGCTCATGCACCCGACTAGCCTCACTCTTCTCACTAGATGGAGTGCCTTATTGGCATCTGTAATGGCCTTCATACCATTCATTTAAGCTCCCTCAAACGAATTGTTGAGTTGGTCGAGTTCCCCAGTAACAGCATCAATATGTTGCTGGAGATGCATCTGCTTGACGACTTTTTCATTGATTTTATGCTTCGGCTACTTCATCATTGAAGCATAATCAGCCTCATCCTGAGATACCAAAGCCTCAAATTCAATGATATTGATTGACTGATTCACCCTGGTCAGATCCTCACGGCACTTCTACTCCTATTCTCTTCTCAAAATGATCAACTTCACTGCACCATGGATCTTTTCATTTCCAAAACCGCCAAGTCCCAACATGATGAACAAGGATGACTGTCTGGGAATCATCATCGACATCTCTTCTAGAGGCACTTCAGGTATGATTTTCCATATGTTCTTCCATACCTTGCGTCGTGAGAATTGAAGCTCCCTTTGAACATTTGGGTCAGATTCAGTATTACTGTCACATGGGGGAGAATATTCTGGAATTAATTCATAGAGAGAAGTACCTTGTTCTGCTCCACCCCCCGGACCCGAGCATCTTCGCTTCCAATTCTTGTTGGGGCGGAGGCTGAAGCTTCACCTCCAAATCTAACCACTAAAATTGATGGCCCTGCATAAATCAATTGAAAACATTGCTTAGTTTCAAATAATGACAAAAACTGAATGGTTATCTAACAATTTAAGTACAATCACAAATATTGTTATTCCTTACCCAAGGGTAAATCATCAACTTGAGAAGGCTCCCCCCATCTTTCCTTGCCTCAACAAGATCTTCAGGACAAGTTTGAGTTAGCCCTACTGGATTCAGCTCCACTTGTGCTAGCGTCTTTGCAATTGTAGGTTTTTCTATTACCCATTCAAGCATTGTAACCTCAGTAGTTTGTTCATAAGGAACTACACATTTTGAACATATCATCATCAGATATGTAATAAATAAGTTATTTTGATAGGATGAAGGATTATACTCACATCAAAAATCTTCTAAATTACATGGTTATATAACATGATCAATAAAATCTTCAAAAGATGTGCGAAGTTCCATCATTTCATCAAAGGATATCTCAAAATCCTAGTTAATCTCACCAGTGGGAGCAATTGATGTATCCTCTTGATGACCATCATATTGTGGTCCTTGACCTTGGACAACTTTGTTAATTAAAGTGGAAGCCTCGGTTACAACAGCCGCCAAAAGATCAAATGCATGGATTGAACCTAAAATATCACAGAATGGAAGTCAGTCGATGTTTCATTCAACATTTTATGAAGCATTTTTAATTTAGCAGAAGAAGGTTCTTATCTTCTTACAGTCGTAGCAGGAGGGATACTGGGGAAAGATGCTGGCTCTTCTCAAGAAGCATCCATTTCAACATGAGCATGAGATTATTCCACAACACCCTCCGTTGTTCAAGCATGAGGATCAGTTCTTTCCCTAATAGGTGAAATTGAAGAAACCCCTACAATTTCGAAGGAAACTGAGCAACCTTTTCATGATTTAAGACTCATAATTTCTCAAAGAATTTACCACTACTAACGACGCGTTTAGCTATGGAATTCCTCCTTTAAAGCCTTTGCTTCTTCGGCTTGATGGGAGTGTCAACAGTCTCCCTTATTGGTACTTGAATTGGAGATTGGACAGCCTTGTCCAAATCCTCAACCATGGCCTGCTGGACTAGAGATATATCACCTAAATCACGAGGTGATTCAATGGAAACCCCAATGGAAGTACCACCAAGGCAATATTGTGGCGAAAGAACCTCAGTAGTTCCTTTCACTGCAATCTATAGAATGAAGAAAATAATTTACTTAAGTAATAATTCTTTTACTAAAATAAGTTTCAATGAAAATAAGGAAATAAACTTATGTCTTCAGGAGCTGCATAGTCATGCCACTCCTTATCTTTAGAACCGTCAATCACCCCAGAGTCACGTCAATCAATCATTTTCTTTAACCGCTTGGTGATATAAGTGGAGTCGTTAGTGGCATAACTGATCATTTCTAGTTCTCTGACATAATATTGCACTTCATCGGGGTTGTTCTCAAAATTGATGTCGGTAGAAGCCAGAAGAATCCCAATCCCGGGAAGGTATAGCCGCTCGCATAAATCTAGCCATGCAGTTTCAATACCACTATCTATGCTCTGCCATTTCTAGACAGCCTCTGGTCGTAGATATTTAGAAGGCTGCAAAGACGGTCCTACAATCATTGATTTCAGCTTCTTTCAAGCTCCAGAAACTACATATAGAGAATAAGAGAATAAAATTTATTTTCATTATAAAGTAATGGTTGTTAAATTTCCCCAATGTGGTAAACTCACCAGAAGTTGATGGAGTTGATATATTGATTCTAACTGGAGGATTATATCAGGCATGAGGCTGCTTTTCCACTTGCTGTGCTTCATCATCCCCATCTTGGGAATCCGGTAAGCCAGTCCTAGAGGAGGAATCTGGTGAATCGTCTTCAGGTGGGGGAGCATCACCTTCATGAAGAAGGATTTATTTCACTATAGACTTTTTCCTCATCCCCAATAGATACACATGATGATTCATCACCCCATTAGGGTATGATGTTATCCAGTTCTCAGCATACCATGTGGTCAAATTATGTGCCGCTCTTTCAACTGGTAGATTAAATACCTCCAATGTCTTCTCTCTTGAGGTCAGCAGCCACAATTTCTGAGCATCCATCTGATGTTGTTGTAATCTGTCATGTAAGGGGGGAGATACAACCATCTATTTCTAGCACTTGAATTGATGCACAAAACTATATGGAGCATAGTCCTCACATATAATTTACCCTTCAATCCTAGCAACCAACACCCCATCTCTACAGGCCAGAATGTATGCCCTCATGTCTAAGAGGGTGGTTCCATCATCAAAAAACCACCCGGTTGGCGGGTTTCCGTAGGGAATGAAGTTGAATTCCTTAAAAATTATCAGCCTCACCTTCTGGTCATAGGCATTATGATCTAATGGAGAAATTCTGGAGAATGATTTCACTGATGGCCTGTAGGAAATTCCAGGAATTTGTACTCCATTCTATACATTGTAAGTCATTAAATGAGTGGTGATCCTTCCCCATAAAACATCGAATGATCCCACTGTACACAAAGGAAATTTACCCATAAAGACTTGAAGAAAACTCTTGTGAATATTTTCTAGAATGTGGGTTTCCAACCAAAATATTCTTCCCTCAGCTAACTTTTCCGCAATAATGAAGGTCCATGGCCTGATGCCTCCCTTCGAGTACCTAACTAGCAGAAGAAACACACTGAGCCAAAAATCAAAGAAGCTCACCAAATGCGTCTTGTTTGGGATCCTTTTATTCACCTCATATCCCCAATTTTCAAACTCTTCTACTTCGAGAGTCATCCAGAATGTGCCAGGAGCACCCCTCTTCTCTGTTTTTGAACAAGTGGCAGGACAATTGGACCTCTTATCCTTGGATTTAATTTTCTTGGATCCATTCTCCATTGGCTCTTTCTCTTGATTCTCAATCAGAAACATTTTCATCCATTCCTCCAGATGAATAATTTTCTAGAACGAGTTAAAGAGGTCTCCAAACTCTTGAGCTTGTGGGAGATTTTAAATAATTCCCGATCTAATGTATGAATTTTCTCTGAATCATTCCTAGCTGCCTTACGGGGAATGCATTCATCGTACATGTCGCCCAAAATTGGAGCCCCTGAGATTTTCTGGACATCCCACAGACTGATGCCAACTTCTCCATGAGTCAAATGAAAGAATTGGTTTTCGGGCTCTAGTGGCTGAAAATATCTTGCACGAGGTTATCATGTCAGTATATATATGTTTTGCCAACCCAGATTGCTTCATATATTGACACTCTTTTCAAATCCTCGACAAACGCCACATAATTGTTTCGTACCTAGTATGCCCATATCCATGTTGGCTTCACACCTCTTCCAGGGAAGAAGTCCCATCTCTTCTTCCAGCATTTGGACTGATACATCTTTACATTTCAGAAGATTGAGGGTTTACAATGTGGTTGCAGCTCGGCCTTATGCAACATCAAATATGCCATGCAAGGGCTGTGATGCATCATGTGGGTTTTCTCTACTATTCAAGAATTTATAAATGCTCCTCCTCATGAAATATTTTCCAAAGAATAGTTTGTATAGATTTGAATCCAGGACTGTGGATGATAATTCATTGCTTCTGGAATAGTCACTTCTCACAGATGTCCATAACCATACAAAGGCAGATAGATGCTCTGTGGTAAATCGAAGTGACATTTCTTCAGATACATTGGCCAATTCCGGAAGAGTGCTATCACAGACGGTATAACAATCGTGGCCAATGATTCTCATCATATCTTCAAGTATCTTACTCGCTAGTTCATCAGCTTTTCCAATTCTCTTTGGATCCATTGAACCTTCACAAAAAATTGAACAAATTTACTCTTAAGTGGGTTTATTTTTCATAAAATTTGTGAGGGAATATAGAAAAAAAATGGTAAAGGAATTAAAGCATGAAAGTATTAACTTGGCGCAAATTTATGAATGTGTCATGAAAGTGCTAATGTGCCGCGCAAGTTTTTGTCGCGCAAGTATCACCACACAAGTCGGGATACCTTAACAGCTGTGCGCCAGGAAAATAATGGTGGAAAACAGAGTGAGCTATGCGGCGAGGGTAGCCTGCACGATGAGAGCAAGAAATCCGAGTATTCGATACCTTGCACAAGGAATGGCCTCCTATATATAGGCAATGCCGCCAACCTATGCGCTCCACGATGTGCGATCCTCCCTGGTCGCTCCACCCTGCACGCTTCAGCCAGCGCGCTCCAGCCTGTGCTGTTCACATTTGCACTATTCTAGTGGCGCAGTGAAAACCTTCGTGCCTCATTCCCTTTTGTTTTCTTATTTTCCTCAGAGTTACATCCTTATTCATTTGGATACAACTCTGAGGGGGGACATTTGTTGACGCTCCTTTTCGTCGCATTGTTAAAAACAATGGAAAGGGAAAGGACTGAGTAAAAAATGGATTCATCATTTGAAGAAAACATCGAAAATCAATAAAGGCATGAACACGGAGTCAAAAGAACTTGGGTCGCACACGTTCCCTTACTGTCATGAAAGTACACTTGTGAGCCGCCTAATGGTCGCACAAGTGACTTGCACGCCCTCTTTTGAAAATCGTCAAGGTCTTCTGCAACCTAAAAATACCCCTGTGGGCCCCCATTTAAGAGGACAAAAAATTTCCAAAACCCAGATTTGAGCTCCTGGCACCCTAGTTTCTTCTTCATGATTTCCGTATACTTCTAAGGTAACTTCATACACAGAACATAAGCTCTAAAGAGGGGGAGTAAGGTGTAAGTGTTGAGAAACATCAACACTTGTGTGCCTGAGTGGCCAACCCTTATGGAAAATGGGCACACTTGCCCGCCACCCTTACTCCTTAACCAGAACATGCATGCCACCCGTCTGGAAGACCATTGGGATTGAAATAAGGGCTTGAGGCATGGCTCACTCAAGTTTTACCCTAGGGAATAAATGTCGCGCAAGTCTACTTGCGTGACCAATACCTGTGTGCCCACGCAGTACTTGCACAGCCTTCAGGACTTGAGTGCCCCTTTCTTTCTAGGTGCCTCTCCGGCCGATTTTTATGCCATTCCACCTCTCCTATTCAATATTCAGTCTTCAAGATGCTCTTCAAAGCTATTTATGGAATGTTTTCTTAATCAGCCTTTCTTATCTAAAAGGAATTTCGTAGAGAATATCTCAAAGCCTAGTGATATGCATATCTTTATGTCACCAAGGTAAGAGATTTCATTCAAAACTCATCCTTCAAATATGAGGGAATCCCTAACATGGGCCTCCTTTATAGGAGTAAGCCCCAGTCTTCAATGTTCCGAAATCTGGGCCTCCTCCTGACAAGTATGCCCCATTCCCCAAATCTCAAATTCCTAGATATGGGCCTCCTTTTCAAGATTAAGTCGAAGTACCCTAATTTGGGTATCCTCTTTAAGAGTAAACCACAACCATAATTTACTTCAACTTGGTAAAATTTTTCAAGAAGTATTCCCCATGTCCCCAAATAATCATAATTATTTTTAACCCAGGCATCCTTTTTAGGAGTAAGCCCCATACCCATTTCTCTTAACATGGGCATCCTCCTTAGGAGTAATCCCCAAGTCCCTTTAACATGGGCATCCTCTTTAGGAGTAAGCCCCAGTCATTAATTTCTCTTTAACTAGTCTTAATTGTCTTTTGATCTGGGGCTCTTTCTCATGAATAAAACCCAATCATAAATCCCATATTAATTTGGGCATCTTCCTCAGGAGTAAGCCCCATGTTAGAATATTTAAATCTCTATAAAGTACATATACCTTTATGGACCTTGTTCCCACGTTTCTTCCCTGAAGAAAATCCTACTCTTCAAATATCTGGGCAGTCACACATGCATAAGACCCACTATTTATCTTGATTGCACATTTTCGTCTAACAATTGTCTAGTTTTACCAATACATATTTTTTCTCACACCGAGCATGACTCACTTGAGCTTAGAGTGTAAAAGTAATTATGACACCCTTCATTGAGCCATCAATCATGCATAAACCTCCTTTCTATTTTTTTCTTGAACTATGCGGGTTCTGATTCCTTCTCTATACAAGGATACATAGGTAGCACATCTGCGTGTACGATTCCAACTATGAAATAATCCATGTCTTTCTGGATGACAATAATTTTCAGGTGCCCCACTAAGTGGCTTAGAAACCAGTATGGTCATCATGATGACCAAGATACATTTATATAATGTATTAAAGGATACCATTGACTAAGAATCTCTATCAAATATAGATGATTCTCTATCGATGAAGAACCTAGAATACGTATAAAATGATTCTCTAAATTCCTACACATCAATAATTGATTGAATGTTCCAAAGGAAAATCTCATTCTTATACTTGGAACATTAATAAGGATTCACGAACATAAATTAAATCTTCAAAGAGAGTCCTTGTGTAGAAAATAATTCCCCTCAAAAGGGTGTGATGAGTCCGACCTCCCATCCTCTCGACCAATGAAAATTTCTAAGCCTTGTCAGTCCACAACTGATGAGCACCTACCTTCAGAAAGTAGGTCTGAATGGATATAGAATCATTGGATGTTTCCAGTTCTATGAAAAAACCCACTAGAAACCAATTTGATTGTTTGAATTTCAAATCAATGAGGTCATCTCCAATTCAAAAGGAAACAGTGTTGTCATTCAATTATCCAATCGAAGCACAGCCAGTCCTGAGGGAATAATTGAGGATTTCCTTGTCCGAGTCAATGATCTTATCTTCCCTGCTGATTTCTATGTCCTTGACATGGAAGGTGAGACGAACTCTTCTCAATCACCCCTAATTAGAGGAAGACCATTCCTCATGACTTATATATCCATGATTGATGTCTATTCAACATCTTATCAATGGAATTAAGTGACCAACTGGTCAGGTTCAACATTTTCCAAGCCATGTGATACCAATCCGAGGATCATTCTGCATTGTCAATCCAGGCTTATGAGGACACTTCTAAGAGTCAATCGAATACCATTCAACCATTTTATTCTTGTTCTAATGACAATGTATCTTGTAAAATCTACATCATGATTAACCAAGTAATAAATGGTGAAGTTGATGTGGACCTCTCATTCACAGACTCCATCAATCTAGTGGAACATGAAAACTCTCTTGAATCCCACATCAACTATGATCTCTACTGATCCACCATGTAAAGTATTAAAGAGAATGAATCTGATGCAACTGAAATCCATTCTACCATTACTGATTTTTATAACCCAAAAATGAATTTTGAGACTGATCTAAAACCTCTACCTAAACACCAGAAATATGCATTCCTTTTCCATGAGCACTCTTATCTTGTCATTATCTCATCTTCAATTACTGAAACTGTGGAGCCTAAACATGTTCAGGTGTTAGAGAACAAAATGGCCTTTGGATGGACCTAGATGACAAACCAAGAATCAACCCTACTCTTTTCATGCATCACATCCATCTTGAGGAATCATCCAGACCAATTAGACAACCACAAAGAAGACTCAAGCCACTCATAGTTGATGTAGTTAGGGATGAGATCACCAATATTCTTAAAGCTATTATTATCTAACCAATTTCTGATAGTGAATGGGTTAGTCAAATTCAAATTGTACCTAAGAAGAGTGGGATAACTGTTTTCACAAATGAACATGATGAGGTAGTCACAACTCGAGTGAAGAATAAATAGTGTGTGTTCATTGACTATAAGAAATTGAATGACGAAACAAGAAAATATCACTTCCCTCTTCCATTCCTTGATCAAATTCTAGAACGATTATCTAGAACATCACACTATTGCTTTCTTGATGGATACATTGGCTACTTCCAAATCCCAATTGCCCCTTATGAATAAGAATAGACTACTTTTGCATGCTTCTTTAGAAAATATGCAAATAATAAGATTGCCTTTTGGACTATGCAGTGTTATTGCAACAATATAGAGGTGTATGATGAGTATCGTTTCCAAATTCATTAAACACTACTGGGATGTCTTCATAGATGAATTAACCATTTATGGTGTGTCAATTGAATATTGTTTGAATTCACTTTCTCAAGTCCTCCATAAGTGTGTCAAGTGTAACATTGTGTTAAATTTTAAAAAATGTCACTTCATGGTTGCAAATGAGATTATTCTAGGGAACATAGTTTCAAAAGATGGTATTGAATTTGATCCTGCCAAAATTGATGTGATCCAATCACTTTCACAACCCACTTCTGTTTGAGACACCTATTCATTTCACGGTCATGATGGGTTCTATCGAAGATTCATCCAAAAATTCAGTAAAATTTCCCTCCCACTCACTCGGTTGCTCCAAAAGGATGTCCCTTTCCATTTTGATGTGTTTTGCAAGAGAGCCTTCGTCGAACTCAAATATGCTCTTACATATGCCCTGATAATCCAACCCATAGATTGGTCCATACCGTTTGAGTCGATGTGTGATGCTTTTGATAGATCCGTTGGGTCTGTTCTTGGTCAATGAAGAGAAAAAATTTCTGATGTCATCTATTATTCCTCAAAAACATTGGATGAAACGCAATCTCATTACACTGTCACTGAAAAAGAACGTTTAGTAGTTTTTTTCCTTAGATAAATTATGGACCTATCTTTTAGGTTCCAAAATCATAATCTTCACAGATCATTCTTCTATTAAGTTCTTACTCAAGAAATGTTATTCCAAACTGAGGCTAATATGAAGGATCCTAATGCTCTAAGAGTTTGACCATGAAGTAAAAGATAGACTAGGAAATGAAATCCCTGTGGCTGATCACTTGAGTAGAATTTCTAATTCTTCACATTCTGAAATCATCGATCCTGAATTCTCCACTAAGCAACTATCATCTCTCATTCCAAAAAAACCATGGTATGCCCCAGTTGTAAATTTCATGGTTTCTGTTGTTTTTCCAGAAATTTTACAAATGAATAGAAAATGGAGTTGAAAAGTGATTCAAAAACTATTTTTGGGAAGAAAATAAACATTAGAAAATTGGGGAAGATATGGTAATTAGGATATGTGTTGATAAACATGAACATTCATCTATCTTAGAATTATGTCACTCAATGCCTTGTAGTGGACACATTGGACCACAAAGGACATCCCAAAAGGTCCTAGAATATAGATTCTTCTTGCCTACACTCTTCAAGGACTAACTTGAGTTCTGTCAATCATGTCCCACTTTCCAAATGTTTTCATAATTTCAAATAGGAATGAAATTCCCCAAAGACGTTAATTTTATGTGAGATCATTGATGTATGGGGTATCGATTTAATGGTACCATTTCTCCCATCCAATGAATTATCATACATCCATCTTGCAGTTGATTATATTTCTAGGTGGGTCGGGGACACACCCACAAGAAAGGATGATCCACAAACTGTAAGTGATTTCATAATGACACACATCTTCCATAGATTTGGCATGCCTTGGGCCTTGATCAGTGACTTAGGAACCCATTTTTTTAATAGAACCATGGAATATATTTTGAAACAAATGTGGTTGTGAATATAACTTAAACTAAATATCACCCCCCAAAAAATGGCATGGCTGAACTTTCTAAAAGAGAATTGAAAAGAGTGCTTGAGAGAATTGTAAAACCCACAAAAAAAGACTGACCAGAATGAATTGGTGAAGCACTTTGGGCTTATCGAACTTCCTATAAAACACCCATTGGGATGTATCCATTTAGGCTAGTTTTTGGTAAATCATGTCATAAGCTAGTTGAAATCGAACATAAGTCATTTTGTGCTATAAAAACATTTAATTTTGATCATGAAATATCTGGTGAAGAAAGATTGTTACAGTTGGCTGAACTAGTGGAGCTTCGATTTGAATCCTTTGAGAATTCCACTCTATACAAAGAAAGGGATAAGGTACTTCATGAGAAACACATACTAAGAAAGGTATTCTATGAAGGTGAAAAGGTATTTCTTTTCAACTCTATATTTTTCCTTCACCCAGGTAAGATTAATTCCCATTGGGAAGGTTTTTGTTGTTATTACTAATGTTTACTCGTTTGGTGTAGTGGAAGTCCAAGACCCCTCTTCTAAAAGGACATTCATGGATAATGGACATCAGTTAAAGAATCACAATGAGAGGACACACAATCCTGGATCATCATAGACTTCCACTAGATCTCCAACTTCTGTAGTTGACCACCACTGGATGGAGATGACAACCCACCAAATCCAAAACAGGGGGCACCTCCTTTCCTTTAACTCTCTCTATCTCTTCCTCATTCTACCTCTTTCTTATTTTTCTTATTCTTATGTCTTCCATTTTTTTAACACATTATTCTTCAAACCCTTTATTTTTCTATTTCTCTTTTGTGTGGGTGTCTATTTATATGAACACTACAAAAACTAGAAAATATAAAAAAATGTAAAAAAACAAAAAGAGTCATACTTACTCACCATCAATTTTCAAATTTCTTCCAACCATTTTGTGGAGTCAAAAGACATGGTTTCATCTCAAAAATTTTGTGTTTTCACAATATATCTGGGTAATAAATTTAATGTTAAGAATAATACAATTTGAATGTTCAATTTTTGATTTGGAACATGCTTTTCCCAAACCGTGAGAAATAACATTTTCATTCATGCCAATGCTATCTATGGACATCTTTTAAAAATGTGTGTTTTCAACCCCATTTGTGAGTCTTGAGTCCGTGGACCTTCGAGATGAAAATACTACCTTAGTGTGCATTAATATGATAGAGGAATTTTTTTGAACCACATGAGAATTATAATAGCTAAATATCCTCCCATTAACAATACATTAATCGTTCATTTGAAAACCCCTTCAAGCATAGGAATACTTTTTCTTTGATATCCACATTACAATCTCATTAAATCTTCCCACACAATATCAAAATGGATTTTAATTTCATTTTTTTGATATTTATTTTTGGGGGGAATGGATTTCATTGTTTGGGTACCCTATTATTGATTTTCAAAGAGTTATCATCTACTTGAGGGAAAGCATCCATTTCAGTGTCGGGGAGAGGTTGTCATTCAGTGTGTCTTGGGGAATATAATGTACATCCATTTATGTAATATTTTAAATTTTATTGTCATGTGTTAAAAAATCAAAAATGATGTAAAAAAATAAAAAAAAATCAAAAATGGGTTGTGTCTTGGGTAGGTCAAAAATCACTGTTCCTCGACCTTTGATCATGTTATAACTATTACAATTAGTGTCATGGGGAGATCAAACATTGGTTGGGATGGGAGTTTGAGATTTGTTTCAAGGTCATATTTCGAAAAAACAAAGAGAAAAAAAACACTTGAATTATTTTATTATTGGGATAAGTTTAGTGGTTTGTAAATATTTTATGTATTCACCACCTTTAAATATTCTTCTTCTATCGTGCCATTCATCACACAATCATTCCATTGTAAATATGTGTTTTCATTTCCTTCCATGTTTTGTTTCAAAAAACGGGCATTGCATTTTCTATGTTGGTGTTTTAACCCTCTTATTCTCTCTATTGGACATTATATTCCTACCATCCCATTGCCATAGAAAACCCCATAAAAATTCCTCCTGATTCTTGTGCACTTTGGATAGGGATTGGAAGCTGAGAGCTCTTTAGAAATCTAATATTTTCACTTTTGGTTGGTGAAAGAGTGAACTTCCACAAATTAGTTTTATCATCTTGAAAGGTGTGAGTTTTGAGTGTCCACATTTTTCATTTCAAAATGGATGAGTGAAATAGTCAAACCTCCGATGATTGAAGAAAACAAAATTTTAATATTTGTTGGTGAGTGCAAATGATTTTTCCAGGTTTTTATATTTTTTGCACATGAGGACATGTACAAAACTATGTGTGGGGGAGTTTATGTTATTCATATCTTCATGTCTTATTATATACTCCCTTAACTGAATTTATATGAAATGTTCATAATTTGTGTGAAATATTAATGTTTTAATACTAATAATAATTTTTGACCATTTTCAGAAGTAGTCTAATTGAGTAATTTACTATTTAATTTAAAACCCTCACACTAATGATCACAATTGCATGGTAATTGTTTTTTAGGATTCCAAATTCAATATAAATCATTTCATTATAAGGGATCATTGGCCAATTCTACCATTTGAAGGATCACATTTACCACACAAGATGACTTACATAATCTTTGAAGAAACTAGACCAGTCATGAATGTAACAACCTGAGATTTTATAACAATTATTCTTTTTAATTTCATTGATGTCTTGTATTGTACGCTAATCCAAAATTATCTTGCGCTATACGCAACACTGTACTAGCTCGTAGTATATGCAACACTAATCTTGGATCGTGTTAAACACAATTTCATGTTTATTTGATAGTAGTTATTCAATGTAACATTTAGTATATATATATATATATAATCAATGTATAAATAAAATATGGTTGGATATAGTTATACACAACAACAATGGAGTCTTTCACTACATGCAACCTTGATTTGGTTTTCATTACACGCAATCGCGACCTTCCTCGATAGCGTGTGTTGTACGCAATACTGAGTTTCACTAAACAACGATATATTATTAAATTATTATATAAACTAGCTAATAAAAATATTTATAACAACTTTTTTATAAATTATATAGTTTATATTTCAAAATGGACATCATTTTTGGATTTAGAATATCGAAATTAGCATAGAGTGAATTTTTGGTATTTTTCTGAAAACGTTCAATTTTTGATAAATAGTGAAAACACCGAGTTACTATTTAAAAACCAAGAATTTATTTAAATAATTATTTATTTTATTTAAATTTATATTAAGTCAAAATAGATTCAAAATACCAATATATGTTCAATGTAATTATTAGGATTCAGTTTATAATAATCTTAGAGATATAAAAATTATATTGAACATTTCACCGTCTTTTACCAACCTCCTAGGAGATTTTGCAAATTTACATAAAACATAATTTTAACGCTTCTGTGAGTGGAATTTAAAAAATACAAGAGTCACAGTTGATGTCAGTACGTAAAATGTAGTTCAATGAGATGAATGTTTTTTGATGAATAGTAACTTTTTACTTTTTTTTATCACAGTTAAAAGTAAATACGGTAATTAAGGGTAAAATGATATTATTATTACCTTAACACATGTCACAATTCTATTGGATTAGTGTAATTATACCATAAAAATATTAGGAATATAATATGATCATATATGTCCACTTGGATTAGATTTGGACATTTATTTTTATTTAATTCAAAGAAGAGTTATAAGAGTTAAAATTAATGTTTAATAACTAAAACATTTTTAATATAGAGTTATACATAATCTAAATTTGACTATAAATATTCATTAGAAATCTAAAAATATTTCCTACATAATGGTATTTTATTTATAATTTTTAGACATTAAATAATTTATTTTATATATGACACAATGTTGATGCAGTAATTACCTTATTAATGAAATATTATGATAAATGAGGTTAATAATTGACAAATAAATCTAATTTGAGTCTTTTTATGAATTAAACTAATTTTATAGGTTAATATGACATGTTATTATTGATTTAATTAATGTTTTTCGAAATTATCATTATGTTATGATTTTTATTAAAATCAATTACCAAATAGTGTCAAAATTGACATAAAATAGTTTTTAAACAAATATTTTATTATTAATTGATATTATATTCCTAAAAATCTAAGGATTGAAAAAATGACTTATATAAGGATATATATATTATTAATTAACCACTTGGGGTTCTTTTGGCTTGTTATAGTAAGTTTATTAACCATATAGGGTAAGAAAACAAGAAGACACGGTAGAAGATAAATTATTTATCTTAGAGTTAAATCTAAATGATATGGTTAAAATAGTAACCTAAACTTGTCTAAATTATGTTGGTTGAGAGTATTTATAACCATCCCCACATTATCTTCGAAATAAATCAATTTGGATCTATTATAAACTGAATATGAATTTAATAGAAAATAATATTTTGAGTTTTCCTAAGGTGCCCCTAACCCATCTTATTAAAGGGCACATCCTCCCTCTTCTCCTCACATCTTTACAAGACTTGAAGCTCGGCTAAGCCCTTCCCATTTCCCTTACCAACATCCCTAGAAACATACTAGAGGTTATAGTCTTCCTCAAAGACCAATTTTTGTGACCTATAGGTCGTTTCAAAGAGGCATGTCAAAGAAGAGGTAATATCTGTTACTGATTATTTCAAGTTTCTCCCATCTTCAACTTCTTATTAATTAGTGGTTTAATTATAATGTAATATCATAAGTATCAACCATATACTAATATGTTATTATAAATTTGAAACAACCCCATTTCACCATCTATCCATCCTACGGAAAACGAAATCACCACGCGTGCGTACGTACGGAATACCGTCTCCATGCCGTGGTGTAATCTGTTTTTCCAATACCACCTTACTTGGATAGTTATAATGGTGTAAATAATAACTATATATAGTTATTATAACATCATATTGATTCTAAGATCTTATATCATCCCCTCAAATTCAATTCAATAATTATGGGATTGATATCATCGCTCGTGCGTACGTACGGACTACCGTCTCCACGGCGTGATGAGATTAATTCTCCATTTTAACCATTAAAGAATGATTATAAAGTATATAAAATGAATAATAATGAAATATATGACATGATAAATATACTGGATTTATGTATTTATATGTGTGTGTCATCTACATACTTCCATTCAAGTCAATAAGGAAATGAAAACAATGTTCTTGCGTACGTACGGCCTACCGTCTCCATGAATGGTGTGTTTCATTTCATTTATCTATCTATAATATATATATATATATATACTGAATGTATATGATATATAAATCATATTTTACATTATGGAAGTAAATAATGATATAAGTAATAATAATATCAAGAACAAAAAGTCCAAACGCGTACGATAAATGAAACGATTTTACCCAAAACAATACATTAACCTAGAATTTACAAAAGAATGGGTAATATAAAGTCATATGTGAACCATATATGATATCATAACAATGAATATGACCTTTTAATAAGTCAATGACATTATTTGAATCATTATATATGATGTCTATATATATATGAAGCATATCGAACATAAGGTAAGGGATAATATTTCCAATCTCATTCTTATACGAGATTGTTTATCCGTAAGTATTTAATAGGGTTATTGTTATCATCCATATCTGTGTTATGGAAAAAAAATTCCCTGTATTTTTAAAGTCCTTTTTACAAATATTCTACTTTTACTACATGGTATGTATGGAATCATTCTTTTGTTTACCATACGAGGTACTTTTTGATATTTCTGGAAAAAGTATGAGAAAAATATTTTTTATCTTATACGACATAAAAGGATTTTTACAGTTTTATAATTCCTTATTTTGATGAATCTTCCTCCAAAATCATTCATGACTATTTTCATCAAAATCCTTTTCTTTTAAAATTTCATGACTATTTTCATCAAAATCATTTTCTTTTAAAATTTCATGACATTTTGTGAAAAGAAAATGATTCTAAAGAAGAAAGGATATTTTCCTCAAGAATTCATTTCAAGTGTTTTATCAAAACCATTTTCCATGTAAGATGACATTATTTCATATGTGTATTGATTAAAGTATAATGTCTCTATGATTTACATGGATTCACTTTTCTTATTATGAAATTATATCCATTTATTTTATATGGATTATGTGATAATGGGATGATGTTTATGAAACCCATTTTATTCGTTGGGTTATTATAAATGATGAATGTTTATTTCGTGGGACAAGTAATAATGATTTCATAATGAGATGGGTGGGACCTATATCTCCCTCCAATGCATTTAGAAAAGATTTATATCTCATGAGATAGACATGGCTGGAATGGTAAGTTAATCCGGTTCAGTGTTATAGGACTGGAATGAGGAGTGAACTCGATTCAGAAAGGGACATTGTCCACTAAGATGGTCTTGGAAACAATGCCTTGGCTACTATGGAAATCATATCAAGTGCTTAATGTTTTTACAAAATTACATGTTTTCATCCCATGATATTTTATCATGATTGATGTTCCATTATGATATATTCCACACGTACTTCCAAGATTTATGTCCTTGCTCATGATTTTGATGTTTAGATTTTATGTTCATGTTTTTGCATTCAAATGTTTATGGATTGTTTTATGATCTTTATGTTTAACCTTACTGAGCATTTCAGCTCACCCTTTTTATGTTTTATTTTCCCCAGGATATAATGAAAGGTTTATGGTAAGAAATCTAAATTGTAAGATCTTTATGGGAGATGTTGAAGATCATTCACCATGATTAGAAGATTATGTTCTGAGTTTCCAAAGACACTAAACTATTACGTTCCTTGTGTGACTATTTTTTTATGTATTAATTATTCCACAAAATTAATGTAATGTCTATGTACATCAAGCTTCGGGTCTCTACATTTGGTATCAGAGGAAAGGTTTAGTCAACCTTTGGAAACTAGGATACGAGAACTTTAGTGAGATCGTGAGAACTTTTTTGAGATCCCTAGTGATATTTCTATGGTATGTCAAGGGATGTCCCTAAGGTTTAGTAGTATCCCTATGGTTATGTATAAGTATAGGCTATTTTCATAGAATTATGGTAACAATATTAGAATTTAACCTAAGATGTTAGATATTGAAGGTACTCCCACTTGATTAGGATTTTTGCCTCTCACACTATTCTTTATGGGTTTTAGAAAAAGGCAGGAAACAGGAAGATTCATGACAATGGAGAATATGATGGACAATGAAATGATATTATTCATGATAAAGGAAATGAAATGGAATTTGGAAGGTGAAATATCGTTATTATGCCTAATCAGCAATCTCATAATATGATCAATAATCTCAACATTGGTATGTTTCCCGACTCAGCTAATGAGAGAAAGATGGGGTTTCATGATGATCATATAAGAAATAAAGTTCAATTTTCCCCATGTAAATCATGTGGGAAGAGTCATCAAGGATAATGCTTCAATAGAACTTGAAGATGCTTTGGGAGTTGAAAAGAAGGACTCAAAGCCAGTAAGTGCAAAGGAAAAGGTTCAGTTAACACCATGGACAAGGATAATGGTATTGATAAGACATAAACAATGGTTAAATGTTTTAAGTGTGGGATGTATGGGAATTATGAAAACCAATGACCTAAGGGAAAATCTCATGAATAGAATCATCATGGTTGTATAGGTAGTATTAATATTGATGATGAAGAAGAGACTACAAGTGATATATCAGATGAATGATGTGTTGAGGAATAAAATGATGAAGCTCGAGCAATTATTTAAGAAGGTAGTGGAATGATTTATGTTTATCAAGAGTTATGTTTTATAGGTAATTGTACTATGGAATAAAGGCATATCTAAGGATTGTTACACTATTGTTTTTCATAAAGTAGTTGAATGAAAATGTTGAATTGTACCGGTTACCATGAAAGGTTATTCAGATATTTTTGGAAAGTAGATGATATGCACATAATGAAGGGATAAGGAAAAAATAATATTTTTGATAGTATTCATGAGCTCATGATTTATATAAGGACTAAGTGATATGATGATTTGAGTATATCGAAATTTTGGGATGTTAAAAGAGCTAACATTTGACAGCATTCATGTTTTTATTAAGGTTCAATGGGTATTCATTTTTTCAAGAGAACACATAATTAAGGTATTCACATGTCTGGAATGTGACCAGAAAGATATATCTTATGATATATTGTGGATAAATGATGGTATTCAAATTCTTTTTTTGTGACATTTCAAGTAATAATATTCTTTAAACAATAAGATTGGTTAGAAGTATTTTCGATAATCCTAAAGGTAGGAATGGATTAAGCTGGGCATCATATAGAATTGTTTAAGGCTCGGACATTTTTCTATATTATTGCAGGAATGTTATAATAGTGTAGTTTTATAAAAAGGGACAACCCATAGGATGTGTGACATCCCATCATGCCAAACAAGGTTGTAGGAATCGAACACACAATCGAAGTGCGACATGCCATTATCGCCTACCACTGGCCTACAAGAAGTCCCTGGTTAGTAGAAATTAGTTTTATTTTATTATGAAGAATGATAGTTGAAGTATAAGTCCATTATTGGAATCATATATGATTAAACTCACTATAGATGAACATATGTATGTTTGGTAACTTTTTCTAACATTTTGTTTGAGAATGATGGAATGACCCATCGTTCTATCACATGATCTTCTTACACTTCAAGAATGACCAATTCAAATTCATTTCATTAAGAAATGAGGTGGAAAATGTTCAAAGAACAAAAAACAATGATATTTTACCAAAATCAAGTAATAATTTCTTTTCATTCAAAAATTATTCAACATTAGGGAAATTATCTTGAAAAAAAATGTGGTCCTAGTGCTCTTATATATGATGAATCAGATGGTACCTTAGATCATCAAAAATCTATGGCTTTGTTATTGTTGGATTTTTCATAGACATGTTCTCTACCACTGATTAGACAATAAAAACACATATGTTAATTACATTTTAATGGCATTAAATGTTATTTTTTGATCTTATGGTCCAGAGTTACTGGATTTTGATTTTGAACATCCATTCTCATCATTTGTGCACTTCATGCCTAATGTACACCAATTTAGGCCCAATGAGTCATTTGATTATAAGGAATGTAATTATTTATATTTTAATTTGATATTTTTTGAAATGTATCTTCACATAAATTTAAACATTTTTCATTTTGGGATCAATGGATGATTTATAAAGGATGATGGAGATATTTGGCAATGAAAAGAAACAATTCTGCAGAAGGCAGATTGGACATCAGCCCACTGATGAGAATGTGAGGCCCACATTACAAGACCAATAAATCCAAATTTTTTTGGAAGAATAGAAGAAATATATAAGAACAAATAATGATTCTGGATCCAGTGCTAATTAGGCATCCATTGTAGTAGTTTTGGCGGCCCAAGTCAGAGATAATATTCTGGGCCAGATTCTAGGGCCCAGAAAAACAGCCCACAAATTAAACCATATCTCGCAAACCATAACTCCTTTTGGGTGGAGATTTTACAGGAGGTTAGGGGACATATGGAGGTTAATTTATGTCTTCTATAGACACCAAAATTTGGCCATCTAAAGGTGTTTCATGTGCCTCTGTTTGGTGGATGTAAGTTGGATGCCTTTTCGGGTCAAGGGTGGGAAGTCTTCTTTCCACAAACTTTTCACCACCCTAGACCTACCATACTCAAGTGAGATGACTTGTACTATTCGAGGATCGACCCAAGGGCTCAAAAATTCCTATTTAGGGAAGTGGTGTTGGAGGATTTTGGGATCTTGGATGTTTAGTTTTATTGTAATGTTATGCTACCACTTTGAGTTTGTAATCACATTTCCATTTCCATGTAAGTTTCCTTTGTGTACTTCTTTGTTCTTAATCAAACTTTTTCTCTTCTATTATTCCCATTTTGTTCATTAAAACTTTATAATCACAAAGCATAGTGATATATCTTTGTTGTGCTGAATTAGTTCACACATAGGTGTGAATTTCATTCACACACATGGAGGAGTGCTCGCTATTTCCGTTGTTTTAATTTCTTCTATCTAATTATTCTAATCCATCTTCCGCCCAAAATTTATAGTATACCATCAATGGAGGGCTAAACCATTAATGGGTGGATCTTATGAATATGAAAAGGCTGGATTGAATGTTATTTTATGAATGAATTGTTGTTAATTGGTTAACTAATTTAAGACTTCCATTCTTCAGTTATTTCCACTCATCATCTTCGGTGTGTTGGAGGGAGCTAAATCCAATTACTAAAACGAGCATATACCTTGGAGACATCATTCATTTTGTTCTATATGTGTGTAGGGGATTAGTAATTGATTTTAGTTGAATAAAACCAGGAAATGATGAATTTAGTGTTATTATGAAGAATGGATTCATCAAGAATTAATTAAACCAAAATTGTCTAAAGAATTAAAATTCATTCAGTCCACCCCTAGAATAATCTAAGATCAAACCATTTTCATTTAATTGAATTAACTTAGGTTTTTTATAGTTATTTAAAAACATCCAAGACCAAAACCAAGTTGGCCACTTCATAGCCAGAAATCCACCTCATAGGATGTGTGTCTTATGTATCTTCTTAGGTCTCAGTGGATTCGACAACCCAATCTAAACTACAGGGACCATTCTAAATTTATCTCTTGAGTAAATTTGAGAACGAATAAAATTTTGGCACCGTTTTCCGGGGACCAAGTACGTACAATAGACTAACGACCTTCTCCTCTCACCTCCATTCATCTATTCTCACCCAAGATCTCTTATCTTGTCCCTTTCTCGTTATTTTTCTTTTGCGCATGTCCGCCTACACCCGCAATAATTCAAATAGACTAGTTAGGGTAGAAAGTCCTTGGATAGGGAATTCAAGTGAACATAAAGGATTGTATACATTAGATTCTAATCATTATAATACTCCAGAAACAAAAAATGAACCAATTCTAATGGAGGGTCTTCTAGAAATAAAATTTTAAATCATGGGGGAAATCAAATGGGGAACCAAAACCAAGAGGCTCGAAACCTAGGGAATGTAGTCGATCAACCCATGAATGAATACCTCACTCCATCTTGGACCAATGCCCCCTCATGAATTAGACATAATTCCCTAGGAGATTCCAACTACATCTTTAAACCCCATGTCTTAAACCACCTTCCCACATTCCATGGAATGGAGTCCGAGATGCCCTACCTTCACATTAAGGAATTCAATGACATTGTAGAAACCATGTGTCCCCCACATCAACTAGAATCAGCTAAGATGAGGATATTTCCTTTTTCTTTAAAGGATAGAGCTAAAAATTGGCTAAACAATTTGAGACAATCATCCATAAAATCTTGGGACCAACTACAAAGAGAATTTTACAAAAAATACTTTACCCACCACAAAACAATTACACTTAAAAAGAGTATCCAAAACATTTTTGAAAAGAGGGAGAGTCATTCTATGAAACATGGGAGAGGTTCAAAGACACTCTAAACATGGTTCCACACCATGGTTTTTCTATTCCTGAACATGTGAGAATTTTCAATGAAGGGTTGGGTCCAGGGAATAAACAATTCATTGACATGATGTGTAATGGAACCTTTAAAAAAACCCCAAATAATGTTTACGAGTATCTAGAAAGCCTTTCTGAACAAATCCAAACATGGGGAACTTCACCTTATTCTGAAAAGACACAAAGAACTACTATAATTCATACACATAGAGATGAGGAAAGCCATAGGGCTAAACTCGCAGCACTCTCTAAGAAGGTTGTGGAAATAGACCTTAGGAAAGTCCATGAAATCCAAAATGTTGACCTTGTTTGCACAATTTGTGACAAACATGACCATAAGACAGACAACTTCCCAACCATTCCATCCATCAAGGATGTTCTTTTAGGAGGACCCCCAATGGAAGTAAATGCTTTGAACTTTCAAAAGCCTCAATACCAAAACAACCTCAACCCAAGGATTATGACCACCCTAGATTCTGCTGGAAAATAACCAACACCCTAGCCAACCACAAGGACAAAATCCATACCCCCATCAGAACTACCAATCCCAAAACCAGATCCAAACCCAACTTTTCCAATACCAACAGCCACCAGTCCATTTTCAACAGACCATCCCACCTCCAAAATATCCCCATGGGATAAACCAATCTTCTCAAGCACCAACCCAAACTGTTCCACAAATCCTACTAGAACAACGGTGAAAACAAATGGAGAGGATGAACTCGAAAGTCTCTTCCCTTAAACAAGAACATCAAACCAGCAAAACTGGAAAGGCACCCATGCCTACTCAGGCAGTGCCATCCTCAACTTCAAGGGGAGAGTCAAGTTGTACGGAAACAACTCATAAAGAACTAAATGATGTGACTGTTTTAAGAAGTGGAAAATCAATTGAGAATCCTAAACAATTAATTCAGAACCCACTTGAAGATTCAAACTTGGATGAATATTCAAATGAACCAAATGATCAAACTGAAAAA
The DNA here is from genome assembly GCA_963277665.1 of Viscum album. Taxonomy (NCBI): domain Eukaryota; kingdom Viridiplantae; phylum Streptophyta; class Magnoliopsida; order Santalales; family Viscaceae; genus Viscum; species Viscum album. The sequence continues at coordinate 986,788,568 of OY728139.1, read as the reverse complement.
CATGATAACATTGTCAATGAAACAACCCTTCAAAAAACAACCCCACAACCTGCACCATTTCTTCAACGCATGAGGGGGAAAACCAAACATGAACTGAGTGAAACATTGAGGGAAATCTTCTCACAAGTCAATTTGAACATTCCCCTTCTCGATGCAATCCAAACCATACCTGCCTACTCAAAGTACCGTAAGGACTTGTACACATTCAAAAGAATATTTCCACATAAAAACCAAGTCCTTTTGGATGCTAATGTGAGTACCAACATTCAAGGAACCATACCTCCTATGTTAAAAGACCCGGGTTGCCCTTACATCAATGTTGAACTAGGTGACATCAAAGTTGTCAAGGACTTATGTGACCTAGGTGCTAGTGTCAATCTCATCTTTTATGCTGTGGACTGCCAGTTAGGCCTAGAAGAGCTCCAACCCACATTTGTCACACTTCAACTTGCTGATCGTAGCATTAGGGTTACAAAAGGGATTTTAAAGGACGTTCTGGTAAAGGTTGAAAACTTTATCTACCCTTCTGACTTCATTGTCCTTGACAACCATCCAAACTTAAGAAATAAGTAACAAACCCAAATCATCCTTGGTCATCATTTCCTTGCAACAATCAACTCCGTTATCCGTGTTCGAAATGGGGATATGACCATCACCTTTGGAAACATGAGTCTAAACTTGAACATCTATAATGCAAGCTCACAAATAGGGGATGACGAGTTCATTCATGAGGTAAACATGATAGGAAGCATTGATAATGAATCCATAGAACATAAAGGAATATTTGATGAATGTTTAAGTCTGGATGAAATTGATTTCCTTTGTTCTTATGAAGGAAGTTTATCTCCTTGGCTTGAATAATTTTTAAATTGCCCTTACGATGTAGTCTTAGGTCCAACAATCAGTGAAACCTTTCAGGAAACCACATTCTTGGAGACCACTCTAAATCCCTTCCCTAAATCTGATCAGGCCAATCTAGTAGCTGAAACGTCTACATGTGGGGAATCAATCCTATCTAAAACTTTTGGTAATAAAATTGATCTTGATCCAATGTCCCAATATTCAGTTGAAATTGTGAACCAACCTGATCTTGAATTGAAGGAACTTCCTACCACACTCAAGTATGCCTTCTTAGGGGACAATCAAACACATCCTATTGTCATTTCTTCTTCTCTTGAAGCCAATCATGAGAAGATGATTCTAGATGTCCTTAGGAAACTTAAGAAAGCAATTGGTTGGACCCTGTCTGATTTTCCTCGGATTGGCCCACTTGTTGGGACTCATAGGATTGTTCTGGAATCTAATTCAAAGCCATGTCATCAACCACAACGGCGACTCAATCCTAATCTCATGGAGGTTGTAAGGAATGAACTTATGAAATTTTTAAAAGATGGTATCATATATCTCATAGCTGAGAGTGAATGGGTGAGCCCAATCCAAGTGGTTCCAAAAAAGGCTGGAATCACAGTGATAACCAATGAGGATGGAGAGATTCTTCCAATAAGGGTGATTAGTGGATTGAGGGTTTGCATTGACTATAAGAAAGAAAACACATTCACCAAGAAGGACCATTTCCCCTTACCATTCATTGACCAAGTCCTTGAGAGAGTGGTAGGTCATTCCTTCAACTGTTTCTTAGATGGGTACTCAGTTTATAATCAAATTGAGGTCTCCCTAGAGGATAAAGGTAATACTACATTCACATGTCCATTCGGCACCTTTGCTTTCAAATGCATGCCCTTCGGGTTATGCATTGCCCCTGGAACCGTCTAGTGGTGCCTGATGGTAATATTATCAGACATGGTAGGGGATTGTCTTGAGGTTTTAATGGATGACTTCTCTGTGTTTGGGGATTCATTTGAGGGATGTTTGCATAATGTGGAGAGAGTCTTGTCAAGATGTGAAGAAACAAATCTGGTCCTAAACTTTAAAAAATGTCATTTCAGGGATAATGAGGGACTAGTTCCAGGCCATCTGGTCTCAGGTAGGGGTATTGACGTTGATAAAGCCAAGGATGACATCATTCATGACCTTCCATCACCCAAAACTATCAAGGAAGGGAGGTCTTTCTTAGGACACGCTGGTTTCTATAGAAGATTCATCCAGGACTTTAGTTTAATCTCATATCCCCTTTGTGCTCTGTTAGTAAAGGATGCTACATTTGTTTCGTCAGAAAGCTGTGAGGGTTAATTCTCAACCCTCAAATCCTCTCTCACCTCTCCTCCCATTATGAAATCTCCAAATTAGAACCTTCCTTTTGAACTTATGTGTGATGCCAGTGACTTTGTCGTACGGGCTGTGTTAGGACAATGTTGTGATAAAACTCCTTATGTCATTGCTTATGCAAGAAAATCCTTAAATGATGCCCAAATCAACTACACCACCACTGAGAAGGAGTTACTTGCTATTGTTTTTTCTTTATAAATTTTTAGGTCCTACCTCATTGGATCCCCCATCACTATGTTCACAGACCATTCTACACTTAAATACCTCTTCCAAAAACAATATGCTAAGGCTTGACTGATTAGGTGGGTCCTTCCCTTATAAGAATTTGACCTCACAATCAAGGATTAAAAGGGCATTGAAAATGTTGTAGCTGTTCACCTCTCTAGGATAGAATTCAAAGACAACTCAAATCACCTTTCTGTGTCTGATTCATTTCCTAATGAACACCTATACTCTGAGAGTGATTGTCCTTCGTATGTCGACATAGCCAATTTATTTGTTACATGAGTCATTCAAAAATTCTTATGGACTCAAGCTCAATGTAAATTCCTTTATAAAGTTAGACACTATGTGTTTGATGATCCATACCTTTATAAGGTCTGCCCTGACCAAGTCATTAGGAGGTGTGTCCCAGAATCTGAACAAGAATCCATTCTTAAATTCTGTCATAGTGAGGCATGTGGAGGTCACTTTTTTTCTAAGAAAACATCTTCTAAGATTCTTAAATGTGGTATCTTCTGGACCACCCTCTCAAGGGACTCTTACACATTTTGTCAAAGCTGTCCTAGGTGTCAACAAGTAGGGTCCATCACAAAAAGGAATCAAATTCCACTCACACCCATCTTAGTGGTTGAAATCTTTGACTATTGGGGAATTGATTTCATGGGTCCCTTCCCAAACTCTAGGGGATACCTCTAAATTCTCTTAGCTATTGATTATGTCTCAAAATGGGTTGAGTCCATTCCCACTATGTCCAATGATCATCATGTTGTGATTTGATTTCTGAAAGAGAACATATTTTCTCGATTTGGAATTCCAAGGGCTATAATCAGTGATAGAGGAACCCATTTCTGCAACTGACTATTCTCTTCACTCATGTCTAAGTATGGTATTTCTCATAAAGTGTCCACTACATACCATCCTCAAACCAATGGTCAAGCTGAGTTAGCAAATAGATTGACTGAGCAAATTCTTGAAAAAACTGTCAACCCCTCTAGGAAAGATTGGTCTGAGAAAATTCTTAGATGTTCTTTGGGCCTATCGAACCACATATAAAACAATTTTAGGAATTTCCCCATATAGGTTGGTTTATGGAAAAGCATGCCATTTACCTGTTGAAATTGAGCATAAGGCCTTTTGGGAAATTAAGAAAATGGATTATGACCTCTCATTGGACGGAACAAAATGAAAATTACATCTTAATGAACTTGAGGAACTTAGGATGGAGCCTTATGAAAATTCAAGGATAAATAAAGCTAGAGTTAAAGCCTACCAATCTAGGAATATCAAAGTCAAAAATTTTGTACCAGGAAAATTTGTGCTCTTATATACTTCAAAACTTCATTTACACCCGGGAAAGTTATGGTCTAGATGGTCAGGTCCATTCATGTGCATCATGTGTACTCCCATGAGGCAGTAGAGATTCAAGATCCCACTAGTGGTCACATTTTCAAGGTTAATGGTCATAGGTTAAAACCATTCATTGAATCATTCAATAAACAGGAAATAGAGGTTGAGTTAATTGAGCCATCCTATGAACCAGAAAAAAATTGATACATTTAGAATCCATGTCGGGCTAACGACGTTAAACAAAAGCGCTACACGGGAGGCAACCCGTGGTTTTCATATTCCTAATCTTTATGAATTATTTTTTTTCAAATAAGATTAATTAATCATTTTGATATTTTAAAAATAAAAAAATAGACTTTTGACCTGTTTTTCTATTATGAGTATGGATGGGTACGAATGGGGAGAACCATATCCATCCGTGTCACGTGGTGTGATCTTTGAGTAATATCTTACCATGAAATTTAAAAATAAGACAATGTATCATCAGTTTATTTTATTTTTATTTGGAAGGGTAAGATAAAAACAATATAATAATATAATAATAATAATTAAAGGGGGCCACATCGTAGGTCGCGGGGCAAACCCCGTCAGAACTGGTGAAGCCGCAGGACTCGAACCCGGGACCGAAGGGATACAGGGGCGCGCACTTACCACGGACCTACGACTTAATGTTCTTACTTATTCTATAATTTTTATATATATACATATATTTTACTTATATGAACATTCATATATAGATATATATTGTTTTTTGTTTGTTTGTTTGTTTTCCTTTTTCCACTAGTGAACTCTACAAGCGACATAGATATCAATGGACTAAATTGGAGCGGCATGAACTTCAAACATCAACCACCATGTGACTTCATTCCATGATCCTCATATTTCAATTTCATTTTTGAACTCTCCTTTTATTACTCTACCCCGTTTTAAATTTTCTTTTTACGAAACGAGGGACAGTTTCATTCTAAGTTGGGGGGTGTGGAAACAAAATGTTTGTTAAAAAACAATGATAAAAAACAATGATAAAAAAAGTAAAATTTCTTTTATCATTCATATAATAACATCTTTTCTCACATTAAAACTACATTGAAAATAATTTTTATTTCCTAGACTCTTAATTTTATTCATGATTTAGTTTAAAAGCATTGTTTTTGGATGTTTGGTTATCAAATGAGAAATTCCATCATTTTTTTCATCTATTAAATCAAAATGCCACAATGCACGTCCTCTAGATTGTGGGGTAATAATTTGAATTCTCATGGTCCCATAATAAATAGCATAGTATGTTTTTATTTTTGTGAATAATATGATTATTCAAAAAACATTACATGTAGAGCAATGGATTGATAAAATGCGAGGCTTTCGGCACTTGGGGATCGTGACTCCAGAGTTGTCTAGCCCTGAATTTTTCACTCTATCTCTATTTATTGTAATATAATTTTGTTTTTGATCAAGTTAACTCGAGATGATGCCCGAGTATGTGGGCCTCACTTGATTCCCAAAGGTTTTTGAGCCTGGGAGTCATCGGCAATGTCTCGCTACATGGGTTAATTTGATTAACTGCAATCTCAATTACTATGGAAACATTGCAAAATAAAAAAAAAGAAAAAAGAATGAATAATAATATTAGGATTAAATGTGATTCCAACTAGTGCTTCCATGATTTCCCCTTGAATGAAAATGAACCCTCATATCTATTGTGATTCACAAGACATCATTACACCTAATTGAGTTGGGTGAATTATGATGATGGATTTGATCAAAATAATGGGATTGGGATTGAGATATACTTTTAAATTTATCATGTTTTAAATTATTTTGATAGGTTATAAAGATATATTTGTGTGTAGTTTACATTGTGAGCACTGTTTGTTATAACGTGTTTGAAGAAAGGAATTCAAATAAAATCATTGAATTATTTTCTCGGGACTAGAAAATCTCATGTTGGGGGGTGTGATTATCAAATAAAAACACATATTCTAATCACATTTTAATGGTATTAAATGTTAATTTTTGATCTTATGGGCCTGAGTTGGTGGATTTTGATTTTGAACATCCATTCTCATCATTTGCGCACTTCATGCCTAATGTACACCAATTTAGTACCAATGAGTCATTTGATTATAAGGAATGTAATTATTTATATTTTAATTTGATATTTTGTGAAATGTATCTTCACATAAATTTAAACATTTTTCATTCAAGGATCAATGGATGATACATAAAGGATGATGGAGATATTTTGCAATCAAAAGAAACAATTCTGGAGAAGGCAAATTGGACACCAGCCTACTGATGAGAATGTGGGGCCCACTTTACAAGCCCAATAAATCCCAATTTTTGTAGAAGGTTATAAGAAATATATATTAACAAATAATTCTTCTGGAGCTAGTGCTATTTCGGCCTCCATTGTAGTAATTTTGGTGGCCCAAGTCAGAGATAATATTCAGGGTCAGATTCTACGACCCAGAACAACAGCCCTCAAATTAAACTATATCTCGGAAACCATAACTCCTTTTGGGCTGAGATTTTACAGGAGGTTAGGGGACATCTGGAGTTTAATTTATGTCTTCCATTCCCCACCCAAATTTGGCGATCGAGAAGCTGTTTCACGTGCCTCTGTTTGGTGGATGCAAGTTGAATGCCTTTTCGGGTCAAGGGTGGAAAGTCTTCCTTCCAAAAACTTTCCACCACACTAGACCTACCATACTCAAGTGAGTTGACTAGTACCTTTGAAGGCTCGACCCAAGCGATCTAAAATGCCTTTTTAAAGTAGTGGTTTTGGAGGATTTAGGGATCTTGGATGTTTAGTTTTATTGTAATCTTATGCTGCCACTTTGAGTTTGTAATCACATTTCAATTCCCATGTAAGTTTCCTTTTTGTACTTCTTTGTTTTTAATCAACATCATTCTCTTCTATTCTTCCCATTTATTTCATTAAAACTTTATACTCACAAAGCACAGTGATATCTATTTTTTTTCTGAATTAGTTCACAGATAGGTGTGAATTTCATTCACACACACAGAGGACTACTCGTTATTTCCGCGTTTTTAATTTCTTCAATCTAATTCATATAAGCCATCTTCCGCCCACCATTGAGAGTATAACATTAATAGAGGGCTGACCCTATAATGGGTTGACCATAGAAAGAAGCAAAGGCTAGATTGAATGTTATTTTATGAAAGAATTGTTGTTAATTGGTTAACTAATTTAAGACATCCATTCTGCAGTTATTTCCACTCTTCATCTTCACTGTGTTTGAGGAAGCTAAATCCAATTACTAAAACGACCATATACCTTAGAGACATCATAAATATAGTTCTATAAGTGTGTAGGGGATTATTAATTGATTTTAGTTAAATCAAAGAAGAAAATGATAAAGGTATTGTTATTATGAAGAATGCATTCATCAAGAATTAATTAAACCAAAATTGTCTAATGAATTAAAATTCATTCAATCCAAACCTAGCATAATCGTAAGATCAACCCATTTTCATTTAATTGAATTCACTTAGGTTTGTTAGTGTTCTTTAAAACCATCCAAGACCAAAACCATGTTGGCCACTTCATAGCCAGAAATCAACCTCATAGGATGTGTGTCTTAGGTATCTTCTTAGGTCTAAGTGGATTCGACAACCCAATCTAAACTACAAGGACAGTTCTACCATCATCTCTTGGGTAAATTTGAGCGAGAATCAACCACTCTCCATCAAAACATGATGGTTATATTTTTCTTCCTTATCCATATTTTCACCTGCGTTATATTATGTGGAAACCCATTGATTAGATTATTTGGGTAACCTTTACGTTTCATATTTGAGTATTTAAAGTTATGTTTTGGTATTCCTTTTTACGATGTGGGTTTCTATGAATGAAACTTTCATGTAGTAAACCATTTCTAACCCCGACGAATTTCAATTGAGAAATTCATTTTAAGAAGGGTAGAATGTAAAAAACTATGATTTTATGAGAATTATTATATTTATTTTCATTGATGTCTTGTGTTGTACGCTACTCTAAAATTATCTTGCGCTATAAGCAACAACATATTAGCTTGTAATATACACAACACAAATCTTGGATCGTGTAAAACACAATATCAAGTTTGTTTGATAGTAGTTATTCAATGCAACATTGAGTATATATATATATATATATATTTAATGTATAAATGAAATATGGTTTGATTTAGATATTCACAACAACAAAGGAGTCTTGCACTACATGCAACCCTGATTTGGTTTTCATTACACGCAATCGCGACTTTCCTCGATAGTGTGTGTTGTACGCAATACCGAGTTTCACTAAACAACGATATATTATTAAAATATTATATAAACTAGCTATTATGAATAGTAATATCCACCTTTTGAAATATGATATATTTTATCTTTTAAAATGGACTTCATTTTTGGATTCGGAATATCGAATTTACCTTAGGTATAATTTTTTGTATTTTTCTGAAAAATTTCAATTTTTGATGAATAGTGAAACAATGAGTTAATATTTAAAAACCATATTTTTATTTAAATAATTATTTATTTTATTTAAATTTATTTTAAGTCAAAATAGATACAAAATACCTATAAAAGTTCAATGTAATTCATTGGAGTCAGTTTATAATAATTTTAGAGATATAAAAATTATATTGAACTTTTCCCCGTCTTTTACCCACCTCATAGGTGATTTTGAAAATTTACATTAAACATAATTTTACTGCTTCTGTTAGTGGAATTTCAAAAATCTGAGAGACACGGTTGATGTCAGTAGGTATAATGTGGTTCAATGAGATGAAAATAAATTTTGGTGAATAGTAACTTTTTACTTTTTTTAACCACAATTAAATGTAAATAGGGTAATTAACGGTAAAAATGATATTATTATTACCTTAACACCTATCCTAATTGTATTGGATAAGTTTAATTAGACCTAAAACAACCTTAGGAATATAATATGATCATTTAGGTCCACCTGGATTAGATTAGGACATTTATTATTATTTAATTCAAAGAAGAGTTAAAAGAGTTAAAATCAATGTTTAATAACTAAAACATTTTTAATATTTGGATATAAATAAGATAAATTAGACTATAAATATTCATTTGAAAGCTAAACAGATTTATTAAATAATGGTATTTTATTTATAATTTTTAGATTTTAAATTATTTAATTTATATATGACACAATGATGATGTAGTAATTAGCTTATTAATGAAATATTAACATAATTGATGATATAAATACCCAAATAAATGTAATTTGAGACTTTTTAGGAATTAAAATAAATTTATAGAATAATATGAAATGTTATTATATATTTAATTAACTTTTTTACAACTTATCATTCTGTTATGATTTTTACAAAAATCAATTACCAAATAGTGTCAAAATTGACATAAAATAGTTTCTTAAACAAATATTATATTATTAATGGATATTCTATTCCCAAAAATATATGGATTAGCCAATTGACTTAGATAAGAATAAATATATATAATTAACGAACCACTTGGGGTTCTTTTGGGTAGTTATAGTATGTTTATAACCATATAAGGTAAGAAAATAAGAAGACACAGTAGAAGTTAAATTATTTAACATAGAGTTAAATCTAAATTATAAGGTTAAAATAGTAACGTAAACATGTATAAATTCTATTGAATGAGAGGATTTAGACCCATCCCCACTTTATCTTATAAATATATCAATTTTTAGCTATTATAAACATAATATGACTTTATCATAAAATAATAGTTTGAGTTTTTTCTAAGGTGGCCCTCACCCCTCTTATAAAAAGACACCTCCTACCTCTCCTCCTCACATCATTATGATCCTTGAGGCTCGACCATGACCTGCCCATATCCCTTATAAACATCCCTAGAAACATACTAGTGGTTCTGGTCTTCTTCAAAGACCAATTTTTGTGCCCTAAGAAGATGTTTCTATGAGGCGTGTCAAAGAAGAGGTAATATCCGTTACGATTCATTAAAGATTCTTCCTTCTTAAACTTATTCATCTTTTGTTGTTTCATTATAAAGTAATAACATCAGTATCACCCATATAATGATATGTTATTATAAATATGAAACATACCCATTTCACCTTCTATCCATCCTATGGAAAACGAAATCACTGCACATACGTATGTACGAAATACCGTCTCCACGCTGTGGTGTAATCTGTTTTTCCAACTCCACCTTACTTGGATTGTTATAATGGTGTAAAGAATAACTATATATAGTTATTATAACATGATAATGATTCTAAGATATTATATCATCCACTCCAATTCAATTCAATAATTATGGGAATGATATCATCGCTCGTGCGTACGTACGGACTACCGTCTCCACGAAGCGATGTGATTCATTCTCCATGTTAACCATTCAAGAATGATTATAAAGTATATATAATTAATAATAATTAAATATATGACATTATAAATCTTTTTTATTTATTTATATATATTTTTGTGTCATCTACTTACTTCCATTCAAGTCAATAAGGAAATGAAAACAGCGTTCAGGCGTACATACAACCTACCATCTCAATGAATGGTATGTTTCATTTCATTTATCTATCTATTTTATATATATATATATACTGAATGTATATGACATATAAATCATGTTTTAAATTTTGGAAGTAAGTAAATAATGATATAATTAATAATAATATCAAGAACAATAAGTCTAAATGCGTACGATAAATGAAACGATTTTACCCAAAACGCTACTTTAACCAGGAATTTACAAAAGAACGGGTAATATAAAGTCATAAGTTAACCGTATATGATATCATAACAATTAATATAACTGTAATAAGTCAATGACATTATTTAAATCAATATATAGGAGGTTCAGTTACATATGAATCATATCCGACATAAGGTAAGGGATAACATTTCCAATCTCGTTTTTATACTAGATTGTTTATTCGTACGTATTTACTAGGGTTATTATTATCATCCATGTCCCTGTTTTCTAAAAATATTTTAATGTATTTGTAAAGTCCATTTTACCCTTTTTTTACTTTTACTACGTGGTATGTATGGAATCTCTCTTTTTTTACCATATGAGGTACTTTTTAAAATTTCTGAAAAAAGTACGAGAAAAATGTTTTTTTAAATTATACGGCATAAAAGGATTTTTACGGTTTTATAAGGCCTTATTTTTTTGAAGCTTCCTCTAAAAACGTTCATGCATATTTTCAAAAAAAAAATACTTTTCTTTTAAAATTTCATGACATTTTGTTAAAAGAAAATGATTTTAAAGAAGAAATGAAATTTGCTAAAGAATTCATTTCAAGTGTTTTATCAAAACCATATTCCATCTATGATGACCTTATTTCATATGTGTATTGTTTCAAGTATAATGTCTCTATGATTTAAATAGATTCACTTTTTTTATTAGGAAGTTATATCTATTTCTATTATATGGATTATGTGATTATGGGATGATGTTTATGAAACCCATTTTAATCGTTGGGTTATTATGAATGGTGAATATTTATTTTGTGGAACAAGTAAGAATGATATGAATATAAGATTTTTGGGACCTATATCTCCCTCCAATGGATTGGGTTAAGATTAATATCTCATGAGATAGACATGGCTGGAACAGTAAGTTAAAATGGTTCAGTGTTACAGGACTGGAACGAGAAGTGAACTCGATTCAGATAGGGACTTTGTCCACTAGGATGGTCTTGGCAGTAATGCCTTGGCTACTATGGAAATCATATCAACTGCTTAATGTTTTTCCACAATTACATGTTTTCTTCCCATGCTGTTTTATCATGATTGATGTTTCATTATGATATGTGCCTCACATACTTCCCAGATTTATGTATTTGCTCATGATTTTGATGTTTAGATTTTATGTTCATGTTTTTGTATTAAAATGATTATGGATTGTTTTATGATCTTTATGTTTACCCTTACTGAGCATTTGAGCTCACCCTTTTTATGTTTTATTTTCCCCAGGATATAAAGAAAGGTTTTAGGTAAGTAAAAAAAAAGGGATGATCTTTATGGGAGATGTTGAAGATCATTCACCATGATTAGAAGATTATGTTCTGAGTTTCCAAAGAAACTTAACTATTACGGTCCTTGTGTGCCTATTTTTGTTATGTGTTAATTATTCTGCAAAATTCATGTAATGTCCATGTAAGTCAAGATTCAGGTCTCTACAATGAAGATTGATTTACTAGGCTCAATCTAGAAATTAAAATTCCTTCATTCTCCTCCATGATTCGGGGTACAATTTAAGGTGTCATGGATAATAATGTCAAGGCCCAACCCAAAAATCATGTGGCCCACAATATGCATTGAAGTCCAACCCACAATTTGTCTGAGAAATAAAATCAGTACTGTATTCATGACAGATCTCATTATTTATGAATAAAATCAAGCTGTGATTTTCCAGTATGAAAGAGGAGATATGGATGGACGCCTTTATTGAAGAAATCATTCTTTTTTGAAGATATCTTCCTATACAAAAACCCTTTCACATTTTGGACATCAAAATATTGGATTGCAATGGAAAAACTAATTTTTTTTAAAAACCGGCCATAAAATTGGATAAATTTGTCCAAATGACTCCATATTGTGCGAGAGGTCGCCCAACCTTATTATATACAACATTGATGAAAGATATTTCTCGATATTCGGCTGTATTAATAGCCAATGTGGCGATGCATGTGGAGAACCATATTGCGAATGCAAACAGTCCACTCCTTGGGTAATAAATACTCTCCCCTTGTCTCCTTGAAAAAGGTTGTCATTTTAGAAGAGAGGAGATCATATTGGCATGACCAAAGCTTGTACAAAGGCTTGAAGGACCTGATATATTCATTGTTTCACTTGATAAGACATTCCTCCTCTCTTTTTTTGAATTTTCTTTTATGTTCTTCATTGTTGTAATTTTGTTAGTCCTTTATTTTGTAATTCTATTTTAATGAAAATATCTTCTTCAATATCTCTTATTCTCATACACCTTCCATAGTTTAATATTAATGTTCGTAAAATAGTTAAAATTCTATTGAATCCTCATCCCTTCATTTACATCCTCATTCAATCGAAAATCCATTTTAATTATCATCATTGTTTTCGTGTGTGCGTTCGACGTACCGCTATTTTATAATCCCTTTATTTTTCTTCTATTCTTAATTTATCATCATAATTAATATAACCATACTAATAAACTCACAAATGGCTGAGTAAATATCTCATTGTGTTGAGTCAAAATCTTGGTATGTTAAATGATTGAGAGTATTTTCTCGATGAGTATTCGTTAATTTAACATTGTGTATGTTGGACTTAATATGTCATCGATTAATGACATTTTTGTTTAGAATGTGGTTTCCATGGATTATTGGATCCATAAATACACTTCTATAATCTAGTAATGATTGATATTATAATCATAGTTATGTTAAATCATGGATTAAATCTTTAACACTTAGGAATTATAAGAGACATCAACTTGTGAAGTGGTTGTTAATTTAAATGCAATATAAAGAAATGCTCAAGGATATCACAATCTTAACTCCATAATAATGAACTCACCACAATCTTTATCAATATGTTAAATCAATTATAGTCAATCAATAATTTTAATTCTGCTCTGAAAACAAACCCCCTAATCAAAATACAATCAACTAAAAACAAATGACTCTTACAAAGTGTCATCACTGGGGATTCAACCTGATGCCATTAATAGAGCACCAGAACATTGGCCGGTCTATAGGTGACAATCGATCATGCGTTTCAAAAATCATGGTCCAATCATGATGAATATCCCTATATTTTCATGCATTATTTTTCCTCCACTATTGCATGGTTAACTAATCCATGAACCCATTCCACCTGGATACCATGTTTTGGCTTCACAGTCACAACTAACTATGTGCCAATCGTTCATCATGAATAATATGTCCAATATCTCCATTATTTTTTCCCCAATCACATGACACACCCCAAGAATCCTCATACATAAAAAACATTCCATTAAATTAAATAAATAGACTTAAACAATGAAATAAATAATAACGTATCTTGAGAAAATCATGGGTCTAACACGTGTATAGGGAATCTAACCATGATTCCTATAAAAAAATGATAATACAATGTAGATCTATTTTTAGATCATAAAAAAATACATAATTTTTAAAAAGTTATTTTTTAAATGATTAAATTAATTATAAATAGTATGTGGTGATCATGTGCTCTATTTCTGGAATTTTATCCATTGCTATTAATTTAATTCCATTGATCATGATGTTTATCATCATGTAAATATTGGATTGATGATTTATTATGAGAAAAGGGAAAATTGGTAAGGACCCATCACACCATTCTATTTCACTGAAAAACTTTATGTCTTAATCAAGATTCCAAATAATTATTTAGAATTATTTAAATATCATTAATAGATTTTCCCATTTGTAATTTAGTTTTCAATTTTAATATAATCATTCTTAAATTCAAATTTTGTGATATTCTTCCACCACATTAACTTCTCATAAATATAATCAAAATGATAAAATTTTATTAATGAAATAAATTCAATTATCACATCTAGAGGTGCTGAGGATTTTGGACGGATAACAAAGGATTACACTCTACGTAACAAAGAGGTACACACTGTGTACAAGTGGTCAATGTACATAGAATTAATTTGTAATTATTTCAAAGAGTGTACAATTATTACATGCAGTACCTTTTATTTTACACCATGTGTTGACATATCTATTCTAGTAGACAGTCAGCTAGAGTACACTTCATATAACTACCATAAACAGTGTGTATTCTTTTAGTCAAAGACGATTTATGTAACTTTTACACGACTTACCTAATGGGTGACCCTGTAGCTGAGAGACTACATGATATGTATCCCATGTAAAAAGCATATACTGCAACATTTTACATGGAATTGTTTACATGCCAATTATTTAGGCACGTGTCTCAGACAGATGATGAAAATAGATCACAACATGTAGATAAATTGTAAATTCAATAACATTTATTAAAATACGCAAAATTAAAAAATAATTTTTGTACTATGAAATCCATATAAACATGTTCTTATTTGAGGTATGTAAGTTGATAGGACACTCCAAGTGATGAGTTTTAATATATATAAAAGTGTAACTAATGTTTTTATAATGTTTAAATATGTATTTCATGTATGATTCGTATAATAGTTATTTCTCTATGTTCACTGAAGCATAACACATCACAAAAATATCATGTAAAATGTGTAATAATTATGTTGATAGTATATGTCAAGAATGCATGTGATAAGTCACATATGACACGTATCTCATGAATAAAAAGTATAAGATTATAATACATATTGGGTAGTTCATATGGGTACTCACCGTGTTTCCTCAAATGTAAATTTATTTACACAATCAATTCTATATAAATTTTTTAATCATTCTTAAAATTATGATTTATTAGAATCTCAAAGAAATTTAAATTTGAATTAAGATAAAATAACTGAATAATTAAATAATATTATTAACTGATTTGAGTGTGATTTATATTAAATAAGATCAACTATAATTGAATAAAATTTTAAAAATTGTATAATTTTTTGCATGCATGTGGATGATCTTGAGCCATACTAGAACATTTCCTGAGATTGGTTTTATTAAATTTACTATGAAATAAATTTTTTCGAATGTGTCTCACATCTTACCTTATTATGTGAGGGTCTACATGCCAATTGTTTTTTTGTAAACCATATTTCTTCACTTGTGTGAGAAT
Organism: Viscum album; assembly: GCA_963277665.1. Taxonomy (NCBI): domain Eukaryota; kingdom Viridiplantae; phylum Streptophyta; class Magnoliopsida; order Santalales; family Viscaceae; genus Viscum; species Viscum album. The sequence goes on along the minus strand of OY728139.1, from coordinate 986,773,005 downwards.
ATAATATTACAGAATAGAAGGAGTTCTAAAATTATTTGAAGAAGATAATGTTTGGAGCTAAGGAAAAATAAATACAAGAGAGATACATAAGTGTATAGGTGGAAAAATGTAACACGAACCATAATTGGTTCAGGTTGTGTTTCTCATCAGTCAAATGATAGTTTATCATTAATTAGATAAACTATCCATTAGTAAAATGTTGATGAAACTAACCCTTTTCTTTTCATATAACCCCAACATACACCATCAGATGATATTTCTAAAATTGATATTCAACCAAATTTAAGAATTTTTTTCATATGAGAAAAAAAATCCAAAATATATTTTTGAATCATTTTTTTTATATTATATTCAACATATTATTGATGAAAATACTTTTGAAAACCCACGTAGTTAGTTATTTCTCATTAATCAACATATTGATAATAAAATTTTTGATGTTGAAAAATAGATTAGAACTATATTTTCAATGAGAAATAAAATTGATTATCTATCCTTTTTATCAGAATTCAATCCTATGAATCTCGATGAGGCTTAGGTGATGACTATTGTATCAATGAAATTCTAGATGAATTGTAACACCCTAACTTTTTTGTGAATTTATTTTCTAAAATTTTTATCATCTTTTGATATTTTCACTTCATGTAACACTGAAAGTAGATTTTCATTAATATATAATAGCAGTAAATATGGGATTATATTGTACATAACATAGTGGGATGCTTTCACTACATTTTACAATAACTTGGCTTGCATTACACACTACACTGTGTTTCATAAAAAAAACACTAGTCTATTGTAATTTTTTAAATACGATATTTATAAACTAATCATTAATTTTGTGAAATTAATATAATAAATACCTTTTAAATATTATTTATAAATTGTATAATAATGAAAAATTCACTTTCTAGTAATGTCTTTATATGATTAAAACAACTATTTTATCAAATTAAATTATTTTCAAGTCCTTATTTGGAAAATAATATTATTAATATTAAGAACTCGTTGTAATTGATTTTGATAATATAAAAATTATTTTCTAATCACTAAATTAAAATTTTTTATGGTGATCTGTTAGTATTTTTCGAGAAAGCTTGAATTTTGGATGAATAGTTAAAAATACAAAAAATTATTTATTACCCATGTTTTTTAATTTAAAAAATTATTTTTATGTAAAAATGATCTTCAATAAAAGTTAGATAAATAATATATTTATTAATCCATTGTAGTCCATTTGAATCATTTATATAATATAATAATAAATTAAAAAATTATTGAACATATGAACGTCTCTTTTACTCGACATATAACAACATTTACGGGATTAGCATTAAACATAATTTTACCTCTTCTGTGAATTGAATTTTAAAAATTGGATATACATGGTTTTGATTAGTATTAAACATGTGGTCTAATATGAATAAAATAATTTTTGGTTAATAGTAACTTTGGAATTTTATTTACCACACATAATGATAAATAAGGTAATTAAAAGTAAAAATTATATTATAATAATATAAAATCACCATAACAACTATCCTAATTTCAATGGATATATGTTTTTAGACCCAAATCAATCTTAGATAGAAAAAATGATTCTGTTTATGAAAATGTTTTCAGATTAGGGCATTTATAATATATTATTTAAAGAATAGTTAAAAGTGTCGTATTTAAATTTTATTGAATAAATCATATTTCCAAAAGGGTAATACAGAAGAAAAATTCCACTATAATTACAAATTAGAAATATAAAAATCATATTTTTATCATGATATATTACTTTTAATTTTTAGAGATTAAATAATATAATATAATGCTTCTATAATAGGGATGATGTAATTGTTTAACAAATTGAGATATAAATTCAATGATATTAAAAATATTAAAATTAATATAATTTGAATTAAGTAATAAATTCAGTAGTATTATATATAACAAAAACATGTTATGGAAATATTGGATGTATTTTGTCAAAGTTAACATGTTGGATTAGTAATATTAATACGGAAAATATTGAATTGTATCAATATTGACAAAGATGATACTTTAAAGTAAATATTATTTATATAAATGTTATAAAATTAATAAAAACAGAAGGTTAAGAAAAATAAAATTTTCAATGTTAAATATGTCTTAAATAAACCATTTAGGGTTCCTTTTTCAATTTATTGCAACTATATAAACCCTATAGTTTAAAAATTCAATTTTTCATGGTGAGTGTTAAATTGTTTAAATAAGTGTTAAAGATAAAATATAATTTTAGTTTTGTGACCTCATAATGAAAAAAAATAATTGGTCCTCATCTCATGTTCTAAATTACTCACATTGGAGTTATTTAAAAATAAAAATCAATTTATAACAAATTAATAGTTTTCGAGTTTCCTAAAGTGTCATTCCTCCATCATATAAAAGGTTACCTCTCCTTATCTTTTCTTTGCAACTTTAATGCATTTGGGATAATCCATATCAATACCATTTATCCTACCATATTCCCTCCATTTTTACCGGAGGCCTTACCTTGCGATGATGGATACTCACAGAAGCCTTATGGGTTAAATCAAAAGGAGTTCCCCGATGAAGAGGCAATGTCTTCTCCCAAACTCCTTTTTTAAATACCCTTCTCCACCCCTACCCTCTATTTATTAAATTATTTTATAGAAACACTGATATCTTTAATATAATATGACTTTTATGGAATCATTATTACCTACTAAAACAGACATCTCTATATAATGGATATTGAACCTAGAGTTTCAATGTACGGTGTACTACTACCTCACAAAATGAAAATTGATCATTTTTTCCTTTACCACCAATCATGGTGGCCATAATAATATACACTCTATATAGACATACTGTATATAATATTTATTATGAATTTAAGATTATTTATTAATTTTTAAAAAACATTTCTTCTTTACTTTTAATTTTTTTTAAATGATAATCCTGTATGAGGAAGTATGGACTATCACCCACTCAAAGCGATGTGATTCGTTCCCACACCACATGAAATGTATTAAGGATGGGTTTAGTAAACATATATGATTTATATGATAGATTCATGATAAAATAATAATTATATATATAAATGCATAAATATATATACACAAGTCACATACATACTTTCTTTCAATACTATATTTAATATAGAAAAATCATTCATGAACATTTATTTTTTACCGTATCAATGAACAATGTTTTACATTTCATACTTCGTTGTGATATAGATTAATATATTATAAATAAAAATGATATATGTGATATTTGTATAATGATTTAAATTTTGAATTCATTACATATGTATGGGGACCAACGAATTAAAAAATTAGGACACATCTGAAGAACAAAGAGAATATTACCCGAAGTGAAACCTCAACAAAGTATTGTTATCAAGAAGGTAATATAAAGTCATAATAATGACCAAACCTTATTTCAGTAAAAAATCTTGAATTTAGTCAATATATCAAATCCTTTAACGTTTATTATCTTTTTAATTTTATAGATTTATTGAATTGGTACATAAGACATTCATAACACTACTCATTAATGCATAGTGGATACCACAAAAAATATTATTCATTTCATCCATAATATAAAACATTTCAAATAAAACATGATTTCCTTGAAAATTATTCAAAAATTAAATGTGCATACTTTAATTGTGTTACAATGATTTATATCCCGTGGAAAACATTTAATGAAAATGGGATGGGGAAAAAAGAGCAGTAACATATATAAAAAGAACGAAAGAACACATTATTTCATGAATACTTGTAACATATGAAATCATATTCAATAGACATACTTGTCACCCATATAAACTAACATTATGAAACATGATGTTACCAAAATATCCACACATAAGCTAAGATCATAAATATATTCATAATGGCTTCTTCGGAAATTACATACATAATCTTGTAACCCTCTTGACTTCTTTATAATTAGTAACACACAGGCCTTACTTACAATTTCGGTAATCATCACTATTATAGTTGGAGTAACGATATGGCAGAATTCCAACATAAACATAAAAAATGCATTTGTGGGATATATAGTTCCCACACTTCATCATAATGAATTCCCAAGAACTATATTATAATAATACAACATGAATAATTTCATAAAAACATTCACATTGAATTTTGAAATACTCGATATTTAAAAGAGGATTTTATAAGGTCAAAGACAATTAACATATAATTGACATGAGAATCAATATAATTAAATTAATATGTGTATATACTATAAATACGAATAATAAAACAAAATATAAACAAAAATTCATTACGAAAATAATCTTAAAACCTCACAATTAATGAAGTAGAATGTTATCCCCAACGAATGGAAATTGAAATAATAATTCCCTTACATTGAGTTCGTCATAGTTCAAAATTATATAAAAATCATGTATAATGGTAAAAATAGTGTTATTAGTATTTTATAGAAATATTTTCAAGTTTATTAAATCTTTTATGATCATTCTATAACCTCATATATGCATTTAATTATTAGTATTTTGTTCCTTGCAATGTTTTGGGTGTGTTCTTTACATGGTTCCCAGGATCAATTCATGGTGGATATATTATCGATTGGAAGTGAAACTATAGAATTGGAATGGAATGGTATCTAATTATTTCAATATCCATATATTATAACATTTATCTTTATGAATACATATAATAAATCATACGTTAAATTATTTTGGATATTGAATATGTTCCTATCAGCGATTACTTGATTGTAATGACCTCATTTTGTTTCATAGATTAATAAGATGTATAAAAAAAATTCCCAAATTTTATATAATATATAATAAATAAATTATAATCTAGATCAACCAAAAAACTTTATCATGGCCATTATTGAAGGATATAAATGAAATTGAAACAACATCATCCACAATGTCATTAAATCAACACATCACAGAAGGTGTTTTAAATTCTTAAATAAGTGGGAGAAGAGAAAATTTTTAATTGTATTTCATCCATAATCATGATAGTATACCTAAAATATATGATACTAGATCATTCATGACTTTTGGATAAGGGTAAGAGAGGAATGAAGAAAAATAATAAATAAAATTAAATGTGAAGAATGAAAACATCAGAGGAAGTTTACCACTTGCTCTCTTCAACATGAGATCCCCTTTATGAGCTTTGGTATTGGTATTTGGGTGAGACCAGCATTTTTTGGACTTTGGGAAGGGACTTTTGAAGACTATTGGTAAGAATTTAGGTATTTATAAAGTCTTGTGAGGTGTGTGAAGAAGAGGTGAATGAGGGTGGTAGTTATAATAGAGGGGATGAGGTATTATTCATTATTTTAATCAATATTATAACATTTTATCTCAAGACTATGAATTGGTATATATCAAGTGACAAAAAAATTGTAATAATGGCATTTCAATTTATACAATGTGGTATAACACATATCATGATGCCAAAAATTTTGCATTTAACTAATAAATTGAATATATCGTGTTTTACCGTATTTCACTATTCATAAAAAATTCATAATTTCTGAAAAAAACCAAAAAATCACATTAAATATTATTCAACATATATATTTACAAAATAAACTCCATTTAATAAAAATAATTATCTAAATATTATTAATTTAATTTCTAAATAAAATATACTTTATTAAAAAAGAACACTTAAAATTTTATAATTGCTTTTCTGTCACACTGAATCATTAACCACTATGTCATTATCATAATGCCACTAAAAAATAAAATAATAATACAATTTACTATTAATTAGGTTTATATTACTATTCATAATGGTATGTCATTAATCACCTAAAATTATGTGGGTTCCATTTGAATCCAAATAATATTCCGATCACAATTTTAGATGACCATTTTTCATAATTCAGAACATTGATGATGCAAAATTATGTTTATAGGCTAGTTATAAAAATATACATAAAACATAATTTCATATATTGTAATTTATTTTTAGTTCCTTTGGATGTTACATTTTCCACAAATTTTGGAAATTTCATCCTTGAAAATTTATTTATTCATCAAAATATTGAGGTTACCATTGCCACATAGCATTTTTAGTTTCTCATGATGCTACTTCAACCATGTTGATTCTACACAACAAATTTACATGATGGACTAATTTATTTTATAATAGATGTTCCTTTCAATTATGAATATGAATTGTTTTCAATATATAAGAATGATTCTCTTATAGTTGAACTGTTTATAGGCTCAAGACATGATATAAATCTTGCACATACATTATAAAAATCAAAACATGAAAAACATTATGCACCAAAGATAGACAAGGAGGAAAAGAAACTCGATATGAAACACATCCAACGTTCTCCTTATTTTCAAAAGGACTGATATACAACATACATAGCTTTCCATTCTTACTAAAATGCGTCACATTTTTTCAAGGATATATTTTAAGGAAAACATGTTCACCAACCTTGATAGAGAAGTATTTCGTTCTATTATCTACATAACTTTTCTACCTTATTTGAGGTGTCCTCATGTGCTGCTTGATCATCATAACATTCTCAACAACTTTTTCTAATAAATCAAGTCACATCAAATTCCATTCCCCAGTTTCGTCCAAAAAATCTGGAGTTCTACCCCTCTTCCCAAACAATTCCACAAAATGTATCATCTTTATACTAGAGTGAAAATTGTTATAAAAAACTCAACTAGAGAATGATATTAATACCAATATCCCAAAAATTTCATTGAACATGCTCAAAGAATATCCACCAATTCCTGGATAGTTCGTTTTGACTGGCCATCTATTTGAGGATGAAAAGATGTACTAATATTTAATTATGTTCCCAAGAACTTCTAAAGGTGCTTCCAAAATATACAAGTTATCCTATGATACCGATCAGATACTATAGAAAGAGGAACTCCATGTAACATGAAAATCTCATGGAGATACTTTCTATAAAGCTGATCGAAAGGCATTGAATCTCGAATAGAATGAAATTGTACAGATTTTGTCAACCGATCAACAATATCCCAATAAAAGTATTACCTAGAGAAGTATTTGATAGTCCCACCACAATGTCCACAGATACATTCTACCATTTCCACTCTGGCACTGGAAATTTCTAAAGCATCCCCATTGGTAGAAGTTGTTCTACATTACCCTATTGACATATCAATAATTTCATAGAAAAATCAGCAATATCTCATTTCATTCCATCCGACCTATAATACTCACGTTAGTCTCTATACATATTTGAACTGGAAGGATGAACCTCAAATGGATAAATAAGAGTTTCACTCAATAAATCATTCTTCAAATTTTAATCTCAAAGCATACACAATATTTTACCAAATCATGAAAAAAAATTATCAAGGGTAAATTCTGGAAACTTACCCAATTTTACCAATTCTACCTTTTTATGTAGCTCAGAGTCTTCCTTCCATGCTTGATCAATTCTACCTAATAATGATGAAACCATTGAAACCTGATACAAACCGAGGTGTATATCATGAACCAAAAACTTCTATGAAAAAATTTACCAATTCATTAATAATAGGTTCATGTTACAAATGTAAAACGATTAATGATGCGTTATGTTTTTTAGTTTATGAATCCACAACATTGTTTGTTTTTCCAAGATGGTAATTGATCGTGCAGTCATAATTCTTTTTCTATTCAAGCCATCTTATTTGCCTCAAGTTTAACTCCTTCTTAGTGAATATATACATTATACATTTATGATCAGTAAATATTTGACATTTGGATGCGTATAATTGATGTCTACTGATTTCAAAAGAATAAAAAGTAGCATTCAATTCCAAATCAACTATTGTATAATAAAATTCACGAGGTCTTAGTAGTCTTAAAGCATATAAAATTACCTAATCATTCTGTATCAGAACACATCCATGTCCCAACAATGAAGCAACACAAGAGATGAAAATCTCACCATTTTGGGACGGCATGGCCAAAACCAGAGCATTCACTCATATTTAGTTCCTAGAAAAACATCACCTTCTTCTCTACAAATAAATTTAACCTATTTTTTTCACTAACATAGTTAGAGGCATAGATAACCGTGAAATGATTTTAAAAAACCGCCAGTAATAAAATACTTGTAAAATTAAACATTGAATCTATGTAACATTTGTGGGTATTGGCCATTCATCAACATCCTTTGTTTTCTAGGATCAATTATTATTCCATATTTATTTACAATGTGACCATTAATAGAATTTTTTTACCACAAAAAATCACAATTTATGAATTTTCTATATAGTTTATGTTCCATTATGATTTTAAAAATAGCCCTTTGATGTTTTTTATTCCCCTCCTTACACTTAGAAAATACCGGAATGTCATAAACAAACACAACCACAATCATATCCAATAACTAAAGAAATTTTCCATTCCTAAGATTCATGAATACAATAGAAGCATTAGTTAACCCAAATTGCATAACAATAAATTGATAATTTATGTGTCTAGTTTAAAATGTTGTTTTTGGGATGCCATACTCCACCACCATCTTATGATGGTATTCAGATCTCAAGTTAATCTTGGAAAAGTACTGAGCTCCCTATTGCTGATTAAACTAGTCATCTGTATAGGTCAAAGGTTACTTGTTTTTAACAGTGAGGTTATTCAAGGCTCTATAATCAATGAAAAGTATCATGGAACCATCATTCTTTTTAATGAACAAATAAGGGGAACCCCATGGTGATGTTCTAGGATGAATGAATCCTTTATCATGAAAATCCTACAACTGATTTTTCAATTCAATATGTTACATTTAATTCATTATATATAGAGGGTTTTTAAATTGTCTTAACATTAGAAACTGACACAATTATGAATTTGACTTCTTGATATTGTATAACAAAGGATAAATCATTCGGGAAAACAACAAGGTATTGATTTACCACACGCACTTTATTAATCTCAATAGTTGTCTTATTTTGAAAAATGTGATCAAGGTAACATTCATTTCTATCTTTCAAATGTTTCTCTACTTCGTGATATGTTATCAATTGTATGGGTTCTATATAGACCCATCATTTTCTTAAATTAATATTATAGAATTTCAATGATAAACAACATAATAGTATTACACATAGAGGATCCATAGGTTAAGTGTCTTGGGAAAACTAGGACAACACATAACAAATACAACATCAAGCATACACATTCATTTAATTTCGTCTTCTCTAGCTTCTTATTAACACTTTTTCTCTCCATAGTACATGTTGCCACCTGAGGATATACATCAAAAAGTGTGAGATTAAAGCCCAGTAAGAGTATAGATAAGAAAAATATATCATGGGGTGAGCATAAACATAACATAGGCTAAAGATCATGAACATGATAGGAGCATAAATAAAAGGCTTGAAATATGTCAATGCATAAAAATGAAACATCATGTCTTAGTGGTTAACTACCACACATACATGTGAACCAAGCTATCATCTTTTTAACAAATCATTTCACATTTACTCATGAGATTAATCACTTTACCCAATGCAATGGAGCACTGTATAATTCCGGCGCACCTATCACATTTAATCATTAATATTGCACTATATAATTCCAGAGTACCCATCACATCAAATCATTATCATTTATCATTCTTGACACAATGAAAATATTACATAAATTAACATAATGAACCTAATAAAATGATTGCGTTTCATCTCATATTAACAAAGTCATAAGCTTTGGGTTCCCAAAAGTAAAAGGGAATAACATACATGTTACAAGAACCATCCACCCTGAGTGAGAAGTAAAACGAGTGTTCTTAAAAGAAGAGTTCTTTTGGGAAAAATTTGGTTGGACATAAAAACCAAGGAAAACATGTATAATCCAGAAAATTAAATTCCATGAAGAGAAAATGATCTTTGAGGAGTAACCATATCAAAAATGGAGTTAAAGAGGGAGAACCCGAAGGAAGAAAACTGGGTTCGATATTTCCCCTTACCTTGTACCCTAATGCTTCCTTCTCTTTAATGTCATGTTTAATGACATTATATTCAGTAATTAAAATTAATAACCATGTGTACATTAATAAGGTTCATTCTGGATTCATTATTTCATATTATGTTCCTTTGGATGGCTTATAGTGTTTAAAAACATTGTTAGGGGATGTTCGTTTTTATGGTTTTTCTTGGGTGGTTCACTTGTATTCATAAATTGAATTTTGGGTAGAACATGAGTAAACATCAAGAACTGATATTAAATTTTATTAATGAGATTACTGGAGTTTTAATGATCTTATAATGAATCACATTATATCCATGTGGATGAATCATTAGATAGGAATCAAACGAAGATTGTGTGGGTTAATTTGACCGGTTTTTCGATCACAAGGATCTTGTTTTAATTTATCCTTAGTAATATGTTCATAATTCAGTTCCAGAACATTAAATAAGACAAAATACATATAAACTATTCTGGTTCAACAATAAAAATGGTTTAATGACCAGATATGATGGATGAAATGCGAGAAGAGAGCAAGTCGTTCTTGAAGGTGATAAATTAACACATCATGAACAACGTTATCTTTAATAAAATAAAAGGTAGAGGGAAAGGGGATGGGGTGATATAATATCCCATTATAATAATAAAATAAAATAATATGTATAATAATAGAGTTAAAATTCAATATGGATGAATATAGGTGAGGAGGGATCAAGAAATGAACTTGAACATGAATGGAAATTAATGGAGAAGAGGGAGGGAAATTACCTCTTGAATCCTTCTCTTGAGACCCTCCTTAAGGGACTAAGCGTGGTCTTTTGATGATACCATCAGCTTTTGGATGTGGCGGAGGGGCTATGGAAAGTGTTTGGGTAGAGTTTAGAGAAGGCTTGGAGCTTGAGAGGTTTGGGGAAATGAGGGAGTGAAGGGTGGCTTTTATAGTGGATGGGAGAGGGATTTACTTAATATAAAATTAATTAGATTATTATTTCCCCAAAAGGCAAAGGATAGTGAGTCTTTGATGACCAATAATATTAATTCTATAATTTAATCCCGATCCAATTAGGCTTATATCATCAGAACATCATCGATGAATCAATTAATACACTATCTAGCATTTATTGCAAATTATCAGATTATACTATTCATCAAAAATTCATGTATCTCAGAAAAATCCCAAAAATTTTACCCAACCATTTTTCAACATGTAGAATCCAAAAATGAAGTCCATTTCTCAAAAAAAAAAATTATAAATAATATTTATTTAATATTTAATTAATATCATAAATTACTTAAAAATACAGTTTTAAGGTTAAAACTTATTGTATGGAGCTTTCAAAAATTACACAGGGTCTTTTAAAATTATCAAAAAACTCTAAGAGATTGATTCAATATTTTATGAATACGTTTTATGTAAATAAATATTTTTAAATTAATTAATTAATTAAAATTAAATATTTTTGGCTTTCAAAATACCAAAACGTTTTCTAAGGTCAAATTGTCACTTTCTAAGATGTCTATGTTTGACTTAATTATTCATAGGTAATGTTAGTCAAATGTTGGATGATTTACTATTCATAAGGGTCATATAACTATTCATAAGGGTATGTTACTATTAATAAGTGTATGTCACTATTCACCAAAAATTATTTTTGTTTCAATACACTCTAATAATCATCTTGAACACAACCATGTATGTCAGATTTTCAAAATTACAAACACAGGAGTGAAAAAACTTATGTTTAAAGGTCACTTATCACTTAGTAGTTCATTATGTTGTGTTTTCATGTTATTTTGAGACATAAATTTAAGACGGGAATTGTCATTGAAAAACTTTGGGTCGTTACATTTTTCCCCCCTTTAAAAATTTCACCCTCGAAATTTTGTTTTTCATAAACAGGTGAGGGTACTTATCCTTCATCGCCTCTTCCAGTTCCCAAGTTTCTTCCTCAAACTTATGGTTCCTCCACAACACTTTGAAAAGGTGGGTTATCTTGTTGTGTAGAACCTTATCACTTCGGTCCCGAATCATTACTAGATGCTCTTCATAAGTGAGATCATCTTCCAGATGCACCACCTCTGAGGTTAGTACATGGGAGGGTTTTGGTATGTACTTCCTCAGTAGTGATACCTGAAACATATCATGAACATGAGCAATATTTGGTGGAAGTTCAAGATGATAGGCCACGACTCCTATGCGTTCAAGGATTTCAAAGAGGCCAATATACCATGGGCTTAGCTTCTGCTTCTTCCTGAATCGCATGACTCTCTTCCATGGAGATATTCAAAGGAAGACTTTATCTCCAACGTCGATCTCCAAGTACCTTCGATGGTTGTAAACATATATCTTTTTCTGACTTTGAGTAGATTTGATGTGTTTATGTATGACTTGAACCTTCTCTATCATCTCTTGAACAAGATCGGGTCCATGTAGCTTTCATTCTCTAACTTCATCCCAACAGGATGGAGTTCTACATCGCTTTCCATTCAGAGCTTCATATGGAGCCATCTGAATACTCGAGTGGATTCTATTGTTGTATGAGAACTCAACCAATGGGAGATGCTGATCCCAGCCACCTTTGAATTCAATAGAGAATCCTCTTAGCATATCTTCAACTATCTGAATATTCCTTTCAGACTGGGCATCAGTTTGAGGGTGATAGGTCGTGCTGAAATTAAATTTAATACAGAAAGCATGTTGAAGGCTCCTCCTGAATTTAGATGTGAACCTTGGATCATGGTCAGAGACAATCGAGAGTGGAACACCATGAAATCTCACCACTTTTTCACAAATATCTTTTCATGTTGATTAAGCAAGAGATCTTCTCGAATAGCGATAAAATGGGCAGTCTTGGTGAGTCAGTCAAACACAACCCATATCACATTATTTCCCTTTGACATCTTCAGGAGACCCGTGACAAACTCCATAGTAACATTTTTCCCATTTCCACAAGGGTATAGGCAGTGGCTACATCATTCCCCTGGACTTTTATCGCTCATTTTTAACTTGCTGACATACCAAGCACCTTGATATATATTCCACAATATCCTTCTTCATGTTATCCTACTAGAAGTGTTCCCAGAGATCACGATAGATCTGGGTACTCCCAGGATGGATAGAGAAAGATGAGCTATGTGCATTATCCCATAGATCCTTCTTTATCCCAGGTGATGAAGGCACAGAAATCCTCATTCCAAACCAAATCACACCATGATCGTCGATATGGATCTCTTGTAGCTTCCCTTCGTTTACTGCATTCACCCTCTTTTGTATCTCCACATCATCCCTTTGTGATTCCTTAATATTTTCTTGGATGGAAGGATGCACATTAATTTGGGCAAGGTAGGATGTATCCCCTGATTTTATAATATCCAAATACACTCTTTTCATATCCATGAAGATAGGGTCTTTCTCAATCCGCAGCATGGATAGATTAGCAGGTTCATTTCAGCTTAGAGCATCATATACATTATTTGCCTTTCCATGATGATAGTGAATAGAGCAATCGTAATACTTGATTAGCTCTAACCATATCTATTGACGCATGTTGATATCCTTTTGTGTGAATATATACTTTAAGAATTTTTGGTTGGTGTATATGTCACACATCTCACCATAAAGGTAGTGACACATGATTTTCATGGCAAATATCATGGCTACCAGTTCTTGATCATGCGCCAGGTAGTTTTTCTCATGGATATTCAACTGTCAGGAGGCATAGGCAATCACATTGTCATTTGGCATGAGTACACAACTCAAGCCTTTCATTGAAGCATATTTGTATATCACAAAACATTATCCACTTTTCAGTAGTGTGTGTATAGGTGCAGTAATCATCCATCTCTTTAGCTCCTTGAAGATTCCCTCACAGTCATCTGTCCAAACATAATTTACCCCTTTCCTTGTTATGTTAGTTAGCGGGATTGACAATCGTGAGAATTTTCTGACAACATGTCGGTAGTACCCAACTAATCTATGAAATATACGGATTTCTGTGACACTAGAGGGCCTAGGCCATTCCTCAATTGCCTTTGTCTTTTAAGGATCCACAGAAATTCACTCACTTGTAATAACATGTCCCAAGAATGTGGCTTGATTCATCCAAAAGTCAAACTTGCTGAACTTTGCATACAACTTCCCCTTTCATAATGTCACCAACACAAGTCTTAGATGTTCTTCATGTTCCTCCTTTCTCTTGGAGTAGATGAGAATATCATCGATAGACACTACCACACATTTTTCAAGGTAATGTCTAAAGACTCTATTCATCAAATCCATGATGATTGCAGGGGAATTCATAAGTCCGAAGGGCCTCAGCAAAAACTCATAGTTCCCATACCTTGTTCTGAAGGCAGTCATTTTAATATCTTCTTTCTTCACATTTACCTGATGATATCCAGAACGAAGATCCTCCTTTGAGAAGTATTGATCTCCCCTTAACTTGTCGAACAAGTCATCAATCCATGGGAGAGGATACTTGTTCTTTATTGTGATCATGTTGAGTTCCCAATAATTCATACTCAGCCACATTGTTCCATCCTTCTTCCTCAAAAAGAGAACTGGTGCACCCCAAGGTGATGCACTAGGGCGTATGAAACCTTTGCCCAGATGCTCTTGCAGCTGCTTCTTTAACTCCTCTAATTCTATATGAGCCATCATATTGGGGAACATCGATATAGGAGAAGCTTTGGGTATAAGTTCAATTGAGAACTCTACCTCACGATCCGGGGGAATTCCGGGTAACTCTTTGGGAAATACATTGCCGTATTCCCTTACGATGGGCATTTCTCAAGGATGGAACTTTTCTTCGACTCAACCATTTGGGAGAGGTATTCTTCTTCATAGGGAATCAACATCCATACCATTGAAGTGTTTTTCAAAAGAGATTCATGATCTTCCTTGCATTTGTAGAGGAGCATGGAATAGTTCGGAATACAAAAAGATATTTCCTTTTCCAGATAGTTGATATGTATCTATATAACGAGAGCCAATACTTCACCATTATAGCATCGAATTCCACCAAGGGAAGTATTATGAGATTTTCCCGAATAATCTTCCCACATAAGTCAACAAGAGAAGAGTCAAACACTTGGGTTGCAATGATTACACCACTTGGTTCTTTTACAGATATCTCTACTTCATGGTTTCGGGGCTTCGATTATATAGTTCTTTCATACTTGAAAGATATAAAGGAATGTGTAGAACCAGAATCAAATAAGACTTTTTCCATTCTTTAGTGAATAGGAAGTGTAACTTGTACGACTCCATTATCAGGCTCCACCTCTACAGTAGTGATGGCATAAGCCTTCCCTTGTTCCTTTGGCTTTGGGGGGTGCAGACACTGATTACCCTCAAGAGCTCTAGGTTTAGTGCACTATTTTGCATAGAGCCCTAGCTCCCTACAGTTGTAGTATTGAACCATGGGTGGTTCACTCCATCATCGGCGACATTTTCCTTCCATTTCATGTCTTTTCGACACTCATGAGCATGGTGTCCTTTGTTCCCAAACTTGAAGCATTTCCCCATCCCTTTGAGGCAGTTCCCATTGTGTATCTTCCCAAATTGTTGGAATGTGGTTCGTTGAGTTTTCTTCCCACCTTTATCACTAGATCCACCAGCTTGAAACTCTATCATTTTTTTCTTATCCCCATAGCCATGGGACCATTCACCAAACACCGTCTCCACTTTGAGAGAACACCGAACAACTTCTTCATAACTCCCAAAGTCTCTAATTCCAAGAGCCTTTCGAATATGTGGTTTTAATCCACTAAAGAATCTATCGATTTTTCTATCATAATTGATAACAAAACCCGAAGCATACCTTTCATGCCTTGTGAAATTCTCTTCATAGGTTGTGACAGATTCTCCTTCTTTTTTCTTTAGCTCTATGAATTCTCTCTCAATATTCGTGCGAAGAGTTTGTGGGAAATACTTATTAAAAAACATTATCATAATGTCTTCCCATTCAATCTCTTCAATTTCCTCCGTTAGCTTGGTGTTATTAATCAACTCCCATCATTGATCAACTTCTCCATCTAGACGTAAAATGGATAGAGTCACCTTCTCCGTATCAGAATAGCGAATCACAAAAAAGATCTTTTCCATGGAGTTGACCCACTGTTCCGCAACTAGTGGATCGAAAGATCCACAAAACATCGGTGGTCTTTGTCTCAAAAAACATTCAATAGCCAATTTTTCCCTCTTTGGTGAAGAAGGAAGTTCCCCATAATAATGGTTATTATTCATAACCAGAAATAATTGGGTAAGCATAGCCATGAAGTTTTGGACTCCACCTCCCAAATAATTGGGGATGTCGTTCGGGCAATCGTTGCATTGGCCCTCGCATGATTTGTTGGCCGAATTTCTCCTTGTTCCCATCATTTTATAAAATAGAAAAGTTAGAACAAAACATAAGTAAACAAGTCATGAATTGATTTTTTATTTAAATGATTTATACCAAAAACATAACATATGGGATCCCTATGTAAATATTCTTGTACGAATATTTGTACTTTGTCTCAAGCTAGAGGTTTTCTTTAGGGTTCACGAATCATAATACCCAAATTTACTAAACCATTCCTCTGATACCAACTATAGCGACCCATCCATTTCATAAATTAATATTGCATCATTTCAAAGATAAACAACATAATAGTATTACACATAGAGGATCCAAAGGATTAGTGTCTTGGGAAACTAGGACCACAAATAACAAATACAATATCGGGCATAAAAATTCATTTAATTTCACCTTCTCTAGCTTCATATTGTCACTTTTCCTCTCCTTAGTACATGTAGCCCCTAGAGGATATACATAAAAAAGGGTGATCTATAAGCCTAGTAAGTGTATAGATAAGAACAATATAGCATGTGGTGAGCATAAACATAACATCGGCTAAAGATCATGAACATTAGAGGAGCTTAAATAAAAGGCTTGAAATGTCGTAATTTATAAAAATGAAACATCATGTCTTAGTGGTTAACTACCCCACAAACTTGTGAACCAAGGTAGCATCTTATTCACACATCATTTTTAATTTACTAATGAGATTCATCAGTTTACCCAATGCATTGGAGCGCTGTATTATTCACGGCACACCCGTCACATTTAAACATTGATATTGTGCTATATAATTCCGGGCGTACCCGTCACATCATAACATTATCATTTATAAGGCTTGCGACAATGAACATATAACATAACTTAATATAATGAACCCATGAAAAGGAATGAGTTTCATTTCATATTAACACATTCATAAGCTTTGTTATCCCAAAAGAAAAAGAGAATAACAT
The DNA here is from genome assembly GCA_963277665.1 of Viscum album. Taxonomy (NCBI): domain Eukaryota; kingdom Viridiplantae; phylum Streptophyta; class Magnoliopsida; order Santalales; family Viscaceae; genus Viscum; species Viscum album. The sequence goes on along the minus strand of OY728139.1, from coordinate 986,755,752 downwards.
ACATGTTACAAGAATCGTCCACCTTGAGTGAGAAGTAAAAGGGGTTTTCTTAAAAGAAGAGTTATTTCAGAAAACATTTGGATAGACATAAAAACTAGTGACAAACTTGTATATCGCAGAAAGGTAAAGGACATGATGAAAAAATGATCTTTGAGGAGTAACCATATCAAAAATGGAGTTAAAGAGGGGGAACCCGAAAGAAGAATATTTGGTTCGACATTTCCCATTACCTTGTACCAGAATGCTTCCTTCTCTTTAATGTCATGTATAATGACATTATATTCATTAATTAGAAATTCAGAACCAAGTGTACATTAATATGGTTCATTCTGGTTTCATTATTTTATATTATGTTCCTTTGAATGGCTTATAGAGTTTAAAACTAATGTTTGGGGATGTTCGTTTTTATGGTTTTTCTTGGGTGGTTCACTTGTATTTTTAAATTTATGTTTCGGTACAACATGAGTAAACATCTAGAACTGATATTAAAATTTATTAATGAGAATACAAGAGTTTTAATGATCTTATAATGAATCACATTCTATCCATGTGGATAAATCATCAGATAGGAATCAAACGAAGATTGTCCGGGTTAATTTTAGTGATTTTTCAATCACAATGAACTTGTTATAATTTATCCTTAGTAAAATGATCATAATTCAGTTACAAAACTTTAAATAGGATAAAATTCATATAAAATATTCTGGTTAAACCATATAAATGGTTTCATGACAAGATCTGAAGGATGAAATGGAAGAAGAGAGCATGTTGTTTTTGAAGGTGATAAATTAACACCTCATGAACAACATTCCCTTTAATAAAATAAAAGGAAGAGGTAAAAGGGATAGGGTGACATAATATCCCATTAGAATCATAAAATTAATTTATATGTATAATACTGGAGTTACTTTACAATATGGATGAAGATAGGTGAGGAGGGATCATGAAATGAACTTGAACTTGAAAGGAAATTAAAGGAGAAGAGGGAGAGAAATTAACTCTTGAATCCTTCTCTTGAGAACCTCCTTAAGGGCCTACGCATGGCCTTTTCATGAGACCAGCAGCCTCTCGACATGGGGGAGGGTCTAGGTAATGTGTTTGGGCAGAGGTTAGAGAAGTCATGGAGCTTGAATGGTGTGAGGAAATGAGGGAGTGAAGGGTGACTTTTATAGTGGAGGGGAGAGGGATTTCCTTAATATAAAATTCATTAGTTTATTATTTCCCCACAAGACAAAGAACAGTGAGCCTTGGTTGACCAATAATAATAATCTTATAATGTAATCCCGATCCATGTGGGCTTACATCAGCAAAACATCATCTATGACTCAATTAATACACTATTTAGCATTTATTTCAAATTATCTGATTCAACTATTCATAAAAAATTCAAGTATCTCAGAAAAATACTAAAACCTTACCCCAACCATTTTTCGACATGTAGAATCCAAAAAATGAAGTCTGTTTCTCAAAATTCATTTTCTAAATTATATTTATTAAATATTTAATTAAAATCATAATTTACTTAACATAAACCGTTTTTAATGTTAAAACTGATTTTATAGAGCATTCAAAAATTACGTAGGGTCTTATAAAATTATCTAAAAACTATAAGACATTTATTTAATAATTTATGAATACATTTTAGGTAAATAAATATTTTTAAATTAATTAATTAATTAAAATTAGTTATTTTTGACTAACCAAATACCAAAACGTTTACTAAGGTCAAATTGTCACTTTCTAAGATATCTATGTTTTACTTAATTATTCATATGTAATGTTAATCATATGTTGGATGATTTACTATTAATAAGTGTCATATTACTATTCATAAGGGTATGTTACTATTCATATGTGTAGGTCACTATTCACCAAAAATTATTTTTGTTCCATTACAGTTCAAAAATCATCTTGAAAACAATAGTGTATGTCGGATTTTTAAAATTTCGAACATTGGAGTGTTAAACATATTTTTAAAGGTCACTTATCACATATTAGTTCATTATGTTGTGTTTTAATTTTATTTTATGACATAAATATAAGGAGGTAATTTTCATTGAAAAACATTGGGTCATTACTAGTTCGTACTTGTACACAAATTGAAAATCATTCTGATAAAAATTTCTTTAGATCTATATTCAATTGTATCATGATAAACTGAAATCCAATTCATTTCCATGATAACAAAAAACTCTACTATGGAAAATAATAAGGTTTTCAGGTAATGTATTTTCCTAGACCAAATTAGAAATATTATTATAATTCCACTTTTTTATAATATTTCCCCTTGTGTATAAGAACATGTTTTGATGTCATTTGTTTAAGTGATATTTCCAATTTAACCAAAAAATCCATAGAAATAAAGGAATGTTTAGACCCCATATCAAACAAAACTATAACAAAATCAGAGTAAATATTTAATTTAACTGATACAGCTTCATTTGATGGCCCAAGATCTGCTAATGTAGTCAAAAATGATCACACTACACCTTTCGTCTTGTAGTCCTGTTTCTTTGCATCATTCAGATCTCCTATTTGGAAGGCTTTTGAATAATGACCCTTCTCACTACATTTAAAACACCTTACAATTGTATTATCTGGATTTTTCATAGGATCATTTTCATTAAGATATGTGTCTATATTTCCAAGCATAATACATTGAAATCAATTCCATGTTTTTGTAAGGCATTCCCTAAGTTTCTTCTAGCCACACTTATCAGAGACTAGAAAGTGGATTTTCTTACCATCGGATTTCATTAGTTGATTCTTACCCATATTATTCCATCTAGACCTTTTAATCTCCTTTTTGTTAATGTTAAAATGATCATTAGAAAAATCTATCTCTACCCTCTCATCACATTGGATAAGTTCTTCATAAAATTTAAATTCATGAGAGGCAAACACCCTTCGATACCTTGGATTCAATCCTTAGAAGACGTAGTTGATTTTTAGATCATGATCATTAATATGATTTTGAGTACACCATGCCAGTTAGGTGATGTTTTCTTCATACATGGCCATTGAATCATCTTTGTTTTTTCTATAATTCAAGGAATATATTCTTCATCCTATATTGGAATACCTAAGAAAAATATTTTTCATGGAAAAGGCATTTATATTCATTCCACTCTAAGGCATAAATATCCCCTTTATCCATGATATTCATTACCATTCACAACCACTAATCATATTAAACTTCAAAATGATAAATGGAAGGACATTACTTTTGATTATCTGAATATCTCATAACATCGAATATCTTTTCAAGGGTTTTAATCCAACCTTCAACCGCTAATGGGTAATAAGTTCACTACTCATTTCCAATCCTTACCATTCTAGGTTGCAGATTTGGAAGGATATCATTCAAACAGTTCCTCACTACTTCAGCTTCCATGTTTCTTCTACAGAATGCCATTCTACTAAAACATAACATAATCCAAGAAACATGGTAATATTTAAATCATATAACATTTCAAATAAAAAATAATGTAAAAAATAATTTATCGTATTCTATTAACATCACCATATCCACTAAAGATATCTAATCCATCCAATGATACCAACTATAAGTGCCTGGAATTATTTCATTACACAATCATGAATTTAGTCATGAAATAAATTCATTTCACATTGATTATATTTTCATGTTTATATCATTAGTGAATTAATACATAATTTATTTATAACATTACACATTAATACAGAGTGGATACCAAAAAATAGTAGTCATTTCATCCAAAATAAAAAACTATTCAAATAAAACATATTTTCTAAGATAATTATTCTATCCTGAAATTTGTCTTCATTGTTAATCTTACACATACTTATAACCTGTGAAGATAATTCAAAAAACATGGGATTAGCACCAAAATCTCAGTAAGGGATATAAAAATAAGGAAATAACACATTAGTCCATGAATACTTGTAACGTATGAAATCATTTTCAAAAGGCTTACTTATCACCCCTAAAAACATAATTTGTGAAACCTGATATTTAAATGATATCCACATATAACATAAGAAAATAAATAGAACCAAAAAGGTATCATGGTTCTTCAATTAAATAATCTTGTAACCCTTTCAGATACCTTATAATTTGTATCAATCATGGCTAACTTACATTTTTTGTAACCATCACAGTTACACTTGGAGTAACCACACTACTGACCACCAACATACACATAAATAATACATTTGAGGGATATATAGGTACCAGAATTCATCACAAACAATTACCAAGAAAAAGAACACAAAAAATAAACATGAATAATTTCATGAAAACATTTACATTGAATTTCAAAAAAAAAGTAGTTAAAAAGAGGATTTTATATGAAAGGCCTCATACAAATAACATATAATTGACATGAGAATAAATATGATTAAAGGAATATTTTAATGTAATTTATATTCACATATATATATATATATAATAAAAAATTCATTAAAAATGTTATTAAAACATCTCAATTAATGATGTAGAAAGGTAACAAGAAAGAATGGAAATTGGGTTATAAATTCACTTACTTTGGGTTCTTCTTAAATTGAAATTGTTTAAACCTCCTATATAATGGTTAAAAGAGTGTTATTATTATTTTACTAATCATTTTAATGTTTATAAAATCTTATATGATAATTTAATAACCATATTGTTTCCTATAATTGTGATTATTTTGATCCTTGCATTGTTTTTGGGTGCGTTCTTTACATGGTTCCCATTAATAGTTCATGGTAGATATTTGTGTCGATTGGATGTCAAACTCCATAATTGGAATGAAATGGTATTTGAATATTTACAGTACCAATAATTTTTATATTTATCAATTTGAATTCATATTTGAGGATTATTCAAATGTTAAAACATTATTGATATTTGTTTTGGTCATTTTGCAATTCATTGTTCATAATGAACACATTTTGTATCACAAATTAATAACATGTGTAAAAAATGATTATTGAACCATAAATAAGATGTAATAAATAAATTATAATTTGGTTCATCCATAAAATGGTATCCTGACAATTCTTGAAGGATGTAGCCTAAATTGAAATCACATAATTGATAATGTCAGCAAATTGATACATCACTGAGAGTTTATTATTTTATTGAATATGTGGGAGAGGAGAAAAAGTATAACGGTGTTTTTCAATAAACTTGTTGAAATCCTGAATATTGAATATATTGGTTCATTCATTCCCTTTTGATAAGTGGATATAAGAAATGATGAACAATTGAAAAGAAAATGAAAAGAAAAGAATGAAATCAAAAGAGGATGTTCACCTCTTAATCATTATTATAGTATATTTGCACAAAACATTGAATAGTCTTATATCATGTTACCCAAAATTGTAATAATCGAATTTGAGTTCGAACCATGTGGTCTTAAATCAATTATGATGTCTTAAATATTTTATTTTACTGATAATTTCTATATATTGTATTTACCGGCATTTCACTATTCATAAAATATCATCAATTTTAGAAAATCCCAAAAATTCACAATTACAATTTTTCGAAATCTAGAAATAAAAAACGAAATTCATTTTTTTAAAATAAATTTCTAAATTTTATTATTTTAATTTTTAAATAAAAGTATACTTTTTAAAAAAATTAATAATTTTTATTCTATAATTACGTTTACATCACACTGAAAAATTAACCAATTTGTCATTATCTTAAATACAAAAAAATATAAAATAATATTACAAGTCACTTTTCATTGGGGTCATATTACTATTCATAAAGGTATGTTACTATTAGAAAAGCGAGTTGGTTCCATTAGACTCCAAATAACATAACAATCACAATGCTAGATGAAATTTCTTTAAAATTCAAAACATAAAAGCTACAAAATTATTTTTAATTGTTAGTTATAAATTTCAACTTAAAACCAATATTCCTGAATTTAATTTATTTGTAAATCCTTGGGGTGTTACAATAATCAAACTATAAGTGGAATTAGATATAATAATAATTTTCTGTAAATTATTTTTAATAATCATATACTGATTATTCAAGAATCCTGTTCAAGTATGATGAGAGTCAAGACAAAACATAATGTAATTTTGGTCTCACCTCTATTTCTATGAGACACATGCCTCAAATTGCAATTGTTTCTTCTATGAAGTGTATATACATCAGATGAATGTATTTTATGAGTCTTATCGATAAATTAATGATATTTCCATATTATAAAAACTGTATTTTTTACATTTGGAATATGATTCTATTGATTATAAATTGACTTCACAATCTCTTCAATAAATGGGATTATTTCGTTTTATGTCTACATTTGGGTAATATTTATCATCCAAATCCATGATTTCAATAAATATTTCCATAAAATGTTTATTAATTTCTTATGGATGCCTAAATTTATTTTGACCAATATTTTACATTTTTACTACACAATTTGAAAGGAATATTTCAATAATTTATCAACAAAAGAGGTTTTTTAGACTTCTGAAAAAAGTACGAGGAGACTGTTTATTAACCTATACAGAATAAATGTATTTTTATCCTTTCATAACATCATATTACCATGAAGACTCCCATCCAAGATTAAAAGGTAAATGTCAATGAATATTTTTTCATTTAAAATCGCATGACATTTTAAGACATGAAAACTATTTTAGTAATGAACGGATATTTTTCTCAAGAACCATTTTAAATGATTTTCATGAATGCATTATATGTTATCAAAGTGTTTTAAAACAAATGTGTTTTGAAAATGTCTTATGATTGAAAAATTGGTTTCAAAGAAATGTGGTTTAATTTTTTTATGGTTTAAAAAGTTATTTTTCTGGAAAATTAATGTTACATGTGATATTTCGTAATCCTTCCCCACCTCAAATTAAATATATTCTTATTGTTTGAGAATAAAATTTATATTCTATCTCAAAATGGGTTATGTTTTGTTGGAAAAATGTTTATGAAACACTAATTCATTCAATATTGTTTTCATTCATTAAATTATTTTGAAACCAATATTTTTTTCGACATGTTATGATATGATTACATGTTTATGATTCCATTTTATTACTTGGGTTATGGTTACGATAAATGGTTAATTTTATTGTTGATGATGTAATTATTATTTCATTATGATATTGGTGGGACCTATATCTCTCAATAATTAATTGGGTTAATACTATCAACCCATTAGATAAACTAATATTGTCTTGGGAGTGAACTGTGACTAATACAATGGTCATATAAGTGAAAAATAACAACTAATATGCTATGAGGAGTGAACTATTACTACATATTTGACAATAATAGTGAACCATAACTATTAATATTATAAGGGTTGTGAACCTACACTATTAAGATAGTCTTAATTGTGATTCCTTGGATACTATAGAAACTATTACATTCTTAGTTGTCTTCCAAAATTCCATGTCTTATTAATATGTTATAATTTCATGGATTATTATCTTTATTTCATTATGATTCATGTATTATGAATGATTCTTGTTATGATATTTGATATGTAGGGTATAATAATCTATATTCATGATCATGTTATTATACCCCCTATGCTCATGGTTATGATTACATGTCACCCTTTTTAAACATTATTTAGCATATGAGAACACCACTTTAATGTTTTATTTTCCCTAGGATATGAGGACACATATTATCTTTGGGGTATCTATGAGGGGTTCTATTCCATAAGAACCTACTAGGACATGATGTAGCTCATTTATATACCACTATTTATGATTCAATGTTTCCAAATAAATTAGACCAATTATGGCCCTTGGGATTCTATATGTATAATGTTTACGTATTCCTCCAATTAAATGTAATGTCCATTTTTGTCGCGTTTGGATCATTATAGTTGGTATTATAGATGTGTTTTAGTTATCCTTTGGAATCTTGAATGAAAAATATTAGGGATATCCCTAGAGTTATTTATCATGATATGTCTAAGGATGTCTCGATTGATAAGTATAATGATGATTCCATGGTTTGGAAAATATCCTAGAATTTTGGTAAAGGATAGAGTTAGTGGTTTTCTTGAAATAAATCTATATTTGGATACTACAATTGGATGTGAATGTGGTTCTTATGTACCCTAGTGTAACAACTCTGACAAGATGATTTGATCCTGTTGTAATAACCCGTATCATCATTTCAGGTGTGGATCTTTCATTTAAGTTGTTTTTGAGAAAAATGGATGTATTGTGAAATTTTTAAGAATAAATTTTGAACTCTTGAGTACACGCTGTGTACTCTTGAGTACACGCTATGTACTCTTGAGTAAATTCCGTGTTTCCAGTTGACGTGTGTAGCTCTGTACTAGCTATGTAATGGTAGAGTACATGGACCTGTAGGTGACCCGACAGACTGCCTAAAGCGAGGGATGATTGAGGCTAGTACACGTCTTGTAAATTAAATTAATACACTGGGTATTTTTTTGATTAGTCAGAGAGAGGTCGCGTCTCATATTCTAAATTCACTTCTTCATCTGGTTGTTTCTACATGATAGTGACTATTTTTTGACGAACTTTGAGGTCCTCTCATTCTTTTGTCCGAGCTCTAATTGAGATGATGTCGAGTGTGTAAGAATCCCACTGGTGAGTTCTCTGTTTCTCTAGAGCATCTCATCCTGATTTATCCTCTCTCATTTGTTATTGAGGGTAAATCGTTTTTATAATTTTCATATATCTATTTCATTCTAGGGAAATTCAAGGGCAGAAATTCAAGAGTGATAATCGTACAACATCAAGGTTGGTGGATTGTGCCATTCATTGATAGTATTTGGATTATATATGCATAATGTGCCGAATACCCATGTTGGGGTATTGTGTGTTTTTTGGAATATAACATGATTTAATACCTTCTATGGTTTATTTGATTGAAAAAGGTGTAATTAATTATGAATATGGTTTTATACATTGATATGTGGCACCACAAGGGTGAGTTTTATTGAATGATTGTCTATGGCTATTTTTATAGGATTTCCTACTAGGAATACTTTTTTCCATACCTCGTGATGTTAGGATAGAGTTTTCTTTTATATGAGATGCATGTGTTTCAAATTGTGAATGTTTGACCATAGATAATTAACTGACAGTGCTTCCCATGGAAGGTTCATTTATGTATAATTTCTATTATGTTAACCTAGAGGTATTGACTGTGATAGTTGTCAGGTTGTTATATAAAAGAGGGGTTAGACCATGAGAGATACATAGAGGGTCTTTATTTAATGAATGTTATTCCAAAGGGAATTGAATGTGATAGGTTCTGGGTAGCCATTATTATATTTTGATACTATTAAGACATAAGGGCTACTGATCATGTGTGATACCTAGGTGGTCGTTTGTAAATTATTAGTGCTATGTGAGACCCATATTTTTAGGCTGTGTGAGATTTACCAAAGGGTCATTTTTTATTAATATGTTTATATGTTTAAACATATGGTTTAGAATGTGAGAACTTTCCTTGATGTTTTCTTTTAAATGACTGAATGAATGTGACGAGAATTTCAAGCCAATGTACAATCACGGACTTAGTCTTACGTGATTGTTTTGATACAAGGTCTTTTCATATGTCTGTATGTTATATTTTATAGGGGGATACAAAGCGTATTCTCAGTCATACGGTTTTATTATTCAATGTTTTGAATAATAAATAAATGTAATTAGTGTAATTGGAAATAGTAGGATTATTTACTTTTGAGTAATTTCTAGTTTATTACATCATTTCTGCAAATTTCATACTATATATATTAAGTAACTGTTAGGGACATATCTTTTGGTTTTTTCCTACTGGGACTCATATCACACCCTATTTGGGTTTTGCCTTTGGAACCTAATAGATTATATGGTTGGATTTATCGATAAGGAAATCACCCTAATTCATCACGTACTTGATTTCTTTTGGGGATGGAGAGCATGGGACCAAGCTGAGGCTTGCGATCTAGTGAGAGTTTACAATTTTTCTATATGTGGGTTTTAGCAGTGAATTACCAGTATTGTGACTTGTCAAGATACCTTCCAATATACATGTGACATGAATCAATTGTTTATATATGCTGAAGTTGTTTATACTATCAGTCTTCCACTATTAGTTTCTGTTGTATGGTATTATAGCATCCACTATTGTCTATTATTTTCTTTACATTGTGTATACTCTTCAAATTATGGAATAGTTTCCCCATTATCATGACCAAGGGCCTCACTTCTATTCAGCTACCTCTACCATTAGGGGAAATGTTCTTGAGTCCATGCGACCAACTGGGCATGGGGAACCTTTGGTGCACCCGAATCTGAGATGTTACAAAGATGTATCAAAGTGGTCTTTTTTGCTTTTTATTACTTTTCGGATCATATATAAAGGAATATGAAGGAATATGTAGTTGTTAAAAATATGGGAATTTGAGTAGCTAACCCATGTACATGGAAAAACCGTGTTACCTTCAATATTTCAATTTTTCTACCTTTTCATTTTTTAAAGTTGATTTTATTTTACTATTTGGTGACGCACTTGTTTTGTGCAATTATTATTGATATAATTGTGGTTTAATTTCAATTTAAACCCTATGAAATGAGGGTATTCAATCTCAAGAATCATATAGGCACTTACTAGAGATCACATGTCATGCATTCTTGTCATGCCATTTAGGGTGCATTACTAATTGTATGTTGCTGTTAAAGATGTTGTAATATATATGCATTTTATTGTTATAGATTCACTGATATAATACCTTCTACAATGAAAGGGTATTGGAATATGCAATGTTTAATTTTTATGGATGCCAAAAATTAGTCCATGAGGGTCTATGGACCCCATTGGATTATAATTTAGTGGATATTGTATGAACATTAATTGAATTTTTTCAGTTAATGATTTGAAAAAGGATGAGAATCGTTGATTCACAGGGATTATGTGCTACCATGGGTTAGAATATATCATTCCTTGGAAAAAAAATTAGATTTTTATGTGTTCTAGAGATGTTTTTGAGGCCTAATGTACGAAAGCCCAAACAACAAGGCGTGTGAGGTTATGAACACACACCACATCATATTTTGTTATTGAGGAAATAAAATGATGTGTACTATATATTCTCACCATGTAGTACATGACAGTGTGAATGATTGTGTGAGAAGAGACACGGGTTTGGAAAATATTATGGTAGATCATGCCATGTCTATATTGTAAATGTCGTGTTGTAATAAACTGTGTATCCTTCCAAGTGTCAATTGACACGGGTGTTTGGAACATCAGTTTTATACATCGTTTCTTTTTTATTCATACCATTTATAGTTTACTGTGTAACCAGTCATGTGACCAATGACATAGGTCGATGGAACATAACTTGTTGATACAGTGTCTATGGTAAACACATCATGTAGTGTTACATTGGAAGACCCATGTGGTTTAGCCATCTAAATGTACTAGGGACAGAGGTAAAATTCAAGTACATGTCATTTATTAGGAGGAACTCTCCATGTGTAAGGGGTGTTAAACGTCCAAGATTGGAAGAGGTAAATGTCATGATAATGTATTAAGGGAATAAAACATATAGAGTTTACACACTTCAGGTTTATATGTTTTATAAAACATCAATGTTTTCCTTATCAAGTTCACTTCATTAACTTCTATGTTGTAGTCCTTTCTAATCATGATCTATGGTTTCCACTAAAACTGGAATACTCATACCGCCAAGACAACCCCTGGTTGTACACCAGATACAGGGAAAAGATAAGACTCTCAAAATGGTAGATCAATGACTACCAACAGATCCTCCCATCATTACTATCTTGGAACCAGTAGTTATTTTTGATAATGGTGGTGATTTATGATTCTGTGAATGCCTTTTGAGGTTGTAACAAAATATATAGGGAGCACCGCATCCTTCCCCATTTATGGAAGAGCTAACGCGGGTGTTCCAGCAACAACATCCACCCACTATTTCAATAGATCGAGGACCAGAAGCTGTAGAGTGAAGGTTTAAATCCCTTCTTTCAATCAATGAGAATCTAGAGCACCATTGGAGTGGAGGGTTAAGCTTGCGATGTACATGCTACATGATTCTGACAAGAGATGGTGGGATGCTATTTCATAGGTTGGACATCATTAGGATATTGCTTGGGAGGAGTTTCGTAGAACCTTATATGATTACCTTTATACTAATACATTGAGTTCTGATCGATCCTGGGAATTCATGTATTTGGAGCAGGGTTCCAATTCATTGATGAACTAACCTTCTCATTTCAAAGAGATTTAGAACTTCCCACCTATTGTAGGATGTGATGAGTTATCTATTACTAGGTTATTTGAGGATTATCTCAGGTATGTAATAAAATTATAGGTGACTATTTTTAAGATGATATCAGTGATGAATATAGTGAAACGAGTGCTGATTACTGAGTGCAATCTAAGGGAGTAGGGATCTGTGAGACTGGGTAGTTCATCACCCAGCACTGGTACATGATTTATATGAAGAAGAAACGTTGATATCTATCACTCTATGTTTCTTCAGGTATCTAGGTTGTTTTTTACCTGTACAGAAAGAGTGGGAATAAGAGACGACATTAAATGAGTGACCCAGTTGAGTAGAGGCCTTGCGGTAAGACGGGTCACCTTCAACATCTTTTCTGTGTGTCCTCAATAGCAGTGAGTGTTAGTGGTTCTGTTATGAATCCATTTTCAGAAGCAGGACCACCAGTTTATCAACAGTTAGTGAATTGGAGTTCATCCAGTTGATCGAGCTTAGGAGGCGGTCTTAAATGTGGTTTCAAAATGATATGTTTTCAGCGATAGTAGTATGGTTCATCTTAGGGTGTTAAGGTAGGGTCATAGGGCCATGGTAAAGAACAGACTTTTGCATTGGAGAAGACAGAGTAGTATCAGGATCATAGACACTCTATAGTTTGAGGTATGATTCTAGTGGCTTCAATTTAAGCATTGAAAATTTCTTGATATAGGGGTTCCCATAGTTTTATATATGTATCCACTATAGAGATCCTTGGGCTACGTATCTATACAATTGTGAGGATGTTATGACACTAGATAATTCATCAGGGATTAGAAAGACAAGTGTACGTCTGTGAAATGAGTTCCCTCTTGATATTGGTGGGTGTAAATTCTTGTGGGACCTCTATTTCATAGAGATGACATCTTACGATGTCATTCTCGAAATGGTTTGGTAGGTCTCTGTTCTAGCCTTTGTAGACTACTATTACTGTAGTGTGAGTTTCACATCAACATAGGGTGGGTATTTTTTACAAAAGGGTGAATGGGTTGTCCAGGCGAGCCGAGCGGGACCCGAGCATAATGGTATGGGAGGAATTAAAACTCCGATTATTAGTTTATAACTAGATGACCAGGGACATCATAGATGGATATTCCTCTAGTGGGGGATTATTTCAATGATGTCTTCCTAGATGAATTTTCAGGTTTACCTCTGAGATAGGAATATTTATATATTTATCTTGTTCCAGGAGTGGCACTAGTGTTCATTCCTCCTTAGAGGATGGCTACACTATAGTTACAGGATCACAAGAATTAGTTTGAAGAGTTGTATTTGATGGTTTTCATCAAACCCATTACTTCTTCATGTGGTTCATCAATACATTTTGAGATGAAGGTAAAGGGTACCCACAGAGTTTTTGTGGATTATTGGAAGGGGAACTAGTTGACAGTCAAGAACTCATATCCTAAACCATGTATTTCCGATCTCTTTGTTTATCTTCGAGGATATCAAGTGTTCTTTATGATTGACGTGAGATTCTGGTATCATCAATTGGGTGTTATCCCATCAGATAGTCCTCTAACATCCATTTGAAATAGGTATGGTGTATACGAGTATTTGGTTATGTTTTTTTGTTTCAAGAATGCGACGACAATTTTTATAGAACTAAATAACCAATTATTAAATCCTTAAATTGATTCGTTTGTGGTTGTATTCTTGGAAAATATCATGGTGTACACTCACACTCTACATGACCATGACACCCATCTTGAGATCACAATGATTACACTAACAGATCATTGTGTGTATGCTGTTCACTCAAAGTCGAAATTTTTGATGGATTTGATTCATTTCTTGGATAAACTTATCTTATAGAAATGACTATCCATAGACCCCAAGAATGTGAAGGAAGTCGATTCTTAGAAGATGATGGAGAATGTATTTGAGGTATAGAGTTTAATGTTGTAGGCTTGTTACTAAAGGTTCGTTGTTCAAGACATATCACACATAGCATCGCCAATGACATGCCTGACTAAGAATATTGAAATGTACATCTGGACAGATTCATACAATTCACCCTTTTAAAAGATGAAAGGGATATTGACATCAGCGTGATATTGATTTTTCCATATCCGAGAAAGAGTTTCACCATTTACTATGATGCATCATGTATCTTGCTGGAGTAGTGATTTTGTAAGGAGGAGGAGTAATTGTGTACGAGTCGCGGTAGTTGAGGCAACCTCAGTGGAACTACCCGATGCGTGATATTGAGTTAGCTGCAGTTGTGCATTATTTCTGCATTTGGAGATATTATCATTTCAGAGACCATTTTTTGGTATACAAAAACAATAATATCTTCAGGGTTATCTTTATTCAACATGATCTGAATTTGCGTCATCGAAGGTGGGTTGAGTATCGTCTGTACATTGAAATTTATCTTTCATACATTCATAGGAAATACAATGTATTGGATGAGGAAATTAGTTGGAGGACTCACATATAGGAAGTTCAAGAGGCTATTAGGGATTGGAAGCTTATGGATATGTTTTCTGATATGCATTTGGATGTTCACGACAGACAAGGGAAATTATTTTTTCATATATAGTTGTAACCTCTACTCCAAATTATGGATTGAGAATGAGGAAGAAATCTAATTTTGAAGGCCTATTAATATGGGAGAGTGTCATAGGTATGGACCCTACCCCTGGGTGGATAGTTGTAAATGATTAGGTCTTGCATTTTCATGGATGAATATTGGGTCCAGCTGATATACGTGTTAATTTAATTCAAGATTTTCAATCCTTAGATTGGGAAGTTGATCCTAGTTTCACCAAGAAGTATTAATATCTACATAATGAGGATTGGTGTCCAAGAATTAAGTGGGATGTTTCAGATTTTGTTGTGCGATGTTCATTTTCTTAGGTGTTGAAGGAAGAGCATCAGCAACTGACATGGATTTTACTATTGTTACACATTCTTGAGTGGATGTTGAATGATGTTGAGATGGATTTCGTGATTTGACTACCATGGTTTCCTAGATTGTATGATGTGGTTTGGGTTGTTGTTAATAGAATCATGAATGTTTCACAATTCCTGATGATTAATGAAACCTTAATTATTGAAGATAATTGAAGGTTTAACATCCAAGAGATTTTATGGTTACATGGGGTTTATCAATCTATCATCTCTAATAGGTACAACCTGTTTACTTCTCAGGTCTGGAATTGTCTACCTAGGACTTTGGGTAAACTGGTACATCTGAGTACAATATACCATCCCTAGATCGATGTCCAGTCAGAGGACATAATTTTGGTTTTAGAGGACATGCATCGAACATACATCGTATATTTTTGGTGCCCATGGGAGAGACACATACCCCAAGTGGAGCATCCATACAATAACCATTTCTGGAATTGATTCAAATGGACCCTTATGAGGCTTTTTATAGTATGCCTTGCTGATCGCCCTTATATTGTCTGGAGGTAATAGTTGTAGATATTCTAGGACCTCAACCTATCTAAGAGATCACTGAGTAGGTGTAGTTGATTTGAATGAGGATGTATACTGCATAGTCATGGAAGAAATATTATGTCAATTAAGAGAGGAGACCTCTAGAGTTCGAGGTCGGAGTCAAGGTTTTCTTACGTGTCCCAACGAGGATGGGGAAAATGAGGACTGGGAGATAGGGGAAGCATTCAGCAAGACACATCTAGACATTTGAGTTTTTAGATAAGGTCGAGCAGGTTTCCTATCAGTTACAGCTATCTCAGAGTTACCAAGATATGCACGAAACAATTCATGTTTCTCAGCTTCAATTTTTGTTTTCATACATGTATCATGTTATTCATCTTACGGATGTTGAGTTGGAGGTGGATGCATCCATTGAAGAGAACCCAATTCATATTGTGGATCGTAACATGATGGTTCTATGTGGCAGGCATTTTATTCTAGTACAGGTTCTATGGCAGCACATGCTAGTATAAGATGTGAATTGGGAGGGTGAGGCCGATGTGGGATCCTATAGACTTGAGTTTTTTTAATGTTTTTTATTCACCACCCTTGCATGGGGAATTCATGGAAATACTTCTTTATGTGGGGTTTTTTTTACAAACACCTGTCATGATTTCAAGTATGGATCTTTATTGAGGGTTGTTTTTAGGAAAAAGGAAGAATTGGGAATTTTGTATGTACACACCGTGTACTATTGAGTATGCTCTTTATCTCTGGTTGCCACATTTAGTGGTGTACATGCCATGTAATGACTGAGTACATAGTTTTGTAGGTGACTTGGAAGACCATCGAATGTGGGTACTGATTGAGGCTTGTACACTTCATGTACATTAAATGAACACGTAGTGTACTTATTTTGATTAATTGGAATAGGGTCACGTATCATCTCCAGAACACCCTTCTTCTCCCTGTATTTCTTACAGGAGAGGGATAAACTACTGATGAACTTCGAACTCCTTCGGTTCATCTATCTGACCTCCGATTGAGACGTCATCAGGTGAATTTGATTCCCACCATTGTGTTATCGCTTTCCATATATCCTCTCTTCGTGATTTGTCTTCTCTCACAAGTTATCGATGTTTGATCATTTTCCACATTCTTTTAGATCTTTATCATTATAGGATGATTCAAGGGCCTTCGTTCAAGAGTTATCATTGTACAACATCGTGGTAGGTGGATTGTGCATTTCATTGATTTTATTTGGAATATATATGTATATTGTGCTGAATACTCATGTTTGGGTATTGTGTGTTATTGGAATATAAAACTCTTTAGTACCTTTTATGATTTTTACCATTGAGAAAGTGGTAATTATTTAAGCCTAAGGATTTATTCCATCTTAAGGGACACCCCATGTGTGTGTTTCCTTGATTCAATTTTATGGTCCTTTGGTCTATGATTTCCTATTAACCATTCTTTGTTTTTAGGCCTCATGTTGTTAGGATGGAGTTGCTGTTTATATTAGATGCGTGGGTTTCACATTATTAAACATTGACCAAGTGGAATTGATTGTGAGAGATTTTGTGTGTATGGTTATTTGTTTAAAATTTATATTATTTTTCCCCTGAGGTATTTAATATGAGTTTTTCTAGGTGATCATGGACTAGAGGGGATAGACCGCGAGAGCTACCAAGAGGGTCGTTATGAAAAAAAATGTGGGAAAACTGGGATTTGACTATGAGAGTTGGCATGGGGTCATTATAGAATATAGTTTCTATGAATTACATGGGGTTATTTACCATGAGTGCTACCCAGGTTGTAGTTTTTAATTGATTAGTGTTATATGGGACCAAAGGGGTAAGACTATGTGCGATTTCCCAGAAGGCCATTATTTATTCAATTGATGATATATTGAACCATAGGGGTCAGACTATGAGAACTTTCAAGAGGGTTCTTTTTATATGATTGAATGATTTTGATGAGAAAACAAGCCACAACATAATCATGGACTCAGTCTTACATGATTATTTAGATACAATGTATTTTGGTACATTTAAATGTCATATTATATAGGGAGGGTATAGATCATAAGATAGATCCCAAGGAAAAATTATTCAACTGTTTGAATAATTAATAAATGTAGTGAATGAAATTAGAAAAATTAGGATTGTTTACTTTTGAATACATCCTTCTTTATTACATTATTTTTTCATATTTCCTGCTATATATATTCACTGACTGTTTGGAACATATAATTTGGTGGTTGCCTATTGGGATTTCTCTCACACTTATTTGGGTCATGCTTTTGGACCCCAAAAAATTATATGGTTGTAGGAATAGATAAGGGAATGCAACCTTATTCATGTGGTAGTTGATTGCTGTTGGAGGAAGAGAGTGTGTGACCAAGATGAGGAATATGATGCTATTGGAGTTTTCTCCATTTCTGTACTTGGGTTTTAGACATGTACTTAAAGAATTATGTCTTTTTTGAATGATTTCCTTGATCCATGTGGATTGCATCATATATTTATACATTTTGTATTTGTTATACTATCAATCTTAAACTATGTACTTATATTTTATTTTGTTACTCCTTCCACAACTATTTAATATTTTCTTTCCGGTGTGTATACTCAACCAATGAGGGAATAGTTTCCCCACTATCACACCCAAGGCCCCCAATTTGAGATGGAATCCTTTGGCATTAGGGGATATGTGCTTGAGGACATGTGACAAACTGGTTATAAGGAAACTTTGGGCGACATCGAGATCTTTGACATTGAACTTGACTTTTGGTATTCCGGAACACAATAATGGGCCTTGCTCCACACGTTGTTTGACAATCCCAGGGGTTATGCTTTAGAAATTCACAAAATCATCATGAAATAATATGAAATATTTAAATATAAAATGGGTACGACTAATCTAGGTTAATCCTATGGTGTTATAGACTATGGGAGGTGTCATAATTTGACACCATATACGTGAGTGTTCATGATTAGGTTATTTAGGATGATTATGCCTTTCCTCATCAGAATAGTTATTTCCTAAACTATGCTTTTGGTTTTAGTCATTTATTGGAACCCAAAATAACTGTGTTAATGGTGATTGTGATTGAAAATGCAAAAATTTTCCTCCTGATCTATTAAATGATATGAGAGATGGAATTAAAAACAACACTTCTATTTTCACACAACATTTTCAAGCTATGATCTATGGTGAACTTCCAAATGAAAAAATAGGGAACACTATTCTGTTGAATCATTCATGTGGTAATATCCACCATCATATATAGGGTCTTATGATCCAAATATTTCTAAAAAAGGATTAGTACAACTAACAAGATATTCTCTATTGATTAGTGATTGGAGAATCAAAAATTCATTCTGTATGTTAATCGGATATAAGGGGGAGTTGATTAGTGGTGGACTCTAATTTAGAATATGATGCTGAAAGATGAGATTGAATCCTTGGATTGTGAAGAGATTAAAATATTATTTTTTAGTAATGACATTCCTAAAATTCTTTGTACAAAAATTGTGAAAGAGTCGCTTGTGTTGAAGTTAAGGGATGAAGAGTCTGTTTGTACCAAAAAGGCTAATTTCATGTGACATGTGAGGTACACTTCATGAATTATCATCCAACGCAAATTTAATGTTTTTAGGTTCTTTGGTTGATTAAATCCATGAATCAAAAGGTAATTTTCCATAAGACATGTCAGTAGATATGATAATATAGTTTGTTTTACAATAAAGGATGAAATGGATGTGGGAGTCACATATCATTCACAAGGATTTGACTAAAAGTGGAAGATGGAGTTGAAATAAATCTCTTAAAAAATGGAAAAAGGAATGTGAAATTTCCAATATGCCCTCTGTGTGGGAAGAAGTATGTATGAAATTTTGTAATGGTGTCTAATAAATGATTTTATTGTGGAAAATAAGGACACCAAGAAATGCATTGCCGATGAGATTGTAAGAATTGAGATATAAAATAACGGTGAATGTGTAGATCTTAATGCATCTCCCACGATTCAGTGCTACAAGTGTAAGAGGAATGTCCATTATGATGTCCAGTATCCTAATTCAAGGGTTACTGATGATGTGATTGATGTAATAACGTAATATTTTTGTAAAAAAACATGATTAAGCGACAGATAGGCCATAAAATGAGAATTATGTTGTGATAATGATATATGGTTAATGATAAATTGAATATGAATAAGTAAATAGGATGATACAAGTTACCTTGGAACTGATTAATTATATTTTAAAGTGCGGTCCATGCTCTCATAGATTAAGTTTACATGTTTTTGGACATATGTGTATATAATCATGCTTTTTTCAATAAATATGTATGTTAATTCAATTTATTTCCATGTTTCAAGTGAAGACATTATTAAGGAATTATTTTTTCTTATTTTCAGAATGATAAAATGGCATATGATATATTGGAGATAAATTTTATTCCAATTGAGTGTAATTCCTTCTATTATTTTATATTTTCTACTTTATGAGGGAATGCGGGATTATCCAATTATTGAATGTTTTTATTGAACTTCAAATCACTTTTTGTGATTAAATTACTATCCCTCCATAGGTAGTTTTTTACATATTTAATAAAATGTTATAATCTATTACTGGATAATAGATAAAATGGCCTATCATTCTTCCCATTATTTTCTAACACTTCACGAATGAAACATTCAACACCATTTAATGGAATAAAAGATGAATTGGAAATTTATAATAGGAAAAAATGGTGATGTTATTTTGAAAACAAGAAATTATAGATTCTCTTAAAAAAATACTATACATTATTAAAAATGGATCATCATGTAAATGGAAGTCCTATTATCATAAATTTTGATTATATCAATGGCCTATTTAATTCTTCTTTAATTTATGGTTTTGTGATTTTTATCTTTTTTTGGATCACACACTCCTTGACATTAGAGATCTCTATCTATCTCTAAAATTATTTACACATTTCATCCATTCCATAATCATCACCTATGTTCTCTTACTTAGAGACCCAATCATGATTTACTTTGGGAAACATTGATTTTCCATCTATTCCTTTTTAAAATGAAGGATGTAGTATTTTTTATGATGTGTGTCTCTATATTATTATAACCATGATGAATTTTGGGGGAGAAATTCATTTTAATGGGGCAATATTTTAACACACACATATTTTATAAATATTTGAATTAATTGAATCTTTTTATATTTTCACTAGACTCATCACTGAATATTGATTTTTTTATTATATAATATCCCCATATTTTTTGTATTATGTTATACAAAACCCCAAAAGAATCATTCACCACACGCTACACTGACTTAGCTTGCGTTACACACAACACTGAGTTTCGACCAAATAATAATTTATTATTTTAATTATTTCAATATGATATTTATTACCTAGAAAATTAAATTTTAATCTGAATTTATATAAATAATTTTTATATATTAGTAATAATGTTTTTGAGTATGGAAATAATAATTTTTGGTAAGTTTATTATATGTTTAAAACTACAATTTTTTAAATGATCTAATTTTCATGTCATTCTATATAAAATAATAAAATTAATTCTAGACACTCACATAAATTTATTTTGATAAAATAAAACACTATTTTTGAATTTGAAATACCAAAATTATATTATTGTGAATTTTAGGTATTTTTCATAAAATTATAATTTTTGATAAATAGTGAACACTACTGCAAACTTCTTAAAAACCGACTGTTTAATTAAATAATTATTTTTATATGAAATATATTTTAATGTCACAATATTTATATAAACCATATATTAATATAATTTAGTCCATTTTAATGGTTTTTATAATATATTCAGTTATAAATAATATAATTAATCTTCTGAGAGTCTCTTTTACCAGCCCTCTAATTAGATTGGAAGGATTGACATTAACTGTAAATTTAAAACATTTGTGGATTTAATTTTGAAGAAGGTACATAAATGGATGTATTTTCTGTAAAAAATTTGGTCTAATAGGAAAAAATATTTTTTTGACAAATATTATCTTTTGAATTTTATTTACCATGGTTATAGTTAAATCTTGCAATCAAAGGTAAAAATAATATTATAATACTATAAAATAACCCTAAATATTTTCCTAATTTAATTACATATTCCTATTTTTACACAAATAAATTGTAGGTTGAAAATATAATTCATTTTAAACAAATTTTGTATTATTAGGATATTTATTATATTTTATTTACAAAAGAGTAAAAATATTCATACTATAATTTTATTAAATAAAAATTTTAATATAGGAATATACATAAGATATATTCAAATATATTTGTTCATTTGAATGATATGAATCTTATGTTCATATTAATAACTCTTTTTTTATTTTCAGATAAAAAACGTAAATTAAGGTGTGTATTATAATGATGTAGTAATTGTTTAATTAATTGTGATATCGAATAAATGAAATAAAACATATTAAAATAAATATAATTTGTTATAATTAAATTCATTAAAAATATTTTTATATTCCATATACGTGTAGTGAACTATTTTAAGTGTTTTTTTGATGTTATATTTTTTTTATAATCTTTAAAATTCAAGTACTAAATTGAATCAAAATTTGACATAAATGATACTTTAAGGTTAACAATATAATATTAAATGATATAAAATTCATAGAAATCTATGGATAAGTCAAATGGATTAGATAATTCTAAATATTTCATAAATTATGAATATGGAGTTCTTTTGGACTTTATAGTAACTATATTAACCCTATTTTTTAAAAATAGATGTTTGTAATAGTAAGAGTTAAATTGTTTAAAAATGGGTTAAAGATAACTGATAAGGTTAATTATGCATCATGAACATGAATAAAATTCATTGGTTGAGGATATTTTGACCCATAAACAACTTAAAATATAAACAACTCACTTTTTATCTATTTTAAATCTAAAATAAATCAATAATAAATTAACAATTATAATGTTTCTTAACATGCCTATCCTCTAAATTATAAAAGGGCACATCTCCTTCTCTTTTATTCACAAATCTAAAAAAAAATTCCTAGATAAAAGTTACTAATTTATCATCACAAATAATCTAGCTTGCTCATATAATCCATCCCTTGGGTAGAAGGAATCTCAATGAAGCCTTTTGGCAGACATCAAAAGGAGTTACCCAATTAAGACGAAATGTCTTCTCTAATGCTCCTTTCTGTACATTCTTTCTCCATCCCTAATCTATATTTATTTTGAAATTTTATGAAAAAATAGTATAAAAAATATAATATAAATTTTTTATCTAAGATTATGACCTAAAGTATCACACACCTCCATCTAATGGATATCGAACATACTGTTTCCATATATGATGAACAACTGCTTCATGGAATGATAATTATTTCTTTCTTCCATTACCACTAATCATGGTGGAAATTATGACAGAAAATATACCTATATATGCTATATAAAATATTTATTATGTATTTATGATTTTTAATTCTTTTTTAATGACATTCCTTTTTTACATTCCATTTGTTCTTTATAAGATAATTTCGTATGAGGAATTGGGGACTACCTCCACTAAAAGGGATGTTATTCATTCACACACCACAAAGAATGTATTTTGTAAAGTATTAGTGATGTTACATGATATATATGATATAATGATGATAATGGAATAATGATATATAAACATATATACATACATATATATACCTATGTCCTTTACATTCTTTATTTCAATATTAAAATAAAAATGGAAACAACATTCTTGTGTACATTAGACTTACCAACTCCATGAACAGTGAATTCGTGTTTGTAATTCATTATGTTATAGATTAATATAATTTAAATATAATGGATATACATGATATTTGTATCATTATATATATTCATGAAATCATCATATAAGTATAAGGACCAACGATATAACAAATTAGGAAAAAGGCAAAGAACAAAGAGAATATTACCAGATGTGAACCTATACCATATGATCATTAATAAGTTTGTAATATAGGGTCATAATCAAACCATATGTTTAATTTAATGTAATAATATAACTTTATAAAATTTTTATAATTAACTTTTATTTATTATATAAGAATCTTGTTTGAGTACGATGAGAGTCACGACACAAGGTAAGCGGATTTTTGTATCACCTTTATTTCCATCAGACAAATGCCCCATACACTACTTATTTCTTATATGTTGGGTATGTTCTTCCCATTACTATCTTTTATGAGTCTTATCTAGAAGATTACGATATTTACAAATTATTATAATATTAAATTTTACACTGTGTATATGATTCTATTTATTATAAAATAATTTCACAATCTCTTCCCTATTTGGGATTATTTTACTTTAAGTCTCAGTTCAGAAATACTTTTCATCCATATAAATGTTTTCTAAAATTTTTTTCTGAAAAAGGTTTATTATAAACCTGTTGAATTATAAAATAATTTTCAACCTTTTTAACTTTTTACTACATAGTTTGAAACGACAGATTCTATAATTTTTCAAATAATTTACTTTAATATATTTTTAAATAATGTATAAGAATAATTATATTTTAACTTGTATGGAATGAATAGATCATTCTTTATTTCATTAAATTATATTAACTCGATTAATATACTACAACATTATATTGTTATTTTCCTAGATATTGTTTTATTTTATATTTTCGAGGAATTTTAATAAAAGAAATCTATTTCAACAAGGATACGATATTTTTCTTAGGAACTATTTTAAATGATTTTAATGATAATTTATATTTCATAAATGTGTTTTATAAGTAATTTTTTAATATAATTTATGTTTTAAAAAGTGGTTTCAAGGAAAATGAGTTTTGAAATGTTTTTATGTTTTAAAAAGTATTTTTTATTGAAAATTCATGTTCTCTGTGGTATTTAAAAATCCATCTTCACCTTTGAGGACATACATTTATATTTTTCAATAATAAAATTCCTATTATTTAATTGAATTTTATATATTTTGATGGCATGATGTTTATGAAACATCACTATTTTCATAAGTTGTTATTTGTATTAAATGATATGAAACATGTATATTTTTTATATGTTAAAACATAATTAGATGTTTATGACCCCAATTTTAGGCCTTATGATATGTTAATGATATTTTTATTGGTTTTTGGGAATATGTATGTATGATTTCACTATGTGATGGGTGGGACCTATACCTCCTCCATTGCACTGGGTAATGATTTATATCTCCTGAGATAAACTAATATGGTCTTGGGAGTGATCCTTGACTACTAAGATGACCAAAAGAGTGGAAAATGAATACTAAGATGGTATGGGTCATGAAATCATGCAAATAATATGTACATGGGAGTGAACTATGAATTCTAATATGGTATAGGGTGTGAACCCATACTACAATGATGGGATTGGAAGCAATGACTTAGCTTATCTGAATCAGTATATTCATACGTGTCTTCTATAATTCAGTGTTATATTTTAAAGTTATTATTACATTCCTCACTCTCTTTATTTAATTAGGATTCATGTTTTATGAATGAATCATATTTTTATATTTTATATGCAACGTATGATCTTCTATTTTCATGATCACGTTCTCATATCACCTATGCTCATGTTTATTCATACATGTCTAACCTGTTTTTCCTTACTGAGTATATGAGCTCACCCCTATTATGATTTCATTACACAATTTATTGTGATATGTATTATGTTTTAGGTATTTGTAAATATTTCCATCAAGAAGAAACTAGTGGGAGATGATGTAGATCATTTATATACTTGTGATTATGTTTACATGTTTCCAAAAGAGCTAGACCAACTACTATCTCTGGGTGTCTATTTCTATAATGTTTATGTATTCCTAAAAATTTATGTAATGCCCAAGTATGTCATGTTTGGGTATTTATATGAACTCAATGAGATTGAAATCATTTTTTTGACTTTCATCAAATGTAATAATGATACAACTATAATTGGATTACAATTTATTTATTAGAAGAAATGTTATAAAAATTGAATAATAATTTAAAATAAAGAATAGATATTAACTATAACGTATAATCAATAAAAGGGAATATTCTATGGAGAAACATATACACTCGTATAAAGACATTATCTTATTAATATACTTCTTATATTTCTACATTGTTAAATTTAATAAATTTCAAATTGATGTGATATAAGGACCAGACCCCAGTATCTCGGAGCTTGGGCCTTATTTTATTACACTGGAATATAAAAATGGAATTAGCTTCTCGAAGGACTGATCAGTTTTGTATTATTGGAAACGAGATATATACCTAAGTTCATCTTTAAAACAAGAAATTAAAATCAACATAGAAACTTCATGAAAAACATCCATAACTCCTAGGTAATTTCACCATGTCATTCATAATAAAACTTATAATGTCCTATGAAAATTAAACATAAGATATGGGTTAGATCAAACACTCAGTAACAGTATTTAATATATAATAAGATAACATAAACTTTAGACATGGTGAATAATTGAAAACACATGCCTTTACAAATAAACATGAACATAATATGGAAAAAAGATGAGTTGAGTTAATATTTCCATAATATAACATAATCATGGGTATTAAACTAGTTGAATTACCACATGAATCATCAATACAATATTCATAGTGTGGGAATTATTAATTTGAGAAAATATATCCCTACCAATGAGGACTCGTTCCAAAATAATAAATAATATTTTTGTCAAGGACATGTCCCAAGACTGTAGTTTGTCTAATGAGACCAACCGATGTATGGAGGGGCTATAGCAGGCCCCACCCAACACATTAATTTTCTAATTCATTCCTAATATTTATGGGGATAAATATAACCAACATACACATTCATATTGAAATTAATAAATGAAATGAAAATAACATTCCCTGAGCATTAAGAATAAAAAAAACCATTCAGAGTAAATTGGTGAATGGTTTAAAGATAGTACATCCATAGTCAAAATAAAAATAAAAAATTAAATAAAAATGAAATATGATATAATAAAATATTACTTCAAATAATATATAATAATCAATAATATTGCTGAAATTGATGAAGATTCTCTTATAAAATTGTAGAGTAATTCTTGAGATAAAATCCCTTTTACATTGAAAAGAAGAGTTCATTTGGAAAAAATATTTGTATAAAACCAGAATTTATTTAATGTAGTATAATAATAAAAAAATTATTGATTTTATAAAATTAATGGTTTTCAAAAACAGATTATAGGGTGACCATGAAAATGAGTATGAATTTGAGAAATTCACTTGAATCGTGCTTATCTTTTGAACAAAATTGGGAATGATCCTTTTTAAAACATGTTTCTATCCACAAAATAAGAAAGGATTATTGTTGGTAAATATATATATAATAATAAAACATATTTTATGAGGTTAAATTAAAAATAATAACATTTCTTTAATGTAATTTTACAATAAAAGTAACTCAAATGAAAATGGAAGTTCAGGTGGAAAAGCCCTTACCTTAAGTCTGAATGTGTTACCCCTTGAACTTATGGTCCTGGAATATAAAATTAGACTAAATAATAACTTAATTATGTACCTATGAGTCATGTATATAATTTATTATAACACTGTTTAGTTCATTTAGGACTTTTTTGATATGTAATAATATCAAATTCCGTCATTCTAAAGTGTTCATTTTCTTGATTTTCATAATCAGTTCTCTTGTATTTAACTAATGGAGTTAAGGTGGAAAATATGTAAATCCACAGAATTGAGATTAAATATTATTTATGAATATCCATAATTGTTTATGGTCATTTTTATGATTTTGATTAATTGAAATAGGATGAATCTTTAGAATAATTATTAATGACATTCACTTAGATTATTTAAGCGGTATTTCAATTATTACGTACCAGTTTCGTATGATGATTTATTAATATGTACATATACTCATTTCTGAATATTAATTTGGGTATAATACATATCTAATAGTCTGGCTCAGCCATATAAATGGTTTACTGACCATTAATAATGTGAATGTGAAGAACAAAACCTCGTCATCCACGAAGGTTATAAATTGGAACCTCATGGACGTTGATTCCGTTTATAAAAATTGAAGGGAGGGAGTAGGAATATTTATGAGGGTTCATCCATTCATGAGATATAATTACATTATATAGATGATACTTGAGATATAATGGTAATTTGGAATGAGTAGGTGAGGAGTGAAAAAGAAAATAAATGAACTTGAAAATAAATGAAAAATTGAGAGATCCCTTCAAAAATTCGTCAACCTAACGACAACACATAATATTTCATCAAAAGAATTTATGAGAGAAAAATGGTATATCGTCATATAGAAATCAAATTTAAGGGATTATGAATACATATTATCAAAACCTTACATATGATAATGGAATTTCGAGGAGATAAAATAAAATAAGTGTTGACGAAGAGAAGAGGGTGAAAGGTTCTCATACATTGATGAGTACCTCCTAGAACATGAATGTTGGGATATTGGGGGATCAAGAACCCTTTGGGAAGACTCCAAGGGAGGTAAAAACACAATAGATTCTTGTATTAATGAATTTTATGGAATGAAAATGAATGGTTTAGTGCATATTTATAGTAAAAGAGAGATAATTGTTTTAATATAAAAAGACACCTCATTAGTGGTTTTTGAAAAACCATGGGATTTCCCAAGGTATTTTCCAATAGTATTCACCCCATGTGACACCTCATGTAATATATTACATTACACAAGACATCAAACCTTTTAATTTTATTATTATGTCATTATGATGTCATTAATCATAACAAAAACTCAAAACTATATTTTTACTATTCACAGAAAATTTGTGTCTTTTTGAAAAATCCCAAAAATTCACACCTACCATTTTTTGACATGTAGAATTCAAAAATGAACTCCATTTTATAAAAATAACATTAAAAATATTATTAATTTAATTTTAAAATAAAATCTTATTAAATTTGAACAATTACTATTCTAATGGTATAATTAGTTTTATATCAAATTTAAAAATTAATTAAGATTTAATTATCATATTACCTTAAGAAAATAAAATAATATCATTATTTACTATTCATATGGGTAATATTACTATTCATATTACTATTCCTAAGGGTATGTTACAATTCATCAAAAATCAAGTTTGTTCTATCTGACTCCAAATGACTTACTGATCACAACTCTTGATGACTATTTTTTGAAATTCAAAACATAGAAGTGGAATGTTGTGTTTAATTTCAATATTATATAATGTATTCAATATTTATTTTCAAAACCATGGTATGTTACATTATCCCATCCTTACAAAAATTTCATCCTCTAAATTCACAAAATATATCCTAGAAATATTCGGGTATGTCTTCAACATAAGCTCTTAAGGCTCTCATGTTGCTTCAACCATCTTATGTTTCCTCTAAAGATACTTTACCAGATGAGTTGTATAGATTTTAATACTTGTTCTCCAGTATCATGAATCTTGATAGGCTCTTCACAATAAGATAGATCAGGCTGAAGTCATATTTCTGCATTGGTGAGTACATGTGATGGGTCTGGCACATATTTATTTAACATTGACATGTGGAACACATTGTGAAATTTTGAGTGACTTGGCATCATTTCTATAGAGTATGCTATGACTCCAATTCAGTTCATAATTTCAAAAGGTCCAATATAAGAGGGACATAATTTAACCTTTTTAACGAATCGTAAAATTCCTTCCATAGAGATACGTATAAGAAAACCTGATCTTCTTCTTGAAATTCGAAATTCGTCCTTCAGTTATCGACATATCTCTTTTGCCTAAATTTATCTATTTTGATATGGGTTTTGATTATAATCTCATGTTCTATTGTTTCTTCAACATGTTAATGTCCAACCACCATTCATTCACCAACATCATCCTAGCTAGTTGGTGTATTACTTATCTTTCCATATAATGCTTCATATGTTGCCATCTGAATAATTGAATGGATGTTATTGTTATATGAAAATTTTAAAAGAGGTAAATACTGATCCCACAAAACATGAAAGTCAACTGACCAAGACCTCAACATCTCTTCCAAAGATTGAATAGTCGGTTAGGATTTCCTTCAGTTTGTGCATGGTAGGCAGTGCTAAAATAGAGATCAGTATATAGGGCCTTCTGAAAACTTTTCCAGAATTAAAAATTAAAATGGGGATTAGGATAAAAAAACTGATAATGGTACACATTGATGTCTTATAATCACAATTAATACATAGTCTTGTTAAATTTAAAAGTAGTAAATCATTTCTTACAAAAAGAAAATGTGCTGATTTTGTAAGACGATCAACTATAACCCATATTGAATCATTCATTCTTAGATTCCTTGGTAGTCCCCACACAAACTCAATCGTAATATCATCCCATTTCCACATTGTAATAGGAAGGGTTTCATGAATCATCTAGGATTTCTCTGCCAGCATACACCTATTGACTCACCAAACATATTGACACATAATCCACTATATCCCTCATCATGTTTTCCCACCAAAAATTTTCCATTAGATCTCTATACATATTTGTGCTACCATTGAGTATTGAGAAATTCGAGCTCTGAGCATTGTACAATAATTCTATATTTAGCGTAGGAATAGCACGAACACAAATCCTCTTTCAAAATTCAAAAATACTATCTTAATATTTTATGTCAACCAAATTCCCATCATTTATCACTTTAATTTTGTTTTGAAAATCCATATCATCACCATGATAATGTTTTATCCTTTCTAGTTATGTGGTTTCGGGAAACATTTGATAATGTAGTGTTGTGTTACCTTCCTTAATAATTCCCATATACATCTTTACTTGATCCATGAGAAATTATCAATTTCAACTCTCATATTTTTCAGCATTATGTGGTCCTTTCAACTGATATCATCATCCACCTTATTTTCCTTATTTGGTTGTAGTGTATTGTGGAATCATTATCTTATATTAGCTCAATCCATCTTTTTTTTCTTGTGTTATGTTCTTTATGTGGGAAGATATATTAAAAACTCTTATAATCTATATATATCTCACATTTTTGTCCATAAAGGTAATTCCTCCAAATATTTAGAGAAAAGACTACCATTGATAACTCACGATCATGAGTTAGATAGTTTTGTTTGTGAATTTTTATCTTCCTCGATGCATATTCCATCACTCTATCATTTTGCATAAGGACACAACCAAGACATTTATTTGATGCGTTTCCATTGATCACAAATACATCATTCACTGGCTGTAGAGTCAGGATTGGATCATTCACTAATCTACTATTAAATTCATTTAAAAAATATTCACATTCCTTTGTCAATAAGAATATTTCCCCTTTTCCTGTGAGCTTTGTCATTGGGTTAGCTAAATGGGAAAAGTACTGAATGAAATGCCCATAATAACATGCAAAACCAATAAATCTACATTACTCAATAATGATCATTGGAGTAGTCCATTCTTGGAAAACCTTTGTCATTTTAGGATATACAGATATTCAATCCTTAGAGACAATGTGGCCCATAAAGGATAATTATTGGAGCAAAAAATCATACTTCTAAAACATCCCATATAATTTATTTCTTCAATTAGTCTTCATAATTGTGCACATGTGATATTCATGATCTTCAAATCATTTAGAGTATATCAGGAAATCATTAATAAACAACATAACAAATTCATCAAGATATTCCTTGATAAATATATTAATCCGATCTAGGAAAGTAGATTGTGCATTAGTTAGTCCAAAAGGAATTACTATAAACTCGTAATTCCCATACCTTGTTTGGAATGCTGTTTTTGGAATGTCTTCCTTCCACATAAGCAACTTATGATATCCAAATTAAAGGCCAATATTAGAAAAATATTGGGCTCCATGAATTTTATGAAATTAATCATCATTTCAAGGAAGGGGATACTTTTACATTATTGTTATTGCATGGATACC
Organism: Viscum album; assembly: GCA_963277665.1. NCBI lineage: Eukaryota > Viridiplantae > Streptophyta > Magnoliopsida > Santalales > Viscaceae > Viscum > Viscum album. The sequence continues at coordinate 986,724,123 of OY728139.1, read as the reverse complement.
ATTATAGTCAATGCACAACCTCCTAGACCTATCATTCCTTTTGTAATGAGGATAGGGCTCCCCATAAAGAAACACTAGGTCAAATAAATCATTTACCACTCTATTCCTCTAGTTGTTTTATTAGATCCCCCAACTCCTCAGTGTCCACTCAATATGGTTTATTTGATATAGGCTTGAACACAGAATTATGTCAATGGAAAACTAAATTTCCCACTCTAGAGGATGTCCATGAAAATCCTCTAGAAAGACATCCACATATTATTACACAATATGTATGTACTCTACGTATAAACTCTTCTCCTCAGCCATATTTATTTCATTCTATTCTTCCCCAATAATTGTATTCATTAGAGCTTCTGATGGGGGATCTAGATGAGAATCAAATGGTGAGGTTTCTACTGTTAAAATAAGAGATTCTACACCATTCTAAAAAATTGTAACTTTTTTCTTATTTTAAAAGATATTGACATCATAATTGGATAACCAATTCATACTGAGAATTACATCATATTAAACCATTGATATGATGATAATGATAGAAACTAATGTACATTTTTGTGTCATGAGGGGGACTAATCGACATGCCTTTGTTGAAATCATACGTCCACTAGTAGTTTTTACTACTATTTCACTTATTAAATAAAATTGGACATGTCAACTTTTTATGAAAATTTGGGATGATACAAATTAATGCGACAATCCGGAATCAAATAAAGCATTGGCCATGTTTGATGAAATGATCAATGTACATGCAACCACTTCATTAGGAACTTCAACCTCTGCAGTTCTGACAACATAATCATATCCTTGATTCCTTAGAATTCATTAGGGATCATTTCCTTGATTCTTAGGACATTCATGGGAATAATTTCCCACCTCCGTGCAAGTGTAGTATTAACCATTGGTATCTTTTTTCTTCCCCTTACAATCCTGAGTTAGGTGGACAATTTCTCCACATTTGTAACAGAATCCCATTCCCTTCAAGCAAGTGATAGGGTGTTTCTTCCCACAATTTTCATAGTTTGGAAATTCAACTCTTCCCTTTTTTCATGGTTTCAATATTTCCCTTTCTTGTGTTTTTGACAATCATATTCTTTTAATTTTTTTCATTAAATTCATAAGACATAAAAAATTTCATTTCTATCATGATATCACTTGAGACTATATGTTTATATGATGAAAAATTCTGGGAGACCAGAGTCCACTAGAGGAATGGCTTTATTCTCTAAAATAATCGATCTTTATTGCTTCTTGGATTTCGTATATAGTCCATAACATGTCTTTATAACCATGTGAAGTCTGCTTCATACTTTGTAACATTCTCATCTTCATTCAGCCTCAGATTCACAAATTGCCTCTTTATAACTGCTTGCTATTAATGGGGAAAGTATTTATCTAGGAGTATTTCCTTAAAGTCTCTCTTTTCCATCTCTATTATTTCCCCTTCCACCATTGTGTTTTCAATTAAGTACCACCACTGATCCACATCTCCTGATAGACGTTAAACATAAATGAAGACCTTCTCTCTTTCATTAATTCCCAAAGTGAGAATTATCTTCTCTAGGGATCTAATCTACTATTCATCCACAAATGGATTTGTAGACCCATTAAATAATGGATTTTGTTGTCGCGTAAGGTGATCTATCATAGCTCTTCCACATGGACGGTTCGGATTCTCCATATGGGTATGTTAATTATTTATAACCTGAGTATGTTGTCCCAATATTGTTATAAGTTTCTCAACACCTGTCACAGCACCAGAGCCATCATCATTAGCTTGAATCGGAGGTAAATACCTACAGGGGACACGTGAATTCGTGCGATTTCCATTTCATACACCAGGAACCATTTATAGATAATGTAATACAGTAGATTATGATATGATTCAAAATTTATAATCTTATCATAACAAAATACATAGAAACAATTGAAATTCTACACACAGATAATCCCATAATCAATAAAATGGTTTCTTTGTGGGAAAATTTATATTTATTTCCCCCATAAGGGCTTGTAATGAAAATATGAATTATCTTTATCATAACCCCCAAGAGTGTCTTAACCGAGAGTGCAGAAAGGCCCGCTGTCATGCACTAGTTCCCGTTCGATTCTAGCTCAAAGTATTGTTTTTATTTTTTTACCCCTAGATACATCTGTACAAGAGACGCCTCTACCTACTTGTATCGAGTTAGAGATGCACTTCTTGAATAATCCTCAAAATATATTCCATAACAAATTATGAGGACATTATTGTATTCCTATACTCAAAGACGATATTATGAAATCTTCCCTAATATACTTTTTCAAAATCCAGTTTCCATGTTTTCTACTAAACATCCTCTAATACCAACTGTAAGGACCTGACAAAAGATGATTGGAGTCAGTGACTTATTTTATTACATTGAAATATAATTAATGAATAAGCATATCTAAGGAAATAGTAGTTTATTATTATTGGAAACAAGACACATACATATGTTCAACATTAGAACTTGAAATGAAAATCAACATAGAAACTTCATCGACAACATCCATAACTACTAGGATATTTTAGAATTTCATTCATAATAGAAATATTCATGTCCTATGAAAATGAATCACAAGAAAGGGTTGAACTCAAACATTTTGTAAGATTTAGCAATACAACGGAAGATAACATAAACATTAGACATGGTGAATATTTGAAAACACATGACTTTAAAAATAAACATGAACATAATATGGAAGAAATATGACTTGAGTAAATATTTCCATAATATAACATAATCATGGGTATTTTACTAGATAAATAACCACATGAATCATCAATATAATATTCATAATGATGGAATGCATAATGTGGGGCAACATATCCATACATTAATGGTCTCGTTCCAAGACAATAAATAATCCATTTGTTAAGGCCTTGTGCCAAGACCATAGTTTGTCTCATTAGACATACCGATTCACCGATGGGATATTACAGGACCCACCTGACACTAACATTGTCCAATTTATTCCTCATAAAAATGGTGATAAATATAAACAACATATAAATTCATATTGAAACTTATACATGAAATGTAAATAACAATCCCCGAACAGTAAGCATAAACACTAACCATTCAGAGTAATTTGGTGAATGGTTATAAGATAGTACATCCATAGCCAAAATAATCATAAAACATTAAATAAAACATGGTACATGATATAATGATATATTAATCCCAATAATATATAATAATCTACTAGAGTGTCGAAATATATGAATATTCTCTTATAAAAATTTAGATTAATTGTTTTGATAAAAACCCATTTACATTGAAAAGAAGAGTTCCTTTAGAAAAATTACATTACAAAACCAGAATTTATGTAAGGTATTATTTTCATAAAAAAATGAGTTATATTTTAAAGATAATGGTTTCAAAAAAGATATTATATGGTGCCCTTGAAAATGGGTATAAATTTGAGAAATTCCCTTGAACCGGGCTTGTCTTTTAGACACAATTTTGAATGTTCCATTTTAAAACATGTGACTATCCATAAAATAAGAAAGGATTCTGGTTGGTAAACATATACATAATACTCTCACATATATTAAGATAATTAATTAAAAATATAAAATAATTTTATTTAGCTAATTAGATGATACAAGTTACCTGAATGAAAATGGATGTTTGGGTGGAAATTCCTTACCTTATGTCAGAATGTGTCCCCCCATGAATATTATGTCTGGGAATAAAACATAAATATCAATAATAAAATAATTCTGAAATTATTATTATTTTACTAATTTATCCCAAATCTTTTTAGTTCATTTAGGTTCTTATTGATATGTTATAATATATAATTTGTCGTTCTAATGTGATTATTTTCTTGATTTTCATAATCGGTTCTCTTGTTTTTATGTAATGGAGTCAATGTGGAAAGGAATTAAATCTCTGGAATTGAGATTACATATTATTTATGAACATTTTTATGTGTTTATGGTCATTTATATCATTTGTTTACATTTAAATAATAATAATCATTAGAGGAATTATGAATGACATTCACATAGATTATTTAAGCGATATTTTGATTATTAGGAACTAGTTCGGTCTTATGATTTATTAATATGAACTTATACTTGTTCCTGAAAATTAATTTTGTTATAATACGTATATTATAGTCTGGTTCAACCATATAAATGGTTACATGACTAGAAATAATGGGAAACTGAGGAAGGAATCTTCATCATCCACGACAGTTATAAATTGGAACCTCATGGACGTTGATTTCTTTTATAAAAAAAGTGACGGAGTAAGAATATTGATGATTGTTCTTAAATTAAAAAGATATAATTATATTATATAGATTATAATTTATATATTATTTTAATTTAGAAATAAGAGTTTGGGAGTGAAAATGAAAAGAGATGAACTTTTAAATAAATGAAAAAATGAGAGATCTATTATAAATATTTGCTAGACTAACGACGTCTCATTAAATTTCATTATATGAATTGACGAGAGAAAATGGTATCTCATCATTTGGAAATACAATGTATAGTAATAGGAATACATAATATAAATCCCTAACATATGATAATGGAATTTCAAAGAGATAACATAAATGATGTTTTGACTAAAAGTGGAGGGTGAAAGGTTCCCCTACCTTGTTTAGTAAGTCTTAGAACATGAATGTTGGGACCTTGGCTGCTTAAGGAAACCTTGGAGGGACTCCTTGGGTGGTAAAACCACCAGATATTTTGAGGATGATGGTTTTGGAATGGAATAAAATGAATAGATCTGTGTGTATTTATAGTAAAAGAGAGATTTTTTTTTAATTTAAAAAGACACCTTATAATTTGTTTTTGAAAAACAATGGGCTTCCCCATGGTATATTCCCATGGTTATAGCCACTTGTGACAACACCTATCATATGATATTGTACACAAGTCAACCAACCATTTATTTTAATCATTATTTCATTATGATTACATTAATCATACCAAAAAAACTGAACTATATTTTTACTATTCACCTAAAATTCATGTATTTTAGAAAAATATAAATAATTCATCCATAATAGTTTTTGATATATAGAGTTCAAAAATGAACTACATTTTTCAAATGTAATTTTCAAATTATAATTAATTTAATTTTTTAAATACAATAAAAGTTAATTCAAAAAATAGCTATTCGAAAGGTATAATTAGTTTTATTTCACAATTAACAATTAATTAATATTTCATTATCTTATAACCATAAGAAAATAAAATAATATCACTAGTAACAATTCATAAGGGTTATATCACTAATCATATTACTATTCAAAAGGTTATATTACTATTCACCGAAAATCATTTCTTTTCTATCAAACTCCAAATGACATAATGATCACCACTCTAGATGAACGTTTTTTGAAATTCAAAACATAGAAGTTGAAAGGATTGGATTAATGGATTGATTTTAAAATTAATTTAATATTTATTTTCAAATCCATGTGGTTTTACCTGTGATGTTTTCATTCCTTACATGATATGTTAATAAAATATTTTATCTATAACAACATCTTGGTTTTGAAAATACAAAACATACAGAACCTGTTTAGAAACATTCCAAATCTCTTTATAGACTTCAAACCCCCCCAAGATATTATTATGATAAGTTAAATGGATTCTAATTACAAATCAACATTGATAAGGGAGCTACAGATCCAACCCTTTTTTAGAATATGTTAAAAAAATATTATGATAGTAAACAAATATTCTGATGACAATATATTTTGTTCAACTTAAAAATCATTTACATATTTCTTTGAGGATCATATGAAATCTGAGTTTGATATGTATATGATGTGTGAGTTATCATACATTGTAGGTCTTAAATTTTTGAAAATCCATGTGGAACATTTATATATCCAAATATGTATATAGAACGTCTTCCTAAGATATTTATGTATGAAAAAACTAAAAGTACTAGCACAAGCCTTGAAACATCCAATACTTTACATATTGAATAAGCATGGAAACTATTTAATCAAAATAAATTTAGGAGTATGATATGGTTTTTACATTAATAAAAATCTAGTTATCCAAATTTAATGTTTTTACAAAATGCTTATATACTTGATGTCAACCCGTTTCAAAAGAATAATATCTTAGATGTGTTAAAAAATTCATTATTTGAAGGGGACATTGTATTTTGTCTTTAAATATTCTTCTATAAATTATTTTAGACTATTTTATTTTCAGATACATATTTTTGTGGATTTAGAATGGATAGGAAATGTACATTTGGGACATCTCATTTCTTTGGATAAGATTTACTATCTGGGTTATTTATAAAAGAACACCTAGTTGCACTTTCCAAAACTGAATCCAAAAATGTGGAAGTTGAATGTTGTTTTACTCAATAGTTTTAGATGCAATACATATTTACTAACTTCGGCATGAGTCATTCTAAAACTCCATTATTTTGTGATAATAGGAGTTATATTGTGATATGTAGAAAAAAAGAACATCAATAAACTAATAAAAAATATAAATTAGACCCCATTTACTTCTATATCATACAATTAAAGGAGTTATTATTTTACAATTCCTCCAAACATAAAAATAACATGATGATATTTTTACTATACACATTTTTTTGATATATTTGAATACAATAATCAAAATCTAGGAAATATAAATATAATGATATTAATCATATATAATTCTTGTTATAAATCTCATTAAATTAATGAATGAATTTTTAAATGGGGGGGGGGGTACGCAAGAATTTAATCATCTAAAATCTTTTTTTCTTAAAAAATTCAGGTTTCTAAACTATTTTAGTTTTTTACATTCTCATACTCAAAATGTTTTTAATTTTTTTGGAGTCATAAATTGTTATAAAAACATGCCAAATCTAAAGAGTTGTACAAATGATTCTTCAGAGTGAACATGTTTTCCAAAACCAAAATATGTTATAAATAGATTTATCTAACAATTTTTTTTATAAAATTTATTGTCTAAAAAAAATAAAAAATGTTCAGAAAAATTTTTTGTTATAAAAAATATAATAACTAGTTTTTATTACAAAAATAAAGATGATCAGTTTACTCATACTGAAAAATATTGAATTCCAAAAGGTATTCTTATTTAAGTTTTTTCAGTTATTCATTACAATAGTAAAAAATATTTTTGATCAAATATTATTTTAGTTTAATAATTTTTTTTCATCAAACTTATCTATTTTGAAATCTAATTGATACTAATTCCAATAGAATATTTTCTTAATAAAATATGAATTTAAAAGATACATTAAATTCCTACACAAATAATGAAAAGATCATCATATCAGATATAAAATTTTATAATGATCCATTTAAATATATATAATTCTAATCATCATTGTTGTGCAAAAATATGGTCGGAACAACTTGTGCCCCTCAGCAGTTTTCATATACATTTACAACTCGTTTACATGCTATGCCCATTTTTAGGATTTTGTCTAATTTCTGATTTTATTCTCAATACAGTGAAAACATTAGAATGGTTTTCACATAGGGAATTCTACAGTGATATAATCATTGAGAGAAACTTTTATGTAATGTAAAATTCAATTATTAAAATGATCATTATTATTCATGCCCAGGAGAATGTTTTTTTAAAAACAAAGGTTGATATTTTGATTTATATTTTCATGAAATTATAATAGAATAGTATGCTATTTTTTTATAAGGAATTAGATATAGTTGAATATAAATAGGTGGAAGAGAATGAAGTGGGATAATGATATGATAAAGAAAAGGTGGTATAATATGATTAAGTTGATGAAGATAGAGAGACACATGAGGAGTCATAAGATAATAAAACATCAAAAATCATCATCAACCTAAACTATGATTTCCTGCCAATCTGATAAGGATGTATATTTGGGTGAATTGGGGTATGAAAAATAATCATGAAATGTAGAATAAAATTCATCATAAAATAATAAGGAAGTATATAGAAACTCCAAAAAAGTAGTCATAGATAATGTTGAATCAGATAAAGAAGTGGACATTATTAATGTTTCAAAAAAAGAAAAATTTTCTCAAAAATGAATGGAAAATTTTGAGATGGATGAAAAACCAGACAAATATTCCATTAGAACAAATTCTACTAAATATTTATTATGTAAATAAAAATTTAATGGCATTGGTTCTTAGAAATATTTTGACGGTGTTTTATAATAAATAGATTGATAATGTTATTTTATTCCCTCTATTCTAAATATAGAAGTAAGGATTAAATTTACATGAATGAGTGTTAAAAAGAAATCATAACCCCTGAATGTTTTTATTGAATCTGTTGTTCAAAATATGGTTGATTTTAAATCATTCGAAAAAATTGGAATCCCTTAAAAGAAATCATACAATAAGATGATTAAGTGTTCAGTCAAAGTGGATGTTGACCTCAATGATCAACTCCTATAAGTAAAGAAACATTCTTTATAAATGAAAAATCATATGAAAATTTTAAAATTTATGTTGTGGATAGGGTTATATTAGTGGAGAATTTCAAAGATAAAATTGTTTTTCATAATGATGATGTAAAAGTTTTGAACGAAATTGTACACATATTAGAGTAAGAAAATAGTAGACGTTGAAGAGCTGAAGATGAGCATTTCCTTAAAAATAAAAAGAGTAAAATGTTCTCTGAGCAATATGAATGAATTATGTCATAAATTCAGTAGAAAATAGTGATGGAGGACCAAATAATAAATCTATAATCATCAATTGGACATACATTGAAGGATCATGATGAATTTAAAAAAATGAAGGAAATTATAAAAACTTTGATGCATAAAGATTTATATTTTGATATTTTAACTCCTAATGTATATATTGAATTTTTTATTGAATGAATGTTTTATAAGAATAAATTATTCGTCCAAAAATATTATGTTGGAATGTATTTTAAATATTATTGGATATATTTTCATTCTTTTATTTCTTGGATGATTAGTTATTTCACATAAATTTTTTTCTTATATTATTTATTTATAACATTTGAAGAGATATCACTTCCATATTATTTTTTAAAAAATTAAAATGGGGGAAATTCATTAATATGGAGAAATTTATTAAATTGGATATTTTGATTAATGTTTAATTCTTTTATATATTTTCCTAATGGTGAGAAATTATACTAATGGTGAGGGGAACTGATTTAATACTTTCCTTTAGATTATAAGGATTTTATAAACTCAATGGTAGTGATGTCTTGAGAAATATTGTTGAAGGACATAAAATTATTATTGAGAATAAGTTTTTTTGATAGGTATTATTTTATATGTTATGTTTTTTGTTTTTTTCTTCCTTAAATGTAGGATATTGTTGAGTTATATATATTACTTCTTACATTTACATTGTTTATTTTTGGAAATCCAAAACACATCCATAAAAAATAATTTACTACCATTATATTTCCCATGGTTCATAGTATGTCTTTGTAGAAATTATTAATTTATAATGAATGTAGAGATAATTCCATTGAAAATAGAATAAAATTACTATTTTACAGTTCAATTAATCAGACTGAAGGTCCATACGATACATTAGACTTTACAATATTACATGTTGTTTTCTATCATATTGAGTGTCACAAGAATTCGATGGATGTGGTGTTGATTCATGTAGATATAAAATTACATAGTGATTTTCCCTCAATTTCATGTAACTCCAAATAAATTTTCATTTTATGAGCCCCATTTATGTTACTTCTCAATTAAATCCACATATGAGGGAAAACACCACTATTGGTCATACAGTCAAATTTGGAAATTTGGTTAATGTGTTCATGATTCCAATGTCCTGTAAATGACATAAATATCATTGTCCTAGGATTTAATTTATATAAATTATCATCATTTCCATATGATTTCAAACTAATCCAAGTGTGTTTCTGCATTTTGACTCCTAAACTGGAAATATTATATTTTACGAAAATAAAAATTGTAAAAAAATTCTTTAAATTGCACCAACTATTTTGATCATTCAATTGACTTTTGCTTGATATTAAATGACAAAAAAATCTATTAATGGTTATTTTCATGTATTTTTTCATCAATATAAATGTATATACGTGGTTTTGGAACACCAATTTGTCAAATGTAATTTTAATGAAAATGTAAATTTAATTGTTTAATTCACTAATGTTAAAATATAAAATGAGACATTTAATACTAATGGGGAACCAGAAAGAAAAAATCATACACACCTCCAAAATCTGATTCATCTTATAGGTCCATGTATTTACATATCACCTATTCCTGTAGGTGACTAAAATAATAAATATTAAAAATATTATTTTAATGAATATAAATTTTATAATAATAAAATATAGTATAAAATAGAATCATAGGATCCCCTATTCTGTTACCCTGGATGATATATTCCCACTGTGCTCTTTCCACAGCTAGTAACAAAGTATTTACCTTCTTGAGAACATGAATTTAGCCGTTAGATCTTCCACCCATCATTTCCTCTAATAAAAAAAAGATCCATAACCTTAGCACATGAAAATATAGAATGTAGATTCTCTGTTCCATATGTCATGTTATATCCAAGATCATCACGATCAACAATGCAATTAAATATATCATCATTCTACAAGGAATGTTAAAGTTGTTAATTTGGTATCTATGTTAAATAATACTGAAGGACATCACTTTTAATATATATATATATATATGTATATATAGATATATATAAGTATTTTTTATTAATACAAAAAGCACTATAAGATTCGTAACATCACAGTCATTTCAATCTTGAGTTATCATCCCTATTGATATTCTACATGTCATTATACCTTTCTCCCATAAAAATAAACCAATAATATATAACAATAGAACAAAAAACCACATTTAATAATAAATATAAAAAATATATTATGAATACATCATTTCAAATCGGGGACACATGACGATTCCAAAACCTATGAGGTAGTCCCTACATCACAAGATTCTCATAATAATGAAATTTAAATACCATCATTAAATAAATAAGAATTGATTCTTGTTAAATGTAACACATTTATTAAAATATATATAAGAATAATAATCAATCTCACTTTAATAGCCTCTGTAGACAGATATGTAACCATGTCACTCCACTGATATTGGACAACACCTCCCACAATTGAATACAAAATGTGTTGGGAAAACATATTTGTTAGCCAATTCTACCTCTTAAATATTAATTTATAATAGTTACACGTTTTAGAATATTATTCTATACATAATAGCTAGAACTCATTGTCTATCACTCTCATATTAATATATTTATGAAAAAATTATAATACATTTATGTGTTTTTAAGTATTGCTAAGAAACATGAAGGATTATGGTACCTGAACATCCCTCAATAGTCAATCTATTGTGTCTTTAGAGAATAGGGCCTAGACATTTTTAGTTAATTGAAATCTATTTGGGTTATATGTGATTTGAACTACCATGTGAATAAATGATGGGTGACCATCTCCCATGGGATGGTATGTCTCATACTATTATATATCAAGAGTATTTTGATGATGAAATCCCACAACCGAAGCCTATCCTATGACATAGAGATGTGGTTGAGTATAATCCTACAAAAAACAATTTCATAAAATATTTTAAGGATGTATGTATATATATTTAACTATTAATTGATAATATGAAAAAATTGCATTCACATATACCATGATAATTGTAGAAGATACATCTCTAGAATAATGTGTACATTGTTCAGGTTCCACAAACATGTCTTATATCATAGTAACCATTAATAGTTAAACATGCATAAAATATATATTAATTAAAGATAAATTAAAAACATAAAAACAATTAAATAATTTATAAATAGTTTAACTATAAAAAATTACATTAAAACCATAGAGCGTGAAAAACATCACACAATTCACTAGGCATGAAAATTTATCATTTATACTTCAACGATCACTCTAAACAATATAGTATCATGATCTAGTTTATTTATATTTTATTATTCTAGTAATTTTGATAAAAATGAAATAGTCTCTGTTTTATATCATTCTATTAAAAACACTCCTCGCCATGAATTCATCTTAAAACCATTCAAATTTTGACTAAAAAGAATGGTAATAAAGAAAATGTTTTCTAATTGTTAAGAAAAAAATGAAAAAGTATACTACTATCATGTTCATATCTATATAATATACTATTGAAGTTCAAAAATTTAAACTGAAAATGGTCGACTATATTTTCACAAACTTGATCATTCCATGTACATTTTATCAATATGTATTGAAACCAATGTTTATATACAACATAATTGATATATGGAAATTGATGATATCAATAAACAAAATATATTTATGGGTAAACAATGTCAAGGCATCTTATTTAATGTCTTTCATCAACAAATTTTATGGGAATTTGAATGAAATTATCATCTAAAGCTTTGTAATGATAAGTCACTAAAGATGGATAGTCCGCTAGTTAGTTAAATTATTCAATCAATGTTGGGTCACCTAACTCTTTCATGGTTATTGACCAATATATTTCATGGAATTAAATATATAGTTATTCATAATGATATTAGAAATATAATTCAATCATAATGAAAATTAATTTATACATACAATTGTTGTGAATCAATCATGATATGATGCATAATGTTACTTTTGAAGCTGATAATCACTAGAACAATGAATATCGTTTTTATGTAAAGAATTTTTTTCCAATAAATGAAATTTTCTTATTTAAATGATCAACTTATATATGAAATCAAAATACATTAAAGATGAATAGTACATCTGATAAGACATGTACAACAATAATAGTGCCTCTAATGAAGTATTGATCCAGATGAATAGAATTTGTACGACTTAAATGTTTCCCATATAAATTATAGTTCATTCTACTTATATACTATAATTAATCTGAGAGATATTATATAATTTTTCTTCGAAATCTATAAGATATCTAGCACAAAAGGTAGAACACTCATCCACCAAATAACCATTGACCATTGATACATCTGTATGAGCTCTATTACCTATAAATCATTTTGTTGGATTAAAATACCTCTCAATAGTATACATACAATTAAATTGAACAATATGGATATCAATTACATCAATGGTTATGTGTTCTATTAAATGAATCAAAACATCAATATACGAGTGTGGAAATAGTTTATCAAGGTGAAAACCCATAAGTAAAATCTTATCCTGTAATATTTTTAAATCACTAATTCCTTTATTTTTTACATAAATATGTCTAAAAATTACTCATATTAATCATTGGTTGAGCATCATATAGTTATAAAAAATCACAATTTGTGATTGGAATCATCTTTTGAAGTAGTATTATATTTTCAGGAAGTTTCATCCCTTGCAAGAAGTGTAAAAATCAAGCACCGTGAGCATATTAAAATTGTAAAATATGATATTTTTACTCATCATATATTTAAAAATAGACATGTAATCCCTGTTACCCACAATAAACTATTAATGAAATTTATTCATTAATCCTTTTTTATTTTAAATCTCGTCACTCATTGACAGTCCTTTTATTACCCACGAACACCAAAATTGGCACAAAAACATATTATCACAAAAAAATAAATTTCTCTGAAATATAGATTATTCTATAATATGTTAATTTTTATTTAACGTATATTTAAAAAAATGGTTCCCCTTCTAATTGTGTTTGTGTTTTATACCTACATAATTAAATGAGGGTTATTAAAGTCCAAAAAATACAAAAATTTATATACCATGGTAATGTTTTGTTTGCCAATATTTGAAAATATTTCAACACATTTCATGATCATTTGTGATGGGTTGAATTCCCTAGAACCATAAAATTTTTATTTGTTCCTTCAAAAAATATTCGTAGGGGATGGAATCATATGCATCTTGTGTAGGTCCATTTAATAAAATATTTAATCCATTTAGAATTTTTAATTTTAATGCATTAAGGGGAATGAATTCAACTTTCATACTCCAACCCGATATATTTTTATAAATCTAGGACACATTGACTGTCTATAATAATATAGCATATAATTTGAACATTTTACTCATTTCTAAATCTAAAGTTATCAAACAGTCAACCCCAGATTCATTCAACTCATCAATCAATGACTAATGGTTAACAAAAATATTGTCACTATAACTTTTAGGCCCATTAAAAAGATTGAAAAGCTATTGAAATTTTAGTTTCACATAATGCCATGGCGGAAGACTATTCAAAAACAACACCATGGGCCATCTATTATGAGTTTCGCCAACCAAATACCTGAATGAATTGAAACTATACTATACTAAACTGATTGAATCATTATGACTCTCTATTGAATGGAAAGTGTTACTCTGATTTTGCTCTATCCTTACAACAATTTCTATTAATTATGTTAGAATATCATTATTATATTTCTTTGTATATTTTATCTCATAAATTTTGATATTTTAGATGAAATAAATAATATTTTCTACATCAGATTTTGTGGAAAGTGGTGAACTTTCATTACAATAATCACTTCCCCCTGTTTCATATTCCAAAATTGATATGTTTTATTTTCCCCAATATTTTTCTACATGGATGAGAAATTGACTATAAAATTATACAAATGGTACGTTTCTTTTCTAAATAATATACAGTTGTTTTAACATGAATCTATGGTCTCATATGTGATAGAAATGTTCTTTGTCAACATAAGAGCATGGAATTATGATTTCAGAATAATAGCAATAGCAACATGTAATTTTTTTAATAACAACTACATCATGTTCAACAATATTTCTGGCCACTAATTCCTAGAATTCATGTGCAATAACTCCATGATAAAATACAATTAACTATAATAAGTAAACAATAAATATTATTTTGTTTTTCATCATCTGGTATTTCATAAATACTCAATGAATCATGATCTAGAACAGTGGATAGATTGATCACACCAATCTCAAAATTTTAGATGTCAATTTCATTAGGATCTAACACACATAGCATTTCATTGAGCATTTCAAGCATCTGATCAATCCTCATAACATCAACATCACTCAGAATAGATTCTATTTAATTTAAATGAATATATAATTCCCCACAATAGGTAAAACTCTTATAATTTTTCAAAAAGACCTAAAAATAAGAGGCCCTCCTTCATTGTATCTCATCTGAATTGATATCCCTTCCACCTTTTCTATATGGACAACTAATATAGTTACTTTTAAATACTTTATTAAATTATAAAAATTTTATAATTCCAAAGAAAATATTATTTTATTTTTAAATTTAGAATATCAATCCAAATATTATCCATATATGTATGTCATGATCACCTCCCAAAAAAAGTGTTCCCCCTCCTGGGCTATTAATTAGAAAGGAGGAGACTGACCGCCTGAGTACTATTTCCAGAAGGCCCTAGTTTGAAAACTAGCACTGAGGGAATATAATATATATAAATGTGAGGCATTACCATCAAATTAAAACATGAATAAGAGAGAGATAAGACAAATACACCAATAAAATCATGATAATAATGTTAAAACAAACCCATGTGTATAAATGAGATATCCTAAAAAACTAAAAAAACAGATAAAGAAACTAAATGTACCAAAAATGTAAACTCTACTGTGAGAACAAATCCCAAAAATCTCTTCAAAACAAAAATCTAGTAATATATTTTGTGATCTCAAAAATTTTCCTACTAACCTAAAAAAAATTTATATATATTTGGGGTGATCATAAAATTACACATAGTAGAATCCTCCACAAATCATCTCATGCAATGGATAAAGAATGCATAGTAAAAACAAATAAAAAATATGTGAAATTGACTAATCACATAATTACAAATACTAAGTACCCAAAATCACCATGTATATCTCTCACCATGTCATAGATAATAGAAAGGTCAAATAATATAAAAATAAATAAACATGGTAACCCTACTTCGACTTCCCCCCTGGTTTTCTGCTATGACCTAACCACACATGTATTGTTGCATATATCTCCAAAAGAATCTTGAATGGTGACACCTGAGCTATGTATAATGACATGGATAAAATTAATCACATAATTTTATCATATCATGCCACATCTCCAACTAGTACTAAATATGTTTTTACCAGACACCAAATCCCGTAGGATGTGTATAATACAAGTGTCATGGGGTAATAGCAGAATAAATCCCCAAACCAACAAAAAAGATTTCCATGGACCACTGAATAATCAATATGGTTTAATTCAACATACAATCGCAAAAATTGTTTTTTTAATAGAAAACTCACCCCAATTGTGTTCTTATATGGGATTATGGAATAAAAAAACAATTTTTTAGGATGAAAATAGTATAAGATCAAAGGAATCACTAGTTTTTACATGAAATAGTCCCTTTGGGACCTAATAAATTGAAATAACACCACCCACACACACACCGTATTAGATGCTAAAAAAATATATTACAGTGCACATAGGTAATTAATATTGTCATATGAAAATAAAATAAGTTCTAAAATAGAAATTAAACACTAGAAACAACAACACAGAAAGAATCAAGATTATGAAAAACATATAAACTGAACAAATGTTGGGGCATCCAGGTTACTTCAAGATCAAAGAACATCGATCCCAATACTTCATTGGATCACATTGTATGATTATCACAACATGTTTCTATATTCAATAATGGTCACACGCCTTAAATTAGAAAGAACCTCAAGAGGCTCCAACATGATCTGTATAGTAGAAGTGTATTAGGAGCTCGTTGGTCTAACATATGAAAACATTAATGGGGAAAATAACACCACTTCTAATGAGATTAAATTCAAGTAAGAAAAATCTCAACATTGGGTGACATAAAAAGTAGACTATACTACCAACAAGAAGAAAACAAAACACCAACGGTGAGAGGGAATCAATTTTGGGAATATGGATATCTTCTTACTAGATGAACTCGATCACCAAAAAGAAAATTTTACAATATGATTCATTTGTCAAATATAAGTACTTCATGGGTGATAAAAACATATACTATAACCTTAAAATGATAACTGCATATCCATGGGGAGGATACCATAAAGAAAACACTGAAATGAACACCCAACAACACATGGAATGGCTCAAATAAATGGATGGATTGAAAGGATTTGGAAGAAACATCAATTGATGTACAGAAATGAAGAGAATATGTATAATGTAGATTACCACAATGAAATCTCAAATCAACCTAGCCAAACAATTGAGCATGGCGCATAAATCATATAATATGTTAAAATCAATCCATAATCTAGAATAAATAAATATGAGAATGTTTTTAATAATAAATGGAATGTATTTAAACAATTTATATGGGTTAATTAAAATATTAAATATAAAAACAATGATTACCCAAATTAACAACACTATACCATTTTCAATTGAATATTGATGTTGTTGTGGTTGCACCTAAATGTTATTCAACAGGATCAATGATCATGATATCTAATAAGGGACTGAATCTGAAATATGTTATAGCCTTAGTCAAATTATCTGTTGTGTTTTCATGCATGTGTATCTTTGTTTCACACACTTCCCCACTATCAATAACTTCTCTAATAAAATGTATCCTAATATCCATGTACATAGACCAACCTTGACATAATCAATTTCAAGAAAAATAAATGGAAAACTGAGAATCACAATGAAAAGTAATAATAGAATTACTAATTCTTATTTTAAAAATCAAACACATAAGATATATGTCTCTATGACTACTTATCTCAGTGAAATGTACTCGGCTTCAGTGGTCGAGAGGGTCACCACCGATTTTGTACTGAACATCTGAGATATAGGTCCTCCATAGGTGGTGATGATATAACCCATTTGTTATTGCCTAGTTTCATCATTTAAAGCACAGTCAGAATATACATAACTAGTCCCAAATTCAAGAGAATTAATATTCTCACCACAGAAAATTTAAAATAATGATGTAGAATAAATGTACTTCAACAACAATTTCAGAGCATCCGAATGTTTCATTTTTTTGAACAAATATACTATAACTAAATATAGAAAAAGAAACTTTTGTCGAGTTCAAATCATAGAATACATAATACATCCAACTACATTGAAATACAATATTCTACTCATATATGGAACATATGAAGCAAGAGAAGGTGTCAGAGATAAGGAAAATCAAAAATGATGACCTAAAGAAAAATAATATGGTTCAAACAATCAAACAAATTCATTATATGCACTTTAAGTATATAGGAATGTTGAGATACATAATGAATCTTATCATTCATTGCTCTAATAATTTCCATTCCCAATATTTTCGTAACACAACCTATATCTTTCATTTGAAAATATAAATTCAATTTTTTTTAATATCGTTGATTAATTTAATATCAGAACATATGAGTAACATGTCATATACATAGACCATTAAATAAAGAATTCATTTTTAATAGATTTATAGTATACACATGCATTAAACTGGATCGTTTCGAATCCATTTTCGTACATGAATGAATCAAACAAATTATATCACTACCATGAATCTTACAATAATCCATATACAAATTAATTAAGCAAGAAACCATGGGTATGTTTAAATTCATGTTCACAAATAGTAGGAGGCTTCATGTAAAATGTTTTATTTAATCACCATCAAAGGAAGCAGTTTTGACTTATAGCTGTAATATATGAAAATCAAAATGGGATAAAAACTAATAGATAATTCTTATTAAAGAATATTTCGGTAAATGAGAATAAATTTCAAAGTAATCATTTAATTCTATTTTGAAGGGGTCCTTTAGCTATAAGTATTTCTTTAAACATAATTTTATTTCGTATAGTATTGTATCCATTTGTTTTATATATCAATATAAAACCAATCACATTGGTAGTAATTTTTTTATTTAAAATAAAACATTTATGGTACATTCATAGGGATTTCATGTCATCTTTCATCGTAGAAATCCTATGTTTAGAGTTTTTGTCACTGAAAACATGATAATATCTCTAGTTATCCATGAAACAATGATTTTCTACCACAATTAAGCTAGCGGAAACTATATTGGAATGTATGTACCTAAGAGGAGGTCTAATGACACTCCTTTACATATCCACAATGAACTGATAACCCATAATATCACTAAGAACTATATCATTAGGAGTATCTCTAGAATCTGACCAAGATTATTTCTCATCCTAAGAAAGATGAATTGGCGGGGATGAAAGAGTCTCAATAGGATACTCACTAACACATAGATGATAATCCTAAATATCCCTATTATGGCGTGGAACAAATCATTAATTAATGGGTGGTTGGACTATAGTCATAAAAACTCTAGAAACACAACATCCCGAAAAAGAATAAACTTTTGAATGCCAAATTTATCTCCACAAAGCTTATACCCTTTCAACCCCATAGGATTCCCAATGAAGATTCCTATGGCATCTACAAGATTATGTTTATCATTCATAACATGAGCGTAAGTAGTGCATCAAAACACCCTAAGATGTTAATATGATGGTGGGTGATTTCTCCACACCTATATAAGAGTCTAAAATCTATTGGAATAAATGGGATACCTAATTATTATGTAAAATGTCATAGTGATAGATTCTTCCCATAATTATATTGGAATTCTACTACATTCATCTATGTTATGAACCCTCTCACAAATGGTATGATTCATATGCTTAGCTAGACCATTCTTCCGATGAGTATGAATCATGGTTTAGTGCATTAAAATTCCCTCACATTCACAAAACATGGTAATATTAGTAAATAGGTATTCAAGGATATTACAAGGCCATGAAAACCTTTATCTTCTTTAACGATTAATTTTATATTGAGGATTTCAATGTTTTAAACACCACAAATACAACATATTTCTTTCTGAAAATATAAACATATAAATTTATTGAATGTTAATTAAATAAGGTGACAATGTATTAGCCTCCCCCATGTTAGGAATTCTTATAAAGTCCCAATATATTAAAGTGTACATATTCAAGTGGAATTCCATGCTTTAAACACATCAATTTGTATTTTACTGTCACGACCCGTCCTCGGGGCCTGTGCCGTGACTACCCCAAGCCCGCCTTCCATAGGCCAGGGGCTGGCAACTAGCACCAAGGCGTAAGTCCCGGTAAACAGGGAAGGCATTGCCTTGGAAAGTAAACAACCACCACAGAGTAAGCAAGCGGAAAAGTAAACACTAAGAAAAAACATTAACAAGCTGTGCTGAAAGTAAAAAGGGGCTGGAAATACAAGCCCAACTATAAATTACAACTGAAGGGAAAAACAACAACTAAAGGTAAATCCGTAGCGTCGAGCCATCCTCTGGAAGTCCCACATGAAGGGTGGGTACAGATAGCCTCCACTGCTCCTTGGCCCAGCCGTCCGCTCCGAGTACGTCCCGCCCAGTGGTCCACCTCCAGGTACCGTCCTGCTCCGCAAACCTCCACTACGATCAGTGTTGTCCCTCGTCTGCAACCAACACAACGAAGTGCGGGAATAGCCCGTGTAGGGGTGAGTACAAGCTACTCAGTAGGGACCCCGAGACACCTGAAGGTCTCCCAAAATCCAAAAGGATAAACCACAAAGAAAGATACAATCACGAAGTAACATACGACTCTGCTTAGGTATATACCCATACATATACCTATGTCACCAATTCTCATTCGGCTCCAACACTTGAGCCCAAGTACAACCCAATCCACAGAGGAAAGAAAAAAGTACTCCACATAGGATAACACAACCCAATCCAAAAAGGATATAAAACTTAATCCACATAGGATAGCTCAACACAATCCACAAAAGATAGCAAACGTAATCCACATAGAAAATCTCAACAGAATCCACAAAGGATAGAAAATGTAATCCACACAGAAAATCTCAACAGAATCCACAAAGGATAGAAAACGTAATCCACACAGAAAATCTCAACAGAATCCACAAAGGACAGCAAAACGTAATCCACATAGGAAAGCTCAACAGAATCCACAAAGGATAGCAAAACGTAATCCACACAGAAAAGCTCAACAGAATCCACAAAGGATAGCAAACGTAATCCACACAAAAAAGATCAATAGAATCCACAAAGGATAGAAAACGTAATCCAAACAGAAAAGCTCAACAGAATCCACAAAGGACAGCAAAACGTAATCCACACATAAAAGCTCAACAGAATCCACATAGGATAGCAAAACGTAATCCACACAGAAAATCTCAACAGAATCCACAAAGGATAAAAAAACGTAATCCACACAGAATGCTCATCAGATAACTCTCATAGGTATATGCCCATACATATACCGAAGTTATCAAGTAACCCATATTCATCAAGAGGAAACACAAAGATCATTGACTCAGCTCAAACCGGGATTTTCATTATCAAAACCATAACTGCTGAAGAGCTCCGTCTCTAGAGTGTACAGTGGTCATGTCACAACCCCGAGGTACTGCTCACTAACCTAATACTGCTGAGGTACTCCTCCTTCCGAGTACCGCGGGCCTGCCACCTCACGTAGTAGTGCATCACGCCGGGGTCTGCCACCTCACAAAGTAGTGCTCCCCCCCCCTCAGAGCCTACAGAGGTACTCCTCCTGTCGAGTACCGCGGGTCTTCCACCTCACATAGTAGTGCTCCTCCGCTGTGGGTCTGCCACCTCACAAAGTAGTCCTCCCCACTGAGCTATGTAAGTCACTCCGAATCGAATCGGACAAGCAGTCTTCAGGTCTCAGCCGGCTACACGGTCTCCGTACTCCGCACGCTCATCTCCGGGAGGGTCCGCTCTATGAGCTACAGGTCGATACTCCAATTATCACAAAGTCCCATGAAGAAGGGTGATCACAGTCGTCGTCGCGGTCCACTGAGGATCTCCGCACAGTCGTCGTCGCGGTCCACTGAGGATCTCCGCACAGTCGTCGTCGTCGCAGCCAACACTAGGGTTCCCGCACACAGCAAGCTCGTTCGAGAGGGTCCGCTCTACGAGCCGAGAGGCTGATACATCAACTGACACGTAGCTCAAAGTTGATGTATCCAAAAGTTCCGTATTGTCAGCAAGAACTCAACGTCGCAGACGGCGCATCAATCGGTCGCCCGGTCTGAGAGTTATTGGCCTTTTCGTCCAAGGGGCCCGGTTGGTTTTTAAGTCAAAACCAACCCGACTACACTCCACCAACGTCCAAACCTTTGGCGAAGTATGCCAAAAGATCCGTCTCACTTAGAGGAATTCACCAAAACTGACGACACGTCAATCAGACGTCTGTAGCTCAAGATATGAGCGCTTCCGCTCCGAGGGCCCGGTTGGTATCGTGTACGATCCAACCCAGCTGAATCTAAAGTTCTCCGAAACCTTGAGTGTAGTATACTGAAATGACCGTCTCGATCCAAGGATCGTGTTTCCACTGACGGAACGTCTTTTGGAGGTATGCAGCTCAAGATATGGGCATTTGACCAAAAGTGGTCCGAAAACGGGGGGTCCGGGTTCGGGCCGACCTGGCCCGACCCCCCTGGGTCGGCCCGAACCGGGTCACCCGACCTGGTTGGCCCGGGACGGCCCGGCCAGGGCCGGTCCAGCTCAGCTCGGCCGAGCGGGCGACACGGGGGGAGCCGCCGCCCCGCGTGACACCCCCGCGGCACCCGCGGGGTGTCTTCCTGGCGAACGGACGAGGCTTCAGCCGCGTCCCACACGCTCCAGACCCGCGCGGGCCGCCGGAGTCGCTCCGGTGGCCCGTTGTCCTTCCCGTCTGCGCCGTTGTCCCTCCCGGGTTCCGTTCTTGACTGCGGAATCGTCAGATTGCCCTTGCATCACGATTTTTTGTCGCCCGCCAAATCCGCACAACCACGAAGAATGGCGGAGGGTTGTCGGGCCGTGTTCGTTTGGCCCGCACTCTCCGCGTTAGATAAAAACAACGAAAGAAAGTTTTCAACACATGAACCAAAAATTTTAATAAAATAAAATTGTTCATATGAATCTGGTTCATTAATTTTTAAAGAAAATTCACAGGAATATAAAGAGGGGTAATCCAAAACAAAATTCCCTACCTCGTCAAGTCGCCGATCGCGGGTTCTTTGTGGAATTGGGGATTGTCGCGTCGTCGCGGTATCCGGCGTCACGTCGTCGTGGGAGGGGGTCGCGTGGACGATCTCCGAGGCTCATGAACAAAAAGATTTAATTAATAATAATTAAATCCTTCTTGAGATAAAATCCACAAAGGAGTTTAAAGAATCGCAACCACTCACCTCAACGGATGATCGAAGGTTCTTGTTGCGGATTAAATAACGTCGCGGGAGAAGAAACGTCGGTGTCGCGGCACACGGCGTCACGTCGTCGATTTTTGCGGGTTCGGCATTCTTCGTCGGAGACCAGTGTTCTTCACGTTCTTCGCGTTCTTCATGAAGAAGAGTGAAGGAACAAGAATTCTGTCAAAACCTCTAAACGTGTAATCTCCAAAAGCCGTGTTGGTCTTATTTTATTAATAAACCAACATACGAAAAAGGTAAGTAATGACCCATCAATTTGTTGAATTAATTCAACAAAATAAACCACCCATTTAATTCAAGAATAAAACCGCCTAATTAAATGGTGCGTTAAGAATTTAAGAAAACACGTCAGTTGACTTTCATAATGACGGGTTTTCCAGGGTGCGTTACTTAGCGGAAAGAAACGACGGGGCTCGTGCGGGCCCCACCTCAAAAATATCCTACCAAGAGGGTAGGATATTTCTGGATAGTACCCTATCTGTTTCAACTCAGCTTAAGCCACTTTTAAGTGGCTTCCAAGTGGCTTGAGTGAAATAAAATAAATTTTGTCGTACAATTATTTTATTTCTTAACCTTAAGCCCAAAAATTAAAAACCATAGCCGAGCAAATGCAACTCCGAAAGAGGTGTTCCTAAGAAAAAACCAGCACTGCGATTTCATCGGTGCCCTCAGAATTCGATTCCGGGAACCAGTTCAAAAGTTAGAAAAACCCACTCGTCTGTTCACTGAACGTACCCGAGCCAAACTTCGGAAAATGATTCCGGGCACACCGGGCCTCGGAATCAGGTGCCGTCAGAAGCTGCGCTCTTGTAAAATTCCAATGAAAATTAAGAAAAAAATTTATTTGAAATTTACGGGTCTTTACATTACTCCCACCACAGGTCTTTACGTCCCCGTAAAGCTCCAACACAAACTTAGTGATACATAGGCGGTACTGAGCATGCATCTGAGCCTTCCGCTCCCAAGTGTTCTCCTGGAGGTCCCCGAGCTGCCATCTAAAGTGCACTAGAGGAATCGATTGTCCACATAGGACCACTCCTATTGATCCTCGATCCCCACTGGGACCTCTACAAAATTCTCCCCATCACCAAAGACCAGCTCCCCATGGTCAAAGATTTGTGTCGGGTCGTGCACGTATATCCTCCGTGGAGATACGTGGAAAAGTCGTGCACCTAGTGCAACTGAGGTGGATGGGCCAAGCGGTAAACCATCCCGCCTACCCAGCTAAGGATCTAGAAAGGTCCGTTGAACCTTAGAGATAACTCACCGCCTTGGACACATCTCTGTAACCCTCGTCGAGGTGAGACCCGTATAAGGACGTGATCATCATCCTCGAACTCCCGAGGTCTCCAATTCCTGCTGGAACTGAAACTCAAAACGACTGCTGCCATGAGGGTAAGGTTGACCGACTCAAGAGTGATCGGTCGCACCCTTCTGTGCTGCCTGGGGTTTTCTTTTCGCCGACCAAGAAAAAACCCATCCCGACGTCGTAGTTTAACCACAACCTTTTTTCCTAATACAGTCAATTTGTCTATGAACTGTGATTGACCAGTCCATACTCAAACCAACGTCGTAAGGCCTCGACGCTGCCACCAAGTGATTCCAACCGAAACACTCGCCTCGAGGGTCTGACCACACCGTCTGCATAAGTGTGATTAGCGAGTCTCCTCCCAAGGTATCTCCAGACATGAGGGTCAAGTCCACGGCTTACCGGAAACTCTAGGTCTGGGACATGATTTGTGAAAGCGAAGAATGATTCATATCGACGTCTGTTACTACAGCAGCTAGTAGTGGACACAGACTGTCCCTTGAATCATTTTTAGAGTCATTGGGTCACACTCCTTGATCGCATGCAGCCGCACTCTTCCACCACCCTCCAGCTCCCTGAGCCTGGCGGGGATAACTAAGGTGGGTGGTTGTAACATGTTAAGATGTACACCACCTCATGCTACTCTCCTAGCTCCACCTCCACGTCTGCCACTTCACAGACTCATCTCTCTTTAAATCTTCCTCTTCTTGAAACATTTAACACGCCCAAGTCTCTAAGACTGGCACCGGTTTCCTGTTTCTTACTGCACTGTGTAGTCTTCATCCGCTCCCAGATGAATTTCCCCTCCTTTGCACACGATCTGGAAGAGCTGCTAAAATTTATCCTTTGCCAAAAAGAGAAACCCGGTCTCATTCCCCCTGGATGAACCACAACCATTGCCTAATACTGTCAATCCTGACATGAAGGATGCATTCATGCCATGGATGACGTCGCAAGGCCTCGACGTAACTACTAAGAGATCCAACTGTCACTCTCACCTCCAAAGGTCGAGTCACACTGTCGGCATCAGTGTGAGGTCACTAGGTTTCCTCCCGTAGAAATCTCGAAAGTGAGGGTCAAGTCAACAGTCTTAACCAAGACGACTCAGTATCAACCAAACCAAAGGACAAGAATGCAAACATCACAAAGATAAGTGTCTTTATTTTTATTGCAGCTCATGGTACAAAGACACAAAAACAACATCAACACGGAACTAGAAGTACAAGAGACGTATCCACTAGCTCCACTCCTGTCCACCTGCTCCAGGAGCTCTACTGCCTTGTCCACTGCTCAGCTGTTGCTCAAGCACTCATCAATGCCTCTGCCTCGGTGGCTCCTCCAAAGCCTGCAGATCAACTGTACGAGGAGTTGTACAGTCACGTGCCAGGTGACCCATTCCGCCGCACGAGTAACACAGTCCGTTTCTGTCACGCCTAGCTCTGACCCCACCCCGGGTGACCCGCACCACCGGTCCTAAAACCCGAGATCACCCAACTGCTGGTCTTGTCCTCCTTGAACTATGCATCATCTATCTACTGCCCACAGATGAATCGGCTACTGATTGAAAAACACGCGGTAAAGGCAGCAGCTCCTGAACACGCTCGGGGTGTAGAGCTATTGGCACAAACTCCACCCTGAAGAAGGTCTCGAAGTCTTCCCATGAGAAGGCCATCCCACCGAAAAACTGGAACAAGTGGCTCCACCACCTCCCTGCTGCTGCCTGAAGAAGGCTGGCAGCAAAGGTCACCATGAAGTATGATGGCATCCCCACTAGCCTGAAGACTCCCACCACAGCCTCCAGCCAATCCTCAGCTGCCTGCGGGTCCGTCTCTCCCCAGAACATGGGTGACCTCTGGCGTTGGAACTCGTGCAGCGCACTCAAGCGACGTGAACTCTCTACTGCTAGGGCTGGTGGCATCGGTGGCCCAACGTATGGTAGTACCGCTGGTGCCTCCGCTGGTGCCTCAACTACACGAGGGCCCTGTACCGAAGCCTCGTCGCTCAGTAGGCTGTCAGTACGCACATCCATCTGGGTTCTAACTGGTCGTCCGTGAAAAGTCATCCTGAAAGAAACATCGTGACACGATTAAACGATTATACCTGGTGAGCTGACCTGGTTTGAACTGACATTGAAAAACTTTTGGAAACACACACGCAATCAGTGTCTTCGTGCACAAAGTCGGAATTCAGTCGTCAGGGTCCTGGTGTATGGATACGTCGGCCACCCACACCAACACTGGACTCCCTGAACTGAAAACCATACTCGGTACTCTTAACACTGTTGCTTCACATAGAATAAAGATCATTGTCTGCGGTAGAACCGACCACCTCTGATACCAATTTGTCACGACCCGTCCTCGGGGCCCGTGCCATGACTACCCCAAGCCCGCCTTCAATAGGCCAGGGGTTGGCGACTAGTACCAAGGCGTAAGTCCCGGTAAATAGGGAAGGCATTGATTTTGAAAGTAGAAAACCACCACAGAGTAAGCAAGAGGAAAAGTAAACACTAAGAAAAAATTGAAACAAGCTGTGCTAAATGTAAAAAGGGGCCCGAAATACAAGCCCCACTGTAAAGTACAAGTGAAGGGAAAAACATCAACTAATGGTAAGGCCGCAGCGTTGAGCCATCCTCTGGAAGTCCCACCTGAAGGGTGTGTACAGATAGCCTCCACTACTCCTCGGCCCAGCCATCCGCTCCGAGTACGTCCCGCCCAGTGGTCCACCTCCAGGTACTGTCCTGCTCCGCAAACCTCCACTACGATCAGCGATGTCCATCGTCTGCAACCAACACAACGAAGTGTGGGCATAGCCCGTGCAAGGGTGAGTATAAGCTACCCACTAGGGACCCCCAGACCCCCGAAGGTCTCCCGAAATCCATAAAGGATAAACCACAAAGAAAGATACAATCACAGAGTAACATCCGACTCTGCTTAGGTATATACCCATACATATACCTAAGTCACCAATTCTCGTTCGGCTCTAACACCCGAGCCCAAGTACAACCCAATCCACACAGCAAAGAAAAACATACTCCACATAGGATAACACAACCCAATTCACAAAGGATATAAATGTAATCCACATAGGATAGCTCAACACAATCCACAAAGGATAGCAAACGTAATCCACACAGAAAAGCTCAAAAGAATCCACAAAGGATAGCAAACGTAATCCACAAAGAAAAGCTCAACAGAATCCACAAAGGATAGCAAACGTAAACCACACAAAAAATCTCAACAGAATCCACAAAGGACAGCAAAACATAATCCACACAGGAAATCTGAACAGAATCCACAAAGGATAGCAAAACTTAATCCACATAGAAAAGATCAACAGAATCCACAAAGGATAGCAAACGTAATCCACACAAAAAAGCTCAACAGAATCCACAAAGGATAGAAAATGTAATCCACACAGAAAAGCTCAAAAGAATCCAAAAAGGATAGTAAACGTAATCCACACAGAAAAGCTCAACAGAATCCATAAAGGACAGCAAAACGTAATCCACACAGGAAAGCTCAACAGAATCCAGAAAGGATAGCAAAATGTAATCCACAGAGAAAATCTCAACAAAATCTACAAAGGATAGCAAACGTAATCCACACAGAAAATATCAACAGAATCCACAAAGGATAGCAAATGTAATCCACACAGAAAAGCTCAACAGAATCCACAAAGGACAGCAAAACGTAATTTACATAGGAAAGCTCAACAGAATCCACAAAGGATAGCAAAACGTAATCTACATAGAAAATCTCAACAGAATCCACAAAGGAAAGAAAAACGTAATCCACACAGGAAAGCTAAACAGATAACTCTCATAGGTATATGGCCATATATATACCGAAGTTATCAAGTAACCCATCTCAATCAAGAGGAAACACAATGATCATTGACTCAGCTCAAACCAGGATTTTCATTATCGAAACCGTAACTACTGAAGAGCTCCATCTCTGGAGTGTAAAATGGTCCTGTCACAACCCTGAGGTACTACTCACTAACCTAAGACTGCTGAGGTACTCCTCCTGCCGAGTACCGCGGGCCTGCCACCTCACGTAGTAGTGCTTCCTGCCGGGGTCTGCCACCTCACAAAGTAGTGCTCCCCCCTCATAGCCTACAGAGGCACTCAACCTGTCGAGTACCACGGGTCTGCCACCTCACATAGTAGTGCTCCTCCGCTGTGGGTCTTCCACCTCACAAAGTAGTGCTCCCCACTGGGCTATGTAAGTCACTCCGAATCGAATCGGAAAAATAGTCTTCAGGTCTCAGCCGGCTACACGGTCTCCGTATTCCGCATGCTCATCTCCGGGAGGGTCCGCTCCACGAGCTACATGTCGATACTCCATGTATCACAAAGTCCCACGAAGAAGGGTGAGCACAGTCGTCGTCGCGTTCCACTGAGGATCTCCACACAGTCGTCGTCGCGGTCCACTGAGGATCTCCGCACAGTCGTCGTCGTCACAGCCAACACTAGGGTTCCCGCACACAGCAAGATCGTTTGGGAGGGTCTGTTCCATGAGCCGAGAGGCTGATACATCAACTGACACGTAGCTCGAAGTTGATATATCCAAAAGTTAGGTATCGTCAACAGGAACTCAACGTCGCCGACGGCGCATCAATCGGACGCCCGGTCTGATAGTTATTGGCATTTTCGTCCTAGGGGCCCGGTTGGTTTTTAAGGAAAAACCATCCCAACTGAACTCCAACTAAGTCCAAACCACGGGAGAAGTATTCCAAATGATCCGTCTCACATAGAGGAATCCACCAAAACTGACGGCACGTCAATCGGACGTCCGTAGCTCAAGATATGAGTGTTTCCGCTCCGAGGGCCCGGTTGGTTTCGTGTACAAACCAACCCAGCTGAACCCAAAGTTCTTTGAAACCATGAGTGTAGTATACCTAAACGACTGTCTCCATCCAATGATCGCGTTGCCGCTGACAGCACGTCGTTTGGAGGTCTACAGCTCAAGATATGGGCATTTGACCGAAAGTGGTATGAAAACGGGGGGACCGGGTCCGGGCCGACCTGGCCCGACCCCCCTGGGTCGGCCCGAACCGGGGCGACCCGACCCGGTTGGCCCGGCCCGGCCCGGCTAGGGCCGGTCGGACTCAGCTCGGCCGAGCGGCCGATGGGGGGGGGGGGGGAGCCGCCGCCCCGCGTGACACCCCCGCGGCACCCGCGGCGTGTCGGCCATACAGCCGGACGACACGGGGGGGGGGGGGGAGCCGCCAACCCCGCATGACACCCCCGCGGCACCCACAGGGTGTCTTCCTGGCGTCCGAACGCTACTTCAGCCGCGTCCTGCGCGCACCGGACCCACGCGGCCGCAGGTCCGCAGGAGCCACCGCCGCGGCCGGTGCCGTGGGGGTCTCGTCCGGGGGTGCGCCGGGCGCCGACCCCTCCGGCCGCCGGCGCCGCTGCCGGCTTCAGCGGGCCACCGGAGTCGCTCCGGTGGCCCGTTTTCCTTCCCGTCTGCACCGTTGTCCCTTCCGGGTTCCGTTCTTCACTGCGGAATCGTCAGATCGCCCTTCCGTCACGATTTTTCGTCGCCTGCCAAATCCGCACAACCACGAAGAACGACGGAGGGTTGTTAGGCCGGGTTCGTTTGGCCCGCACCCTCCGCGTTAGATAAAAACAACAGAAGAAATTGTTCAACACATGAACCAACAATTTTAATAAAATAAAATTGTTAATATGAATCCGATTCTTTAATTTTTAAAGAACGTTCACCGGAATATAAAGAGGGGTAATCCAAAACAAAATTCCCTACCTCATCATGTCACCACTCGCGGGTTCTTCGCGGAATTGGGGATTGTCGCGTCGTCGCGGTATCCGGTGTCGCGTCATCATGGGAGGGGGTCGCGTCGACGATCACCGAGGCTCAAGAACAATAAGATTTAATTAATAATAATTAAATCCTTCTTGAGTTAAAATCCACAAAGGAGTTTAAATAATCGCAACCACTCATCTCAACGGATGATCGAAGGTTCTTGTTGCGGATTATGGAACGTCACGAGAGAAGAAACGTCAGCATCGCGGCACACAGCGTCACGTCGTCGATTTCCGCGGGTTTGGCATTCTTCGTCGGAGACCAGCGTTCTTCGCGTTCTTCGAGTTTTTCACGAAGAAGAGTGAAGGCACAAGAATTCTATCAAAGCCTCTCAACGTGTAATCTCCAAAAGCCATGTTGGTCTTATTTTATTACTACGCCAACATACGAAAAAGGTAGGTAACGACCCATCAATTCGTTGAATTAATTAAATGAAAGAAACCGCCCATTTAATTCACGAATAAAACCGCCTAATTAAATGGTGCGTTAAGAATTTAATAAAGCATGTCAGTTGACTTTCATAATGACGGGTTTTCGCGGGTGCGTTACGTAGCAGAAAGAAACGGCAGGGCTCGTGCAGGCCCCACCTCAAAAATATCCTACCAAGAGGGTAGGATATTTCTGGATAGTACCCTATCCGTTTTAACTCAGCTTAATCCACTTTTAAGTGGCTTCCAAGTGTCTTGAGTGAAATAAAATAAAGTTTGTCGTACAATTATTTTATTTCTTAACTATAATCCCAAAAATTAAAAACCACAGCCGAGAAAACCCAACTCCGAAAGAGGTATTACTAAGAAAAGACCGGCGCTGCGATTTCATCAGGGCCCTCCAAATTTGATTCGGGGCACCGGTTCAAAAGTTAGAAAAACCTGCTCGTCCGTTCACTGAACGTACCCGAGCCAAACTTCAGAAAATGATTCCGGGCTCACCGGGCCTCGGAATCAGGTGCCATCAGAAGCTGCGCTCTTGTAAAATTCCAAAGAAAATTTAGAAAAAAATTTCCTTGAAATTTACGGGTCTTTACATTTACAAGGTGTATCATGAGCGAGTGACCCTTTTTTCTCAAATTCTCTTGACCATTAGCATTGGCATGTCCCAACCGCCTATGCCAATGAAATGAATATTCATTGTTAGTGACATTAGTGTTTTCCATTGGGCTAAAGATTTTTCTAACATATAAAACATATTATCCTTTTTTTAATATATCTTTATAAACTGAATGATCTTACATGGAGATTTTTACACAACGAGAATTATATTTTATGTTTAAATATCAATAATTTAAGACACCTAGTTAGATTAGTTACTTGTTTAAATTTAGATCCTATCTCATATCAAAAAAATTTACAATAAAATGGCCTGAGCTCTAGAGAATAATAGAATCTCTACCCATGCGAAAACATCTATTATTGTTTTTCAAAACAACATATCCTTTACCATTGTTGGTCAAACTAGAAATATAACTCTAAAATGAGAACATATGGAAGGAAAATCCTCATTCAATGACCTTCTTGGAATCAAGAGTATCCTATGACAGACAAAAAAAATGAAAATTTTAATAGACTTTGTTCACAAATAGAGATTGATCACGACACTACATATATATTTTTCTAGATTTCAAATCAGGTCATTTGGGTCTAATATGCCAAGGTTTAAAAAAGTGGTAGAAGGTAACCTCTTTCATCATATGTTTAGTATAATGTTCATGTGATTGGATTTGAAACTTACTTCCCTTAATATGTTTATAATTCATTTTACATAGAAACTCCGAATGAACACTCACATTCTGACCCTAAGATTCAGGTTGATCATCAGCCATGCTAAACAACTTAAATAAAAGAAATGAAAAATTGACTTCCACTAAAGACATGGAATCTCTACCAAAAATAATCTCATCGATAAGACGTTCATATGAACTATATAAATAAATTAAAAGTATGATTTCTTGGTCATCAACATCAAAATTAAAAACTAAAATTTGAATGCTCAAATAAAATTTTATTGATCTTGACATGGTGTGTCTAAATGGTGGTTACATGATGTATCCAAAATGAATTTAATTTATTAATCAAAAGTAATTATCCATTAAATGATTTTCTCAAATATATTTTTGCAAATTTATACCAAATTACACCAATTAAGTTCTCCTAATAAACCACATGTGGGACTTTATAACCTTTAAAAAAGGACAATGAGCTTTGTTCATTCATTATAATGTTATTAGGGACCTCTATATTGGTTCATATTGTAAGACCATAAGTGGGAAGAATTAAATGAGGTGTCCTTGGTCCACAAAGTGAATCTTGTATCCCTCATTGTACTAACATGGCTCACATTTTCAATCAACATAAATTAAAATATTTTAATCCATCAAAATATTCTATTTCTTTTTTATAATTCACCATTGTTTATTATTGTCTATTTGATACCTCTTTTTTATGGTGAAATTGTTTAATAAAAACCCACATGAAATACATTCAAGGAATAAAAATAATAAATATGGTTTATTTCAATATAAAAATAGGAAAATAAATTTAATTACAATTAAACACAAAAAATAGAGCGATGATGTAGGAATTGTGAAACAATAATAATTGTAGAATAAGAAACAAGAAAAAAAAAGAAACAGTAGGATATATGTTGTTTGGTCCATTTGGATCCTACTGCAATACATGAACACCACCCATTCATGAACATTTATTTGATTCTCAAGAAATATTATGGAGACAAAGTAGATAAGAAAATAAAATTAATAGATACACTAAAATAGATACTACGCACAAGAAGAATCAACAAAAAATTAATTAGTTTTATGAAAAAGTTACAACCTCAAAAAAAAAAAAATTAGAATCCGGATCACTTCAAGATCCAAGAACAAGGATATAATTTCATAAAAGGATCCAAAATTAGATTTATTATTCTAGGTCTCTATATTCGACCAACGGTCACATACCTTTAACTAAGATGAACCTCGAAGGGCACAACCATGATCCGCACACCAACAACATGAAGGGGGGTCAACCGGCCACCAGATATTTTTTTGAGGAGGATAATCACACACAAATAGTGAGATTGAACCCAACAGCCGTAAATTGAAATGTCACCCACATTTTTTTCCATTTACCCTCTAAACTCCATCAAACCTCCTCTTGGTGCCACTGACAACCAATATAGATAAATAAAAGGCATAGTACATATCGAGCCCTTAGAGTGTATAGGTACAATAAAAGTAATATTTACACATATATCAAGTGAATTTTTGGAATTTCAGATCACATAAAATTTTAAAATCTCAAAATAGTACACATTTAAAAAATATATATATTTATACATATCACACTACCAAAATAATTAATGTTATCTAGCTTCATTAATTAATAAAATTGACACAAAAATGTATGAAAAATTAGGAAAATATTATAAAATAGTCTAAAGATCCTCTATATAACTTATATTGATCCCAATTTCAAGGATATTGTTAAAAAATTCAATTGATTCACAAATTGTTTTTAAAAAATTGAATCCATTGTCCAAAAATATGAATATGTCCACATTTTCATTTTTATGCAGTTTCTAAATATATTAAATTATTCTAATATTTATCATACAATTTTAACTAAATTATCGTTATGATGTATTGATCATATATATACACATATAAAAATTTATTCCAACTATCCATATTAACAAAATTAATTTCAATAAGATTGTTAAAAACCCATTATTCAGTGATGAAAAGATTATTGCAGTTGAATATACAATGTTTAATCCAAATAATCATAAATACAGAATTCAATTTTTTTAATACTATTGAATCAAAATTGATTTTTTAGGTCGTATAATTATTAATATTTTACTTATATGATATTATAATAAAAACAGATATTAATGAAGTGAACAAAATCCATATTGTTAATGTTTTTTATACACCATGTGTATATCATTGTTCTGAAATGTATATTTTGTTATATTATTAAATCAAAATATAAAATCAGATGGATAAACTCAATCAATATTAAAACTAACGTAATCCTGATGTAGTTAAATTAAACATTGTTATAATTCCAAAAAATGTATTTCATTAGAAAATTTTCATTTCAATATATTTAAATAAATACATAAATTCACTCATTTATGTATTCATAATGAATAAATCCTATTTTTTAATCATATTCTGAGAATTGATCAATGAAAATAAGGTGATAGAGTGGGAAACATAATATATTCCTTGAAAATATGGGTGACATGTTTGAACACTTTGATACAGAGTTTTTTCAATGAATCAAGAATACATACTGAAAATAAGGTTTACAACATGAAACATGAGACTAATGTGGGGATCCAACATGGTGTAAATGGTTGTGGCGATGATGGTGGGATCGACATGAATCAATGTCAATGGTTAATGGGATCAATGGTGCCTAGAAATAGGATTGGGGATGTGCGCTGGTGCTGTGGGGGAATTTATGATGATGGGTAGGGGGTGAGGGAGTCATGCGAGGGTTCATAGTTGGGTTACGAAGGGAACGAAGAGGGTGGGGGAATAAGAAAGGTATTTTCAGTGCAATGACTCCCAAAAACAATAAGGTCCGCTATATCTCAACTATCTTATAGTGTATTAATAGGTAGAAGGTCGCATTAAGGGGTATAATTTCATTGATAAAAATAACATTCATACTCTAAATATTGAAAAATAATTATGTTATTACAATAAATATGAATGATTAGATCATTATGAACTTTTTTAAAACAACCCCCTCGTTTGAGTTAACCGCAAAAATCACCTCCGTCGAGGCCTCTGATCTAATCATCCCTTTGGGAAGCTGTTGAAAATCAATGTTATGGACCTTCATTATTAATATTCGGTTCACTTACACCCATGATTTATAATAATTATTTTCTTTTATAGATTTATTGTCAATTTGGGAATCCTCTCCACCATGCTTTTCTTCTGCATTTAACCCAAATGAAACCATATAAGAATGGTTATACCTAGTAATAGATCTAATTATCCTCCTCTACACATACCAGTGAGTTTAAAACCAATGAGATCACTAGGAACTTTCTCAGTAGAATTATCATTAGAATCACACAAGGATTATAGATTTTATTGAGAAAGCTACACCTAATTGGTACATGGAGTCTAAACACGAGTCTCTCTAACACCAGGAGGATCAACCTCATGTACCAAATTTTGAGAAAAATCAACATTATAATTAGTTAGAGGCTAGGAAATAAGATGAAAATACTCTTGAAACACCACATCTCATCTATGAATGATCATTTTAATTCCGTGTTTATCTTCCCAATTCTTATACACCTTCATCCCTCAGGATACCCAATGAAGATGCACTAGACAGCTCTGGGCTCATGTTTATCATCATGAACATCAGTGTAAGAAGTGAATAAATTCACCCTCAAATGATCATCAGATGGGCATAATTTTTCAATGATTCAATAAGATTCCTAAATTTTTTTATATATGAGGGATGCCTATTTATTATTTAATTTACCATTGTAACAACTTCTATCAAAAAGGATTTGGTAATGTTTGAGGTTGTAAGCATGGTACAAACCAGATAAATAATGGTTTGATTCAAAAAATAAGCTAGACCTTTCTACAAATGACTATAACTCATGGTTAAGTGAATTTAAAATTCAATCAATTTCAAAACTGATGATAAAATATATAGAAAGGCATTCAAGGCTATTATCAATCCTCAAACCCTTTAGCATCTACAAAAATTATTTTAATATAGAAGATTTATAAGATTAAAACAACTCAAATGAATATTATTTATTTCTAAAAATATAAACCATAATATTCTGTGATTATTCATCTATAATGGTTAAAAATATAGATCCACCACCATGGGAGGTAGTCCTAGAAGTTCCCCAAAAATCAGAGTAAATATACTCAAGTGGGAGAGTAGAATAAAAGTAATATCTTTTAAACAAATCTCGTTTAGAATTAACCGTGAGTAAATCTTCATAAAAGTGTATATTACTTCATATAACATGAGTGTGTAGCCCTTTCCTACTCAATTTATCTTGACCGTTAGCACTAACATGTCCCAACCGCCTATGCCAAATCATCCTATTTTAATTTTTAGTGAAATAAGTGTTTCTTAACTACATTATATTTTTTCTTACATCCAAAACAAATAACCCATTCTTCCAGGATCCTTCATGAACCATAAAAACCCCCCTATGGGATTTGATGACAATTTAAATAGATTTAATGGTAAACACACTCTGATATAAGTCGCCAAGTGAGATCAGATTCCATTATAAATCTATAACACATGTTAAATCATGAATGGTTACAATAAAATGTTATGAGAGATCTAGCATAACAAAAACTCGACACATGAATCAACACCACTTTTTAATTTTCAATATCAGCCTCTCATTCAACTATATCAGTCAATCAATAATATAAACTCTTATCTAGGCAAAAATGGATATAACGTCATGAGTTTGAGACCCACTCAACATCAAGATTATCTCGAGACATACACAAGACCACACTACTTTAATATTCTTGGTATACCATGGTAGAATAATCACTAGACACCATAGAAGGTCATCCTAATTTCAAACTGGTTCATTTTTGTCTAACATTCCTAGGTTTCCCATAGTGGTAGTTGGTAAGTTATTTAGTTCTAGGTTTATACCGATGTTCATGTGATTGGATCTGAATCTTACTTCCCTTACAATGTATACCATTATTTATCCACCAAAACTCCGAAAGACATCCCGTATTCAGACTTTCAGGTTTATGCTTAACTATAGAATTTCTATGCAACTTACATGGATGCAAGGTGATCATGACATCCTCTAGAGTCCTGGAATATCTCCCATACATCATAGAATCGATATGATACTCATATGAACTATCTAAAAAATTAAAAATATAATGTCGTGGATCTCATCTTCAACATTAAAAATTATATTGGTGTACACTAATAACATTTTATTAATATCATCAAGATGTGTCATGATGGTAGTTCCATGGCACATGTTAAAGATATATAATTTTTTATTCTTATATGGATGACCAATTAATGATATTTTCATATTTTGTTTTTCATACTTAGATAAAGTACCTTATGTGGTGGTAATATAAGAAACCCCCCTCAATAAATTATCACCAAAAGAACATTTTAAGGATCTATGTGCTTTCATCAAAATGATAGGAAGGACATTTGAAATGGTTTTGACAGTTTGACCATCAGTTTAAAAACATACATGTGATTTATTAGGTCATTAAAGGTAGCCTTGATTCAATTTTTAGACTAAAAGAGATCTAATTTTTAATCAATGTATAATAAAATAATTTCACAAATCCAAATTTTATATTTCATATTTTTCAGACACCAATGATTATTTGGATGGCTATGCTAGAACTTTGATGTGGGCTAATAGTAGAATAAAACCCCTAAAAAATAATTAAAATACCCACCGAATAAAAATGTTGGATTATTTCAATATAAAAAATTAATTTGATTAAAATTAAAACACACAAAAATATATTGAAGATGTGTAGATAGAGGAACAAAAAAATTGATGAAAAAGAATGTATAACAAAAAATAAAGGAATCATTAGGATTTACATGCTTCAGTCACTTAAAGACTTACTGCACAACAATAACACAACCCAAACATTCACATTTATTATATGTTCAATACAAAAAATGGATTAAATTGTACATAGGAAATTAATATAGGGAACTAAATTGCACAGATGTGCTAAAATAGAAATTACGCACTAGAAGTAACAAAACCAAAGTAATTGGGGTTATCCAAAACATACAAGCACGGAAAGATGTCAAGGATTCCAGATGAAATAATGATCCATGGGAAAAAATCCCATTTCTCAGTTGGATATCATCATAGAATGATCAATATAGATCTTTTTATTTATGGAATGGTCACACATATTCAATCAGGATGTACAATGAGAGGCTCCACCATGACCCACATAGCAGCAGCATGTAGGGCGGTCGACGGTTCACCAGATGAGTTCACTAATGAGGCTGAAAACATCAAAAAATGAGATTGAAGCAGAGGAAGATGATTCCGAACATCAAGTGAGTGAAAATGTTGTTCAAACCACCAGCTTGTAGAAGACAATACACTAATAGTGGGAGGGAATCACTTTTATTAATATGGATCTCTTCATACTAGATGTATTCACCCACCCTTTATGATGATTTTATGATCTGTATCATATATCAAATTTAGGTGACACAAGTGTGATGAAACCCCTTATGAGAACCCTATCTATTAATATTCATATCCATGGGGTGGCTACACATATCCAATTCTGAACATCGCACATGACGACACATGGAATTGATCGATGAAAAAGTTATCCAGGATATATCAGGTGGTAGAAATTATTGATGAACAAATATAAAGAGAATTTGTATACAGTAGATAGACAAGTTGGATTCCCAAAATGAGGATGCCAAATAATTGATTGGGCCACGTAAATGAGCTCATGCAGTAAATGAGAAAAACCCTTTGGAAATTAAAAGGCAAAAATAGTTAATAATAAATTGAATTTATTTTAATAAAATTCAATGGAATTAAAATTTAAATGGATAAATTTATATTTTCAATTTTATATAAAGGACACCCACAATAACAAAAATGTATTAAATTATTTAAAAATTCCCTACGACATAAGATTCTAGTTTCATCAATCCTAATGATGAAAAAACTGATTAGTCATACCTTTTATTATCATCAACAAGAATTCTAGCTTCATGTTCATTATCCAATTCCATTAACACTTTGAATAACAAATTTTGTTATAAATTACATCAATTTTAATACCATAAAATTATGAGAAACCCTAGATTTGATAAACATGCCTCCTCTGTAACACTTTATCCGGCCAAAAAAACATTTTCAGTTTTATGTTATATATCCAAATTCATCCGACACAACTTGATAAAAAATGAATAAAAACAGTCAATACAAATTATTATATTGATAGGGTACTCTCTATCAAAACAAGAAGAATTCCATTATCATTGTGCAAAATGTACCAACATGAGATCTGTTAACATAAATTAACTCCATTATTTAATCGATTTTAATTTTTATCAGGATAATTCCAATTCCATAAAAAGTTCTAAACATTAGTCAATTTAGGATTTGATGTAAATAAATAGATGAATAAATGATTCCCCTAAGTACACTTGACATGAGAATGAATCAATATTGTTGATCTGTGATCACCTATTCCATGAGGAATTTATGATCTTGGAAGTTTTTTATTCGAAGAAACTCATTAATAATTTAAAAATAAAACTCCATTAGAATGATAGAGATCATATACCATAACATTGATAGAATTAATATAAATAAACACGATCAACATGAGAGAAACCATTATAAAAGAGGAAGAACCTACCTTAGATCACTATGGATTGAACATGTGAATTTATGATTTAGCCCCATTGAAAGGGGGATTCAATGCCGTAAAAAACTCATGGGTGCCGCGAGCTGATGATTATAGTGGGAAAAATATAGGCTCTAGGGGCCGCATGGTATTTAAATAAAACTAGATTTTTTGAGGCCCAAAACGCCACCCCTATGATCACATTGTAGACCACCTTGACCAATACACAGTGGGAGGAGACCATATGATGACCCATGATAAAACTCGAGTATGCGATCAAGAACTTGTTCAGCGATCTATATCCTATTTATCATGGGGAGGGACTATATCCCAGCATACATCCCATGTTGTAACCGCCCCCAATTTGGACATGGCATAAAAAAACTACATTTATGACACCTCGTTGCATTCCATAACTCTCGACACCAGGGACAGGTCTACACAGTATCCAACAACCATATCATAGTTAACCTTGTAAAGGAAGTAGCCCTAATTTTCCTCCTTCGAGCCTCCCTAGGCCACAACAAGGAGACCAAACTATAGAAACAGGAAATATAACACCGAACATGGCTGCAGTATGGAACCTAAACATAAATATATTCTGAACCCATATTTTTCCTCGTTGAACCTCCAAACTCCATGAATACTTTTCCATGTTCCTCTAACAATTGAATAACGAAAAGGGAAGGGAATTTAGGGTTTGAGCCTTTAACCTATTTATAGACGACAAAAATTATTATTTAAACAATATTTCATATTACATTAATTTTTATTATTTATGATCACATAATATATATAAAAAGTAGTATATTTCACATTTTTGATAAATAATAATTTATAGAGATCACTCTTCCAGAATAATTCCGGATATCTATGCTCAAGAACTAGTAACATATAATCAAATATGTAATAAAAATTATCAATATATTATAAAATCCTCTACTGACGCCCTATATAATCATATTGTGATCCGAATTTCAATGAACATGTTAAAATGATCTATTGAATCAACATAAAAATTATCGAATCTTTTTCTGATTGTATCTATATATAATGATGTTCCAATTTATATTAGAAATCTTTTTCATTTTATTTTAATTTTTCTAAAATTTCTCATATTTTTATCCAATTATCAAAGTACCGTTATATCCTATATATATAGATGTATAAAATTTCTTCCAAAAATCCATCCATATGATACTGATTACAATATGATTCCTAATTGCACCATTATTCTTTGAAGCAAAGGTTATTATAGTAGAATATAAAGCATTGAATCCCAATAGTAATAAACAAGGAGTTTTATATTTTTCTACTAATAGAAAAAAATCTTTGATAATTTTGAATATTTTTCTTATATGATATAAAATAACAAAACATGGTCAAACAAGAGAGAATAATCCATTAGTGAATGTATATTTAAACACCTCTTGTAAGTCAGTGTGTTGAAGTGTAAATTATGTTAAATTATTTAACAAAAATATAAAATTTTATATATACACTCAATAAATAAGTAATATGATGTATTCTATATGTAGTTAAGTAATACCTTTTCACGATTCTAATGTAAATGTATTTTGTTATGAAAATTTACATTGAATATAATTTAATAACATCACAAATTCAGTCCATTAAGGACCCCTAGTAAACAATTCATTTATTCTAATCATATACCAAAATTGATTATTCAAAATAAGAAGAAAGTGAGGGAAATAAAATATTTTTCTAGAATCTAAAGGTTATAAGATAGAACCCTAAATTAGAGACGTTTTTCAATGACTCTAGAAGGCATATAGAAAATAGGGTTTACCTCATGAATCCAGAGACTAACCGAGGGATCAATTGTGGATGAAAAGTTGGCAGTGATGGTTTTGGGATTGGTGTGAATCAATGTCAATGGAAAGTGGGATATGTGATGCGTGGAATGTGGGATTGGGGGTGGGAACATGCGATGTGGTTGTGGAACCAGTGGTGGGTATGGGGTGAGGAAGTTGGGAGAGGGTGTGTAGTTGTATTAGGGAGGAAATGATTATGGTGGGGGTTTATATTATTGACATAGACATATGTTATTGACAAAGATTAATGTTTTTTAAAATGATTTATTTTATTGAATACAAATCTAAATGATGTGATCATTATGCCATTTTTAAAATAGACTCCACACGGGAGCTGACCACCCAAATCATGGCTGACAATCACCTCCTCTTAGGCTGCTCCTCCTATAACCCTCTTTAAATCATAGATGCAACAATGTGTGATACATTGTAGCCAAAATACAAGAGGTATTATACTGGAAAAATATTTAATAAAAATTTGATCTATTTAAACATGTTAAATAGACGAAAAATTTAATTGGATTAAATTTATTTTTCAATATAAAAAAAAGTATACAATAACTAACAAGTGGATTATAAATTATTTAAACATGGTATGCATCATAAGGCTCCAATTTCAACAAACATAAGGAAGATCAAAACTCCTTAATCATGGCATTTATTATATTCAACAAGCATTCAAGCTTCTTGTTCACTATACAATTCCACTAACAAATAATTATGCTATTTACAGAAATTCTAAATGATGAGATCATTGTGCCAATTTTTAGAATAGGCTCTGCACAGGAGCTGACTGCCCTAATCATAGATGACAATCACCTATGCCTGGGGCCCTCCTAATCCCTCCATCTGGTAAACATTTCTATATTGGTGGAACCCCCATATATCTTCTTATTCGGGATATACACACCCAAGATCGCATTGGTACATTTTAAAGATAAATTTCATCATAAAACACACCCATCCTCATGTCAAATTCACAACCATTCCAAGGAGTGCTTATAGGGAATCACATTTGCATCACAATAAATCTCTAGAAATCCCAAATTACCATGTCAAAAAGACTACCAAAATGATAGACAAAGGTTTCTTCTCTAATAATAAGTATTTAAATATATATGTATTTATATTCATTAAAATTTATTAATAATGATAATGATATATTTATTTTAATATTTAGGAAATTATATATAATTATATATATTTAATTTATACATTTTCATTTCATAAGTATTTAAATATATATATGACTATAAATAAATAAATATTTATTTTTTATTTTAAATATCAATTTAATAAAAATAATAAATATATTTTTTATAATCCTATAATTAAATATATTTTATTAGTATTTGTCCAATATCAAATGTTTTATGCACTAATAATGATATCTCTTTATAATCGATATAAATATATATATAATAACATGATTTACCAGTGAAATATTTTTAGCATAGATATATGAAATTTTAATCATCACTTTTTAGAAGAGATAATGGGGAACCATAATCAGTGTTCAAAAAGAGGTGATAAATGTCCACATTTGAAGTGCTTTAAAATTTATCACTGTTGTGAATGGAAATTATCAATGGCTTACAAAAATCCCCAATAAATGTATGTTATGTTTTTATAAATAGAACCCTAACAGATCCACTTTCCAGTCGAGCCTAACGCTTTAACAAACGTTTAGCTCTTCCTATGATACCATCACTACCTATACCTCCACCTCCACCACTGCATCTAATGACTCCTCCTCCATCACTGCCACCTCCACCCTACATCTGCCTCCAACTTATCCCCGAACTCTACCTCCACATCCACCTACACTTCCCCCACCTCAACATCCACTTATCTATTCAATGATTAACCCACCTCAGTTATCCATACCTATAAATATACCTACGCCTCCACCTCCACCATTGACTCCACATACTCCTTGACTTCCCCCACCTCTACCTTTGATGCTTCTTTATCAACTTCCCCCCACCTCTACGACCCCCTCATATGTGGTCCCATCCACTATCACAACCACCTCTTTCAGTTCTTTGTCCAACTCTACCTCCACCTCTACCTCCAACATCTCTACACCCACCTCTTCCCAAATTCACCTACCTCTACCTACCCCATTCCCTTATCTAATAACCCTACCTCCACTACCCGTGCCCCCCTTAGTATCACTATGATATATCTAGTTACTGTTGCTTCTAGCCCCACCACCACTTCCACTGACCATGTTGTCCCTACCATCTGTCTGTAAGTTCAAAAGAATGTAAATAAGAATTCTATATAAATGAAATTTTTTCTTATTGATATTTATAATTTCATGATTACCAATTTATCTTGACATTGTATTTCTTATAGATGATGTTTTCCATGTTTTACATTTTATGTTTATCTTATTTAATGTACCTTGTGAGACTTGTTTTGGATCTTATATAGGTCACTGTCTTTCATTTTTCATATTGGGTGATGTTTAAGTCAACTTAATTTGGTCCATTTCATACAAAAGCTTTAGTTTTGATTCCCCCTGAAATTGTAGATGGTAATGTGGTTTATCATGGTGAATTGATATATGGTTTGGGATGCGGCTTCTTGTTGTGGAGTAAACTTGTGGAATACAAGTCTAGAATGCTATGAAATCATGATAAGAATCAATATATTAATGAATTATATCATGTTTGTATTCATAAAACATTGAAGAGAAATAGACATAACATTATTAGTGAGATATTCTTTGTGTTTATGAATAGAAAGAATCTATATCAGTTTCCCTTTATGGTGAACTTACTATTTTCTACTATTTGGATAGAACCATAAAAAATAAACCATTCAATCAATCTAATTAAAAATGTTGTTTTTTATTCCTATACCCTTCCCATCAACTCTTTCATTACTTTTGCTGACCAATACTATTGGATGAACTGAAAAAATTGAAAAAATAAACATTTTCTAATATACTCTCATTTTATGAATATTTGATGGAAATTATTAGAATCCAATTTAAAATTTGAAA
Source organism: Viscum album (assembly GCA_963277665.1). NCBI lineage: Eukaryota > Viridiplantae > Streptophyta > Magnoliopsida > Santalales > Viscaceae > Viscum > Viscum album. The sequence goes on along the minus strand of OY728139.1, from coordinate 986,679,491 downwards.
TTATATGCATCATTCCATCAACAATAAGTATGTGATTTTTTCTATTTGATGCCTTAAAATTAGTCCCACTGATGAAAAATATTTCATTAGGTTTCCATCGATATGAAACAAAATGAATGTATGAGATTTGTTATATTTCAATGATTTTCACTACTGTATCAATTTTTCTTCTAAAACATAGTAGATTAAATTCCTTTTTTTTAAAATGTGATTCATCATTGAATGAAACACCTGATTTTTATTCTGAATCAAGGTTTGAATATCATAATAGAGTATCAACTCTTCCTAGAATATGTCAAGATTCATAATTACTCACCTTATCAAAATTAACTCTTTTCCCACATTAATTGATTCCGCAAATTTAATTTCCATATTTGAAAAACTAACAACTAGTTATATCTATGTCATCTAACTATCCATTGTACCTCCATAAGAAAATACTAATACAGTTGAACTCTTCTAGTTTTCTGAATATCAATTAATGTAATTTTCTAGGACCCCAAATATAAGATTATCTTCCAAAAATAATATTGATGAATCATTAAAAAATATTATGTATCAAATTATTTTTTTACATCCTCCTAGGGTTCCCTTCCATGTTTTAACATTAATGAAACAAAAACCCCACTATAATGGTAGTATCTGTCTATGTAAAAATCATAATGTACCCAAAAATTCTACCCACGAATGATAATTGAATATTTTCCTTGTAAAGGATCTCATATTCATTTAGCAATACCTCCACATCATTCAATATAATTTTTTTTTGAAAATAGTTTAGAGATAATTTTAAATTTTTCATTAAAAATATCTTCAATATTTTTGGGATATATTCTTTCTAAGATATCACTAATGTTCAATCCATCTAATATATCTCAATTCACACTCCCAAAACCGTTTTGGATATTCCTAGATCATTCATCTTGAGCCTTTTAGAAAAATCACTTTTTAATACAATAATCATTATTAATCCAAACACATCAACTTACTGGTTAACACCTTATAAAATAAGTATGATGTAATACATTCATCCCATACCTTCTTTTTGAAATAGTTGTCTGCAATACATTAAATGAAACATTTTTCCACCATGAAACCACAATAATCTAGTTTTATTATCGTGGAACATAATTCAACAAATAAAGTATTTACTTTAATATTCATTTAAACTACCTATTTGGGTATTCCTAATATCCTTTTGTTTTCACCATATAACCATTTTCTTTGATTTATTATCATTTTATTGACCATAAATTTTACTTTTTATTGTTTTCACCAATCATTTAAACTTGAATTGATCATTATATACTAATTAATGTATGTTTTTATATAATACCTTACTATAGTAATTCAAATCATATTGTGTGTTTAGAAAATATATATTTTTTGTTTAGAATGATATTTTATTGGGTGAGTAGATTTCATAAAAAATTATGAGGGAATGAAATTTTTTTAAAGGTTGTTCATAGTTTTATATATGGTTTATCTTCTCCATTCATATTTTCAAGTAATTTTTGGTATAGAAATTAAAAGTGTATTTAGATAAATTAATTAGATTATTAAATATTGTTTGAATGTGTCCTTTTATAAATAAACATATTAATTTTTTAATGTTTTAGATGTGTTTGATTAAATTATTAATAATTAGAGAAAATGCAGAGAATTTTTGGAAACGATTTGACATTAAAAAAAGTATTTCATTTTAATAATTTATATTGTTCTGAAAGTGTGCATGTATTTGTGAATGTCTGTTTGGAACTGATATGATTATTTTAAAATTTTCATGTTATTTGATAGATTAACATGTGTAAATCTTTGGTTTTGTAAGGGGATTTCATGTGTGATTTTATAAATATTTTTTAACAGACATTAAAAATGTAGATCTTAAATGATATTATATTATTATAAATTTTTTTTAATTAGGAAAATAATTATATTATATAGACAAGACAATAATATTGATAACCACTAAATAACAAGGTTATGTCACTAACTCCATACAACCCATATAATATCCATCTTGACCTCACTCCCACAAAAGTTCAATTAATTTTTAACCCTATTGAAACTCATAAACAAAATTTTAATCCAAAATTACCTATATGGTTCCAATTAGAGGAGTTATCTATAATTACTTCATATTTCTAGTATAGTGATTGGTTCAATGTAAATAAGTATCAAACAAAAAAAATAAATAATAAAAATCAAACAAATGACCAGTTACCCTTATTTTAAATCCACTTTTGTGAATTTAATTTGATAAATATAAATATCAAAAAATTATATAGGATGGATATAAATAAAAATGGTTGAATTCTAATCATCAGACAGAAGAACATGATGATGGAGTGAAATATTTCATCATGTTTGAAAAAGATCACTATTATGACCATTCTATATCCATATTCCTGGTTTATGATGTTTATTTTGAAGGCAAATTATTCCAGAGGATTTCATAAACACATCATCAATCCTAGAATAAAACAATGTGATAAATGATAGAATGACTATGGGAAAAAATGTAATGCATCTTCTGTTTGGGATTACACTATGTATAATGGATCATCTCATACGATTACAAGTGTTGAAAATGAATAAGACTATATTCAGTAAGTAATTAATGATGTGAATGATGATTAAAAAGTTTCAAGGAAATGAATATTAATGATTAAGATAAACACTTTGAATTCCAAAAATTGTGTGAGAAGTTAAAAGGTTGTGCAATGACACCATTATATGGTGGTTTCACTAAATATAGAACATTTTCAGCCATATGGATGTTTTATAACTTGATAAAAGGGAACCTAGGAAGTGATTCTAGTTTTAAATAGTAACATTCTCTCTTGAATGACATGCTCTGAAAAGAAAATGGGCTCATGATCTGAACATAATAGAAAAACCATTGATATTCTTGATGGGCATAATCTCAAAAAATATTAAAGGCCTTCCCGAATGATTTTCTACAATGACTCAAATAGAATAATTTAGTTATTGAGTTCTCAAAGTTGGGGGTTTCTTAATACAATAAATATGAATCATGTCAGATGAATGTTTTATGGTAATTTACAATCATTCCATGGTTTATCCCCCAATATGTATATGATGAGACTACCGGAAAATTAACATACTATGAATATACAATACATAAGAATGTGAAACTATTCCACCCGTTAGAATCTCCTCAGTGAAAGAGTATTGACCATGAGGATCAAGAATTTTTAAACACGGCGAGAAACATTCTACTTGAATTCTCTAAATATGGATTAAATACTTTGGGTTTTCAGAGAAGAACTCACTATACATGTCTTGTGATGTTGGAAAATTATAACATTCTACTGTGGTTATGAATTATGTAAAAATATATCATGATATATATGAATATATCAAGACCAAAACAACTAGGTAATGATATTGATATTTGTACGGCTCTATTGATCAAAGAATTCAAATTATTATGGTATTTAGGTGTTATGTTTTATGGTTCCAACAGAAATAATGATTTCACGTTGAGATCCAAGATGTATGGGATGAATAACATTCAAAATTAGGGAAATTATTTTAGAATATAGTATTAAATGATTTCAATGGTGTCTTATTTATGATCTAGGTAAAATGTCAATTAGATTTAAACATCCATAAAAACCCATGTATTTAGGACATCATTGATATCTACCAAAATGACATAAGTACCTTTCGTGTTGGACCTCATTCAATTAATGTTCATAAGAACATACAACACAATCTCCAATAACATGTGATCAACTCTTTGAGAATGTAAATGACGTGGACAATGCTTTTTATAAACAATTTTTCAAAAAAAATATGAAAATCGATATGAAAGTGAGATCTATTTTCTTTGGAATTACAATACTTGAATTGTCTATTCATCAAAGAATTTCATGATGCTTATCATGTTGAAAAATATATGTTATATTGTCATCATCATGTTTCTAAATGAACTCATCAATTTAAGGATTTAATTATGGATCGTTCAAACATGATTCACATGGGAATATGAGAAGAGTTGCAGCTTGGGAAGGGTGAATTTTGTTTTCTACCTCCATCCGGATTCACATAGTACTGACAGGAGTGATATAAATTTTTCAACTTCATTAATGAAATAAATTTTCTAGTTCATCAAATATCATGAATATCATTTCAATGACTGTATTATTATTAATGTTTCTGAAATCACATGAGTTTTTTGTTTTGATGAAATATCTACTGCCTTTAGATTTACAATATATTTTACCATGAATTCCCATTATACATCAACAATGCTCTATTTCCCCTTCAAATCTATCTACAACAATGTTATAGACTGGGAAGAAATTCCAACTATGGAATGAAATTTTTTCGTCATATTACGTGAATAATAAATGTTCTTCCCATACTTTTTTTTGATATGATGTTTCATTTAGTGAGAGAGATTTGACTATGTGGTATTGTACACTATATGGGATGTAACCTTTTGATTTCAAGCTTGTGTAATATTAGTAAATCATTATATTTTTTGGATAAGATGAATTTTCTCCTGTGGGGAGGAAAATTCTCGTATTATATTCAACCAATTAGCTCAATGATGTGGAGTTACATCATTTAATTTTCAACACAGGTTCCATGAAAATTATCTTCCCAGTTGGATGATCTGTAAGCTTGGACTATTTGAAATAGACATTACCCTTTATAACATAATGATTCAATGTTATTATAGGATGAAGAAAACAATAGTAAGAATAATCATTTTAAGACCAAATTAAATTTCATGATTTCCAACAATGAGTTTATTGTTGTATCATAGGACACTGCCTATAACCCATTGATGGTTAGACCCCGGTTCCTCCTATATGTGGTAGATTACTCAACATATCCATAGTGCCTTATGTGCTCTCTTAATGCTCAGGTTGGTGTACTCAATGCTAATGAAACTCCATTTTCCTATTGTAATGTCCAATACATGGATACAAACTATTACAAGAGCAAGGAAAAACATGTTCATGTTTATTCGGTGGTTCCAATTGTTGTTGTGGTTAGCCCGTGGACATATGTGGATGAAGACATCATCCTTCAAATCCACTGGTTAGAGTTCGCAACCCCATACACATGACACTTCTTTTTCATCTCTCTTAATAGAGGAATGTTCATTCCTTAATATAAGGAACTCCAAAAGATTAAATCATACTCTTACATTAATCAAGATTGAGTGATTGGAGATCCCCATATCCCTATATGGTATTTGGATATTCACCCCATGGTAATATTAGTACAACATACCTACCTTTTCCCCCAGCCTGGGATGAACCGAATCAATACATGATTCCACTACTACATCATTATTATAATTTTGTGTCCCCTTGGGTAAAATTCCTGTTGTAATTTGGTCAAAAAAATTCATCTCGCTAGTTTTGGAAATACAACATCCTCCCAGTGAAAATTCCACCACCACCTAGGTCCATATAAGAATTCTGTTTGGGTTACAAATCTTAGAAGAGTTTCTCCAAACTTATGATCCTCTAACTATGGATGGAGAAGAGGATTTGGAAGATTATCCCCCAACATTCAAAGAAGGAATCTCCACCACCATTGATGAGTTGATATAGGTGAATATCAATAGAGAGTTAGATCTGAGACCAACGTCGAACAACACAAGTATGTATGTGGAAGAACAACAACAATAAGTGGACTTCCTTATATACCATGGAGATGTGTTTTCATAGAGCTATGAATAGATCCCAAGGAAATAATATCACATAAATTTTCACCATCTTCGTCTCCCAGTAATCCATCATTGGTTCAAACAGCCCCCCCAGAATGATGAACCCTTCTCATGATTCCATTGTCAATGATGATTTTTGAAAAGACTATCAAATCCAACATTAACAAGAATGCCCATTACCACAAATTGTTAGCATTCATTTTTCTAGTATAGAAGAAGAATAGACATATCAGTTTCTAAATCAACATAAAGGATATCAACCACCACTATCTGAAGGGTAATTTTCCGTTCTAGAGAAAGAGTTGTTTATTAATTCAACCACTCGATTCAAATCCCTATCATTCTTGGATAGAGATTTTGGTTACAATCAAATCAGAATGGCCCCTAACGAAAAATTTTCTATAACCTTTAGAGAACGATGTGGTATATTCTTTTACCATTTAATGATTTTAGCTATGCAAAATGTTAGATCCAACTATTAGAGTTCCATTCATTGCACAATCAAACCAATCCTTAGCACATTGGTGGAATTATATGGGTATGATTTTGTGGTAATGCCATGCCAATATCATTAACATCTTAGAGATCCTTAGGAAGTGATCAGAATATTCTATTCCAAAAACCAGAAGATGAACCCCTTGATGTCTTTCATCAGGGATACCTTTGGAATGTTCCTCAGTTTTTTCATCAAATACAAGGGCATAGAGATCGATCCAAAGAAGATCAATGATATTAATGTGATGAATGCCCAAAGAAACCCTCAAGTTTTTTTGGGTATTCATGGAAATATATCCTATATATATCAATTTATCTATAATATGACTTTAATTTTATGAGATTTTCTTGACTCCTAATGATGGTTGTTTTCTATCAGTGGGATGAAGAGTTCCATTCAAAATTTGGACGAAATTAAGTAGTACGTATTACAACCTATGGTCCTTATGCCACCCATTCCCAATAAGTCATTGGTCCATTATGTGACTACCCTAGATTTCTCTCATAGTGCCCTTCCAACCCAGAAGAATAATAAAGGGAAATAGAATAGTTTATATTACATAAATCGTATAATCGTCAACATAGAGACTTGATACTCATCCATCGAGAGGAGATGCCTCACACTTTACATAGTAGTGTAGAAGATGTGGCACTATCTACAAGAACATGAGATCTAGAAAATGTCATGTGTGGAAACGACAATGTATATTATGAACTTCTCATACTGTGAAAGGATTTATAGATCGGTGGGTAGTGATACTGTAGTAGTATGACATCAGGTTCATTATGCAAAAAACCGATCAATGGTCATGAATTGTTAGATTTTCATGCCACACATCTGGCCCACACAGTGTAGTCATTGGACTTGAATAACAATATGAGACCATCCTCTATGTGGAACAAGTAGTTTTGTATTGGTAGATTTATTTTGATGTCAACTCATGAAACCCTTCCAGAAAAAGACTCAACAACCCATACTCAATATAGTAGTCTTAGGTATTATCTTCATCATGCCTATACAAGCTATCATGCCATATCCATTTTTGTTTTCATAATGTTTCACCAAAAAGTAGGTATATTATTAGGATCTCATTATTAGTATTGAGATTTTTTTGAGATTTATGTTACCCAACTACATGTGAAGAGGGTCTCTAAACTAATCATAAAGAAGCTCAATGGTGACTACATCGCCAAGAATCCTGAGATCTTTCCATTTTTAGAAATCACTCTCCAGTTGATGGACTAGTTTCCACCTCTACCGTAGGTTACTCAAATTCCCCTATCATAGAAAGGTCGAGCTAATGATTTGACCAGACATTCCAATTCTCTCGCAGAGATTAACCCGGATGATATGATAATCCATGTTTTAAACAAGAGAGTCATCACTCCCATTACACTAAATTATGATGATCTTCGGTAGGTAACGCACCATACCACCGATGCATATGCATTAGGACTTCCTTGTTCCCCTTCTATAGTATTACATACCCCTTATTGAATGAATATTTTTTTGACTAACACCAACATGAAAATACCCCCATAGACAGAGACAAACATGAGAAAATCCATCGGCGCACAATACAAGTCACCAACTAGAGTGGTCCCAGCCTAGAGGAGTTCCTCTACTGACATTGGATCAATTTATTTCTCCGCTATTTCATTCAAGGAGGTGATATTCCATTGGTTATTCTATAACATCATGATGTTCCATTTACGGATAAACAGGAAGGCTCAAATATCTATATTATGATATGAAGGTTTGGAAAACTTTTGATTCCATGATCCATGAAGAAATTGTGTACACTAAGAGGTTGTACAGGTTTTCGATCCATGACAATTTTGGGCATTAGTAGCCAGATCCTCACTATGCAAATATGTACTCTTCTCCATTTTTGGGCTCTGGACATGATGTTATGGGTCCATATCCATCAGTAATAGCTTATATGTGTAGATTCTTCCTAACTGCTACATACGTCATCTATAAGTTGGAAGAGGTGGTACCACTCATGGGATTCAAGGTCTATTATTTAAAATATTTCATGAAATACAGCATCATCTATTGATTTGGATTCCCTCATGTAATCCCCATAGAAAACTACACCAACAATTGAGCATTGGAGCTGATGATATTATATTCAATGTACTACATCTGGTACAACCATATTTCTAACTACAATGAAATAGATAATGGATAGTTCAATGTGCTCACAAAGAATTTATTGTCTTATATTTTTTGTGTATTATTTTTAAGTTTGTATAGAATTATATATAGATGAGGATTTGTGAACATGTGATATTTTGAGGCCTAGTGTGCTCAGAATAATGTTATGAAATAAATTAAACTCTATATAGAACATATGTGTAGTTTTCATGAAAAAGTGGAATAAAAAATAAAATGGTTCCTAGATCAGAAATTTGAGGACACCGTTATTTTTAGTGCAGCGACATTACCTTAGGTGGGGCTTAATAATGGCCAGTGTTGGTCTCATGAAAAAGATAGTTTATGGACATTTTAATGGAAATAAAATAAATTAATTATATTTTAAAATTTTTCCAAAATGAATATATGAGTTATTATGTATTAAAAGTGAAGGAGTCCTTGGATTGGCTCATAACTCTGTAGAAAATTGTTGAAATCCATTGGATCTCAGGAGAGGATCCTACCATGGAGGATTCTGGATGTGCACAGACGAATGATAAATGAAAGGATCATTAGGAATTGCGATCAAATTATGAGTGATGACAACTCATCCATTTCATCTATAGTCGAGATGGGGTTATTATTTTGAATCTACTTTTTCTCGTTCATGGATTAAATGAAAAATGTGGATCTACCCACAAATAGAATGACATGAAAATCATGAGTTCTTGCGGAAGGGATTTATCATGTTATTTGGGAAAAAATCCTTTCTAAATTCTATTCATTGGGATAATTTGTTACATTTGATCCTACTTATGGGAGTGTATCAACAACGTGATGAACAACGATGGAGGGATGTTGTTTTTGATATATTCTCCCTTTTTAACCTCACGTTATTCATGTTCTTCAAGTGGATTCAAAAATAGATCATTGCACATCCATTATGAAATTCAATGATACAAATTGGAGATCCAACATCATGAATACTCAATAGAGTTGTGATGATGGTGAAGACATTCAAATCAACACAGTTAAGAGGAAATCATTTTTCAACTGTTCATCATACGGATGATTGATACATTTTTTCAGGGTTGTTCGAACCCAAAAAACAACCTGAAATTTTTATGGAATAGGAGGAAGGCCTCAGACATTGTATGTTGAAAAAATCAGGTAACTAGATCGAAGATCGAAGGAGAAACCGGGGCTTGGTGATGTTGAACACCAATTCTAGAAAATTCCAATCACCAAAAGGAGTATTCTGAAAACAAACCATGTGGGACCATCATAGAGGAAGTTGGGTTTTTCTCACAACACATGGTGAAGGACATGACATGCTTTTGGGAGGACACAACCTGTAGTCCCCACCTAGTAGTAGTGTAGGGTCCTGAAAAACCTACAAAGGAGGTTCTACCCAATTCCCCCCAAAGAATCCGGGGAATGTATGGAATGTATGGGGAAAACACAATGGATGGCCCAAGACAAACCAGTCAGCAGAACAGTCCCATGAAAACTCTATGCAACTTCATCCGCGAATCACCCCCTATGAGGACTATTTCCGTTCGCGGAGTGGGGGAGTATATCCTCCACGGTCGCAAAGAAGGATAAGCGTTGGGCCGGTCCACCATCCCGAAATGCCCATGACCGCTGACCACATCGACCAGACCGAACCACATCCAATGTTGTTCGTGGAATTGAGGTGGAACCCTCCGCTGTCGCGAAACACTCTCTGAGTTGGTTTTTTCATGGGGGGGGGGGAGGTGCATTCAATGCACCCGTGAGTCACCGATTGACCAATTCATCTGTGAACCTGGTGTCTGATCGTGGGAATCCACAAAAGGTGTCATATGGCCATAAATACATCTCTTTCGACACTCTATAAAAGGAGATCAATGGGGAAGATCCAAAGAGAGTTTTTGGAATGGTTTTGAAGGGACGAATCAGAGAGATCGACCAGATTCAGGTGGAAGGATTTCGAAGGAAGGAGCTTTGGATTTAGCAAACAACGAAGTTCCAGTTCGTGAACCAGAACAGATATGAACCTAGAAGTGAATTAATAAGAAACCAATAATGGATAATAACATGGTGAACTATGAACTTAAAATAACAATGAAAAGAAAACTGCAATCCATGGCCCCTCTGCGGATGGACTTCCCATTAACCAGGGATTTTAATCACCTTTTCTGATCTGTCTCACCACACATCACCCTTCTACACAGGCGAAACCCCGACTAACGAACCCTGAACCGACGTCACACTTGGCCACCGCTACTCGCATTGTTCCCACCAGGTACTAGAATGGTACGCGGGTTAAACCCGAAACCACGAACCACCCTGGATCGCAGGATGCCCACCAAGCTGCGAACCACCCTGGTTTGCGTGATTCCCATCAGTCTGTAGACCAACCTAGTTTACGGGCGACCTCTCCAACCATGTAGAACCTCCCTACACATATGTCACCACTCCTAATATACCCAGGTGGCCCACCAAATCCTTCAGTGTTCCCATTCCCTGTGCCAGAAAAAATCTTCCCAATAAAGCCTGATCCTCTACAACGCCCTTACTGGACCATTCTCCGACCCCGAGCCGAGGCCTCCACCAGAGCCACAAGACCCGTGTGATGTAACCTTCAGGTGTATCTGCGTGACACTTTATGTTCACATACACACGGTAAGCAGTGTTGAAGAGGTTCCTCCTTCCATTGAGCGAATTTCCGAAGCATTCCTAGGTTCACATTCCCACGGTAATGTAGAGTATGATCTCGGAAGATCCCTTTCTGCCCATCCACTTGTTGGGGCTAGGGCACTACTCCCTTCTAAGGCTGGTAATAAAATACCCATCAGAAGGTAGCCCAAATGCACATCCGTACTTCCCCCAAGAACAAGGGAGGTGACGGGCACCAGAGCACCTATTTCCCTCTCCCTATACACTTTGTCACCATGGGAATCTATATCGGAGTATTCCCGGACCTTATGGGCTTCCCAATGCGTAATTCCCACTCCACTTTCCACACATGCACCTTTCACGACGTGATTGTCTGGTCACTGTTTCCTCTTGTTTCTCACACAGAGCATGACTCACATGGGCTTAGAGTAAGCATCGACCATGACATACTTATATGGGCCTCCTCAGTGTGTACGCCCCAATCCACAGACTTGAGACTCCTCAGAGTGAAATCCCCAATCCATCCCCAATGCCTCCTTAGAGTGTATTCCCCAATCCATTGCAGACTATGAGGACTTTGATCCATGTCATGGCATGGTACGTCGGATGCCTCCATGAGGATCACGCCCGATCACTGTCGGACCCTTGGGTCCACATTCATGTTGGCTCTCCGAAACTCCTATTCGAAATACATGGTCATTGATCATTATCTCCCTGGCAGGGTAGGTAGGAAGCCACCTTGATGTTCAAGCCCAACGACCAGTCGATCCGACTATCTTCACATCGGTTCACTGCTCAACTCATAGTGCTTCCTCTATGAGTCAGACTCTTCGGGGTCATTAATCCAACACGGGATGGTTATCTTAAGGCATTAATGATTCTGAACCCCTACGTCCAGCTGACCATTGCTAACCAACATATGCAGGGCCAGCTCCCTCCAGATGCATGTAATGTCTGTCATCCCAATGTGGTGGAAACCAGATAGATAAACCGGCATATCTTAGTCCAGGGGTAGATTCATTCACCTGCCCAGACATAGAATAATTTTCAGTACCCACTGACCACCAGAGGACTAGAGCAGGATATTCCTACTCTGATACTGGAATGGGCCTTCATACTTATTCCAGTTAAAGATGTCTCTCTACATATCCTCGCAATGATGGAGGAGAAGGTATCGATAAGAGATCATATCTTTCAGACATGCCTGAGTGTAATTTCATCACTGGAAACAGCAAGGACATGGGCCCAGGAGCTTGTCTCCCCAATTGAGGTGACTCTTCTAAGAGACGAAATATCCACCTCAGAGAAGATCTATAGTCCTGCTTCCACCCAAGAGTGTCATCGGCCATATTCCACGATGCATGGGAACCAAATCAAGCAACATAACTCATTCCAACTGGGGGACACCTGTCAATCAAAATGGATTCTCTAGAGAAGGAATATATCCCTCCTAAAAGTCATGATGTTCGTCAGCGTATCCCAACAGCATCATGAGATCCAATTAGATAGGGACCTAAAGGTGAATGTCGTTGTCAATATCAGATGGTCCCCGCTTCCCATAAGAAAGCTCCCCGAACGCGCCGAAGGAACCAGGAAAATAAAGAGAGGGTTCATGACTCCACTCTGTTAGAAGATGGGGTTCCCAATGCTGTTTAGTGCATATCGAAGGCTCCGAACCCTGCCCACACATTAACATATTATGGGAGTGGCAGTAGCTGTTGGGAAGGTACTCCCAGCAATGTCACTACCTATATCTCTAATGGTCCTCCCCAGAGCAACCGTGGGAGCCTCCCACACGAGAATATAATGATCTATTATGAGAGATCCTCTTTTCATGCGAGTCATGGAAACCCTGACGTGTCTAGAAGATCGATCATCAAGAAGGTCCTCCACTTGATGCAGCTAACCCTGATGGTCCTCCCTAGAGTATACACTACAAACACTCTCCATACAATGGTACCATAAAATATGATAGTATTCCTCGCGATCATAGTCACAACTGCGGAGGTCCTCCCCGCAGTGACATCTCATCACGACAAGAATGTTTCCCCCTTGTCGTATCCTGCTCTTAAGGTCCTCTCTAGGGGTTACGCTGCAACGACACTCCATGCAGTCGGGCATTAGATCACATCTGTAGTCCTCGTAAACCGGAAAATGAAGTTCATCCCCTTAGAGACGTCAAACAGTGATAAGGCCCTCCGCACATTGTGGTACATTCTGAAGGCCCACCCCAGGGTGTACCCTGAAAATATTCTCTCTGTGGCAGATATAATGGTAGTCCTCACCATTATAGTAGTTGTTCTAGTTGTCCTTGCCACCATAGTTTCCATTGCAATGGTCCTTCCCGCATTTTTCCCATGAAACAAGAATGTCCTCCCCTGGTTGTAGTGTGTCTTGAAGTTCCTCCCTAGGATACACGTCGAATTTCAATCCATGATGGACATCCTCACCATAATGGCAGTTGTTGCAAAGGCCATCCCCGTAACAACTCTATGAATCGAGAAGGTCCTCCCCTAGCTGCGCCATGCCTTGGAGGCCCTCCCCAGGGTTTGCACTGCAAAAGTCCTCTATGCATTGAGGCATCAAGCAGTTATTGTAGTCCTCACCATTACAGATGTCATTGAGAATTTCCTCCCTGCAATGACATATCATATCGACAGGAAGGTCCTCCCTCTGCCGAATCAAGAACAGAAAATCCCTCTTATGCCGAGGCACACAGAAGGACGCGATCAAGGATGTCATATTCCCAGTTAATCGCCAACAATATCCTTCTTCAATCTGGAGACGTTCTTGGGCCACAGTCATCTTCGGAACCACTGTGGAATCACCCGCATGATAATTCAATACCTACTGGTCCCACTATCTCCAACCACACTGACATAGAGCATCTCAGATGCGCTGACCAGGTAGATTAATCACTAGAGGAGGAGTATGCCGACATGTTGCTCCTGACGAAACGATTGTCCAGGGATGATATACCAGTTCTGTTTTGGCCCACAGCCACATCTTAGATTGACATACCAAGAGAGTTGTTGGAAGAATGCATGCACGACATCCTCCATAATATATAAACAACCATTCACCGTATGAAATCAATCTTCTTACACTACGATTGGTATGTAGACCATGTCAAGACAATAGGAGACCTCCTATGTCACATCGACCTGGATTCACTTCCGTCGGCATGACAAAAGTGACCTGACATGCATAATGGAAACATTGATATAGATTTCCTCCGTGTACTGCACCAGTTGCATCGCCTAATCGGTGATGCCCTGAATGAAGTAAATATGCGGGGATGTGGAAAAAATGTAGTTCTGCATTTCACTCCGCTCCCTTCCCAAAAGAACCCGTTTAGAATGGAGTCTGGCAACATCATCACATCATGACATCAAAAAAGTTTTCTCCCTGTTCTCGAATGGAAACACACCCAATAGAGTTTGGCCATGAGTAAGTCCTAGAAGTGTCAGGCCTGACAAGAAGGAGCCATTCATGAACTCCTAAAACAGGCCACCAAAAGAATACAATAGGCCTCTCTCCTAAGAGAGGTGAATGAGTGATTTTTTCCTGCCTCCCCAGTAGGGATTGATTCACCGATGAACTCGGCACCAAACCCAGTTCCCCCATGAATGGGTGCACACATGATCAGGTAGGTAGCAATAGCAGCAGACACTACCGCAATCCAGGGTCAACCCCAGCCTGTAGGGCTGACATCATTTTTAACAACAATTTCCCCCATATGACCAATAAAAATGGTAAGAGACTCAACGTCTAAGCAACAGACCCAACCCCATCCCTCAGGGATGGGATAATTTTTACGTCCTCAATAACATCCTCCCGCATGAGAATCAGTATTCTCTCATCTAGGTAGGATGGTCAGAAGAGGAGGTTCTTGCCCTATCTCGTCATGTGAATCGTCATCCCATTCAAAAGGGAGGCATACGGTAAGATCACATCAAAGAACTCTCTGCATCACACATCGTCATGGAGGCCGAAAGCAATCACGGAATGGGAAAGGGAAGACCAAAAAAATACGCGAGAGATCTTCTTCCTATTTGGAAGTTTACGTCTTCTTCAACCCACGTTACACATTTGTCAATTCCAAAGAGGAAACCACATGGGTATCACCGAAGATGATGCAAATCCAGATAGATCGGGAGACAATGGTTCTGGTCAGGCTGTGACTCACAACGAATTACAAGGTGTGGACAACTAGAACTAGAGGGCTGCAATAACTATGGCTGCCTATTCAACTAATCTTCTTCTTCTCACCCTACGAGCTTCCAACAAGGATACGAATAAGGGATCAGTTACCCTTTACCCACCTCTTTCTCACGATAAAAATGATCCACTTATGCTCGATGAAAGATTCGCTCGACAGGAAGAGGAAATGAAAGAATTGAGGCAGCAAAATGCCGAGCTACTCCATAGGATCTTTCTTATTGAATGAGTGTCCCAATAAGAGAAACAACATGCACTCCCAGTAAGTGCACCTCAAAGACCATGGATTGCCCCGGAAAATGAAGCACGGTCAAGGCCCCTGCCCAATGAGTCACCCGGCCTGTCCAACTACATAATTGTGGATCCGGATGAATACCATGACTTCCCTCCACTCAGGAATCAACCAGAGAGAGTACGCTTGAACCTTATGAAGGTTTCACAAACAACATATGCACCTGAGGTGCCAAACAAGATGGATCCTCAAGAAATTCCTCAAGCTACACTTACTCAATACCATGCCCAATAGGATGTAAACCAAGGTTTCAACATCACCATTGAGGCACTAATTCCTCGATTTGAAGTAAGGGAAGGTCGACGCAGTCTGATACAACCAGAGTGGAAACTATACCCGGATTGGGTGAGCAACACACCACCTCCTACCAAATTTTGGGAGCCTTGTATTCCATATCATTAATTGATCAGGCAATCTGGAACAACATTTGATGAACTAAGAATCATATTGTGACCCTATAATGGGTACTATAGATCAACAAGAAGCAGTGAAACTCAGATGCTTCATATGGACTTTGCAAAGATCCACCTTTGTCTGGTACACAAGTCTACCGGCCTAGTCAACAAAAAATGGAAAGACCTTCTACATCGGTTCCTGTTCCACTTCAGCTCAACGCTGCCTAAAACAATGGTTAACAACATCATGAACTTCAAGGAGTGGGAGAACGAGAGTGTCCCATATTTCATATCTAGACAGAATGTCAGACCTACTCTCTGAATAGGCCAATGACTCAAGATGAGATCCCTGCCATATGAATTGATAATCTTCGAGATGAGCTGCGAACTCTGCTCATACCAGTGGAGTGCACCACTTGGTGTGCCATCTTTTAGCCATTTCCCAGAGAATCGGGGACTCCATACAGTGGACAAATTTGATGTTTGGAATAGCCTCACATGATCCTGCAAAGAGTGAAGCCAGAGCTGAAGTGTCCTCTTCCACAGTCAAGCCATCTCCTGTGCCTGCTCCACCGCTCAAGCCTCCACCAAATCATCATGGGCCCCCAGTTTATTAGCGGACACCTCTGCCTAGGTGGGATGATCATAAAGGGGCAAAGTAGAACATGTTTGAGGAACAAAGACATAAAATATACTAATTCCGAGAGGACCAAGTCCACGACTACTTCATCACATCCATGAATTGTAACTTTCTCTGCCTCCCGAAGCCGATGAAACACGAAAAAATCATCCACGATGATAGGCCAAATTATTTTCCCTACCATTGAATGTTATGGAACAATATTCAGGAATGCTTCGTTTTCAAGGACCTCCTGCATAGGATGGTAGACACTGGGAAAGTCAAACTGGGACCACCCCCAGCACATGTGAAATATATTTCTACCACCGGCTCCAATGAAGAGGAGGGGTGGAAATAAGTCACCGGAATGGAGGGGAAGAAATTTGATAACCAGATGACTCAGAGGACTATCAATCGAGCCCAGGGTATACTTCAAGCTCAACTACACCATCTATTGTTGCCACCAACATCCCCTGACACCGCACATCTGACAGTATTGACCTTACAACCCTCTACGAACCAGTTATCCAGGCGTAATCAAAAATGGTGGAGACAAGTGCAAGAGGGGAAGTCTGTGATGAGAACAATGATTTCCCCAACGTTGTCAGATTTCATGCTGTCGAATTTAACGCCCCAGGCACCGACCCACCAAACGACACCATCAGGGACTACCGACCATGGTGGCCTGTCAGAGGATGAACAACCAATCATTGGTTTCATCAATGTCGTCCATCTTATGTAATCATTCCCAGACGAAGGGTATGGTTATGAACCCACGATCATTATATGAGGAGACATGATGAGGAATCGCAGAGGCAAGGGATATCAGTGAAGGCATAGTAGAGGCCAAAAACAACCCTGCATTTGGAACTCAGCATGAATTGTTAATATCATGGAAACCCATGGGATAGCCCTTAAACGGACTTAGTAATAGAAATAGCATCCCACCCCATCCACAAGATACCACTCTGTCCCCGTAATTATGCGGTACCAATCAAAGGATGAACAAGGGTCTAGCCACCTGGTGTGCAAAATCAGACCGACCGGGCCATGTCCCGAAAACCTGGGGACATCATCAGCATCTGACCCCACCGCCAGTCCCTCTTCAAAATGTATTCCCACTACCAAGCTACCAGATAACGCTCTCCCGCCAATGGATAAGCGTTGGCCACAGAAACAAAAATAAGACAACCTTAAGCATCTGGTGTCAGTAGCAGCCAAACTATCAATCCTAGATGCCCGAGGTTTGTTAGCCGACCTCAGAGAGGCATTGATATAAGCCTTGCTCAGCCACTTGGAGTTTCATGCCGAGGTAGCTGCCACCAATATTTTTCGAACGGAGACTGACTCGGCTGAATGCAATGTAATGATTTCCTTCACAGATCTAGATAATGATTCCATCATGCAGGGACACCTCAAACCACTCTATGTGTGTGACACACTAGATAATGTTGATATCTGCAAAGTATTAATTGAAAATGGCACTAGAGTTATCCTCCATCCCCTACAGACAATCCATATGTTGGGATACAATGAGAGTGATTTAATACCCTCGTCCATGGCTTTGCTAGGTTACAATATGAGTTAGCAAAAGCCGATGGGACAAATTAATCTAGAGACCCATTTTGGCGACCTCGTGTCCTACTTGGAATTCCTGGTGGTTCGACAAAACACATATTTCAATGCCCTGCTTGGAAGGCTGTGGATCCATAAGCACATGGCCATTCCTTCATCATACCACCAGTGTATTTAATACTGTGTCAATGGGAGAAGTGGGACATTGCATGCAAACAAGGCCCCTTTTGAGCTCTCTGAGTCACACTACATTGACGCTGGGATCTATGAGCAAAATATGAATAAGCCTTTGGCCAATGCTGTTGACTGGATCCCCGATCCAAATGGTCTGGAAATTGTTCCTAATAACCCCCTCAGGCAGCTTGGCATAGACTACGTACTGCCCATCAAACATATTGAGAGCATGGATTCATGTTCAAAAACACACTCAGTTGTCTTCATGGCTTCAGCCATAATAGCCGAGCGTGAAAATGCGGGAATGTCTGCCATCCCACAATTTGGGGACGAACACTCAAGCGGGGATGCCCACAATGCCTCGCCCTCAAATCCCCGAGAGCCCGGTTCTGAAACTCTTCCCTAGCCGGATCAAGAAGATGAGGATTTGGGAGAAGAGGAAGAGAAATATCTCAGGGATGCACCTCCCTCATTTGAGTAAGGTATCTCCACCATAGTGGACGAGCTCAGGGAAATAAACCTAGGTACCGAGGAAGATACACGACCTACTTTCATTAGTGCAGCCATGTCCCCCATGGAGAACGAGGAATATAGCTTGTTCCTAAAGCAACACTGGGATGTATTTGCCTAAAATTACACAGAAATGCTGAGACTCAATCCTAAAGTCACGACACATCACCTGGGACTTTCAGAAGACCATTAGGGCTATAAACAAGCTGCCAGAAGGAAACACCCATCACATGCTGCCAAATTAGAGGCTGAAGTTGATAAACTTATTAATGTAGGCTTTATTCGGGAGGTCCAATACCGCATCTTGTTTTCCAACAACGTCCTTGTCAAGAAAAAGAATGAGAAAATCCGCCTCAGCATTGACTTTAGAGAACTAAATCGGCACTGCCCAAAAAATGATTTCCCGGTCCCGATCACTGTGTTATTAATCGATGAAACGACCATATATGAGGCTATATCATTAATGGGAGGCTATTCTGGGTATAATCAAATCAGGATGGCATAATAAGATGAATAATCCACTGCCTTCTTGGATCCCAAGGAGTATTCTATTACAGGGTCATGCCCTTTGGTCTCAAGAAGGCTAGCGCCACATATCAACCCACCATGCATCGTATCTTTAACCCAATCTCGAGGAGATTCATCGGATGTTACATAGATGACATGGTGTTTATGTCTAGTCAATGCTCAGATAAACTATCAGATCTTGAGATAGTCATCAACAAACATCGACAACATTGTTTTAAGATGAACCCCTTGATGTGTGACTTCAGGGTTACCTCGAGGAAATAACTTGGCATCATTGTATGACATCATGACATCGAAGACGACCCTAAAAACAAAAAGGATATTCTCAGCCTGCCACCTCCCCACAACCTCACTGAGTTGAGAGCATTCCAAGGGTACTTGGCCTATATCAAGTTGTTCATAGCCAACCTGGAAGGACAATGTTGGCCCTCTACCATGTTAATGAAGAAAGGAATCACATACCAATGGACAGATGACTGCCAAGAGGCATTTGATATACTAAAGTGTTACCTCTTAAGACCATTGGTGCACATGCCCCCTGTTGAAGGAAGACCTCTCATTCTATATGTGACGGCCCTATAGTAGTCGTTGGGAGCCTTCTATGCACAGAAAAATGATTATGGCAGTGAAAACAGTCTCTATTACCTCAGTCGAACTATGACCAATGCTGAGACTGGATACTCAAACATCGAGAAGCGTTGTTTGGCCTTGGTCTTCGTAGTTCAAAAGCTGCGACATTATCTTCACCATCATGAAGTCCACATGGTCGCGTAATAACCTGCTTAAGTACTTCTTCAGCAACCCAATGCTGACCGGGTGCTTATCCCAATGGGTGGTCATCCTGCAATAGTTTGACATCCTGTTTTTGCCTTAGAAGGCCATCAAAGGACATGAATTATCAAATTTTCTAGAAGATAACCCTTTAATAGGGACCGCTATAATGGACGTCGAGCTACCAGATGATGACATCTTCGTGGTTCAAGAGGAGCTCCCAACAAGGGAAATGTACTTTGATGGCACGTCCCAAAGACCAAACATGAATAGGATGGAAGATCTCTAATTTAACATGGTGGATCTAGGGAAAATATTCATGTCCCCAGAAAAGGCAGTCTTTCCATATTCCTTTCCACTGTTAGAAGGATGTACGAACAATGATGTGGAATATCAAGCCCTCAATGCAGGCATGGAGGTTTCACTACAAGCACAAGTACAACACCATAAGGTAAATGGTGACTCAGAACTGGTCATCAATCATGTCACAAGTGACTATGCTATCAAAAAGGAGGAGCTGATTCCCCTGTATGACCATGTCTGAGAACTAATGTCAAAATTCACTATAGAACCCACATTAACCTATATTCCCCAATCTCAGAAAGCCCAGGCCGATGCATTAGCCAACGCGGCCACAACCCTAGCTGACCCAGACCAGGATGAAACAGTCATTAGTATCACTGACCATCGAATGGTCTTGCCCTTTGTCCAGACTATGACAGTAGAAATAAACAAAGTCAGTCCTATCTCTGAACCGTATTCTCCCGCCACTAGATAGATGACACCCATTGTAAAATATCTTCAATGGGGAAACATCCATCAGACATGACTGAATGAGATAAAATACGGAGAAGGGAAATCAACTTTGCTCTATATGGTGGCACATGCCAGCAAGAGGTCCTTTACAACTGAGGCCTCGACGGAATCCTCCTCAGGTGTGTTGATGGAGAGGAAACTACTATCGTCATGACTGAAGTGCATGCTGGAGTATGTGGGGAAGATCATCCAGGATCCATGATTTCCCATCAGGTCTGATGACATGGGTACTATTGGCCCACCGTGGCACGAGATTGTGAGCACTTTTCCAAAAAATGCCACTCATGACATTTTCATGCCAACTTTATACACCAATCCCCGGAGTTACATCATTAGGCTATGTATTCCTGGACATTTTCCAACTACGGAATGGACGTCATGGGACCATATCCCCCCACCACAGCCAAATAGCTGAAGTATATTCTAACAGAAACTGACTTCTTTTCCATATGGGTAGATGTTTTACCACTTAAGGATGCCGTGGAGAAAAATATTGTCTGCTTTGTGAAAACAAATATCATCATCAGATTTGGTGTCCCTCATACCATACTAATGGATAACGACACAAACTTCTACTCTTCTAAATTGGAGATACTATACCAAGAATATGGTATTAAGGATAACCACTCATCCTGCTACCATGCGGCGACCAACAGACAGATACAAGATTTCAACAAGACCCTGTCCAACATTCTCTAGAATATTTTTGACACAGAAAAGAATTCAAGGCTGGAAAAACACCTCCATGCATTGTGGGTTTATTGAACCACAACCCACACCACTACTCAGGCTACCCCTTACTCATTAGTATACGAAACAGTAGCGGTCCTACCCATTAAGCTCCAATTACCCACACTCCATGTTGCTATTTTTGATCAGTTATTCGATGATGAGCAATAAGAAAAGTGGCTAGGTGAATTGGAACTTTTAGACGTTAAAAGGTCGCACACTTTGCACCATCTGGAAGAATTCCAGAACCAGATTACTTGAGGCTTCAATAAAAAGGTCCATCTACGGTCATTCATGGAAGGAGAATTGATGTTGGTTCTTTGGACCCCAATGATACCAGGAAGGAAACCTCCAAATATGGATCCTAAATGGGAAGGACCATATGTTATATATAAAGTCTACTCCAACGGATCATATGGATTGATCTACACGAACAAGCAATTCAGCACCACTCCTAAAAATGAGAGATTCCTGATAAATTATTCCACATAAGAACCAATAGTACTACTTCCTTAATGCATGACGTTAAACTACCTGGAATACCTCCTTACCGCATGACGTTAAACTGCACGGAAGACATCATTACTGCACGACGTTAAACTACACAGAATTTGTTCTCACTACACGATGTTAAACTGCACAGATTTCAGAGAACTACGTACATCTTGATTTATGCCCTCACAGGATACTTAGCGACTCCATGGTTTCCAATATTGGTCCATCCATCCCAAAGAAGGTTTAAAAATGGCCTCTCCCTCCATGTACGGACCAGACCTGCATGAGGTGTATTTTTTGTCCTTCCCGCATGATGTTAAACTGCATGAATTTCAGAGTCCAACGTACATCTTGATTCTTGCCCTCATAAGATACGTTACGACGCTAGGGTTATCCATAATGGAAAAACCACCCCTTAAATAAGAGTTAAAAAATTCCCCCTTTCTCCGTGTATGGACCAGACATGCACAGGGTGTATTTAGCAGAGAACTCCGTACGGCTTGGTTCCTACCTTCATAGGCTACGTAGCGACGCCGGGATCCCCTATACTAGCGCAACCACTCCCAAATGAAATAAAATAAATGATAACAATGTCCCCTTACCCCTTGTATGGACCAGCCCTACACAGGGCATACTTCTTTTAGAGATCTACATGCGGCTTGAACCCTGCCCTTGCAGGATACGTAGCGATGCCAGGGTTCCCTATCCTAGCCCATCCACCCCTGAATAAATTTTAAAAATGCCCCTTCGCCCCATGTACAGACCAAACTAGAACAAGGTGTATTTTTGTGCCCTTACTACATGAAGTTAAACTAATTCAAATAAAAAAATAAAAAATGTTCCCTTTCCCTGTGTACGGACCAGACCTGCATGGGGTGTATTTTTGCATCCTTACCACATGACGTTAAACTGCATAGACCGCGTCCTCCCTACACGCCGATAAACTGCATGGATTTCCTCCCAAACCACCTAAAATATATGGGGAAACATGGTGTTAAGACTCCACGATCATTTTGATGCATTCCCCCATACAACAGACTCCATGACCATGATATTTGTTGATCCTCAAAACCATTCAAGGCCATCAGAAGTGGAAAGTTATCATCCCGTGGACACCTTTTAATGACTATGCATACCATTCCATTAGTGGTTCTTCATATTGATATCCCCTGGCCGGTCTCCCAAAGGAAATATTTCCGTACGTGACACTCTTCCTATCTTTGTACGCTTACAGGCCTCAGAGCCCCTATACAAAAAAATTTATGGCGTCGTGGTTTACAAGTCCATACCCTTTTCACATCCAAGCGTCACCAGGGTATTCCTACATGGTTAGCCTTTGTATCCTCATGAGGTTCACATGATAACCTATATCTATGATCATCATGCCAGGACGAGTCTACTTTGACTCGGTAGACAATTGCAGTGATGATGTTTCTTGTATGCTCGGAAACCAGTATCCCCACATGTCAAACTCTATATTGTGAGCAATCTCAGATTTTCATAATCATTCATGTTCATCGGAAGTAGAAAGTTATCAACCCAGGGACACCTTTGCATGACTATTCATACCATTCCCTCATCGGCTCTGCATATTGATTGCCCCTGGCCTGTCTACCAAAGGAACAATTTCCTCGAGCGACAGTCTTAGTAGCTCCATATGCTTTCCGGCCACATAGCCGCCACACCCCATCTCTTGATTAGGGAGGCCTCAGAGTTGAAGTTTACAACCTTCCACCCCCACCCTGTTCAGATTATATCAGAGCATGTTAACCCAGTTATCCTTCGAGTGACTGTTGAAATAATCACCCAGTGGTCTGAGCTCTATGACCGCTAAACTAGGAGTACATCGTCCTTACTGAACGTCGTTAAACTTCATAGGTTAAACGTACACCACCTCACACAAAATAAATCAGTGCAGGGATATCTCTATCATTTAACGGAAACTAGGGCCGAGTATGCCCGACATGTCCGGACATTTTCTTCCCAAATTACAATCTTTGTGGAATGGACAATTAAAGATCCTCATAACCATTCACGACCATTGGAAGTGTAATTTTATCGACCCGTGGACTCCTTTTCATGACTATGTGTACCATACCCTCAGCGGTTCAGCATATTGATAGCCCCTGGATCTTCTACCAAAGGCACAGTTTCCTTAGGTGTCACTCATCCTAGCTCCATACGCTTACCGGCCTCAGAGCCCTCATATCATTTCTCCTAATCCAAGATGCCCCAGAACCATTATTTACACCATCAACCTGTCTCCACGTCTTGGGAATGCTGATATGTTAAATCCCAATTACATTCTACTAAATAGCAGCCTTTTAAGCAATGTCCATAACTGATGATGTTAAACTGCACAGAACATCTTGGCCGCTTGGCATAAAATAGCAAAGACCATACATTAAACATCTTGGGAAATGCCTCTAAGCACAAGCATTTTCATTGGTTTAAAAATTCCCCTCGTCCTCACTGAATGATGTTAAACTGCACAACATCCTCTAAAAATACCCCTTCCTTACCACATGACATTAAAATGCACAGAATCTAATAACGCACCCCATCTTTACCACATGTCTTTAAACATCATGAAATTCATCCTTATCTAGTGACGTTAAACTACATGGTCAAACCTGTAATAGGTTCAATAAGGAACATATTCTTTTCCATGTCCCCCAGTGCATGGGTCAGACATGCACAAACCACCGTATCACACCCGCAAGGGAAGGAATTACATCACCCATTCTCTGGATAATTATCCATGACGCTTCTCCCATATCCAGGAACCATCTCCTCATAAACCATACTCTTTACTTAGAAAAACAGATGAACATTCATAATCCACCCTAAGTTGTCATAAACTCAACTTCCTTGAAGTTTCTCAGCCATTGGGAATATACAATCATTGACCCAAGGAAACCTTTGCATGACTACACATACCATGCTTGCAGCGGCGTAGCATATTGATAAACAATTTCCCATCAATAAAGGGCAAGATTTCCATAGGAAATGCTTCTCTCCATACACCTCTTGGCCCATGAGCCCCTATGTTCATCATGAGATTCAGAAACCCTCTGAGATACAGTTTACAATTCCCTTTCACAACCCTTCCTGAATATGATTGAACGTCTCTGACAATATTACTAAGGACCAGGGGAAACCGTTCCACTCTAAATAATGTCCCAGCTGCTAGATGTTAAATTACACCAAGATCTAACCATCCTTTACGCTAGATAAATTCATAGAATAGGAACATTGATTCCACACTCCTAATTGATATTTAAGTTCTCAAATCCTTTCAGATGTCACATTCCCTTTCCAAGACACCCCTGCTGGTTTTCATAATTCTCCAAGACACTCATTGTGGATTCCATAAGACAGTCTTTCATGAAGTCCTATGGCCATCAGAAATGGAGAGTCATTGACTTAAGGACCCCTTTCCATGACTATGGATACCACGCCCTCAGCGGCTCTACATATTGATCACCCTTGGCCCGTCCACCAAAGGTTGGATTTTTTTATGCGATGTTTTTCCTACCTAGGTACACCGATACGACTCCCATGCCTGGAGACATTCCATGAATGTCATTAAAATATAAAAATGCTCCATCAACATGTATTTGATGTACATTGAAACATCTTTTAATCAACAAAAACACATTAGGGCCCTCGCCTGAACATACATGGTCAATGCTATTCACCCTAAAACATCAGTAATGATAGTCATGACAGCGGTGCATTAAACCGCTCACAAAAAGAGGCACAAAGCCTGTTATGCCGAAAACCCAAAAAGGGAAACCTAAAAAAAGTTTGTCCATACCTGTTGGGTCCACACTAAAAGGGCCCACAAATAATTAGGTCATTAAAATAAAAGAAAAAAAGTTATTGGGGGCTTTTCTTTAAAACCCTAGCAATAGTCAAACTACAGTCACTGGATCTCATGATCCAGGAAAAAGATAGAGCCTGTTTTCTTTTTCTTATTGTCCTGAACTCTGGTTATTCCATATTCGGTGAGTTAACATATATAATAATCATTCCATGTAATTCCTACCACATGAGAGGATAGCCAGAGCGTTAAAGAAAACATTAATTGTTCCATAACAAGATTGGTAAAAAGTGAATTAATAATCCAGAGCCTCCTATAGCATGAATGGTCATTACAAGAGGTTTTTAGCAGATTCAAAATTTTTTATTAACCATTGATGAGAATCCTTGATTCCTTGATGGAGAGTCTGCAGAAAGGCTATCTCAGCTTCTACACCTGGACGCAATGCTTCTACCTCCTGGGCCGAATTGGTGCTCGGCCTCATCTCCTCCTCTAGTGGAAGCTCCCCTTCTTCAATTTTGGCAGCGATGTTATACTCTTCCTATTGTAGCCATTGTATCTCTTTCCTCAGCATCCCCATGCAAGAACGCTACTAAGTGACTTCTCCCTATAGCCTCGCAACTACCCCAACATGATCATGAGCCTCTATTAGGAAAATCTGTCAGGTTGCGGTAAGGTAGGCTTCAGATTGAGCAGTAGAGAGGAGAGATTCGAACCCACCCGGTCATTCCCGATATGTGTCCACCTGTTTGAATATGTCATAAATTCCGTGGTTGTCAAATCCGTCAAATACCAACAGCATAAACATATAGTGAAACTTTTGTAATTTGATCGTCATCTCATCCAAGGGAATTTGAGAAATTAGCTTCTGAATTCTCTCTCATGCCCATTGGCATGCAGTTTGATGACATGAATAGACTTGTTGATCTAGCTCAGAGTCACGTTCAGATGAAGAATCAAATTCAGGGATGAATGTCACCATGGAGGGACCCGATGCGGCATCACCTGCAAACTCTGGAGCCGCAGCAACTTCTCCCCCAACAGTTGTGGTCACAGGAACGATCGGATCCAATGACACAATCATCAACACCAAAGTTTGTGGTACTAAATACCACGAGTCGACAAGATATATAAGTATCCCTAATCAAAAAATGGAATAGGAAAGAGTCAATCATATGAGATTGAGAAACTAACCCCTTGTCATCAAGGCAACGGTATCCTCAAGCTCTGTGCCACCATGACCACCTGAGGAAGTCTCTGCGTCATTAAGAGACAAGGGATTCCTCAGACCCCCAGGGGTGTCTAGGGACTATGACCATTCCCAAGGCCAGCAGCTCCCAATGTTGTCCCCAAACAGTCGGTTACCGTGACCACGCCTGGGGAAATCACTCACCCGGTAAATAAAATGATGGCCTGCTATGGATTTCGATTACCGGTATGGCGACAGGCTCTTCCCCCATAGCCACGAGATCAATTGGGTTTCAGGTAGCAGGCTCGGTTAGATGTGAGGCCTCTTCATTAATCACAAGCGCCCCATCCTCCCCTACGATTATGAAGGCCGTATGTTAAGTGGTATTTGTGACAAACAATTCTTCCTCTTCTGACATATCCCTGATTGATTAAGGCATGAGTAAATAATCCATATCACTAGATCCTCCAAGAGGGCCCACCTTCTTGTCATGCCCATATGTGGATGTGGGTGATCCCTCCAAAGATAAGGGGATGAAATATATGACTGCTGGTGTAGCCACGACTGGGCCACCGAGTGGCCCTAAACTATACGCCAAGACAGTTAATAACTGGTAGAGTCAGAATATACGAGTTGGAAATCGAGGAAACAGGAAGTTATAACTACCGATGTCCCTTTTCTAAGACATTCAAATAAATAGGATGCATGTTTCCTTCTCTGGATCTTCCAAGGAGACAGTTCTTTCCTCACGATGCTGGGAGGAGCTGGAGGAGGAAAGACCCTAGCTTGGTATGCAATGGATGCTTGCATGAGCTCAGCTGCGCCAGGAGATCCCTCTACAATGATCCCCATATTTGGAAGTGCGTGTTTTTCTTCTACAATATTATAGGGAGTATACTCTGCGGATGGAATTACTCCTCGGGATACCCTTGCACCCTGCACAAAGGGATGAAACTTTAGAACATTCACAGTAGAGGAGGAGGAAAGCCATAATGGACTTGTAGTGAATCCTCTTATTTAGGGTCGGATGATTCGGGATGTCTAATCATCATATACACATGGGTGGTCTCATAGAGTCGGTTTCGGGGTGAATGCACGTATGTATCCATCTCCTTCAATTACTTGACTATTTTATCAAAATCCTCTTACAACAACAAGTGTGGCGATGTCAAGATAGTTCCAATGCCCGGATGTTCGAGAGGGCCTGCCTAGAGTAATGCCCAAACCACTTCATATGAGCCACTGGCCCTCAGGTCATTCCAAATCCTATTTGCATCTTGGAATGCAGCCATAATGGGAAAAACTAGCCCAGAGGGATCAACCTGGGAGGGTCTGGCAGCTGTATGCACTGTTGGGAGTGTCAATGGTCGTGTCTGTTTTATGGATCTCACTTCCACCCTGGATCTCTCTTGAGATACCTGTGGCTGGGACCTCATAGGAAGAGGGGGAAATTCCCTTACCTTAGCTGCGCTGGGGGAACCACCAAGATCACCACCCCCTGAGGAATGATCGCTCTCTTCCTCCTCCTCATTAGTCGCCGACTTCAGCACGGCCTATGGTCAATGAGTCAACACTGCATAGCCCCAGCATGCGGGGATGTAGGCATCGAGGTCCTAGATATACCGATCAACCCTCTCAGAGTCTGCATCATAAATAATATCAACATGAGCATATATGTAACCCAACCTGTCAAAATCCACCTATGATTCCTGAAGATACTACCACATGGAACGGGGGTACTGGCTGCGAAAGGATGACATACCATTGAATTCATCCCATTGGATTCAAGCTGTCGAGAAGGTAGCATCAGCAGGGATAACTAACCCTCTCCGGGCTGCTTCAAGGGAATGAGAGGATACACCTCTATCCATTAAAATCTTCCCTGGAAGCATGGGATCGGCATGGTGGGGAATAACCTTTTCCGGCCTGGTTAAAGAATCATCCCCAGTTCACTTCATATTGACCTTCGATGGCTTAGGATTTGAGATGGTAGGTACCCACAGCCCTAGTTGGCCATTCGGGTACGATTACTCCTTGGAGTCGGCATAACACTTGAATAAAAAGGGTGTGGTGTCTGCTTGTGTGGGAGTCATTACCTCACAACCAGTATCTTTCTGGGTAAACATTAACCACAATTTCCTCGCCCCCATCAAGTGATGGTTCTCGTGCGCTCCATTAAGAAAGGGAGAACATAGTTCCTCGACGCAGCCAAATTGGAGTCTGAATCAGTTATGAACATACTGCTCACAGATCAGATCCCCACCGATACAGGCCACCAAAATGCCCTCTTAGAGATAAAATAGGTTGCCCCGCTTATTAAACATTTTTGATATAGTATTCCTTATTGCACAAGCTGGGAAGGGATATGGATAGAAGATGAAATGATCATAACTCGAGATCCGGATCGACAACAAATGCATATTTGGAACCGTCTATTGTCCATCCTTCTCTTGGGTTTCCCACTCTTCCGGCATAACCCCACTAGTCAGTTGCTAGTATGGCCAGATTGTGGTACCCGGAATCGGAAAGGGGTTGATGAATGTGTAGTAGTTCTTGATATGCACTGCCAACCATCCCTAGAGTATTTTAAAATTATCGTCTACCTAGTTTGGCCAACTACCATTGGTAATATTGATAGAAACCGATAATTCCTATCGAATATCAGAACTGCCAAGTTGATGACATTGCTGTTAGCCAGCTGTGCTTCCATGAAGAATGTAGATACCCGCACGCCACCAGTCTCACGTACGGAAAATAACTAGCCAATCAATAACATGGCCCAGAATGCAGCCAGACGAAGCAGCCGATCAACATCCGGAAAAAGATCCCAACTACAGTCGTTGAACTGGCCTTCTTCTAGGAT
This sequence comes from Viscum album, assembly GCA_963277665.1. Classification (NCBI taxonomy): domain Eukaryota; kingdom Viridiplantae; phylum Streptophyta; class Magnoliopsida; order Santalales; family Viscaceae; genus Viscum; species Viscum album. The sequence goes on along the minus strand of OY728139.1, from coordinate 986,649,476 downwards.
CAACCAGTAGCTACCCATTTGCATCCGGGACTCCATCGACGGGCACGTCATGGGCCTACATGGGAGAACCAAAAACCTGTTCACTCGAGAAAAATCCTTGACTCAATCACAATATGGTACAAGTTGTTTCTAGGACGTATCCTTTGAATGCTTCTGGGTATGGTCAACAAGCTGCTTCACCCGGAAGGAGTCCTTTCTTCATTGTCCCACATAGAAGAAGGAGGAAGGAATTCGTCATGCATACCCCCAATTATGGGGACCCTTGAATTATGAATGACATCAAAAAGACTAATACCCACCTCACCATGGACTAGGTGAAATGTGTTGGTGTCCAGACTCCAACGGATCAAAAGTTTCCAGGCTAGGGCATGAGGTCGATGGGTATAGGTTTGGGACACCCAGACAGCTTCATATAAGCCTACGGCTTGAAACACTACCTCAAACTCCGCACATCATTGGCGAACCCAGAAGGGCCACCCCCAATACAATGACTTAAATGCCCCTCTGGGCCAGATGTCTCAGGTTTCTGACAAGCCATGCTTGTCATTAACCATGGAATTACAGGAAATGCTCCAATAATAGTGAATTGCCCATTCCTGCTGACGTTGTTCTCCTGTCTGGGGCACAGGATGGTGATTTTACATAGATCAGGCAGCTGTGTCCCTTGAGTCAGGCCGCCCTCTGGCGGATATCACAAATCAAGGGATATTGGTAGTAAATATCCATTCTCCAGGATTGTTTTCATGCAATGGCACTATAATAGACGTATCAGAGAGTAAACCGAACCCACAAGTTGAAAGGCTGTTGGAAAAGGGTAATCCCACTGCGACTCAGAGAGAAGATCATCATGGAAGGAGCATAGCGGGGAGTGGTGGATTCCATCCATAATAGTTCCTGCCACATCCTCTAGGTCTTGATCGCTAATTGGGAGAGGCTCTATAGACGGTCTTGGTGCATGGCATTGAGGAACCATGTTTTCTCCTTGAATTTTGATGAAACTAGGAAAATTGTAAGTACAAAGTAATAATATATGTACAAAAATATTGACTGTATGGAAAAGGAATCGAGAATCCTTTGTGAGCAGGCCTCATAATGTGGTTCACGATGACGACATACCGAGATCTAACCCTACACAGAAGGGGTTCACGGTAAGCTGGCCCGTGGAGTATTTTCCAGAAAACCATGAAACAAGTTGCTCCACAGAGTCCTAACCTCAGATTTAAATAATTATGTTCGGAAGACATAGGAATGTTTTAATGTCAGCCAGATATTATTCTGCAGACCATCAATAGAATGAAGATAATTCCTCCGCGACCCGTCATGAATTTCTTTTTAATTAATTAAAAGTATCGGTTTGTGGCTGGAGATTGGTCTGTGGGTGAAGGCGACTATGAATGGGGAATGGTTCATGGAAATAACAACTGGCTAGCGAACAAGGTGTTTCTCGAAGGAATGGGTACGCGGAGACACAAAACAAGAGGGCTCTGGTTTCACGATGAATCTAGTAAAATATAATGGAAGGGCCACCCATATTTATAGGTGTGGTCCCCTACTGGGTCCACTCCTCTACCGCAAACCTCCCATGTTTTAGATCCACTATGCATTGGAATGGCCTCCACTTCATTCTCATTGGACCCCATTCTGATGGGGGGAATTTTTAGGGTCCTAAAAAATCTGCAAAGGAGGTTATACCCAATTCTGAACAAAGAATTGGGGGAAAGTATGGAATGTATAGTGAAAACTCAATGGATGTCCCAAGTTAAACCAGTTCACAGATCGGTCCCATGAAAACGCTACGCGACCTATTATGTGAAGCGCCCCCTCCACAGAATATGGTCGTTCACGGAATGGGGGCAGAGATCCTCTAGGGGTGCGAAGCAGGACAAGCGTTGGACCAGTCCACCATCACGAACAACCCCCGACTGCGGACCATGTCGACTGTCACAGACCGAATCTGCTGTCATTTGTGGAATTGAGGTGGAACCCTCTGCGGCCTCGGAGCTCTCCTCGAGTTGGTTTGGATCGTGGGGGGGGGGGGGTGTTCAATGCACCCATTAGTCGACGATTGACCATGTCATCCATGAACCAGGTCTCTGATCATGGGCCTATGCAAAATGTGTTGCATGGCCATAGGTACATCTATTTCCCCACTATATAAAAGGAGATCAATGGGGATGATCCCAAGAGAGTTTTTGGATGGGTTTTGAAGGGAGGATTCAGAGAGATCGACCAGATTCTGGTGGAAGGATTTCGAAGGAAAGATCTTAGGATTTTGCAAACAGAAAAATTCTAGTTCGAAAAGCAGAACAAGTATGAACCTCTATGCCAAATAATAAGGAACCAAAAATGCATAATAACATGGTGAACCATGAACAAAAAATAACAAAGAAATTAAAACTGTGAACCATGGACCCTTCGCGGATGCACTTCCCACGGACCAAAGAGTTTTTTCCACTTTTCTGATCTGTCGCACCGCATAGCACCCTCCAACATAGACAATACATCGAGCGATGAACCCCCTGACCTGCATCGCCCTTGTTCGCTAATACTCCCATAAATCCCACCACATAACTGCTTGGTACATGTGCCTAACCTGAGGTTATGAACCACCATTGTTCGTGGGACACCCACCAAGCCACAAACCACCCTGGTTTGTGGGATGCCCATCAGTTTGCGGTCAACCCTGGTTTGTGGACGGCCTCTCCAACCATATATAACCTCTCTACTCAAAGGGAACCACTCCTCATATATCAACCTGGGCAGCCAAATCCTTCGGAGTTCCCATTCCCCAAGATAGATAAAATCCTCCCATCCCGGCTTGATCCTCCGCAACTCCCTCATTGGCCCATTCACTGACACCGAGCTGAGGCCTCCATTGGAGCCACCAGACCCATGTGTTGTAACCTTCGGGTGCATTATCCCGACGTTTTGAGTTCAAATACCCATGGTATGAAGGAGGGAAATGGTTACTATGACCCTTAAGTGGATTTCCGAAGCATTCATGGGTTCACATTCCCACTGAAATGTGGAGTCTGTGCTCGGAAGTCCACTTTTTGGTCCTCCCCTTGTTGGGGCCGGGGCACTTCTCCCTTCTTCGGGGGGTAGTGAAATACCCCTGAAAAGGAAGCCACCATGCACTTCTGTACTTCCCCCCAAGAACAAGAGAGGTCCCAAACACAGAAGCACCTCTTTCCCTCCCCCTCTGCGCTTTTTCACCATGGGAATCCATCTCGGAGTAAGCCCTGACCTTATTGGATACCCTATGGGTAAGCCCCACTTCACTTCCCATGGACACACCATTCACAACGTGATCGCCAGTTCCCTGCTGCCTCTGGATTCTCACACTGAGAATGACTCACCTGGGCTTAGAGTAAGCATCGACCATGACATCATTATATGGTCCTCCTCATAGTGTAAGCACCAATCCATTGCGAACTACGAGAACATTGATCAACGTCAAGTCATGGTACGTAGGAATCCTCCCTGGGGATCAAGCCCAATCACCGTCGGACCACCGGGTCCACATTCACATCGGTTCTTCGACACTCATATTCGAACTACGTGGAATTTGATACCTGTCTCATAGGAAGGGTATGTAGGAAGCCTCTTTGATGTTCAAGACCAACCACCGGTCGATCCGACTATCTTCACATTGGTAAACTGTGCCACTCCTAGTGCCACCTCAATGAGTCCAGACTCCAAGGGATCATTAATCCAACAAGGGATGGGAATCCTCATGCATAAATGATTCTGAACCCCTGTGTCCAGCTGACCAGTGCCAACCAGGTGTAATCCGTGGATACAATGCTTGGGTATAAACCAAAGATTCTCTATCATATGAATAGATCATAAATCTATAAGAGTGTCCAAAACATGCAATAACCCCCCCCCCCTCAAAGGATGCGATGATCCCGACTTCCTATTCTCTCGACCAATGCGAATTCTTAAGCGTCACTGGTCAAACCAACTTGGTAACGCCTGCCATTGGAATGTAGGTCCACATGTCCTCGAATACGGAACCATTGGGTGTTTCGAGACCAACCCGAAAGAATTATCAATAGATCCTGGTGATAAGAAGATTAAACACTACGGGTGTCCATTGCCACATGGTGTGTGGGTCCTTATAAATACCATGCATGTATCTTGAGAGATACATAGACATGTGGTAAATTACACAACATGTACACCAACACATGGTCAAACATGGATGGATATGTGGACCAACCTGTGTACCGACACACGGTCATGGACACTCGGTTTCAAACCATGTACGGGCGCATGGCCATCGTACATAGAGTAGACCTGAGATACATAGACATTACATGAGATCCTTCCTACACATCGTTTATATATGGTTTTACATGTAATGTTCACCAAACATGGGACTTTGTTCACTGGCAGTACCTTGATTCATGGGACACAACCTTTGACCACTTCTACATGTCATGTACTCCCTTCTACCTAGCATGATATTCGTGTATGTTTTTTATTGGATGTTTTTCATTTGTGATAGTTCCTTTTTTTCTTGTTCTCTTGAGGGTTTGTTATCATTTCCTTCTATAATAGTATGATCCCTTCCATAGTACTTTCTGAGATACTGTTAGGTAATCCTATAAGAGGCCCATAGAGAGATCCTATATCCATTATTGACCCTATTGTGGGTCCGATATCGAAATGACTAGTCCTCCAGGATGCAAATCCTCTATATTGTAGGTGAATCTTAATGAGTCTTGGTATCATCCCCAAACCTATTTGTGATCCTCATCCATGTATCATGACATTTTCCCACTAAGGTGTGTGATATCAATGAATGAGTGTATCTGTTCTCTCTCCAGATCTATCAGTGCATGTATCTCTCAAATGGATTACCCCAACACAAAATACATGTCAGACGAACTTCATCTGAGCTATCAAACTCATGGAGTGAGTTCTGCAGGACGAGTGTTGTATGGAATCATTGACATGAATCCAAAGCATGGGATATGAGGTCATCATGATTTACCTATAAAATACGAATCTAGGTTCGAGTATATTTGGATGTGTTTCCCTTTCTATATGTAATGTTGATAAATATTGTGTAGAGAAGAATGTAGCATTAATTTTTTTATTGATTTTTGGTTTTTGGGGTCCCCATCAAAGTATTGTATACTCACTCATACATGGTATTTTCCCTGAGGTGTCATTTCTTCTTTAGATGAGCAGCCACTGATGGAGTCTAGGGTAGACTATGACCAGACAATGCTTTCTAAGATCATTTTTCGCTGATTTATTTCTACGAAGACAATAAGTAGTTCCAGTACCTCTTTCTTTCTTACAGGTTGGACTTTGTAGTTTTCAGACTCTTTATTTTGGTGGGATTATGTTCTGGCCTAGTTTACATTCCACACATTACATCTTTTGTACAATGTTTGTTTCATTAGTTGTTTGCATGCATTTCATTCCTTAGTGTTTTTCACTTTTCAGCATCTGGGGGCTTCTATATGTGTTCATGTGTATATGTACCTAGAAAATCCTCCCATGTTAGTGATATGCCTACTCGGTGCTTGTCACCACCCCTAGTCTATTGGAGGCGGGCATCGGGAGTCTGAGTGTGGGACCCACTCTGATGGGTCGTGACATAGTAGTACAAAAGGATGTCAGTTCTACAATAGGACCAAGAGTCTATGATATTGGATTTGGGCCACAATGTCGAGTGTTTCGAGTTCATCATTCAATACATGGACATCAATGGTTCTGTAAGATGCTAATTTATCCACACACCAAGACATTGATAAACTGAATTTTATATTGGTACATGAAAACAATAGTTGCAAGGAAATTAATTAATGATACATGAATCATATAAGAATGGGTGGTATTTTCCATGTCCACTGTGACAACTATCCAGATGTACTCATTGAACTTGGTACATCTTGACTTCTTATAGAATGCCTCATCAATGCCAAACAACTCGGTTTTAGTTGCTCGGTCATGAGGATGACCCCCTTAGCGAGGGGGCAATGATATAAGAAAAAATTCCCATGGTGTTACCTCTAGGTGGTGCACCGTCTATACCACCACTAGTGGAGCAGCATGTGGGACCTGCAATACCAGAAATTGGGGATCATAGACCGGGGACACTCTATGTGATTAGTAGACAGAGACCCCTTATATTTTGAGGAGATCCTAAACTCAGGTGGATGAGGACTAGCATGAGGGAGTGAATAGAGTTTTCTGTCTTATTAGGACAGCAACAGACGAGATGGTGGTCCTATGAGTGAGCTATCTTAAGAATTCAATGGGATGATGGTGGATTTTGACCACATAGACTGATGATGAGGAGACTCATTCAGGTATAGAGTTCGAACATCTTGTTATGGAGGATTTCTCTCAAGTTACACTACGAGTAGTGTATTTAAATGACCTTCATTAGCTCCAATAGTGTAGTTTAAAAGTGTATAACTATTCACCAAGGTTCACCATCCTCCCAATGTACTCGATGGATATCTTCTAGGATCAGTACATTATAGCTCATACCTTCAAGAGAGATCTATGGGGGGGGGTGGGGTAAATTTGATCTAGTGTCATGCGTCCTTACATTTTAGCTTATGCTGGAGTGCTCGAGTGGGTGTTCGTGATCGAGATCTTCTTGGTGGATGAAAGACAACTACTGGCAATCAACAACAAGAAAATAGGAGTGTAGGCCTCGACAGTAGCGATATGAATGTAGGTATGGGGATCAGGTTGTGGGAGACGTCATAGGAGGTCCCAAAAATGGAGACTGATATTATAGGGCTCTCATGATAGATCCAGACATCCATGGGAGAGGTGATGTTACTCATACAATGTTATATGAAATATCACATGAGGGTGTCCTACTAGTCGATATACTATTAGTGAGGTGGTGGGTGGACAACTAAGGGATATGAAAAGAGTAGAGGAGGTAGACCCACTAGGCATCAGCTTCATGATAGGAATAGAGAGACCTACTGTTAGTGGAAGACACTTTGATCTACATCCACCACTGCCCATATGAGGTCGATACCATGATGAGGGATGGGGGGATATGGGTGAGGATAGTTTCATTCAGTCGTGGAATATGAACCATGGATTCTTGGAATGACTTGTGATACAATATCTGTGTGTTATAAATATTATTCCATTCTCATATAAAAAATCACAGCCATTATTTCCTCACAACATGGCTTGTGAAAAAACGTGAGATTTTGATAGGGCTGTTAACTAGAATCATACCGTTGGAGACAACTACTAGAGGAGACTCTATCATCAAACTACTTCACAGACAGTGTTATCTTTACATTGAAGGAAAAGTTATTGTTTTTTCCACTTTTTTGTATCATCTAGGCTTATAAAGTCATTCTTGGAATGGATTGGTTATCTACGGTTTATGCCTAGATTGACTACTCTAGGTGAAGAGAGTGATGTGTTCACAGTGATGGAACACGGTCTTCCTTTATTGGTGAAAGTGAATCCTAGGTAGCCCTGAATGGGATCATTCAATGGACGGTAAAGTTGATCACCCATGTGTTTTCTAGCCTTACCCCCGAGATCATCATATGTTGTGAGATTCCGGTTCCGAGCAGTAGTGGTGATGGACGGTAATGTCTCTCATGATGATCTTCTTGGATTTCAACCTCACTAAGAGAACCACTTATGCATCATCTTACACCCTATGATGGCCCTGATTTCCTCTTCAGCTAATCGGTTGACCCCTATAGAGCATCACGAGATGAGAGAGTTGTTGTAGGATATGTCGATTAAGGGTTTCCTATGACTTAGTGTTTCACCCTGGGTAGTAATGTTTTTGTATTCCATGATGGAATCTTATAGGCTGAGGTTGTGAGTGGATTGACAACACTAGAATCTGGTAATAATTAAGAACAAGTATCCATTTCCAAGGATCGACAACCTCTTCAATCAACCGAGACAAGGACAATGGTTTTTGAAGGTTTACCTTCGATCAGGATACCACTGGTTATGTGTACGGTTTGAAGGTATACCAAAGACGGCTTTTTGATGCATCTATGTTCACTATGTGTACTTGGTGGTGCCTTTAAGAATGAATAATTCCACCATAGTATTTATAGGACTTATGAACCATATCTTCTAGCCATACATATAATGGTTTATAATTTCATTAATCGACGAAATACTTGTATAGTCATCGTTGGAGGAGGAGCACATGAGACTATTGCGGATGGTCCTAGATATACATTGAGAGAACCATATTGTTGGGAAGTTCTAAAAGTGACAATTCTAGATTTAGGAGGTCCACATTATTCTATATGTTATCTTAGTAGATTGGGAAGCAGTGTAGCCGATCAAGGTAGAGGAGACACTAGCATGGGAGCCACCCCTGAGTTTGACAGCTATGGAGAGAATCATTAGGATGGCAGGACACTACTTGATATTTATCCATGATTTCTCACTGATAAAATTATCGATGAATGCCTTGAATGGGAAGGGGAACCTTTTTATGCAAAGATAAGTTCAAATAAGGATTGTAGACTTTGACGTAGGGTTTTTCAAGTGCACCAATCTTGAGATTTCTAGAAGAGGGTGTTGAGTGTGTCATTTTTAGTGATGTATCAGGGACCAGACTTGTTTGTGTCTTGATGTAGAGACATGTAGTGATTGATTATGTATCATTCCACCTAAGGTCGCAAGAGTATAACAATGTGACCCCTGATCTTGAATTGGGAGTTTTAGTCTTCACATCTAATATGTGGTGACACTATCTAAATAGTGAACAATTTATCATCTAATACCACCACAATAGCATCAAGAACATCTTCTCATAGGAGGAACTGAATCTGCGACAAATCCAATTACTATTGTTCTACCAGGATTATGACTTGAAGGTAATCTATACTACTAGGCTGATGGACATTGTTGAAGATGTTCCCATTAGGAGACTGATTTTGCAGCTGCTGAGCAAGGCGTCAGATTAGTTTCTGTCACTATAGTTATCCACTTTGGGTGGAGATGATGCCGCTTATCTCTACCAGATGGTTGTCACCCCTCAACTCTTATGACAAGTTTTGGAGGAACAACAATGAGATTTCAACTTCAAGACTTTAAATGCTCAGTTACATATAGGGAATTCCCCTGATGAATATTCTCATGGTGGGGAACATGTAGTCCATTTCAGGGGGTGAATAGTTGTACTGGTGGAGTTGTGATAGTTGGACCTGAAAGAGTTACATACACCTCATTAACGGTACATCATAGAGTATCACAAATGTACCAGGATATTAAGTGTTATTTTTGGTGGACAGGTACGTGGAAGTCAGTAGTAGAGTTCATTTCATGATGCCTTACATTCTAGAAGGTGAAGGCTGAGAACTCGGCTTCTACAGGGTTACCTCACCCCTGGATGTTCCAGATTGGATGTGTGATGGTTTATCGATGGACTTCATGATGGGAAGACAATGAATATCCAATGGAAATGATTTCAACTAGGAGATCATTGACATACTCACTATCCTATCCCACTTCTAAGATATCAGGAGGTGACATTCCCTAGAGAAATTTGGATGCCTCTATGTGCAGGAGATAGTTTGGATTCATTCAGTCTGATTGATGATAGTCTCCGTTCAGGATGTGTTCATCACATCCTAGTTGTGTGTGGGATATCAGGAGGCCATTGGGACTCCGCTACACTTGAGCATGACATTCCACCCCTAGATAGATGGTGATACGAAGAGGACCCTTCAGGTTTCAGAGGATATGTTGCGGCCCTGTATCATTGAATATTGTCATAGTTGGGAGGACCACCTACCACTGGTGGATATTGGGATCAATAACAGCTACAAATCCACCATTGGCATGACCCCATTCAAGGCCTTATACAGGTGACTCTTCTAGTCACCACTCTACTAGACCAACCCAGAGAGTCAACACTCATGGGTCCAGAGTTGGTTTGACCTACTACTGAGAGGTACACGTCATCCATGAGAGGATGAATACTGCACTGAGCAAGTATTAGTCTTATGATGATTGATTATGCAGACTCTTGGAGTTCGAAGAGGTTGACTATGTCATCATTCGCATCACAACTCGATGTGTCTTGTAGAGGATTGGTCGGGGTGACAAGATTTCTTTGGGGATCATCGGCCCTTTTTAGATACTGTGTAGAGTTGGCATGGTGGAATACCACCTAGATATACGTCCACAATATCACTGTGTACACGACGTCTTCCATTTATCACTTTTGGGGAGGAACATGCATAATCTGTCACATGCCATTTACTGGGGTGTGGTTGATATTATATATGGATTGTTCTTGGTATTGTACCTAGTGGAGGTCGATGATCGGTAAAAGAGGATGCTTTGGGGTTGAGTAATTCCTATGGTACATGTTCAATGGTAGAATAGGAATCTTCATGATTGAACATGGTTTTTGGAGGGTCATATTGTGCCCAATACCCTCATCTATTTGAATATCCCCCGTTGATATTGCTTTTCAGGATGTAAGGCCCTAATGTGGGGAGAATTTAATGTCTCATATTTTCAGTGTAATTTTTTAAAAAATATATGGAATTATTTTGAGACTATGCTTTGTGAAAACATGAATGTTTGAGGCCTGGAGTTCCAGAAATAAATATTTGAGAGAAATTAAACTCCAAATTGAGTGCATAAGCAGTTTTCCTAAAATAACGGAATACCAATTAAATGGTTTCTTGATCAGAAATTTGAGGACACAATTGCATTCAGACAAGAGACATTACATTCGGAAGGGTTTAAAATCCACTGGTGTGGGTAGGCTGCAAAATATTGTTTTCAGATGTCTTATATTTTTTTAAAATATAATGAGTCATGGGTTAGTCACATAACCGTAGTGAACTCCTTGAAATACCTTGGACCTTTGCAGAGGATCCATACATGAAGGATTCTTGATGAACGCCAATAGATGACAAATGCAAGGATCGTCGCACACCGATATTGAATAACAGGAAACAACCTCTCTTCCACTTCATTGATGATTGAGGTATGGGTTGTTATTTTGATTCGTTTATTCCCCATTGTTGGATTAAATTATGAACTCTAATCACCCAGAAAATTGGTTTACCCATTGTTAATGTGTTATTACATGAGGGTTTTATCAAGTTATTCTGGGGAATGAAACACTTCAATATATTATTCATTGTTTTGATTTTCTATGTTTGATCCTGCCAACAAGAGAGAATCAAAGTCGTTATGAATGAAGATGGAGGTTCATTTATCAATTTCTTTTGGAATTCTTATCCCTTTTTAACACCGTGTTCGTAGCGTTATTCATGTGGTCAGGAACAAAAGATAGTTTCATGTCCTTTTCAATACACAACAATTAAAAATATTGGATATGAAATTTTGATGGCTCAACAGAGGTGCGACATCGAAGGAAAATCCTGATCAACACGACATGTATTCAGAAGAACATGCCAGGTGAGAATGGCATGGTAGTAGCTAGGGTTTCCACACTACACATGGAGAAGGACATGATGTGCTTTGAGGAGAACATGGAATATGGGACACACCCACTGGTGGCTGGAGTTCCGGGAGACATGAACTGTAGACACGTTCATTGACCCTTGTCACACATCGCGTGGGTCCTTATACGGATGCAACATGTATCTCAGTAGTTACATGAAATGGACACGGAGTACATAGAATGCACTCCACCATATGGCCATACTAGGCTGGATATGTAGACAACCCCATGTACCGTTATAAGGTCTATGACATATGGGTTGAATCCTTTTTTTGGAACATGGCCAGTGTGCACGAAAGGGACCCCATATACATAAACATGGCGTGTGATCCTTCATACGCTCCATGTAAATATTTTTTTATATTGAATGTTTTCCAGACTCGGTCCATTGTACACCAACATTACCCAGAGTCTAATGACACGTCATGTGACCACTTCTACATGCCACATACTCCCTTCCACATGGATTTAAATTCATTTCCACCACTACTTGTACATGTTTTGTTTGGGTTAGTTCCTACTTTTTTATTGTTCCTCTGAATGTCATATTTTTTTCCATCCACAAGAGTATGATCCGTTCAGCAAACATTCTGAAATAGATTTGTGTTTTCATCCAATAGGCCCAGAGCTAGATCCCTTATCCATTCTTGAGCCTATGTAGTGTTTGTTATCGATGTGACATGTAACACCCGATATTTTTATGTGAAATATTTTGTTTTTATATACATCATCAAAGGAATCTTTCACTACATATAACAATAGATTGGCATGCTTTACACGCATTCACGACTTTCCTCGATAGCATGCGTTGTTCACAATACCAAGTTTCAAAAAACAACGATATGCTATTAAAATAATATTAAAACTAACAGTAATAAATCGTAATACCCAATTTTTGAAATTTTAAAAATTTTATCATTTAAAATGAACCTTATTTCTAGAATCGGTATATCAAAATTAGCCTTGGGTAAAATTTTTCTATTTTTCTAAAAACTTTCAATTTTTGATGAATAGTGAAAACACTCAGTTACTATTTAAAAACAGACATTTTACTTAAATAATTATTTATTTTATTTAAATTTATTTTTGGCCAAAATAGATATATAATACCAATATATGTTCAATGTAATTCATTGGAGTCATTTTATAATAATTATATATATATAAAAATTTTATTGAACTTTTGACCTTCTTTTACCCATCTCCTATGAGAATTTCCAAATTTACATAAAACATAATTTTACTGCTTCTGTGAGTGAGATTTCAACAAAACTAGTGACACGGTTGATATGAATAAGTAAAATGTGATTCAATGAGATGAAAATAATTATTGGTGAATAGTAATTGTTTACTTTTATTTACAACTGTTAAAAGTAAATAGGGTAATTAATGGTAAAAATGATATTACTATTATCCAAACACATGTACTAATTCTATTGTATAAGTTTAATTAGACCAAAAACAACCTTAGGTATAAAATATGACCATTTAAGTCCACTTGGATTAGATTACGACATTTAATATTATTTTATTTAAAGAGGAGATAAAATAGTTAAAATCAATGTTTAATAACTAAAACAATTTTAATATATGGATATATATAAGATAAATTATTCTATAAATATTCATTATAGTGATAAAAATATTTCCTATATAATGGTATTTTATTTATAAATTTTAGACTGTAATTAATTTAATTAATTTATGACACAACGATGATGTAGTAATTACCTTATTAAGGAAATATTAACATAATTGATGTTATAAATTCCCAAATAAATGTAATTTTAGACTTTTTATGAATTCACTAATTTTCTAGGATAATATGACATGTTTCTATTTTTTTAAGTAACATTTTTCTAACTAATCATGCTATTATGATTTTCACAAAAATCAAATACCAAATAGTGTCAAAATTGACATAAAATAGTTTTCAAAACAAATATTATATTATTAATTGTAAATTTATTCTTAAAAATCTATGGATCGGAAAAATAACTTAAAAAAGTATATATATATTAATTATGAATCAATTGGGGTTCGTTTGGTTTGTTATAGTATGTTTATTAACTATATAGAGTAAGAAAAAAAAATACATGGTAAAAGATAAATTATTTAACATAGAGTTAAATCAAAATGATAAGAAAAAATAGTAACCTAAACATGTCTAAAACCTATTGGTAGAGAGGATTTAGAACCATCCCCGCCTTAGATTCTAAAAAAATCAATTTTGAGATTTTAAAAACCGAATATTACTTTATTATAAAATAATATTTTATGTTTTCCAAAGGTTCCCCTCTCCTCCCTTATAAAAGGAACCTCATCCCTATCCTCCTCACACCACATTAAGCCTTAAATCTCGGCCATACCCTTCCAAAATCTCTTCTCCACTTTCCTAGAAACATACTAGATGTCTTGGTCTTTGTAAATGACCATCTTTACTGCCCTAAGAGAAGGTTAAGAAGAGGCACTTCAAAGAAGAGGTAATGTCCATTACCGATTCTTTAAACATTATTTCTTATTATAATTCTTATTCATTAGTTGTTTAATTATGAAGTAATAACATAGGTATCACCCATATACTGATATGTTATTATAAATATGAAACAACCCTATTTCACCTTCTATCCATCCTACGGAAAAAGAAATCACCGCGCGTGCGTACGTACAGAATACCGTCTCCATGCCGTGGAGTAATCTGTTTTCCACTACCACCGTAATTGGATGGGTATTATGGTGGTAATAATAACTATATATGATTATTTTAAGGTGATATTGATTCCGAAATATTATACATACACTTCAATAATATACCATGATCGATAACATCGCTCGTGTGTACGTACAGCCTACCGTCTCCATGATGTGATGCGACTCATTCTACATGATCATCATTGAATAATGATTATATAAATGAATTGAATAAATAAATATGATATATATTACAATAATACCATTCTGGAAATAAGGTATCTATATCCTAAAAAAAGAAAAAAAAATTATTCAGCGAAACACCAATAAGAACAAAAAGCAATAAACACCTGAATAACAAGTAACAATGAAATATTACTTATAAAAGATATGAATATGACCATATATGATATCATATCAATGATTAATATTCTAGAATAAGTCAATAACATTATTTCAATCATTATAAAAGAGGTTCGAACAGGTACGAAGAAAATCGGACCTAATGTAAGGGAAAATCTCACAATCTCATTTTTATCCGAGATTGTTTATACTTTGGTATTTACTGGGGTGTATTTATCATCCACATCCATGTTTCCTCAATAAGTAATATTATTCAAATCCTACTATAATGGATTAAATACAATTTTATCTATTGGTGAATTTTAGTAAAATATATGAAAGGAATCATTTGTCGTTTTCAGTACGAGATACTTTTTAACGTTTCTGGAAAAAGTACAAGGAGAATGTTTTTTCAAACTTATACGGAATGAATGGATTCATAGAACATTAGTTCAATGAATCGTACATTACATGTTTTCATGTATATATTTATTTAAAATCTTTATTTTAAAATTGTATGGCATGTTATGAAAGGAAAAAAAAATTTGAAGTAGAAAGGATATTTTTCTCAAGAATGGAGTTCATGTGTTTTATCAAAATTATTTTACATATATAGTAATATAGGGTTCTATTTATATCTGTATTATTACATTGATTGGATAATGATTTGACGGAATTATTTTTATGAAGTCCTTTATCTTATATGAATTTGTTTATGATGTCATGATGTTTAAGAATCCCATTTTTTTTACATGGGTTATGTTATGATGTATGATTTATGTTTTTTTGGAACACATAAGAATGATTTAATTATGAGATGGGTGGGACCTATATCTTTCTCTAATGCATTGGGTAATGATTTATATCTCATGAGATAGACATGTCTAGAATGGTAAGTTAATCTGGTTTAGTGACACCGGACTGAAACGAGGAGTAAACTCTGTTCAGAAATGGACTTTGTCCACTATGATAGTCTTTGACATGATTATTGACTACTAAAAAATGATTCTCTATGATTATGTGTTTATTCCACAAAGTTTCTAGTCATGATTAATTGGGATTAAATTTCACTACTATTATTTATCCCAATTTATGAAATTATGATCTCTTTTGCAGGTTATGATTTCCATAATGTTATGATCTTATGAATATGATGTGATGGATATTTATTTTGTTTACCCTTACTGAGCATTTGAGCTCACCATTTTGTATGTTTTCTTTTCCCCAGGTCAGGAAGATGGGTATTAAGTCGGATATGCCAAAAAGCGATTCTAGATATGATGAAATAAATGGGAGACAATATAGATGCTTTATGAATGAGTTGTTTAGGTTTCCCAGTTTCTAAATACACTATACTTATACGGTCATATTGTGGTTTTGTTATATGTTGTACTAAGTATGCTGCAATTATGAAGTAACAACAATGCCTGTAAGGTTTGGGTCAATATAGTTGGTATCTGGGGAAATAGAGGTAAGAATGAATCCAATCCTTGGTAACTCTCACTTGTGAGCATTTGACGAAGTATGGCTCTCCGCCCATGGGCTTCATGTGGAAATGGCTGCCACTAGATATGGTGGTGTGTCCTGCCCAGGGGGTGTAGCCGCCCATGGAGTGCCCAGATAGGTATCAATTATAGTCCACTATAAGTAATTCCAGACCGTTATAGTTGGTATCAGAGGAATGGTATAATTAACCTTTGGAAAGTAGGATGTCAAAGCCTTAGTAAGAACCCTAAAGTTATATCTAAGCGTAGAACAATATTAGTGTTTTAGAAATGGACATGAAAAACCTATGATAAGACCTTATGTATGAAATTTTATTCTTGATTATGTGGTTTTCCTATTATAATTAGTGTTCCTCACACTATTCTTCTTGGTTTTAGTCAATGGATGGAAGCTGAAGGAACCGTGTTAATGCAGAATGTGACGGGAAAGGCAATGATTTCCCCATTGAGCAACCAAATGTTATGGGAGCAGGAATGAAAAATCTTGTAGCCATTCTCTCACAACATTCTCACTCTATGAATCATGTAGGACTTCTAAACGAGCAAAGGAAGGAGAACGATTATGTTGAATCCTTCTTGAGGCAGTGTCCACCCTCATTCAGCAGGTCTACAAATCCATTAGTGGATGAACAATGGTTCAGTACCAATGAAAAGATATTTTCAGTTCTTCAATGTTCTGAACATGATAAAGTCATCTTAACAGTATATAGTTTGGAACGTGATGCTGATCAATTGTGGAATATCATAAAGAATACGATGCCAAGAGATGAAATTGATTCCATGGAATGGGACAAATTCAAGAACATAGTTTTCAAAAAGTATTTATATCATATTCTTTGAACAAATAGGGATAAAGTGTTTCTTGACCTGCAGAAAAAGGATGATGAATCTGTTGGTATCTACGAAGGAAATTTTACATGAATTGCAAGGTATGATTCTAGGAATATTATCCAACCTGAGAGTAAGATCGATCTATTCTTTAGTGGCTTAAAACCAAGTCTTCAAAGGGAATTAGCCATAAGTGACTTTAATAGCTACGAGAAAATCATTCAATGTGCTCTCAAGGTTGAGATGGATATTGGAGTAACCAACAGTCATATGCGTTTGATAAGAAGAGGAAAATGGAATTCAATGGAAAATCTAAAGAGCACAATTAAAAGAAGATGAGTTTCCCCTTATGCACAAAGTGTGGAATGAAACATGGAGGGAGTTGTCTAAAAAGGTCAAGTAAATGTTTCAAATGTTGAAAGGAAGGTCATCAGGCATTTGAGTGCCGCAATGATGGGAATAAGATGTCTAGTGATGCGAACAATAGAAAGGCTACGCAGAGTGCACCTCCTACACATCAATGTTACACGTGCAAGTAAATAGTGAATTATGCTAATCAATGCCATAATCGAAGGGTTTTTGAGGATGATCAACGTCAACAAACTCTTAAGGCTAAATACAAAAAAAGTCACTTGCAATTTTTATCATTGATGTGGAGTACGATAACGAAGTGGTGAAAAATACACATACCATACACTCTATAGTGGCAAATGTTTTATTTGAATCTGGATCCACCCACTCTTTTATTTCTGAAGAATTTTCTAAGGGTATCGCCATATTACCTCAACTATTAGATATTGAGTTAGCTGTGACAAACCCTAATGGCACAACATTTTCATTGAATGTTTATAATTTTCTCCGATTGAAGTTTGTGGGAAAGTGCTTCCTGCAAATATTGGGATCCTTCCTATAGTGGAATTTTATGTGATTCTTGGCATGGATTGGCTTTCTTTATATGGAGATCATATCAAATGCCAAAGAAGAGAAGTCACATTTCATATTCCAGATCAATCTATGATTGTCTATCGATGTAAGGATGAACATCTGATTCTAGTGGAAATTTCATCCATCTGATGGGTCTTGATTACACTAAATGAAGGTTATTTATTTCATATGGTTGGCGAAGAAAATCAAGATTAAGAATATTCCCATTGTATGGGAGTTTTATGTTGACTTTCTGGAGGAATTTTCGGGTCTTGCACCAAATCGTGATGTTGTGTTTTCAATAGAACTTGTGGAATGTGCTTTGCCGATTTCAATGACACCTTATAGTATGACCCGAATTGAGATGCAATAATTGAATAAAAAACTCAAAGAGAATCATGATAAGGGATTCATATGCCCTAGTGCATCACCTTAGGGAGCACCTGTTCTATTTCTTAAAAAGAAAGATGGATCAATGGGACTCTAAATTGATTATCAAGAACATAACAAGATCACTATCAAGAACAAATATCCTCTCCCATGCATTGATGACATATTTGACCAACTACACTGAGCTCAATACTTTTCCAAGATTGATCTTCGTTCAGGGAATCATTAATTTATGGTCAAAAGGGACGATATACCAAAAACGGATTTCCGTACAAGGTATAGACACTATGAATTTATAGTGATTCCATTTCGTCTTACTAATTACCCTACTATCTTCATGGATCTGAAAAATATAGTCTTTAGAGACTATCATGATCAGTTTGTTGTAGTCTTTATAGATGATATTCTTGTATATTCAAATAGAATGGAAGAACATGAAGATCACTTGAGAATTGTATTGAAGACCCTGAGAAAATAAAACATTATGCCAAATTTACCAAGTGTAAATTTTGGCTTTAAAACGTTTAATTTTTGGGTCACATAATATCAAAATATGGGATATCTATGGATCCAAGAAAAACAGTGGTTATCAAAAGATGGTAGAGACCAACCATTGTAACTGAGATCCGAAGTATTCTTGGTTTGGATGGATTTTATCGATGTTTTGTGAAAGATTTTTCATGATTATCTAATCCACTTAGTAGGTTGACTCGAAAAGTAGTTATGCTCGCATGGATAGAGGAGTGTGAGAGAATTTCATGGAGTAAAAAAGAAGGTTATCTAGTTCACCTGTGCTCACACTGATTTATAGTGGAGAAAGGATTGTGATCCATAGTGATGTATCCAAGATGCGATTGGGGTTTGTTCTCATGAAAAATGATATGGTGATAGCTTATGCCTCTTGACAGTTGAAAACTCAAGAGCATAATTAACCAACTCATGATTTGGAGTTAGCTGCAGTAATCTTTGCATAAAAAATATGGGGAATTATCTTTACGGTGAATGGTGTGATATTTATATTGATCATAAATTTTTAATGTATATTTTCACACAAAAATATCTTAATATGCACCAAAGATTTTTTTTGGATATGATGAAGGATTTTGACTTCTCAATTAATTATCACCTTGTGAAAGCAAACAATGTGGTAGATGCATTAAGTCGATAAGACCATGCTAGCTTATCCATGATGAGGATCTCAAAAGATCCAATATTTATGGATATACAAAGGATGGTTCATGGAATCATAATGGAAAGGGAAAAATCTTATCGTTTTCAAATGAATGTTCAACCATCTATACATGGGATGATTAAAGAGGCACAGAAAGAAGATGTAGAGTTACAATGGAATGTGAGAAATCTTCCTCAATTCAATCTTGATTGTGATGGGATAATAATGTAAGGAATTGGGTTTTTCTTCCTCCCACCCCATAATTAAAGAAGGAGATGCGGGATGAGGCTCCTAGTTCACCGTTCTCTATTCATCCTGGATGCATGAAGATCTATAGGGACCTGAAAGATTACTTTTGGTGGGATGGCATGAAAAACGATGTTGCTGAATATGTCTCTCGATGCTTGGTTTTTAGAAAGTTAAAGCTGAGATACATAAGTATAAGGGGATGTTACACCCATTACCCATACCCGAATGGAAATGGGAAAACATCACTATGGACTTTGTCACCAGAATTCCTAAAACATCCAAAGGCAGTACTTTTATCTGGGTCATAGTTGATCATCTTACGAAGTCGGCACACTTCATGGCTGTTAGAGAAGATTTCTCTCTTGATCTGCTTGCCTGAATATATTTAAAGGATGTGGTAAGATTGCATGGATTACCTATTTCCATTTTATCTGATAGGGATCTGAGGTTTACATCAATGTTTTGGCGAATTCTTCAGCATACGCTGGATATAGAGTTGATTTTCAGCACTACATATCATCCTCATACTAACGGTCACTATGAGAGAACAATTCAAACTCTAGAAGATATGTTAAGAGCATGATCTATGTATTTAAAAGGTGGTAGTGATCAACACCTACCTTTGGTGGAATTTTCTTATAATAATAGCTCTCACTCCAGTATTCAGATGGCTCCTAATGAAGCTCTCTATGGAATGAAATGTAGATCTCCAACATGCTACGATGATGTTGGGGAGAGAAAGCTATTAGGACCTGATCTTGTTGATGAGATTGCATAAAAGGTCTGATCTATTCAACAACACAAATTAACAGCTCAGAGCCGACAAAAATGTTATGCCATTAATAGAAGAAAAGACCTAGTGTTTGAAGTGGGTGATAAAGGGTTATTACAAATGTCTCCTTGTAAGAGAGTAATGAGATTTGGAATGAAGGGAAAGCTGGGCCCTAGGTATATTGGTCCTTTCAAAATACTTGATTATGTTTGGAAGGTAGATTACCGACTGGTGCTTCCACATAATCTCTCTCAAGTTCAAGATGTGTTCCATGTATCGCTCCTAAGAAAGTACATACCTGATCCTTCACTTGTACTCAGCTCAGAAGTTGTACTGCTAGAGCAAGATCTTTCTTATGAATAACAACCGATAGAGATTCTGGATCCTAGCGAAAAAGAAATATGGAACAAGACCACTCACATGGTGAATGTTTTATAGAGGAACCACCAATTAGAATAAGCTACATGGGAGCTTGAGGATATGATGAGGGATAGGTATCGTCATCTGTCTGTTATAATGTGATGAATTTCGAGGGAGAAATTCATTTTAAGGTGGGTTGAATGTAACCCACGATATTTTTATGAGAAATATATTGTTTTTATATACATCATCAAAGGAATATTTCACTACACACAACACTAGTTTGGCTTGCTTTACACGCAACTTTGACCTTCCTCGATAGCTTGCGTTGTACGCAATACCGACATTCACTAAACAACGATATGTTATTAAAATATTGTTAAAACTACCCATTATGTATAGTAATACACACTTTTTGAAATTTAAAAAATTTTAACATTTAAAATGGACTTCATTTTTGGAAAAGGAATATCGAAATTAGCATAGGGTGAAATTTTGGTATTTTTCTGAAATATTCCAATTTTTGAGGAATAGTGAAAACACTAGGTGACTATTTAAAAACCGACTTTTTATTTAAAATATTATTTATTTTATTTAAATTTATTTTCGGTAAAAATAGATACATAATACCTATATATTTTCAATGTAATTCATTGGAGACATTTTATAATAATTTAAGATATATACAAATTTTGTTGATGTTTTCGTAGTCTATTACCCACCTCCTAAGAGAATTTTGAAACTTTACCTAAAACTAAATTTTACCGCTTCTGTGAGTGGAATTTGAAAAATCCGAGACACATGGTTGATATCAGTAAGTAAAATGTGGTTCAATGAGAATAAAATATTTTTTTTTTGAATAGTATCTTTTTTACTTTTATTTACCACTGTAAAAAGTAAATAGTGTAATTATGGGTAAAAATGATATTACTATTACCCTAACACATGTATTAATTCTATTGGATAAGTGTAACTCGACTAAAAACAACATTAGGAATTAAATATAACCATTTAGGTCCAGTTGGATAAGATTAGGACATTTAATATTATTTTATTTAAAGAAGAGATAAAATAGTTAAAATCAATGTTTAATATCTAAAAAATTTTTTATATAGGGTCACATATAAGATAAATTAGACTATAAATATTCATTAGAAAGATAAATATATTTCCTACATAATGGTATTATATTTATAATTTTTATAATTTAAATATGTTTATTTATTTATGACACAATGATGATGTAGTAATTAACTTATTAAAGAAATATTAACATAATTGATGTTATAAATGCCCAAATAAATGTAATTTGAGACATTTTATGAATTCTAATAATTTTCTAGGTTAATATGACATGGTATTATTGATTTAATTAAATATTTTAGAAATAATCATGCTGTTATGATTTTCACAAATATCAAATACCAAATATTTCTAAAATTGACATAAAATATTTTTTAAAACAAATATTATATTATTGATTGTTATTTTATTCCTAAAAATATAAAGTTCAGCCAAATTACTTAGATAATGATATATATATTAATTATGAACCACTTGGGGTCGTTTTGGTTTGTTATGGTATGTTTATTAACCATATAGAGTAAGAAAACAAAAAGGCACGATAAAAGATAAATTATTTAACATAGAGTAAATTCAAAATGATAAGATTAAAATAGTAACTTAAACATGTCTTGGTTGAGAGGATTTCGACCCATCCCCACCTTATCTTTGAAATAAATCAATTTGGAGCTATTAAAAATCGAAGATGACTTTATTATAAAATAATATTTTCTGTTTTCATAAGGTGCCCCTCTCCTCCATTATAAAAGGGAACCTCTTCCCTCTCCTCATCATACCTACCAGTATTCAGTTTATAATATTGAAAGTCATTAAAAGAAGTCTATAATACTATCCAATGTTTATAATTTGTTTGATTAGAATTATATATTTCTTATGGAGTCAAAAATATAATTTTTATGGTGTAATCTAAATTACATCAGACTCTTAATGTACAAATCGTACCTATATATAAATTTGAAGATATTGATCATTATGATAATTCAAAACAAAATGTTTGTGTTCGTAGAAACAGACTCTGAAATATGAATTTTGGAAAATTACATAAAAATATGGGGTTATTTGAATTGTTGGGAGCTGATGCAATTCGCAACTCACGACATATAATATTGTCACTGTGTGACCACATATTTCATAGTATATTTAATGATCTCGATATTTTATGTTACATTGAATCCTCAAGTGGATTGTAATTCCACATGAAAATTATTTATTTTTAATCTCATTTCTAATAATGGAATTAATTGAGGGCTTCTAGGTATAAAATTATGGGGAAACTGATCAATCATATCATGGTATTAAGGGGTTAAGACATATTATTTATTTCAAATAACATAAAATGTTACATCCATTGTAATTTAACTTATATTGGTAAGAATGTGTGGGCCTTGTTAATGTATAGTATTACTAAAAGTTCCCCCACAAACTAGAGTGAACAAACTCATGTGGGTGACCATCTTCAACGCTACTTATATGAAAACTGAACCGTTTAGAGTGACCCATGAATAGGTATTCACAAAAGAGTAAGTTTCAAGGTGTATCATGAGAAACCAAACATCTCTTTCTCAATTTCACTATACGTTTATCTCTCACATGAGATATCCACCCATGAAAAAGTATAGTGTTTTCATTTCTAGTTAAAAAAGTGTTTCCTAACTACTTGATCTGTGTTCTCCCATAAAAAAATATAACCCATTAATCAAGGATCCTTTAATAATAGTATGATCTCCCTTGGATATTTTAAGACAACCAAAATGAGATTTAAAAGTAAAAAATCCCTGTTCTAATAAACCAGCATGATCATATTGTGGAGTAAATATGGAACCCATCCCACACCAAATATGGTCATAATAGAATGTCCTGAGATCTATATCATAAATAAACCTCTACCCATAAAACAAAATCTCTTTTTTTCCAATAACAATATTTACATTAAATCCCAAGATCAAGCATGAAATGAAACTCATATCCGAGAACATATTGAAAGTACACCAAGAGTATATCCGGACACACACAATACCTCAACACCTACATCACCTTGTTCAGAAAAGAGTGAATAATCATTAGACTCCATAGAAGGGTTTCCAAAATTAAAATTATGTCATTTGGGTGTAATATACATTGGTTTACTAGAGTGTAATTTGGTAAAATAATTCATCTTGTGTTCGGACTGATGTTCATGGGATTGTCTATGACTCTTACATCCCTTCCTATAATTTTCCCTTCAAAATCGGGATTATCCTCACATTCTGTTAGACAAATAATCAATTACATAACATAAATAGGGAAATTAATGTGTGAATTTTCTCAAGGGGATACTCCATGATGCTCCTTCCAAATTCCTACATTGATGCAACGCCTCCAGGATGCCACCTCTACAATATCGTTTGATGGAGTGATAGACTCCTATACGAGTCTGAGGAAAATGATGAGAGTCAGAAGCCTTTGTGACTGTAACAACCCTGGTATTAATAGAATTATACATTTTCATATTTATTAATATTTTTGAATAAGAAATTAATATTAGGTTGATGGGGACAATTTGTACAATAGCGTACTCAACATGCAACAACGGGTTTCTTGGAAATAATATGTTTCACAGTACTTTGAGTTATACCAAAAAAATAAAATAATCATATAATTATTTTAAATTGTAGTTAACAACTAGAAATTGTATTTGTAGTATTTAATATAAAACAATACAATATTATTAGAAAATATCATTACATTTACCCAATAAGTTTTAGAGGTTTAAAAAATAATGAATCTGATTTTAAGCATTAAATACTCAAATATTTTAAAAAGGATGTTTTACCTCCTTTTGATGGAAAACACATTATGAATATAAACGTTTTCCACTTTTTTATGTTATATTTTTAAAAATAAAATTCTTATTCAGAAGAAGGACATCAAAACTTACTTTGGATGATATTTTTGTATTTTTCTGATAAAGTATATTTTTAATTAATAGTTTAAAATAGTGTATTTTAATTTCAATCTACCTTTTTTACTATTATTTATATAGTTATACTATACTTTTATTTTGATTTAATGTATAATTAGAAAATATTAATTTTCATTAAATTATATGATAGTTATTATATGTAATTTCTCATTTTAATTGTATATAACCGTTTGTCAATCAGTTGACAGTTATTACTTATTAAAAACCATCTTTTGGTTTTGATGATGGGTGGTACTTTTAAATTAATTAATGTAGATTATGTTTTTTAATTTTGATAAATGGATTTCATACATGGAATACAGCGGTACAAATTTTTTAAATAGGTACATTTTGTTGGACACTATGAATAGTAACATTAGTGATTATTTTATTTACCATGGTAAAATGGTTAATATGGTAAATAAACCAAAAATAATAATATTATAATTACATAAAACATTATTAAAATGTGTACTAATCCTATTTGATCATATATGTCTGACCATGGGAATCCATGGGTCTATTTGGGGACCCCATGGGGCCACATTGATGTGAAAATGGCAGTTTATAAGAATTAAATTAATGTAAAGAAAAATTTAACATAAACATGTATCTTTTACTAAATTTTATTATGAGGTTATATAAGTGTCATATTTGACTATAAATAGTTTTCAAAAAAATGAAAATATTTTCTAAATCATGGAATTATATAGATAATTTTTATATATCGATTAAATTAATGTAATTATGACACAATGATGATGTAGTGATTCCCTTATTAAAGAGTTATTAAAATAATTTAGATTATAAATATTAAAAAAATATTTATATTGAAACTTTTTAAGTCATACACGAATATTATGGATGTTTATGAACTTTTCTCATTGGAATAATTACGTTTTTTTCTAAATAATAAATTTGTTATGTATTTTTATAAAGTCCTGATATAAATAGTATAAAAATTGACATAAATATGTTTTTAAAACCAATAATATTTTATTATATTATATAATAGTTCTAAAAATCTAAAATTATGAATAATGACTAAGATAATGTTGAAAATATAATTAATGAACCATTTTGAGGCTCTATTGGAATTCTATTGGAATTCTATTGGAATTCTATAGTGACTATATTAAGGTGTTTTAATTTTGTGAGAAAATGGATAGTGAAGAAGTGTCTACATTGTAATTTTTTAGATGTAATGTATCTATTATGATAAAATTCTCAAAAACTGTAAAAATGAAAAGATCATTAATGTTGAAATCTTGGAAAAACTCCAGATCATGTAATTTTATTGGGTAAGTCCTTATAGTTGGTATCAGAGGCAAGGTTTAGAAGACAATACTGATTTGGAGTCTTCATTAAACACATGGTTAGTCTCTAAGTATATTATTTAAGTTATATACTTGTTTTATAACACTTTCAAATCATGGAAATCCAGATACAAATGGAAGGAGGAGAATCTCAAACATCATTCCTATCTTTTCCTGATGACATGCTTGCAATAATTATAAAAATCATCTATTAGGGTTGATTATGAATCTTTTTATAGCATAAAAAACACTTGTAAAAAGTTTTTTGATATATCAATCACCTCTAATATACCTCAATTCCATTATGAATCATGGGTTCTATTTAATAAAATCATAATTTCTCAATGTTGACATATTTTCATGAAAGGTAAATATTATCAAGGTATTTTCAAATATTTTACCATATTATAAGATTTTGATGCATATTATTATTTTGAAAATGGTAATGAAAAAAGAGTCCCTTGAGAAACCCAATTATATTTTCTATTAAAATATATTTAATCAGAAAATATTTATGGTATTTTAAAAGAACCATTTATTGAATGTTTCAACTCAAACTCAGTCTGACTATTTTACAAAAAGAATGTTTTATCAGAACTATTGAAATTAAATGTCATAAATGATTATTTTCCAAAACTATTTTTTTTGTGAACACCCATATAACCAATGTTGTATAAAGTGTATTTGGAAAAAGGATGGAAATGATTTTTCTCAATCTGTAAATTATTGTAGCATCACATGAATCTTCAAACAATGCGAACAAGATGATGATGAAACTGATTAGACACCATGATCAAATTACGATGTTATTTCTTTGGGAATAGTGTCATGTTATCATATCATGGAGGAAAAAATTCCAATATATATAATACTTCATGAATAAATAGGTTGAGGTCATTAAGAGTTGGGATTAAATTGAGTGGTATAAAACAATGATTGCTGTTAAAAAATGTTAATGTTATTTTTTTGTTTTATATAATTGGACAACCGGTAATATGGGTGACAACCTATTGCGTCCAGAAATGCCATATTAATCGAAACCCCAACCAAAGGGCGACAAGGGCACATCCCCTACCACAAGACTAGATGATGTCCCAGGTTAGTATGGCATATTATTTTTCGTAAAATGATTTTATAGGTCAAGAATAAGATTATCTTGGAACTTATGAGTTATCAAATGAATTTACTATGTATAGAAAAATGATTTTGTGATTAATTGATAAATGTTATTTTGTAAGATGTAATAACTTGTGGGAACATTATATTCCAATATAAAATAGAATACTATGGTAATTAATTAGAGTATTAATGGTTAAAATATTATTTTGGAAGAATACAGTTTTTATTGTGGACATATGGCTATTTGGATTATTTATAAAAAAATATTAACCTATTATAGGAAATATGTGATTAGGTTAAATAATTTTTAGAATGAGACTTTAAGAGTAGTGGATTTTATTTAGATATAAATGATAAAATTTATTGTCAAAGTCTATGTGGTCAAATCCTTGTAAATTATTGGTTTCAATCATTGTTTGGAATATTTTAATGAATTGTACAGAATTATTTTTATTGAACATTCGTTATGGATTTTTTTTTAAATTTTTTGAGAATAATGAATTTTTTAGGGATTATCTTATACTATACTAAAATTTTGGTTTCAGTTAATCTCTAAAGATATCAGAAATATATAGATCATATTTTTTTGATTATGTGATTACATATAAGTTGATTCTAGTGCTTCATGTGTCCAGAAGTCATCTTGAGTAGTAATCATCTGGTGGAAAGATGAGTTTGTGGTAGAAACATATTAATGGATGAAACTCTAATTGGAAAGTAAGAATATTTCCTTATGTTCTTAGTTGATCACATAAATAAATTTCTAAAGAATATGAAAATAAACATAAAAAATGTTTTCCATTTAATTTTATTACTAGGATGTAGAATACTGTTTAATAGATCACAATTTTTTTCTTCTTGTTTTTATCTTTCTTCAGATAATGTTTTCTATCACTCTTCTTTAGAACATGACAGTTAGTTTCTCTTCCATATCAATGTTTTCCTATGTCGATTCCTAGTATAGGTTATCATAGGTGAACATTTTAATTCCATTTTTTTAAAAGGTTATAGTTTTATTCACTCTTTTTATGATGTGGGACTTTCAATTATGTATCTTAGCCCAATTTTAAAATTGAGAGGATGCAACTTCCAAAAGGGGTGAAAGATGTAATGACCTAGGTATTAATAGAATAATACATATATATATATATATATATATATATTAATATTTATGAATAAGATATTAATTTTATTTTAAGGATGAAACTTTTTCTGATAGCGTACTCAACAAGAAACAACGAGTTTCTTTGAAATGTTACGGTGCACAAAACATTGAATTATACCAAAATATAATAAGATAATAATAATATTTCAAATTGTACTAAACGCCTAGAAATTGTATTTACAGAAATGATCAGTAATAACTACTATATGATAATTAAAATTCTTTACATTTATCCAATAAATTTTAGAGGCTTATAATAATAATGAATTAGATTTAAACATTGAATTCTCTATTATTTAAAAAAGATTGTTTTACCGCCATTTATGGGAATACCATTTTAAATATAGTTTTTGTAACATAAATATGTTATATTTTAAAAAAATAATTTTATTTAGAATTCGGACATCTAAATTACATTGGATGAAATTTTTGTTTTTTTTTCTGATAATGTTAATTTTTTAATGAATAATGAAAGAAATGGATTTTAATTCAAAGAAAAATTTTCATATAATTAATTAATATAGTTAGATTGTCATTTTAATTTCATTTTTAGTTTAATTGGATTATATTTTTTATCATTCAATCTAATTATATTCATTTAAAGTATTTTAACATTTTAATTTTACATATACACACTTTAGTTTTTTGATAGTTATAATTTCTTAGAAACCTGCTTTTGGTTTTGAAGACGGGAATTAATTTTAAATAAATTATTGAAAATTATGTGTTTGAATTTAGAGAAATGGATTCATTATTTGGAATCATAAGGTCCAAAATTTATAAATAGGAATATTTTATTTATGTTCATTATGAATATTAATGTCAGTAATTAATTTATTTATCAATGTTAAAGGGTAAATCTTGTAAATAATGGTAATCAAATAATATTATAATAATATAAAATTACTCTAAAACGTGTCCTAATTCTATTGGATGATATAAGTCCTACCATGGGAGTCGTTGGGTCAATTTTTGGAACCCCCATGATCCACGTAGATGTGAGAATGACATTTTATATGAATTAATTTAATGTTAAGAAAAATATAACATAAAAATGTATCTTTTACATAAACTATTTTGATATGGGGTTGTATAAGTGATATATTCAACTATAAATAGTCATTAGAAATGTAAAACAATTTCCTAAATCATGTTATGTTCTTTGCAAGGTTTAGAAATCATATAAATAAATTTATTTAGGAAACAATGATTGTGTAGTGATTTAGTTATTAATAAATGAGATTATAAATATAAATATAAATTTATTTTGAATCATTTTATTACATACATGAATTTTATGGATGATTATGAATATTTTTAGTTTAATTAATTATTTGTATCAGAATGAATCATGTTTTTATGGATTTTTAAGAAGTCGTGATGTGAATTGTATAATGATTGACATAACTGATATTATTGAAAAATAGTATTTAATTTAATGATACAATTTCCCTAAAAATATAATATTCTACCAAATGAAATTAATAATGTTTAAAATGTCATTAATGAATCACATGAGGTTATATGGGCATTTTATTGTGACAATATTAACCATATAGAATTAATATACAACAAGACATGGTAAGAGTTAAATTAGTTATCTAAGTGTTAATACTAAATGATAAAGATAAATTTGCTACCTAGACATGTTTAAAACCTATTGGTTGATATGTTTTCTACTAAAACCCTGTTATATTTTAAATAAATGACTTTCAGACCTTTTAAAACAATAAATAAATTTATAATTAAATAATACTTCAGAACATTACTAATGTGCCCCTCCTGCATCTAATAAAAGGGAAACACCCCTACACATTTAGTCACACATCTAAATCCCATTGTCTCATCCAAAATCTACAATAATATGTTTCCAAATCACTATCTTCATAATATAAGCCTTAAATGTTTCATAAGGGAATTTGAAGAAATCCTTTAGGATCAAATCAAAGGATATTACACGTTTTAATAGGTATTGTATTCTTAAAAGATCATTTCCATTATTTTACATCATCAATACCAGTTCTATTATTATTCATTGATTTCATAAAAAACATTATCAAAGATTTAATTCGATGTTTTTATGGGATGGATTATAAATACAATTACACAAACCTCCATCTAATGGATATGAACATACTGTTTCTGTGGACGACAAACTACTGCCTCACGAAACGATGATTGTCCAATTTTTCTCTACCACCTCTAATGGTTGAAATTATGATTGAAGATTATTAATATATGATATATATGATATTTATATTGACTTAATTATTTGTTATTTTATTTAGATTATAAATTTATTCTTTCCGTAATGTGTAAATATGATAATTTCATTTTAAGAAGTGAAGACTACCATCCCCTCAATGTAATATGACTCGTTCCTACCATACATGGAAACTATAATGGATGAAGTTAATGAAATTATGTAACATATATAATATATGATATTATAATGGAATTATAATATACCTATTTTTTATTTTGTTTTCATTTCATTAAATATGAGAAAAAATTAAAGTAGTGTTCAGGCGTACGTACGACTTACCATCTCCATGAATGATGAATTTCATTATATCTCAAAATGATATGTAATATTTAATATATACATATATATATAACCAATTTTTTTTATTTAAATCCTGATTACTATTTTGGATATAAGGAACTTTTTTCATTATTGAATATTTGTAATTATATCATGTTTATTTTCGATTCATGTTCCAAATACCAACAAAATGACCGATAAGAACAAAAATAATTATGTTTTTTATAACATGATTATATGTAAAAAAAGAATAATAAACATGAAATTTTTTATGAATCAAGTAAAAATTAACTAATTATTATGATTCTAGAAAATAAATAATGAACATAGTAATTCTGACTCAATTTAAAGGAAACATTCACACTCGTTTTTTAGTAAAAGTCTTAATTAATGTTATATATTTTAATTTAAATATTCTTATGCTTAGATATATTATTTATTATAATTATTTTTGTAAATTTTATATCCAACTGATTATAGACCAATTTCTCTCTCATCAACACAGTTTTGGAATTTTACCGTGACGTTGTTAGGCTGCCAAAATTTTGTAGGATAATTTCTAAACACAATTTCCACTCATTGGGTTTTACATATACATTGTTGATTATATTATTCCAATATTATGTGTTGAATAAAAATGTATTTATACAAGTTTAAATTGGAACATCCTTATATGTGGATATACTTTTACAACACATAATCACTCCATTGATAAATTCTTATGTAATTTATTCGAACATTGTTATATAAATCATAAATCATTATCCATTAATTGAGTTAATTATCCATGTAATTCGTTTTGTTTTTCCAAGAATATATGTTAATGAACATTGTTTTATTTAAATTTAATATCCACTTATATTGAGTGTATTTATATTTTTCACACATATTTATGTCATTAATTTATCCTTAATATTGGTATACGATCGTTGTATGGGATTTCGTATCAATTTACATTCCATTGAGGCTTATTTGTTGTTATGCACCAATTTACTTTTTTATAGTTTATATACTACCAATTTTAATATTATACAATGAATGACTTTATTCTCTTGATAAAATAAGTATTTTTAATGTTAATATTTAATTTTTTTTATTAAAGGATATATCAAGTGGTATGGGATTCCTAATATAAAACATCATTTTAAATGTTTTGATGATGTATTCCTATAAATATTTTTTTTTAATTTCCATATTTTACAAATGGATTTTAGGATTTATTTATATATACATGATTTTTTTAGATTAAATTTATTTTAAAAGTTTAAATGTGGAATGGGACAACATGATTCAAAAATAATTTTATTAAATGTATTAATGATTTTTGGAAGTTTATTGAATATTTCAATATCATGAAATGATTTATTTTGAATGATAAGTGAAATGTTGATAATTTACATCTTTTATGTGTTGTGGTTATTTAATGGTACATGGGAATTTGATGGGTGGTTGCCTGATAAACCAAATATTGGTTGTTCTGTGATAATCTTAGGGCGAGTTAGCCAGAGATATCCCTCCAATAAATAGGCTAATGTGACAGAGGTAAGCATCGATGTTTCTATTAAGAGATATGGGGAATATATTGTGATAGTTATTGCAAACCTAACTCACTATGTATCTATGAAATCTACATTGTATTTATGTTATGGATTCTAGAAGTTACAATAATGATATTTTATTTTTGTGTGTGTTATTCAAAAATATTATGATTTCATGAGTTTTTATAAAAAAAATAATGTTTTATGATTGAAATGTTGGTTTCAATGATTTTTATGTTCTGATGGCATAATATTTTGTTTCATTATTTTATAACCCATTGTGAGATTTTATTTCTCATCCCATGTATTTAAAATTTTTTCACAGGGTAAATGTAATGGTATGTGAAAGGAATAATTCTAGAATATTTATATCCTGAAAATAATTTTTAAGGGGTTTTATTTTTTAAAAAATTAGAGAGATAAGAAGTATAATCATTATAATTTTAGGGAAGTAATGTAACCAATATGTCACAATTCTCAAAAACTCTAAACTTTAAATGATCATCAATGTCAAATTTATTAATTAACTCAGGAGTATGTAATTTTTACTTCTGTGGCTTTATAGTTGGTATCAGGGGAATAGTTTAGACAACGTTAAGGATTACAAGTATTTTTTAAACACTTTGGTAGTCTCTATGTCTATTCCTCATGTTAAATACTTATTTTATAATGCTTTCAGATTGAAGAATTTCAGTTAAAAATTGAAGGATGAGAATCTCAAACAACATTTCTATCTCTTCCACATGACATGCTCGCAATAATTGTTGAAATGTACGTTCAAATTATTTTGAATCTTTTTATAGAATACAACTCACTTTCAAGAAGTTGTTTGAGATAAAAAGAACCTCCACTATACCTTGATAACATCGTGGATCAGGGGATTTATTTAATCAATCTTATTTTCTCAATAATCTAATAGTTTAATGAATAGTAAATATTATCAAGGTATTTTCAAATATGTTACCTTATAACAAGATTTTATTGTATATAATGATTTTGGAAAAGATTTTGAATAAAGAGACCCTTGTGCAACCTATTTATATTTATTTTTAAAATATAGTTTTTTAGAACATACATATGGTATTTTAAAAGGACCATTTATAGATATATTCAACTCAACCACAGTCTGAATATTAAAAAATAATTATACCATATTAATTTATGTTATATTTCATACATGATTATATTCCTAAACTATTTTTTGAACACAAATTTGACCAATTTATTACAATGTGTATATTGGTAAAGGAATAAAATGATTTTGATTGATCTATAAATCCTTTTTTCTATGATTAGACCTTCTTTCTACAGGAACAAGATGAAGATGAAACCAAGAGGACACCATCATCAAGGTAAAATGTTCTTTATTTTGGAATAGTGTAATTTTACTATATGGAGGTGGATGAAATTTAAATGTATATAAAACATCCTGAATTATGATGTTGAGTTCATTATGAGTTGGGATGAAAAAGAGAGGTACAATAATACCATTGAGTTTAATGCATGTTATGGTTATTTTTGAGTTCTATAAAATGAGAAAACCTACAAGATGGGTGAGAAATCGTCACATCGGGCAAGGATGTGGGAATATAATGCACAACCGAAGGGAGATAAGGTTTCATAACCTACCACTAGCCTACATGAATTTTTGGGGTTTTATGAAATATGAATTTTAGTTAAATTTTATTATGGATCAAGAAAAAGTATATTTTGGAACATATTTTTTATAAAATGAATATCCTTAGAATGGGAAATGATTTGGTGATTAATTGATAAAAGTTATTTTGGAAGACATTATCTCTTTTGGGATCACTATATGCCTATGGAAATTAGAATAATATTGGATTTTATTTATGGATTATTGGATGAAATATTTTTTTTTGGAAGATTCAATGTTTTATTGTGAACAAATGGCTATTTCGGTTATTTATGGGAATGATTAAGCTATTATAGGGAAAATGTGATTAGGTTAATTACTTTTCTATATGAGACATTAAGAGTATTCGATGTTATTTAGAGATAAATGTTAATATTTATCAAAGAAGGCATGCTGGATAAAACAATTTTTATTTTGGGTTTCAATAGTAGTATGGATTATTTTAATAAATTTTATAGACTATTGTTTATTTAATGGTATTTTTTGATCTTTGGGTATTTGTTTTTTTAAATTTTGGAGAATATATGATTTTTCATTTGTGGGATTACCAGATCTTGTAGTAACCATTTTTTCATTAATGTATAAAGATAGGGGAAATATATAGTTCATCTTATATGGATTTTGTGATTCAATAGATGTTGATTTTAGCACTTCAGTTGTGACCAATTCATCTTGAGTACTCATAGATTGGATAAAAAATGATATTGTGGTGGAAATTTATTGAATAATGAACCTCTAAAATAAAAGTAAGTATATTTCCATAGGTTCTTTGTCAATATCATAAATAAATTCCTCAACATTATCAAAAGAACCATAAAATAAAATATATTGTCTATTTACGTTTCCTACTAGAAAAGGAAATTCCATTTAACCCATAAAATATTTTTTGTTTTATTGTTGTTAATTTTCTTCAGATTATGTTTTCTCTCACTATCCATCAGGACATGATGGCTACTTTCTATTCCATATACATCTTTTGCAAAATGGAATCCTAGTATAGGTTATCTCAGGAGACCATTGTACTTCTCTTTCAGTATTTTAATGTGCAGTTTTATTGACTCCTTTTTCAATGTGTGACTATCAATGACATTACCAAGCCAAATTTTAAATTTGTGAGGATACATTTTCAAAAATGGGGGAAGGATGTAACATCCAAGGTATTAAAAAAAAATATATTTTAATATATATTAATATTTATGAATATGATATTAATTTTTTTTCTGGTTTACATTTTTCCAACAGCTTATTCTACACAAAATAATGGGTATATTTGAAATCATAGGTTACACACAACGTTTAGTTATAGAACAAAAATAATATAATAATATTATGATTTTAAATGGAAATTAACGCGTATACATTGTATTTTTGGTAATGAAGAGAACTAACTAAAATATTATTATTAGATGTATTTATATTTATCTAATAAATTTTATAGTCTTAAAATAAGAATGAATTTGATTTTAAGCATGAAATACACTAATAGTTTAAAAAGGTCAGTTTACATCCTTTTGATGGAAACCATTTTAAAATATATTTTTTCTCACTTTTATTTGTTCTATTATGAAATATAATATTTTTATTTAGAATAGGGGAATATAAATTTATTTTGGTTTACATTTGGATATTTTTCGGATAAATAATATTTTTTAATAAATATTGAAAAATACTGTATTTTAATTCAAAACGGCCATTTTATCTAAATTATTTATGTATTTAGATTATCATTTTAAAATGTTTTAAAATAAAATTTGAATATGTTTTTATCATTTAAACCTATTAGGTCATTGTTTGTAATTTCACATTTTAATTGGAAATAAACACATGTCAATCATTTGATAGTTATTACATCATTAAAAACATATTTTGGTTTTGACGACAGAAATTAATTTTAAATTAATTACTAAAACATTTGTGTTCTGAATTTGGAGAAATGGATTCCATATTTGGAATCACATGGTCCTTTCTGTGCATATAGGTACATTTTATTTTTAGAAAATAAGAATAATAACTTAATTAATTATTTTATTTACTATTGTTAAAGGGTAAATCTGGTAAATAAGGGTAAAATACAAATATTATAAAAATATTACACTACTCTGAAACATGTCTTAATCCTATTAGATGATATAATTCAGACCATGGGAATCCTTGGGACTATTTCAGGAACCCATCGAGCTACATTGATTTCAAAATGACAATTCATAAAAAATAATTTAATTTAAAGAAAAATATATCATGAACATGTATCTGTTAATAAAAAAATTTTATATGGGGTTATATAAGTGATCTATTATACTATAAATAATAATTAGAAATATAAAATCACTTCATAGATCATTATGTTTTATTTATGTTCTTTAGACATCAAATAAATAAATTTATTTATGAGACAATCATGATGTATAGACTCCCTTATTAATAAATGACACAAGTAAATGAGATTATAATTGTTAAATTTTTTTGAAACTTTTTATTCCATCAATTTATTTTATCAATGGTAATGAATTGTTATATATTAATTAACTACATCTTTTAGAATGAATAAAGTTTGTATTTATTTTTAAAAATCCATGAAATGAATAATATACCAATTGACATAAATGAGTTTTTAAAACAAATACTATTTTATTAAATGATATAATAGTCCTAAAAATATAATATTCAGAAAAATGACTTATATAATTTCTGAAATGGCATTAATTAGACACTTGAGATTCTATTGTTTTTTTATTGTGACTATATTAATAATATAGTATAAATATACAAGAAGACACGGTAAGAGAAAAATTGTATAACTAAGGGTTAATGCTATATGATAAGGTTATATTTGTGACCTAGACTTGTATAAAACCTATTGGATGATATTCTGTAGACCCAAAACATATATAATTTTAAATAATGGTCTTTGGGACCTTTTGAAATCAGAAATCATTTTATAATAAAATTACACTTCATAACCTTCCTAATGTGCCCCTCCAACCTCTTATAATAGGGCATCACTCCTACCCATATACCAGACATTTATAATGACTAGGATTGTTCATGATCTAAAAATAATAATATACTAATATCCCCCTATTACTACTAGATTCCTTTCATTATGAATAATGGAATTCCTGAAATCCATTTGGCTGAAATCAAAGGGAGTGACTCGTTTTATGAGTTAGTGTCTTCTCAAAAGTTCATTTCCATTATTTTACTTCTTAATCCCTATTATGTTATTATTCTTAGATTACAAGAAAACAATAGTATCCTAAAAATAATATAATTTTTTATGAGAATTATTCTAACTACACATTCAAAAATCAGCATCTAATAGATTTGAACATATTGTTTCTGTGGACGGTGAACTACTACCTCACGAAACGATGATTTTTCAATTTTCCAATACCACCACTAATGGGGAACATTATGATGGAAAATTATTTATATATAATAGAAATTATATTTATATTTTCTCTATTATTCTATTTTTTTATTTAAAGCATACCTTTATACTTTCAATAATATGTATGTATAATAATTTCATTTGAGGAAGTGCCGACTACCACCACCTCAAAGTGATATGACTCGATCATGCCATACATAGAACTTATAAAGAATGGAGTTAATGAACTTATGAAATGTATATAAAAATTATATTATATAATAATTATAATATACCTATGTATTATTTTGTTTCCATTCATTTAAATATTAAAAATAAATGAAAGTAGCATTCATGCATATGTACGACAAACCTTCTCCATGTAATGTGTATTTCATTTTATATCTATAACTGTTAGGGAAAATTATAAATGTACATATATAATAGATATATAGGATATTTATAACATGAATACTATTCTGGAGATAATGTATTTTTGGCCACATGGACAATTAGTAATTATATCATGTTTATTTTTGTCTCATGTAGGATATAACTACATAATGACCAATATGAATTTAAATAATAATTTAATTTTCATAACATGAGGAAAATTAATATTAAATGAATAGTAAACTTGTAAAAGGTTCTGAATAAATTATAAATTAACTTATGATTATTATTCATGAATATAATTAATGAATGGGAAAAGTCAGACTCAACATAAGGGAACCTTTTTCCCTCAATATTAGTCAAATACTACATCTGTGTTAGTTCTTTTAATTTCAATTTTATTATTCGGGGACATGTTATTCCATATCCTTATTGCTCTAAATTTTATTTCCATGTTATGAGAGAACCTTTTATCTATGAACAACTGATTTTATGACTTTTTATTTGACTCAGTTTGGTTGATGAATTTTTTTATGAGAATTTTGAAACTCTTGTTTTTCATGTATACATATTTGATTATATTATGCCAATATTATGTGTGGAATCAGTATTTATTTATTTTGGTTTTAATTTCTGCATACCTTTTTTTGGATATAATTTTTCATCACATAATGACCCCATTGATATATTCTTACATCATTTATAAGAACTTTGTGAGGGAAATATTATGTCAATATCCATAAATTCAGTTAAATATCCATATCACTAGTTTAGTTCTTCCATGAAAATGTGTGAATGATCTCGGCTTGATTTACACTGAATAGACCATAATATTGAGTGTATTTAATTTTTTCACCCTTAATTATGTCATTGATTTATCATTAATCATAAGATATGATCGTTGCAAGGAATTTTTCCTCAATATACTTTTCATTGAGACTTATTTGTTGTTATAAACCAATTCACCTTTATATGGTGTATATACTGAAATTTTCCATATTATATTTTGAATGTATTTATTCTCATGATATTATAATTTTTATAATGTTATAATTTAATGATCTTTCGAATTGTTTATCAAATTATAGGGGACTCTTTATCTAAAACATTGTATTAATTGTTTTAATGATTTTTTTCTTCATAATATTTCTCATTAATGTTGAGGGTTTCAAAGTGGTTTTAAGGAGTTATATTTATAGAAATAAGTGGGTAAAGTGTAAATTAATTTTAATATATTCAATGTTGTAATGTAAACATTGATTCAAAATTATCATTATCTAATTTTTTACATTGTTTTGGAAATTTATTGAATATTTCAGTATCATGAATTGATTTCTTATGATTGATGAGTGAAATGTTGATAATTTCTCTATTTTTGTGTCATTTCTATGTAATGGTACAGAGAAATGTTATGGGTGGTTACATGATAATCCAAATATTGGTGGTTCACTGATAAACCTAGGGTAGGTGATCCCGAGATTACTCTACAATGCATTAGGTAATGTGAAAGAGGTAAATGTTAATGTTTCTTCTATGATATATAGGGAATATACTCTAACGGGTATTCCAAACATAACTCCCTATGTAGTTTTTAATTCTATAATGGATGTATGTTATGGTTGACACAAGTTACAGTATGATTTATGATTTTTGTCTGTGTTATTCATAAATCATATGATTTCATGAGAAATGCTAAAGAATTTATGATTTATGATATAAAAGAATTGTTTCATTGATTTTTATGTATTGATGGAGTAATATTTTATTTCCTTATTTTATAACCCTTATTGAGATTTTTATGATCATCTTTTTTTTTTGAAATGTTTTTCACAGGATATAAGGAACTGTATGTGAAAGGATGAATTCAGGAAAATTTTTATCCAGAAAAACAATTCTTATTTTATTTTATGGAGTTTTATTTTTGGGAAAAAATTGGATAAAAATCGAGTGTCAACATTTAATTTTTCAAGATGCAATGTAAATATTATTGAAAAATTATCTAAAATTCAAAACCTAAAAAGATCCTCAATGTGATATTCTTCCCTTAACTCAAGATAATGTAATTTCTAAGGCTCAGGCCTTGTAGTTGGTATCAGAGGAATGTTTTAGAAAACATTAGGTATTCAGAGTCATTGTTAAACCCATGGGTAGTATATATATATTCATTATATTAATTTCCTATTTTAGAAAACATTTTGATCATGGAATATTGGTTATAAGTGGATAGAAGGAAAATCCCAAATGTCATTTATATATCTTCTTAATGACAAGCTCAGAATTTTTATTATAATTTCATGTTCTGATGATTGTGAAACATTTTCTATCATACAACTCACTTTCAGGATGTTCTTTGAGATATTAAACACCTCCGCTATTCCTCGATGCCATCTTGGATCGTGGGTTGTGTTTAATCAAATCTGATTATCTCAATATTATCCTATTTTCAATAATAGTAAATACTAATGAGATATTTTAGTTATTTCACCTTATCACATGATTATGAAGCATATTAGGATTTTGAAAAAGGTTCTAAAGAAAAATACCATTGAGTAACCTATTTTTATTTGATTTTAAAATATAGCCTTTCAACACATATTTATGTTTTTTTAAACTAACATAGATGGAATGTTTCAACTTAAACTCGGATTGATAATTTTATAAGAAGAATGTATAATTAAATGTTTTAAAATTATATGTCATTAATGATTATTTTATTAAACAATTTTGTTTCAACACCCATATGAACCATGTTGAACAAGTTGTATTTGAATAATATAATAACATGATTTTGAAGGATCTATTAATCATTTTCCAAAAGTATGGTCTATCATTCAACATGAACAAGGTGACGATGTATCTTGGTAGACACCACGATCAGGATATGATGTTCTTTCTTTGGGAATAGTGTTATTTTATCATATGGCGGTGAAACAAATGAAAATATATAATTCCTAATGAATTATGTTGTTGAGGTCATTATGAGTGTGGATAAAAATTATAGGTATAAAAAAAATTGTGGTTAAATTATTTTAGTGTTATTTTTGAGTTTTATAAAAAGGTACAACCCTCAAGATGCATGACAGCCTGTCCCTTCAAGCATGGCCTTGGGAATCGAACAAACAATAGAAGGGAGACAAGGGTGCAACACCTACTACAAGGATACCTGATGTTACAGGTTAGTTATAATTTCTCCTTTTAGTTAAATTAACATCTGTATCATGAATAAGTTAATTTTGGAACTTCTGTTTTATCAAATATATATCTTTGGTATAGGAAAATTATTTGTTAATTATATCATAACTGTTATTTTGGGGGAAGTTTTCACATTTGGGAACTCTATATGCCTATTGAATAAAAGAATACTATGGTATTTAATTTGTGTTTTAATGGTTAACATATTATTTTTTAAGAATCCATGATTTATTTTGGAGACATGGCTATTTGGGTTATTTATGTAAATGAATAACCTATCAAAGAGAATATATGATTAGGTTAATCACTTTTCAGTATGATAATTTAAGAGTAGTCGATTTTATATGGAGATAAATGTTAAGATTTATCATGGAATACAATTTGATCAAATCCTTCTGATTTTTGGGTTCCATTCATAGTTTGTATTATTTTAAATAATTTTTAGGATAATTGTTTATTGAATGGACTTTTTTGACCTTTGGGTATTGTTTATAAATTTTTGTGAGATTAAAGGTTTATTATTTTTGGTTGATTATCTGATCTTGTACTATCCATTAAGTTTTTGGTTAATTTTTAATGATAGGGTAAATATATAGTTCATATTTATTGGATTATTGGATTATCTAGATGTTGATTCTAGTGAATCAGGTTTTACCATGTCATCCTGAGTACTCATTATTTGGAGAAAAGAGGATTTTTTTGGTACAAATATAATAAAGGTTGAAACTCTACATAAAAAGTAAGTATATTTCCTTATGTTATAAGTCAATATCATAAATAAATTATCAAAATTATGAATAGAAGATTAATTTTTTTTCATCTAGTTTTCCTAATGGGAAATCAAAGATCATTTAAACCATCTCAAGTTTGTGGTTTTATTATTGTTGTCTTTCTCTAGATCATGTTCTCTATCACTCTCTATCCAGACATTATTTTTAGTTTCACTTCCATATCCATGTTTTCTTATATGGAATCCAATATTGGGTTATCATGAATGTCCTTTTTACTTCTCTTTCATTCTTTTATTGTGACTGTTTTGTTGTCTCTTTAAGATGTGTGACTATCAAGGATGTTTCTCAGCCCAATTTGCAATTTTTCCGGACACACATTACAAATTGGGGACGGATGTAATGAACAGGGTATTAAAAAAATTAAATTTTTATATTTAATAATAATTTATAATAATATATTAATTTTATCATAAATACGATACTCTTTCTGATAACATACTCAACAAGCAACAACTAGTTTGATGGAAATCTTACAT
This sequence comes from Viscum album, assembly GCA_963277665.1. Taxonomy (NCBI): domain Eukaryota; kingdom Viridiplantae; phylum Streptophyta; class Magnoliopsida; order Santalales; family Viscaceae; genus Viscum; species Viscum album. Next base: position 986,607,185 of record OY728139.1, on the reverse strand, counting down.
TTAAAACAACATTGAGTTAAAATAGAAAAACAATATATTATTATTATTTGAAATGGTAGTTAACACCTATCCCTTGTAATGCCATGAATGAAGACAACTAACTAAAATATATAATTTTATGTATCTACATTTATCCAATAAATTTGAGAGTCATAAAATAAGAATGAATATGATTTTATGTATGAAATACTATAATATTTTAGAAAGGTAATTTTACAACATTTTTATGGAAAACCATTTTTAAGTATATATTTTTTTCACTTTTATATGTTCTAATTGAAAAAATAAAATTCTTATTTGGAAGAGGGTCACCAATATTTTCATTCGATGAAATTCTGGAATCTTTCGCATAAAGATCAATTTTTAATAAATAGTGAATAATAATTTCTATTAACTCAAAACTGAAATTCCATCTAAATTATTTATATAAATATTTTTCCATTTAATTGGTTTTCAATTATATTTGATATATATTTTTTTGTTTAACTTTGTGATGGTTATTGGAAGAAATTTCCCATTTTAATTGGATGTAAACACATTCCAATCTTTTGATAAGTATTCCTTCATAAAAACCTCTTTTGGTTTTGATAATGAAAATCATTTTTAAATTAATTACAACATCTTCTGTTCTTTGAATATCGAGAAATGGATAAATATTTTTAACCATGATGACAAAATTTTATAAATTGGTAGATTTTAATTTTGGACATTATGAATAGTAACTTCAGTAATTATTTTATTTATCATGGTTAAAGGGTTAAATCTTGTAAATGTGGGTAAAAAAATAATATGTAAAAAAAATGAAAAACCATAATCCATGTGTAAATTTATATTTTATGATATATTTACAAACATGGAAATCCTTAGGTCAATTTTTGGACCATAGGGATCTAGATTTAATTGAAAATTACATTTCATAAGAATTAATTTACTGTAATGAAATATATAACAAAAACATTTATCTTTTAAAAAAACAATATTTATATGGGGTTATATATGTGATCTAATAAAATATAAATAGTAATTAATAAAATAAAATATTTTAATAAATCATTTTATTTTATTTATAATATTTTGACATCAAATAAATAAATTTATTTATGACACATTGATTATGAAGTGATTCTATTATTAATAAATGAATTATATTAATGTGATCATAAATATATAAATATATTTATTTGGAAATATTATATTCCATCCAAATATTTTATGGATGATTAAGATATCTTTTTTTTGAATTAATATAGTTTTTTTAAATAGTATTGTTTTTATGTATTTTTAAAAATCCAATATATGAATTGTATAAGAATTTACATCATTGAGTTTTTATAGAAAATAAAATTTTATTAAATGCAATAATAGTCATAAAAATCAATTATTCATCCAAATTACATAGATTATCTTGAACGGGTAATTAATGAACCACATGAGGTTCTATTTTCATTTTATCGAGAAAATATTAACCATATAGTATGAATATACAATATGACACGGTAAGTGTTAAATTAGTTAACTAAGTGTTAATGCTAAAATATAAGGTAATAATTGGGATATAAACATGAATAAAACATATTTTTTGAGTTGTTTTCTACCCGAGGACATATTATATTTAAAATAAATTACTTTGGGACCTTTTGAAATAGATAACCATTTTATAATAACAAAATAATTTTAAACAATCATATGTGCCCCTCCTCCCTCTTCTAAAAGGGAATCACATCTACCCATTTAATCACACCAATAAAGCCCCTTATATCATTCATCATCTTCCCAAATAATCTCCCATAATCCCCCTATACCTCCAATAATACATAAACTATGCCTATGGAAATTCAAGAAATCTTTTTGGCTTAAATCAATGGGAGTTACACCTTTTAAGAGGTAGTGTATTCTGTAATGTTCCTTTCCATTATTTTATTTCTCCAATCCATATTATATTATTATTATTTGATTATATAACAAAACCATTATCCTCAATAAAATAGGTTGTTTTTATGAGAATGATTATAACTACACTTACATAAACCTCCATCTAATGTACATGAACATACCGTTTCTGTGGACGATGAACTACTACCTCACGAAACGATGATTGAACAATATTACCCTACAACCTATAATGGTGGACATTATGATATAACTATATTTATATATTCTATATATTATATTTATATTTTATATATTATTATGTTTTTTATTTAAATCATACGTTTATGTTTTCCAAAATTTCTAAATACGATAATTTAATTTGAGGAAGTTCAAACTACCACCCCCTCAATGGGATATGACTGATTCATGCCATACATTGAACATATAAATAACTCATTTAATGAACTTATGTAATGTATATAATATATATATATCAATTATAATATAGTTATGTATTATTTATATTTCATTCTTTTAAATAGAAAAGTGAAATTAATGTAGTGTTCATGTGTACGTACAACTTAATGTCTCCATGAATGGTGCATTTCATTTTTTATATTCAAATATTATAGAATATTATAAATACACACACATATATATATATAATAAATAAATTTGATATTTTAATTGTGAATAAAATTCTTTTGATAAGTTTCATTTGACCCCATGGACAATTTGTAATTATATCAATATTATTTTTGACTCAAGTACTGAATATCGACAAAACGGCTAATATAAACATAAATCATTATGTAATTTTTATAACTTGTTGATATGTAATATATGTTGACTGATAAAAATTAAATGGTACCTGATGCAAGTATAAATTAAACTATATTTATTATTCATGAATATAGAGAATGAACAGGACAATTAGGAGTCACGATAAGGGAACCTTTCACTCTTCTTTTTATAGTGAAAGTCTTCTTTTTTGTTATGTGTTTTAATTTACATAATCATGTGTTGGGATATGTTCTAATATACCCCTTTTGTTGTAAATTTTATTTCAATGTGATGATATAACCTCTTTTCTCTCATCAACTAATTTTCTGAATTTTTATGTGATGTCTTTAGGTTGTCGAATTATAGTTATGGAATTTATAATATCACCTTGAACTCATTCAGTTTTACATATACTTCAGTGATTATATTATGCCACCATTATGTATGGAATCATTGTTTATTTATTTATGTTGTGATTTCCACATCCAATTGTGTGGGAAAAAAATTTCTACACATAGTAACCCCATTGATAAATTCTTATTTCATTTATATGAATTTTGTAAGGGAAATCATTACTCAATAACAGTTCATTGAGTTAAATATCCATGTCATTAGTTTTTTTCAATGAATATGTATGAATGAACTATTCATTATTTACACCGAATATATATTTATATTGAGTGTATATATATTTTTTACACATAATTATGTCATTGATTTATCGTTAATCATAGGATAAGTTAAATGTATGTGATTTCCTATCAAATTAAATTCCATTGAGACTTAATTGTGTTATGCACCAATTTTCTTTTATATGGTGTATATACTGCCCATTGTCAAAATATATCATTAATGTCCATATTCTCAGGATATATGAGTTTTTTTAAAGTTATTAGTTAATTATTGGTATTTTTGTTCTTATCATCTAGTATGGGATTATTTTTCTAAAATATCATTTTAAATGTATTAATGATTTATTCCTAAAAATATTTCTCATTAATGGCAATGTTTCAAAATGTTTTTATGAATTTTTTTATATAGACATTAGTGTTTTAATGTGTAAATTAATTATAAGTGTTTCGATGTGGTATGAGACATTTTGATTAAAAAAACCATTATTAAATATTTTAAATTGATTTGGAAATTTATTGAATATTTCAACATATTGAATTTATTTATTTTGGTTAATGAGTAAAATATTGAAAATTTATATATTTTATGAGTTATATTTTTGTAAGAGTACTAGAAAATTTGATGGGTGGATACATGATAAACAAAATATGAGTGTTTTCATGACGAAACAAGAGAGGTTGAGCCAATGATGGATCTCCAATTAAATGGATAATGTGACAGAGGTAAAGATTAATTTTATTCCTATGAGATTTAGGGAATATATTTGGATGTGTAATCCAAATGTAACTCCCTATATAGATGTGAAAGATACATTGTGAGTATGTTATGGATTCAACATGTTCCATTATGTTTTATGATTTATGTGTGTGTTATTCATGAATCTTATGATTTCATGATGTTTATTGAAGAACTTATGTTTTATGACTAAAAATTATGGATTTATTGTTTTGTATATATTGAAGGACTAATGTATTCTTTCATTATTTTATAACCCTTTCTATGATTTTTATTCTCATCCAATGTTTTTTCAATGTTTCTCGATCGGTATAAGGAAGGGTAAGAGAAAGGAATAAATTAATAATATTTATATCCAAAAAATAATTCTTGATTTATATTTAGGAGTTTTATATTTGTGAAAAAATTGGATAGATATGAAGTGTCTACTTAGAAATTTTACAAATTAAATGTAACTGTTATGGCCTAATTCTCTAAAACTCTAAACCTGAAAAGTTTCTTAATGTCAATTACTTGACATAAAACATGATTGTGTAATGTTTAAGGCTGGGGTCCTATAGTTGGTATCTGTAGAATGGTTTAGAAAACATTATGGATTATGAGTCTTCATTAAACCCATGGGTAGTCACTATGTCTATTCATTAAGATAAATCCTTGTTTTATATCTATCTTAGATCAAGGAATGTCATTTACAAATGGAAGGAGTAGAATATTAAACAACTTTTCTATCTCTTTCTAATGAAATGTTTTCCGTAATTTTTGCAATGCCATGTAAGGTTGATTGTGAATGTTTATCAAGAATAAAACTAACCTACAAGAAGTGGAATATTATCAAGGTATTTTTAAATATTTTACCTAGTCACCAGAATTTGAAGCATATTAATATTTTGACAACGGATCTCAAGAAGCAGACTATTGTGTAACATATATAAATTTTCTATTAAAATATAGTCTTTTAGCACATTCTAATGGTATTTTAAATTAACCGTTGATGAAATGTTTCTACTCAAACATGGTGTGACTATTTTATAAAAAATAATGTTTTATTAGTTGATTTTAATTTTTATGTCATACCTGATTATTGTCTGAAACTATATTTTTTGGAACACCCATATGACCTGTGTATTATAAAGTATATTTGGATAAAGAATGAAGATGATTTTTAAGGATATCTAAATCATTGTTTCAATGAATGGACCTTCTATATATGTGTATAATATTACAATGAAACTAGGATGACACCATAATCAAGGCACATTGTTATTTCTTTTGAAATAATGTTATTTTGTCTTATAGAGGTGAAAAACATGATAATATCGATAAGACATCCTGAATTAAGATGTTGAGGTCATTATGAGTTGGGATGAAAATGTGAGATATAGAATAACCATTGAGGTTAAGAAATGCTTGCATTATTATTTTGTTTTATAGAAAGGGACAGCCCAGAAGATGGATGACAACTCGTCGCATCTGGTAAGGTTGTGGGAATCGAACCCACAAACCGAGGGTGACAAGGATACATCAACTACCACAATCCTACATTATGTACCATGTTAGTATGACTTATTCTTTTAGGTTGAATTATTTTATGGATAATGAATAAGATAATTTTGGAACTTATGTTTTTTCAGTTTGATGTCCTTAATATAGGATAAATATTTGGTGATTAATGGATAAATGTTATTATGTAGTAATTTCTCCCCTTTGAGAACTCTATATTCCTAACGAAAATATAATACAATGGGATTTAATTTTAGGAATAATGGATGAAATATTATTTTGGAAGAATCTTGGTTTTATTTTGGACATATGGTAATTTGGGTAAATTTTGTGAATGATTAACATATCATAGAGAATATGTGATTAGGATAATTACTTTTTAGTGTTAGACATTAAGAGTAGTCGATGTTATATGGATATAAATGTTTATATTTATTATTGAAGGCTATCTGATGAAATCCTTTTAATTTTTGGTATTCAATAGTTTTTTTGATTATTTTATAAAATTTCAAATATCATTATTTATTGAATGGGATTTTCTAATCATTCTGTACTGTATTTAATAAATTTTCAATATTAAAGGATTATTCATTTCAATGGATTATGTAACGTCCCTGACTCGGAAGCCAATATATTATTGCTCCATGCTAGGTTATCACATGACCTCATGTGTAGATCCTGGTATGCTAGAGGTTGCAGACTAGTAACGAGGGTCCAATAAGACACATAAAGAGACTATACCCTCTTTACGAGAGTGATGAACAAAATAACACAATATAAATACCAGAAACAGGTTGAATAACAAATTAAAATTCATCACCAATCTATTTCCATGAATGGGTATAAACCGCAAACCAAATACAATAATCTTATGTCATACTAGTAGTGCATGGGCAAAAAACACAAAATAAATCAAATGGTCCAAACTCCCAAAAATGTTCGGACTCTATGTCCAGATCCTTTTCCTTGTACGTCTTATGCCCAACATAACACCATTGTGTAGGGAATCATCCCTTATCCAAACATGAAATAAAGAGATCTTCTTAGGTACCCAAGGGCGGCCAATGAAGGGTGTGAGTACAAAACATAGTAGGCCACCTCCCATGGTGTCTACAAATAGAAAGTCTAACAGATAGTGCATGAAAGTAAAAAATAAATGGAAAATAAGAATGGGATAGTTCCTATGACATTAGTTAACAAGGTACATTTAATAAATGAATATAATTTATTCCAATTCAATTTTTTATATCATTGTCACCACAAAATCTATATTGATTTCATGTTCCCGGGGTATGAAAAAATTATCTTCTATATAAGGGTATAAGGCAATCAAACACAATTCATTGGGAAAAATCAAGTTCCTATCTCACTAGGGAACCACATATCACCTCAACACATTATCCTCACCTCAAATACTTCATCTGGGTAGAATTAAATAGCTTTAGGAATAGAGCATAGGTCACCATCCCAAACCATTTTTTTGGAGTGGAGTTTAGAGCCTTAGTATAACACAACGAGTGGGCATAGAACCTCATGTCAAAACCCCACACTAACAAACCATGTTCACATGATATTTATCATTCACCACAACCATATCATAACACAACACAACATGACCAATTCCATTGTAAATAATCAATCACAATGCATAACAAAAAACATGGGAATTAACACTTTTCAATAACCCATTAATACTTTTACCAGTTACAATTATTATCCATTTAGCCAAATTCACATTCACATGCCTTAACCCATTAAGTGTATTCAAAAACCGCTATGTCATTGCCAAATTCATCACTTACCATTCATTATCCCATTTAGCACATTTACAATTTCCCAATGATGTACCCACTTATGCATTTCTAGTAATATCCTCAAATCACGTAACATAATCCCTTTGTTGTTTTCAACGATTTTGGTGTACCACCTAATTCACATGTATTATCCCAGTCCCCAAATTCATACTCTCCCTCATTACATATCATTAACAGATTCCCCATTTCCCTTTATATTACCCATTTACATGTTCACCATTTAATATTCCTAAATCCCCTTAGGTATTACAATCCAAAATTTCTGGAACAATAGTCATAAAACCCATCAATCCAATTACCTAATTTCATGTCATTCCAACAACACCATATTCCATTATAAACATAGGAATGTTTGTCATTATTACATTTGTAACTTAATCCATATTTATGACATATTATACATGGGTTCCGCAATATTATTTGGCGACCCCTCACACAACCCAACCACACTCTAGGTTAGTGTTTTCCAGCGTACCCCATGGGCGTCCCTAAATTGTCATGTTATCCTCAATGCATCCCATGGGGATAATGAGTATTTCAATTGGTCACTTATATAGTCATATATATTGAAACAGTTCACATATAAAAGAATACAAAAACGAAAAAACATGAACACCAACTCTCAAGATGAAATCCAAAGTAAAACTATGGGATAATACTCGTAGACCACCTACCCCGATTCTGTTGATGCATGAACTCCTAAATGTGTCTTTAGATATAGTTTCAAGAAAACCTAGATTAATCAAACTATATAATATAAATAAGTTATTTTTTTAGTGGATTAGAGAAAGAATAGAGGAAGATACAAACCCTATACTAAAAACAGAAGCAAGAAAATGATTATGCTTACCCAGAGCATAAATTCAAAACCAACTATGTCAAAAATAGCCATGAAATGAGTGATATCGATCCATCCGAGCTCTTAAGGTTATTGGGGAGTCACTATGGATGGAGAGGGTGGAATGGAGGAGAATCCCGAGTTGATTTTTAAAATCATAGGGTGTCATTTTTGATAATTTTTATAAGATTCTGAGCTGCATGGTTTACCCACACTGTTTTCCGAATCATGCGGAAAACATGAAGAATCTACTATCTATGAGAGGCCAGCCCATATGGCTTCCTAAGATTATGACATTGTTTTCCCTAACCTTGCGGAGACCGTGCTCAAGACACTTTATGAGTATGGATGGTCTGTATTGTGTACCCACATAGTTTCCACTAACCGTGCGTAGAACGTGCACCTAGTACCGCTTGGCCTAATTGCTCGTCTCTTCACACCCCGATCCCTATCATAAACATAGGGAAACACTTAATTATCCAAAATGAGAGACAAAAACCAAAATATAAACAAAAAAAATAACTTAAAAAATTCTTGGATCATGCATCCACCCCACCTTATAACGACTCGTACTGGAGCTGCTCTTTAGGGAATCACTATCATCCATAACAATGGATCATGCCACAAGGCTTGTCTATCCATTCCCACATTCAATGGTTCTGGTTGTACATCACAAGATCACTGAACATGATTCAAGTGAACATACAATCCCCTGAAGACTTCCTCACCAAAAACACAACAAGAGCGGAAAAGTCCTCACTATTCACCCATTTCAACCATTCCCACTATGAGAACATCTTTGGGAAACATAGATGCCAACACCTACTCACAACATAAGAAATCATAACACAAAAAATCACATTTTCATAGAAATACCAATTGGAACCTCATCATTCAGAACCTCTATACAAGTAACGACACAAATCACTTGGCATCATTTACTATTCAGCCAACTCTAATGGTGACGCATCTAGGTATCACCTAGAGAATAATAGACAACCCTTCCAACCACATTTACTGATGATTTCATCAAACAAATAAACATCAAAATTAAACTCAATACTCCTCGCTACATGACAGAAAAACCCATTCCAAAACACTCTACTAGGGAATATGATCCCGAACAACGACCTCTCAAGTGCTTCGATCCCAAAACTCAGATCACATCCTCAACCAGCCATCTATCTGGTATGGTTATCTCCACAATTTTTAGTATTGTGGGACCTTTTCCATTAATGAATGACCCCTAGAACTCAACCCAACTTTCCCATCTCCTAACATGTTCCAACATACCTTGCCCAAGTATCCATATGATCATTACCCTTCCTTGGAATCTATTCGCACAATCACAACCATGATAATGATATCCCTATTGTAACGACCCAAATTATTTGAATAAATCATGTTTCCTAATTTATAGTGTTGTTTTTATACTCAACAAAACAGTTTCATTTGATAACATGAGTATAATTAAAATGAGACTGTTGGGGTTTCAACTGTTATATGACCATTGGCCAATATGACTGTTGGAAACTAAATGATGAGATTATTGTTTCTAAATACCAGTGATCTTAGTTAATTAATATAGAAAGAAGATTATATGGCCTCATCTAGTTGTCTCGGGCCAATCGAAGCCCATCTAACAGAAATTGGGAAGGAGGTATCACAACTGGGCGATGATCTGAATCAAACTCAAGCCAAACTTCATCCTGTGAAGCTAGAACGGAATTTCCTTCACGTGATGTACAAACTAAGAGAAATTACAACCCGTGCAATGTTGGCCGACCCTCCCCAAGATTCTATCACCCTAGAACTCCTTACTCATCAGTCCTATGCTGGTGTTATAAGGGGCTATGTAACGAGACCATAACAGCCTTGTTTAATCCTTTGACTTAAATTAAAATAGTGATTTCTTCTTATGATGATGTTTGTAAATTTTCAAACGTCCTGATAAATATAGTATGCATATTTTAGTGGAATTCTAGAAAAAAATATATTTGAGAAAAATTTATGAAAACCTTAAATAATTAGTTATGTGTAATGATTTTAAAAAAAATGGTATTCTACAATTATGTTCAGTAAGAAATTTAGAGTCTAATAAGATCATCTTAATTTTTAATGAATAATAACTTATGAATAGTGATTTTATGCTTTGGATTAGTAATGTAACAAAATGGATTAGTAATCTCACATAAAGAATGAATTAATATAATCTAAGCACCTTAATTAACTAATATGATTCAAAAAATAGGTAAATAACCATTTCATTTATTTTTATTTATGTATTAGTTTTTTCAAGTGAATAGTATTTTTAAATAAAAAATTAAATAAAAAAAAATTAGATTTTCTTTATAAAATTGATTTCATTTTTGATCTCAGAGCATCGATATTATGTTACGTTAATTTTTGGGGATTTTTCTGAAAAAAATGAATTTTTGGTGAATAGTTCATTTATTTAAAAATTAAATTAAAAATATTTAAAAAATTATTTTTATAAAATGGAGTTCATTTTTGAAATCATGGCATCAATGTTTGGTTAAGGTGAAATTTTGGGATTTATCTATGAAAGATGAATTTTCAGTGATTAGTAAAAATACGGTTATGGGGTTTCGGTATGTTTAATGAAATCATAACTGTGTCATGATGATATCATGAGATATTTTAAAGGTTTTCCGACCAAAGGTGATGAAGTATTGTATGAGGGGTCCCATGTGTCCAAAACCATGGGAAAATACCATGGGCAAGCCCCGGGTTTTGCCAAAACCACTAGTGAGGTGTCCCTTTAAATTATTAAAGTATAATCTCTCCTTCCCTATAAATACCAACCCTTTCCTCCTATAGTTTTCACTCACAACTCTCTCCAAACAATGATCTGGTCTCATTACCTCACAAGTTTCCCCCAAGACCTCATGGTCCCAACCATTGAGTTTTAAGAGTTACGTTTTATGATAAGGGATCTTACCTCTCTCTTTCGTTTCAAGTACTCACTTTTATGTCATTTCTTTTAATCCCTATGTTCTTATGTTGGGGGTGTTATTTTATAATCATATTACATAATGTTTCATGTTCATATGATTAGAGTCACCCTATTTTCTCGTCATTTCATTTTATGAATGTTTAAGTGGCGCCGTTAGGCTGCCGAATTTTTAAGGGATTCTTTCACCTAGCTCATTTTTCAATGTTCTACTTTCTTGTCAAGTCTTTCAAGTTCCTTTTAATTATTTAGGGATATGATATCTATATATATCATACTGATATCTTATTTTCATATGATTATAGACACTATTTAATCCTTTCAATTCAATTTTTTGTTGTTTAAGTTACGTCGTTAGGCAGCCGAATTTTTAATGGATTCTTTCACTCTTCCCATTTTTCAAAGTTCTAATTTAATGTCAAGTATTTCTAGTTCTTTTTCATTATTTTGGTGTATTATCTATATATCTATCATACTTATCTATTATGTTCATATGATGAGATACCATATTTTATCTCATCAAATAATTTTTTGATGTTTTATGTGACCCCGTATGGCTGCTGAGTTTTCATAAGAGAAATATTATTTTTGTTTTCCTTCCATGTTTTTCTTTTCATATGGTATTTCTTTTAAATGTCATTACCATGTTCTTATATCAAATATATTATGTCTCTCTACTATTCTTTGTATCATTTGTTAGTGGATGACCTATGTCCTCTCTCTTTTCAATGTTTTCAAAAACCCTGTAACATAGCTGTTATGCTGTAGAATTTCCGTCTCAAAATGACTCTCTCTTTTTCTCAAATTATATTATTTTATTAAGATAATACCCAATGATCATTCTTCTACAAGTTTATTGACACATATATCAATATGTTCTATTTTAAATCCTCGGATTTACATACATGATACCCTCTTTCCATTTTCTGTGGGTTTAAAGTGACATAAAGATCATGTCTTTAAAGCAGTTTATAAAATGTTATGACTATGAAATGAAACCCATTTCTTTTATGATATATGGGTTGTTTATGAAATTATTGATGATTATATATGTGGATCACATGATAATTAATACAAATATTAAGGGTGAACCCTGATAGCGCCCCATTGCATTGGGTAATGATGTAACCACTGGAGATTACAATTTTAAGGGTGCGCCCTGATAGCGCCCCATTGCATTGGATAATGATGTAACAACTAGAGATTACAATTTTAACGATACCTGGGAATTTAACTTGGTAATTTCAAATGATACATTGGGTATGGACCATGGTGATATGTTCATGATTTTCTAAGTTAAATGTTGTAGCTACATCTTCATGTTATGAAGCACGTTTTTTTTATGATATGCCTCATGCTCTCTCTCTCTCATGCCTTAATGTTTTTTTTCATGACTTTTTTATGTATCTCAAGATCAAAAGTAAATTGTTTCTATTGTTTCCATTACTAGGCCTTATTCTCACCCATTCCTTTGACGTATGATCCCAAGTTATGAGGTGTTGTAATGAACTTAGGATGAACAAATGATGGAGCCTTTCAAGTGTTTAAGAAAAATGTTTCTTTGTCATGTATTATGTTCCTGGTTTCCACGACACTAAACCTTAAAGATCCTCTTTTTTGTTTAATGTAATGATTGTATATGTGATAAAAAGGCGGGATGATATAGTTGGTATCAAAGGATGCTTTTGTTATTTGTGTAAATTAGGATATGAAAACTTTTGGAAGAATCCTATAGAAAAGTTTAAATATAGAAAATCTTCCTGGTATTTTGGTAAGTATTGAGTAAGGGGTTGCCAAGAAAATACATCCCTGTCTGGATACGAGCAGGTAGAGGTGGCTCTGGCACAAATGTACATAGAGGTAAAACTAGAAAACACCGCTTTGTGCTAGACTTGAACGAGAACTAGTACACGACAACGGGCCTTGCTGCAATCTTGGTTAGGTCACAACCGGGGGATATGCTTTGAAAAATTCATAAGATTAGTATGAACCATTATTAAAGGAACAATGATAAAATAAAATAAAGATTCACATAATAATATATAGTCATGGATAAGCTAGATTTTAAACTATGGGATCACAAGTTAGGATATACTTTTTTTCTACATGTTTATCCTTATATGATTATAATTTCCTTTTCATGATTATTGGCTAAGTATTTAAGCCCCTAATTGTACTTTATTTTCTTAGTTAATGGTAGGAAATTGAAGAAAATGTCCCAACAACCAATGTGATATGAAATGTGACTATTGCCTTATTAATATGATAGAGATAACAAGAGATCAAGTAGAACATATTGTGATTATGCCAAACCAGCTATCAAAAATAAAAAATAATAATTGGTACCTAGTTCAATGCCCAAATTCATCAAGGAAGAAGAAGACGAAGTCACAATGAAGTTCATCTGAAAATATAATTAGGAGATTAAAAGATGATTATTTTTTTTGGAAGACATTCAATATTTTTGGAACCCTGTATGATCGAGGTAAATATATTACTACCGTATTTTCTTTGATGAGTAATGGTTGACTTATATTTTGATGAATTGATGAATTTAAGGTGAACTTATAGTAATTTATGTTACATATAGAAATGATTAACCTATCTTGTGGAAAATGTGATTAGGTTAGTTAGTTTTGATGTAAGACGTTAAGAATGGTTGATGTTGTTTGGAGATGAATGATAATGTTTATCTTGGAAGACTATATTATCAAATACTTCTTGTATTTAGGTTTCGATCTTAGATTGCTTTAATTTTGAGGAATTTTAAGGATAGATATTTATGGAATGGTCTATGATGAACTTTGGTTAGTACCGTGGACGTATGAAGATTTAAAGTAGTTTCCGTTTTTATGGGGTTCTTTCTTTTGAAGAGTTGTTTTATCTCACCCTTTCTATTTTTGGGATAAATGTTTAAATGTAGATAGTTATTTTTTGTGGATTACGTGATTCTCTAGAAGATGATTCATGTGATTTGATGAGACCAAGATGTATTGAATTCTCTTTGTTCGGAGAAACGATTAGTCTTGGTGAAACTTATTAAGGGATGAAACTCTACTTGAAGGTAAATATATTTTCTCGTGTTTTTATATCATGTAGTAAATGAATTCCTAAAAATTATTAAAAGGAATGTAAAACAAAATCCTTGTTAATTTATGTTTCCTATTGGGTAATCAAATACCATTTACACACATCATAAGTTTGTGATTTCCATTTTGTTAACTTTCTCCTAATCATGTTTTCAATCACTCTCCCTCAAAACGTAACCCTTTGTTTTCTCCTCCATGTCCACGTTTTCTTACATGGAATCCTAATATGGGTTAACTAAGGTGACCTTGGTAATTTTTTTTCATTATTTTAAAGTAATAGTTTTACTAACTCCTCTTCTAATGTGGGACTATGAATGAAATTTCGAAGCCCAATTTTAAAAATTGCTTGGACGCAATTTCATAAGGGGGGAAGAATGTAATGACCCAATTTTTTTGAATAAATATTGTTTCCTAATTTTGTGTGTTATTTTTATACTCCACAAAACGGTTACATTTGATAACCTGAGTATAATTAAAATGAGTCTGTTGGGTTTTCGACTGTTATATGACCATTGTCCAATATGACAGTTGGAAACTAAATGGTGAGATTATTATCCCTAAATACAAGTGATATTGGTAATTAATATAGAAATAAAATTCGATGGCCTCATCTAGTAGTCTCGGGCTAATCGAAGCCCATCTAACAGAACATGGGAAGGAGGTAGCACCACTGGGCTTTGATCTGGACCAAACCCAATCTAAACATCATCGTGTGATTCTAGAATGGAATGACCATCACGAGAAGTTCAAACTGATAGAAATTACTACCCGTGGAATGTTGGCCGAGCCGCCCCAAGATTCTATCACTCTAGCACAGCTTACTCTTCGGTCATATGCTAGTGTTATAAGGGCCTATGTAACGAGTCCATAACAGCCTTGTGTAATCCTTTGACTTAAATAAAAACTGTGATTTCTTCTTATGATGATGTTTGTGAATTTTTAAATGTCCGTATAAATATTTTATGCATATTTTTTTTGAATTCTAGAAAAAATGATATTTGAAAAAAATTTATGTAATCCTCAAATAATTAGTTATGTGTAATGATTTTTAAAAAATGGTCTTCTACAATTCTGTTCAGTACGAAATTTAGAGTCTAATAAGATCAACAAAATTTATGATGAATAGTAACTTAAGAATAGTGATTTTATTCTTAGGATTAGTAATGTGACAAAATGGATTAGTAATCTCACTTACAGATAGTTTTAATATAACCAAGGCACCTTGATTAAGTAATGTGATTCAACAAAATATGTAAATAACTGTTTCATTTATTTTTATTCAATTATTAGTTTTTTCAGGTGAATATTGTTTTTTAATTAAAAATGAAATTAAAAAATATTTATAATATTTTTTATAAGATTGATTTCATTTTTGAATTCAGACTATCGATATTATGTCACGGTAATTATTGGGGATTTTTCTGAAAAAAATGAATTTTTGGTGAATATTATATTTATTTAAAAAATAAAATAAAAATATTTAGAAAATTATTTTTATAAAATGGAGTTCATTTTTGAAATCAGATCATCAATATTTGGTTAAGGTGAAATTTTTGGATTTATCTGAGAAAGATGAATTTTCAGTGAATAGTAAAAATACGGTTTTACGGTTTCGGTATGTTTCATGACATCATAACTTTTTCATGATGATGTCATGAGATATTTTAAAGGTTGGTCGATAAAAGGTGATGAATTATTGTATGAGGGCTCCCATGTGGCAAAAACCATGGGCAAATACCATGGGCAAGCCCATGGTTTTGCCAAAACCACTATTGAGGTGTCCCTTGAAATTATTAAAGTATCACCTCTCCATCCCTATGAATACCCACCCTTTCCTCATTTAGGTTTCACTCCCAACACTCCCCCAACAATTCTCTGGTATCATTACCTCCCAAGGAGAACTCCCAAGGTGCCCCCAATCCCTCATGGTCCCAACCATTGAGTTTTAAGAGTTACGTTTTAAGTTAAGGGATCTTACCTCTCTCTTTCGTTTGAAGTACTCTCTTTTATGTCATTTCTATTAAGCCCCATGTTAATATATTGGGGGTGTTCTTTTATATTCATATTACTGTAATTTATTGTTCATATGATGAAATACCCCCTCTATCTCTCATCATTTCATTTTATGAATGTTTAAGTGGCGCCGTTAGGCTGATGAATTTTTAAGGGATTTTTTTCACCCTTGTCATTTTTCAAAGTTCTACTTTCATGTCAAGTCATTCATGATCCTTTTCATTTTGGTGGGGTATTATCTCTATATCTATCACACATATCTCCTATTTTTATATTATTAGATTCCCTATTTGATCTCTTAAATTCAATTTTTTGACATTTAAGTGACTTCGTTAGGATGCCGAATTTTTAAGGGATTCTTTCACCCTTCTAATTTTTGAAAGTTCTAATTTCATGTCAAGTAATTCAAGTTCCTTATCATTATGTTGGGGTTTGATGTCTATATCTATCATACTTATCACTTATGGTCATATGATGAGATACACTATTTGATCTTATCGAATCATTTTTTGTTGTTTTATGTGACGTCGTTAGGCTGCCGAGTTTTCATAAGAGAAATCATATTTTTTGTTTTCCTTCCATGTTTTTCATTTCATATGGTATGTATTTAAAATTTCATTACCATGTTCTTATATCCATTATATTTAGTCCCTATACTATTCTATTTATCATTTATTAGTGGGTGACCTATGTCCCCTCTCTTTTCAATGTTTTTGAAAACCCTATAACATAGCTGTTATGCTGCAGAATTTCCGTCTCAAAATATCTCTCTATTTTTCTCAAATTATATTATTTTATTAAGTGAATACTCAAAGTTATTTCTTCTACAAATGTATTTACAAATATATCACGATGTTCAATTTTAAATTCTTTGATTTACATACATGAGACCCTCTTTCCTTTTTCTGTCGGTTTAAAGTGCCTTAAAGATCATGTCTTTAAAGCAGTTTTTAAAATGTTAGGAATATGAAATAAATCCAATTTCTTTTATGCTATATGAGTTGTTTATGAAATGATTGATGATAATATATGTGTCTCACATAATAATAATGTCAAATTTTAATGGTGCGCCCTGATAGTTCCCCATTGCATTGGGTAATGATGTAACCACTTGAGATTACAATTTTAAGGGTGCGCCCTGATAGCGCCCCATTGTATTGGGTAATGATGTAACCACTAGAGATTACAATATTAACATTACCATGGGGTTTACCATGGAAATTTCAAATGACACCGTGGGAATGGACCGTGGTGATATGTTCATGATTGTCTATGTTGAATGTTGTATCCACATCTACAAGTTATGAAGCACGTTTTTTATGATATGCATTCTGCTCTCTCTCTCTCATGCCTTGAAGTTGTTTTTCAGGACTTTTTGATGTATCTCAATATCACATTCAAATTGTTTCTATTGTTTCCTATGCAGGGATTTATGCTCACCCTTTCCATTAATCTATGCTCCCAGGTTATGAGATGATATAATGAACTTAGGATGAACAAATTAAGGAGCCTTTCAAGTGTTTAAGAAGAATGTTTTTTTTGTCTTGTATTAAGTTTCTGGTTTTCAAGACACTAAAACATAAAAATCCTCCGTTTTATTAATGTAATGAATTTTTATGTGAAAACAATGGTGGGATTCAATAGTTGGTATCAAAGGATGGTTTAGTTATTTTTGGAAATTAGGATATGAAATCTATAGGAAGAACCCTATAGAAAAGTTTAAATATAGGAAATCTTCCTTGTATTTTGGTAAGTATTGAGTAAGGGGTTGCAAAGAAAATACATCCCTGTCTGAATACGTGCAGGTAGAGGTTGCTCTGACACAAATGTACATAGGGGTAAAACCTGAAAACACTGCTTTGATCTAGACTCGAACGAGAACTGGTACATGACAACGGGACATTCTGCACTCTTGGTTACGACACTCCCGGGGGATATGATTTGGTAAATTCATAAGCATAGTATGAACCATTATTAAAGAAACAGTGAAAAAATAAAATAATGATTCACATAAGAATATATGATCATGGATAACATAGATTGGAAACTAGGAGATCACAAGTTAGGATATACTTTTCTTCTACAAGTTTATCCTTCTATGATTAAAATTTCCTTTTCATGATTATTGGCTATGTATTTAAGCCCCTGATTATACTTTATTTTCATATATAATGGCGGGAAATTGACGAACATGTCACATCATCCAATGTGATAGGAAATGTGACTATTTGCATATTAATATGATAGAGATAATGAGAGATCCAGTTGAACATATTGTGATTATGCCAAACCATCTATCAAAAATAACAATTAATAATCAGTACCTAGTTCAATGCCAAAATACATCAAGGAAGAAGAAGACAAAGTGTCAATGAAGTTCATCTGATAATGTTTATTAGGGGATTAAAAGATTATTATTAATTTTGGAAGATGTTCACTATTTTGGGAACCCTATATGATCGAGGTAAATAGATTAGTATGGTATTTTCTTTGTCGAGTAAAGGATGAATTATATTTTGATGAATTGATGAATTTAAGTTGAACTTATTCAGGTTAATTAGGGAAATGATTAAACTATCTTGGGGAATATGTGATTAGGTTAGTTACTTTTTATGTAAGACATTAAGAATGGTTGATGTTGTTTGGAGATGAATGATAATGTTTATCTTGGAAGACTATGTTATCAAATACTTCTTATATTTGGGATTCAATCTTAGTTTGGTTTATTTTGTGAAATTTTGAGGATAGTTATTTATGGAATGGTTTATGATGAACTTTGGTTAGTACCGTGGAACTTCGAAGATTTAAAGTAGTTTCCCTTATTATGGGGTTTATTCTTTTGAGGAGTTGTTTTATCTCACCCTTTCTTTTTTTGGGATAAATGTTTAAAGATATATTGTTATTCTATTGTGGATTACGTGATTCTCTAGAAGACGATTCTTGTGCTTTGATGAGTCCAAGTAGTTTTGAATGCTGTTTGATTGGAGAAAACATTAGTCTTGGTGAATCTTATTAAGGGATGAAACTCTACATGAAGGTAATTATATTTTCTCATGTTTTTATATCATGTAGTAAATATATTCCAAAAAATTATTAATTGGAATGTAAAAGAAAAACCTTGTTGGTTTAAGTTTCCTACTGGGTAATCAAAGACTGTTTACACACATCATAAGTTTGGGATTTCCTTGTGGTTAACTTTTTCCTAATCATGTATTCTATCACTCTCCCTCAGAACGTGACCCTTTGTTTTCTCCTCCATGTCCATGTTTTCATAAATGGAATCCTAGTATGGGTTAACTCGGGTGGCCTTTGTACTTCCTTTTCTTTCTTTTAATGAAAATGTTTTACTAACTCCTCTTCCGATGTGGGACTTTCAATGAAATTTCCAAGCCCAATATTAAAAATTGCGAGGACACAATTTATTAATGGGGGAAGAATATAATGACCCTAAATTTTTGAATAAATCTTGTTTCATAATTTTGTGTGTTTTTTTTATACTCAACAAAATAGTTTCATTTGATAACATAATTATAATTAAAATGAGACCGTTGGGTTTTCGACTGTTATATGACCATTGGCCAATATGACTGTTGGAATCTAAATGTTGAGATTATTGTCTCTAAATACAAGTGATATTGGTTAATTAATATATAAAGAAGATTTGATGGCTTCATCCAGTAGTCTCGGGCCAATCAATGCCCATCTAATAGAACTTGGGAATGAGTTAGAACCAATGGGCTTTGCTCTGTACCAAACCCAAGCTGAACTTCATCGTGTGAAGCTAGAACGGAATCGCCTTCGCGATAAGTTCAAACTGATTGAAATTACTACCCGTGCAATGTTGGCCAAACCACCCTAAGATTCTATCACCCTAGAACACCTTACACATCGGTCCTATGCTGGTGTTATAAGGAGTTATTTAATGAGACCATAACAACCTTGTGTAATCCTTTGACATAAATAAAAATAGTGATTTCTTCTTATGATGAAGTTTGTGAATTTTCAAATGTCTGGATAAATACAGTATGCATATTTTTGTTGAATTATAGAAAAATAGATATTTGAAAAAAATATATATAAACCATAAATAATTAGTTGTGTAATGATTTTCAAAAAATGGTCTTCTACAATTATGTTCAGTACGAAATTTAGATTCTAATAAGATCAAATAAGTAAATAATTGTTTCATTTATATTTATTTCAGTATTAGTTTTTTCAGGTCAATAGTGTTTTTTAATTAAATATTAAATTAAAAAACGTATTAACTTTTTTATAATATTGATTTCATTTTTGAACTCGGGGCGTTGATATTATGTTACGGTAATTTTTGAGGATTATTCTGAAAAAAATGAATTTTCAGTGAATAGTGAATTTATTTAAAAATTAAATTAAAAATAGTTAGAAAATTATTTTTATAAAATGGAGTTCATTTTTGAAATCAGAGCATAAATATTTGGTTTAGGTGGAATTTTGGAATTTATCTGAGAATGTTGATTTTTTTGTGAATAGTAAAAATATGGTTTTAGGGTTTCGGTATGTTTAATAACATCATAACTATGTCACGATTATGTCATGTGATATTTTAATGGTTGGCCGACCAAAGTTGATGAATTATTGTATGAAGGGTCCCATGTGGCCAATACCATGGGCAAATACATTGGGCATGCCCATGGTTTTTCCAAAATAACTAGTGAGGTGTCCCTTTAAATTATGAAAGTATCACCTCTCCTTCCCAATAAATACCCACCCTTTTATCCTTTATTATACACTCCCAACACTCCTTAGGCAATGCTCTGGTCTCATTACCTACCAAATTGTGCTCCCAATGTGCCCCAAAGCCCTCATGGTCCCAACTATTGAGTTTTAAGAGTTACGTTTTAAGGTATGGGATCTTACCTCTCTCTTTCATTTCAAGTACTCTCTTTTTTGTCATTTATTTTATGCCCCATGATCTTTTGTTGGGGGTGTTATTTTATATTCTTATTACCATACTTTTCATTTTCAGAGGATGAGAGACCCCCTCTTTATCTAATCATTTAATTTTATTAATGTTTAAGTGGCACCGTTAGGCTGTTGAATTTTTAAGGATTCTTTCACCCTTCTCATTTTTCAAAGTTCTACTTTCATGTCATGTATTTCATGTTCCTTTTCATTATGTTCGGGTATGATATCTATATCTATAATACTGATCTTTTATATTCATATGATGAGAGACCCTATTTGATTCCTTCAATTCAATTTTTTGATTTTTAAGTGACGTCGTTAGGCTGTAGAATTTGTAAGGGATTCTTTCACACTTCTCATTTTTCAAAGTTCTAATTTCATGTCAAGTATTTCATGTTCCTTTTCATTATGTTGGGGTATTATATCTATATATATCATACTGATATCATATGTTCACATGATGAGAGACCCTATTTGATCTCATCAAATCATTTTTTGATGTTTTATGTGACGCCGTTAGGCTGCCGAGTTTTCATAAGAGAAATCGTATTTTTTGTTTTCCTTCCATTTTTTTTCATTTCATATGGTATGTATTTCAAATTTCATTACAATGTTCTTATATAAATTATACACATTCCCTCTACTTTTCATTGTATCATTTATTAGTGGTTGACCTATGTCCCCTCTCTTTTCAATGTTTTCAAAAACCCTGTACCATAGCTGTTATGCTGCAGAATTTCCTTCTCAAAACGTCTCTCTCTTTTTCTCAAATTATATTATTTTATTAAGTGAATACTCAAAGATAATTCTTCTAAATGTTTATTCACACCTATATCATGATGTTCTATTTTAAATTCTGAGATTTACATACATGAGACCCTCTTTCTTTTTTCTGTGGGTTTAAAGTGACATAAAGATCATGTCGTTAAAGCACTTTTTAGAATGTTATGAATATGAAATGAAAACCATTTCTTTTATGCTATATGGGTTTTTTATGAAATGATTGATGATTATATATGTGGCTCACATGATAATAAATACAAATTTTATGGGTGCGCCCGGATATCACCCCATTGCCTTGGGTAATGTTGTAACCACTATGGATTAAAATTTAAAGTGTGCGCCCTGATAGCGCCCCATTGCATTGGGTGATGATTTAACCACTAGAGATTACAATTTTAACGATACCTTTGGGTTTACCTTGGTAATTTAAAATGACACCTTGGGGATGGACCTTGGTGATATGTTCATGATTTTTTATGTTAAATGTTGTAGCCACATCTTCATGTTATGAAGCACGTTTTTTATGATATGCCTCCAGCTCTCTCTCTCATGCCTTAATGTTGTTTTTCATGACTTTTTGATGTATCTCAAGATCACATGTAAATTGTAACTATTGTTTCCTTTACTGGACCTTATGCTCAATATTTCCTTTGATGTATGCTCCCAGGTTATGTGATGGTGTAATAGACTTAGGATGAACAAATGACGGATCCCTACAAGTGTTTAAGAAGAATTTTTTGTCCTGTATTATGTTCCTGGTTTCCAAGACACTAAACATTAATGATCCTTGATTTTGATTAATGTAATTAATGTTTATGGGATAAAATGGGAGGATTCTATACCTACACACTTCATTCAAGGACTATAACATCCTGACCATACTTGGGAAAAAAATTTTCCCAAAAGAAACTTTCCACTAGAACATAAACCTAGAGAAGGGTCACTCATACCTCACCCAATCACCTTTACTATATTAGCTCAGACCACCTTTGACTGGCTTGTCCTAGAACACCCACCTAGCATTGAGGAAATTTCTATAATTTTTATTGAATTCCATCATCACAGCACTACCACCCTCTAGACTATCATCATCTTCACCAATAACATGTCACTACAAAACATGGCCGTTGTTCAGTCAACTTCGTGACCTAAAAAATTAAAATAATGGGAAATTACCCGAGTCTAACCCAAAACATTGTTGGATTAATAGAACCCATCCTCTCTTTCCACAACACATCATCATATTCATTCACACCCACCCAAAACTCAGCAAAAATATCAAAACCTTCTCTTGAAACAACCCTAAGATCAAGACAACACTTGGATCATTTTTCACCACATCCATTTCCAACATGCCTCTCCAATGAACATGACACGCTCCTCACTGGTTCCTCAATGAAACCCCAGTGCCACTTCGTCATCACAATGTTATCATTCCGGAATCCAAGGAAGAATTATCACTACCCACCTTAGAGTATCATTACCATTTCTCACCATGATGGATTCCAACCACATCATCTTAAAACTGATCACAAACCGAACCCCAAACATAGACGGGCCCCCCCCAACCATTTTCCAAAAACAAAAAACGAGAATTTCCCAATGACCATTTCTGGCTTCTATAAACTGTACCGACAACATTTGTTGATATTTGGTATATCCTGGGGACCTCACCAAAAACAATAGTAGGTGCACATTCCATCATCAAAATCCACATAGTACATTTCCAAAAGTGTAAACCCCTTGATGTCCCTCATTAAACCAAACACCTTCATGTCTCTTGGCATGAGAATGAGCTTCTCAACATACATGGGATGATGATAAGATTATTTGAATGCTTTTCACTAGATGAGGTATGCTAATAAGTCATCCAAAAAAACACCACATTCATATTCGTTTCTGATGCCATGCTATGGGACACCACGACCTGCCAGGAATCTCATGCTTCTCTGCCGAACATGTCACATCTACACATAACCATCACCACTCAGGTGTGATTTAACAACAGGTTTTCTATAGCTCCACAACCAAACCACTCATACACACATGTTCAGCCACATGTCCCCCCATACCTCTGGTGTCACCATCGAGATAAAGTATATTACCACCCATTATCCACACTTTTCATTTCTACTCAAAACAACATCTGGACCCCCATTATTCCTCACCCGACCAGGTGAGTAAGGAATCTATACTATTAAAGCCTTGGAAAAAACCTTAACACTTATCACAAACACTAATTCCCCCCATCTGATAGAACCAAGAACAACTATACCATAAACCTTCCCTCTTATCCCCCAAGGCCAATCATATTCCATGGAACACTCTGAGTCCAACTATTAATGTCCAACACATTTAAATGTGTGACACACACCAAAAATCACTAGATACTCTATTCACGTCTCTCATAGGTCACCATGAATTTTGAATGAATAAAACTTCCTAAACTGAAGTCACAACAAAGAAATTCCATTACCCATTTCTCAAAACCAAAGTTATAATGACATGAACCAAGAATGGGGCATGAATGGAACTCTCACTCCCATCCCAATGAATAATGTATCTATAGCACCAAACAACCATTCGTTCTAGGTTCCACACCAATAGTGCACATATTCATCTGAATCATGAAGAAAAAATCTTTTATAGTATTCAAAACGCAACTCGAATGGTCTATACTCACAAGGCCACCAAGACCCAGCCACCATCCTTAGGGTCAAACATGCACTTCAGATAGTCTTGCTCCACGAGAGTTTCCTCGCTCACATTACCAAAAACCTTATCACTCCAAAATAAAACTTCCATACCAAGGTATCCCTAAACACACCACCTAGGCTATATAACTACATTCCATTCACCACAATTCCAATCCAAAATTATCAAACTAGAGAACTCTCACTGCACCCAACCACACAAACAATGGTCAAACATGAAACACAATGGTTACCCACCACTAAACTCAAACATTCTCATTTTAATATTATCATTCACTCGACACTTCGATGAATGGCAAATAGGATTTAACCATAGATAGAAAATGTCTCATGCTATTAACCATAAACAACATATTCTCTATGATCTATCCCAACAGTCATCATCACACATTGAAGACCACCCTCTACCATACCTAACTCGGGTCATGGTCCACATAGGGTAACCAACTTACTTAATCAAAAGTCTTTCATAATCACCTCTTTAAACCAATTCATTTTTTTCCATACAGTTCCTTCCTTCTTAGACACATTTGAAATTTGAAATCCTCTTAAAATGATTGTTTTAACTCATTTACAACCTTCATTAGTCAAAATACATTAACAATTTGTTACAATCTTAATGAACACCTTTTCTTTTATACACCAAAACAAACTTTACAATTTATCATAACCCAAAACATTAACCTGGTCACAACATTTTTTTATACTTGATATTCATTATATATTAAGTTGTATTTTTTTCACCCACATTCATTAACATTATTAACATTCATTTTCTTCTTAATTATCAAGGAAGTAAAATTCATTCCTCTCCCTATGCCCCACACACCCATCCCATGTGTGTTCTTAATATGATACATGCCACCTATATACCGAGGGGCCTGAAATGTTCCATGAATTCACAACCTCAAGCCCTTATGTTCATGTGAAAAATATCATAAATCAGTCAAATTATACGTAATGTGCATCACCCAATTGTGAAATATCATTCAATTGTTATAACTCACATTATGAATAAAAATTACCACCCAGGGTGTCTTTGGTTTTCACTCATACATGGGTTAGCTACTCTTAAGCATGTGCTCATTACCAAGTCATGAAACATCATAATCTTTTGTATACCATCTCCAACCATTAATAAATAGAAAATAACTCATCTAATACAACTTTGTAACATCCTCGACCAAAGATCCACATAATTAGTGCTCTGTGCTGGTTCATCACATAACCTTAAGAATGCCTCCCTATACTCCATAGGTTTCCAACTAGCAGCGAGGGTCCAATAAGCCACATGGGGAGACTATACCCTCTTTATCAGAGTATTTCACAATAGAACACAATATAAATTTCTGAAACAATATTAATAACCAATAAACATGCATAACCAAGCAATTCACAAGATGGGGTACAAAAAAAAAACAAAATACAATAATGTCATGTCATACTAGTAGTGCAGATGAATAAAATCCAAAATAAAACAAACATTTCAAACTCCCAACAGGCCCTGAATCTAATTATGGATTCTTTTCCTAGAACATCCCATGCCCAAATCAACATCATAGTCTAGCACCTCAGCCCTTGTCCAAAACAACAATCGAGAGATATTCTCGGGTACCCAATAGCGGCCTAAGCAGTGTGTGAGTAAGAAAAATAGTATGCCACCACAAACTGTGTCTTCAAAATATCTAGTCTAACGGATTGAGATTTCAAGTACAAACTAAATAATAAATATGCATTGAAAAATTTATTTTCCATTAGGTAAAAAAATAATTTAATTCCAGACTATCATTAATCCATATTCCATTTCATATATCATCTTCATTACAAAAGCTATATCAATTAAATATTCTGTGGGTTAGGCATATTTATCATCTACACAAGGGTATAATATAATCAATCACAATGAATTGGGAAAAGAAATCATGCCCTATCTCAATTCTGATCCACATATCACATCAACATATTATCTTCACCTTAAAGCCTCAGTCTGGTTGGAATGATACCATTCCGGTAATAAAGCCTATATTCCCATCCCTAACCCATGCATTTTGGTGTGGAGTTTAGAGCCTATGTCTAACTCGACCCGTGGGGGTAGAACATCATGTCAATACCCCCACTCTTCAAATCCATGTGAACATGCTATTTATCATTAAACACAACCATAGCATAACAAAACATAGAATAACAAAAGCCATTGGAAATTATCTATCCCAATTCATAATAAACAACATGGGAATTAATATTATTCCATAACCCATTAACACTACCAATTACAATTCATATCCATTTAGCCAAATTCCCATTCCTATGCCTTAACCCATTATGTGAATTCTATAACCCCGATTCTTTATCCAAATTAATCATTTACCATTCATTATCCCATTTATCCCATTTACAATTTCAGAAGAATTTACCCACAAATGCATTTGTAGAAAATCCTCGTATCACATACCCCAGTACCATTATTGCATTCAACCATTTAGGTGTACCACCTAATTCTCTTTTATTAACCCATTACCCAAATTCTTCCATTACAATATTACATCTCATTAACAGATTGCACATTTTCCATTCCATTACGCATTTTCAGGTTAACCATTTAATATTCCCTAATCCCCTTAGTCATTTCTAACCAACATTTGTGAAACAATTAGAATAAAAACTTTCAACCCAATTACCCATTTTTATGTCATTCCAACAACACCTTATGCCTTTATTACCCTAGGAATATTTATCAATATTCCATTTTAAACACAATCAATCATTTGGACATATTCAACATGGGTTGCACATCATTTTTTGGCTACCCCTAAGACAACCCTACCACACTATTGGTCAGGGTTTGCTGGCGCACACAATGGGAGGCCCTAAATGGTCACATGATAATCAATGCATCCCATAATGATTGTGAGGGTTTTAATTGGTCACGTAGACACTAATTTATATCTAACACCTCAATGGAACTAAGAACACAAAATAGGAAAACACAAACACCAACTAACCTGAACAAATCCAATATAAAACAATGGGATAATACTTGTACACCACCTACCTAGATTCCATTGATGAACAAACTCTTAATCATGTACTTGGATTTGGATTCAACCACCCCTTGAATCCTCAACCTAGATGTCATAAAAAAAATGAGAGTTTTAGGGTTTTATATGGATATGCTAGGAACATACAAACCCTATACTAAAAAGAGAAGCAAGAGGAGGATTAAGTTTATACGAATCATCAATCTGCAACCAATAGCATCCAAAACAGAAAAGAAATGAGAGAGATCGAATTCTGGTAGCTCTTGAGCTTCTTGGGGCCTCACTAGGTATGTAGAGGGTGAAATAAAGGAATAAACTATGTATGGTTTTAAAATCATGGGGTAGATTTTTTGTAAATTTTTAAATGATTCTGAGCCGCATGGTATACAAGAACGGTTTGGAAACCCATGGGAAACATTTCAGAAGCTACTATGCATGAGAGGCCAGCCCATATGGATTAGTAGAAATCCTGAACATCATTCCCTAACCATGTGATAATTGTGATCTGTCAACTATCTGAGTATGGTTGGTCTGCACAGTTTCCCTCAACCAGGTGTTTACTTTGTTCCTAAAACTACTTGGCCTGATGGCTTTTGTCTTCGCACCGTAATCCCCTGAGGAACCCCTGAACATTCTCATGAACTTTGGGAAACTATTTTTTATCCAAAATAAGAGTCCCAAAAAAGAAAATGAACAAAACATACCTTAATAAAATCTAAGATCATTCGTATTATTTTATTTCATAATAACCATTTTGGGATTGGTTAACATCTAAAGACAAGGGAAATTTATAGTTCATGTTTTGTGGATTATGTGATTTTCTAGATGTTTATTATAGAACATCTAGGGTGACAAAGTAATCTTTAGTACACATCTATTGGAGAAATGATGAGATTTTGTTTAAATTTATTAAAGGATGAAACTCTATTTTAATTTTATGTATATTTCTGTATGTTCATATTCAATTTAAAAAATTAATTCTACAACAATATAAAAAGAACCATAAAAAATGATTTCGATTAACATTTCTTTTTGGGTAATCAAAGACCATATAAGCAATTACATGTTTGTGGTCTTCTTTTTGTTAACATTCTATAGATCTTGTTTTCTATAACTCTTCATCAGAACATGATGGTCATTTTCTCTTCTATATCCATGATTCTCGACTTGGATTAATAGTATAGGATATCATGGGAGATATTTGTACATACCATTATTTATGTTAAAGTGATATTTTTATTTTCTTATTTTCTGATGTGGGACATTCAATAAATATTAAATGCCAAATTCTAAAATTGCGACGAAGCAACTTCCAAAAGGGATGAAGGATGTAACGACCCAGGTATAAATAGAATAATAAAATTTAATATCTATTACTATTTATGAATAAGATATTATTTATATATTAAGGACTAAACATTGTCTAATATCATACTCAAAATTCAACAATAGGTTCCTTTGATATCTTCTATTCCCAACAAAATTGAGTTATACCACAAAATTATAATAATATTATTATATATAATGGAAGTTAACACCAATCCATTGTATTGGTTGGAATGACCATAACTAACATAAATATAATTATTATAGGTTTTTAAATTTATCCAATAAATTTTTGAGGCTTTAAATAAGAATGATTCAGATTTTAAGAAAGAAATACTCTAATATTTTAAAAAGGTCGTTTTACTGCATTTTGAAGGTGAACACTTTTAAAATATATTTTTTATCACATTAATATGTTATATTTGGGAAAAAAATTGTTATTTAGAACAAGTAATTGGAAATTTAAATATTATGAAATATTTTTATTTTTCTAATAAAGATCATTTTTAATGAATAGTGAAAACACTGTATTTTAAATGAAAACTGCCATTTCATCTAATTTATTTATATTGATAGATTGTAATTTTAAATGAATTTAAAATATAATTTGATAATATTTTTACCATTTAATCCTTTTATGGTCATTGTATGTAATTTTACATTTTAATTGGACATAAACACATGTCAATATTTTGATAGTTATTACTTATTAAAAACTCGGTTTTGGTTTTGATGATGAGCATTAACTTCCAATTAATTGCTAAAACATCTATGTTTTGATGTTACAGAAATTTATTCAACATTTGGAATAATTAATTACATGTTCTTTAACTAGTATCATTTTATTATTAGACATTATAAATAGTAACTTCATTTTTAATTTTATTTACATTTGTTAAAGGATAAGTCTAGTAATAAAGGGTACATAAGTAATATTATAATAATATAAAACTACCATAAAACGTGTCTTAATCATATTGGATTATATATGTATGACCATGGGAATCCTTGGGTCTATTTTTAGACCCCATGAAGCTATATTGAGGTGAAAATTACATTTTAAAATAATTAATTTAATCTAAAGAAAAATATACCACAAACAAGTATTTTTTACTAAAATATTTATTATATGGAGTGATATAAGTGAGATATTCATCTATAAATACTTATTATAAATCAAAAAACATTTCAACATCATGTTATTTTATTTATTATTTGTAGACATCAAATAAATAAATTTATTTATGACACAATAATGATTCAGTGATCCCCTTATTAATGAAATCTATAGATAAATGTAATCATAAATATTAAATTAAATTTATTTTAAATATTTTGATTCCACACACGAATTATATGGATGAGTGTGACTTTTTAGGTTTTAATTAATGAATTATTCTCGAAATAATCACATTGTTAAGGATTTTTCAAATGATATGATATAAATAATATAAATATTGATGTAATCATTTTTTTTAAAATACTATTTAATTATATGATATAATAGTCCTAAAAAGTATATATTTTTACAAATGACTTATATAATGTTTTACATGCCATTAATGAATGATTTGAGGTTATATTGGAATTTTTCAGAAACTATATTAAACATATAATATTAATATACAAGAAGACATATTAAAAGATAAATTAGTTAACTAAGGGTTAAAGATATTAGATAACTTAAACGTTGTATTCTAGACTACTCTAAAACCTATTAGTGTTGCATTTTTTTACAAAAAAACATCTTATCGTAGAAATAAATGACTTTGGAACATTTTTAAATAGAATATAGTTTCACAAAAAAATAATACTTCAAAAAATTCTTAATGTGCCTCTACTCCCTCTTAAAAAAGTCATTACCCCATCCCATTCATTCACACCTATAAATTCCCTTGGAACATCCACCCTATTCGCAAATAATATTCCAACATCATAATGTTCCTACTAGAACAATTAACCTGTTCATATGGCAACAAAATAATGCCTTTTGGCTCAAATCAAAGGGAGTTACACATTTTAAGAGGTCACTACCTCTCTGTTGTTCCTTTACATTATTTTACTTCATCAATACCTATAATATTCTTTTTAACTTCTTACATAACAACACCAATATCCTGAATATAATTGTATGTTTTTAGGAGAATTATTATAACTACACATACACAATCCTCCATCTAATAAATATGATCATATTATTTCTGTGGAATACGAACAACATCCTAACAGAACGATGAATGTTCAATTTTTATTTACCATCATTAATGGTAGAAATTTTGATGTAATTATATTTATATATGATATATATTGTATATATTTTCTCTAAGATTTCGTTTTATTTTTCAAATCTTATCTTTTTTCTTCCCATAATTTGTATATACGATAAATTCATTTCCAGAAGTGCGAACTACCTGCCCTCGAAGTGATACGACTCCCAAATAACACACATGGAACGTATAAAATATGGAGTTAATGAAATTATGTAAAATATATAAAATATTATATTATAATGGAATTAATATATGACTGTGTATTATATAGTTTTCATTCCATTAAATATGAAAAAAAAATTAAATTATTGTTCATGCGTACGTATGGATTACATTCTTCATCACAGTGCATTTAATTTTTATCTCAAAATATTATAGATTATTATAAATACTCATATATAATGGATATGATTAAAATGCCTCTGCAATCCCCTGGCATGATGCGAACCTAGGGTTTCTCCTGGCAGAAATCCCTTCCTTCTCCTACGCATGATGGCCTCGGTTTTCCTCTCTAGCCTTGACCCGACATCCTTCATCCCGCGTTCGCTATGGGTTCTCAAGGCCTAGTCTTCACTATATGACAACGAAAAGGTTTTGGTGATTCTAGATTGATTCAGACGGGTCTGCAACATTTTCACTTCATCCCCTCATCATTTGACGATGGATTCATTCCCCTCACTGTGATTCCCCGGTGGATTTTGATGCTTTTGTTTCTCAAATATTGGGTCTTACAAGCAGATGATTATTACTCCTTGGGTGGAATGGTAGTCATCACTACCTTTTGATCTGTCTTTAGATCTCAGATCCCATGGTTTTCGTGTATCTATGTGCAGAAGTGAAGGACTCTGAGCTTTTTGTGGGCTCCTTTGAGCGATGATATCTGATGGATTGGAGGTATGATTAGGATTTTGATTTTGGGGGGTGCCGATTTACTTTTTCCTGCCGAGGTTCTTTGGATGAAACTTTCTCGGGTTGTGCTGCTTGTTCCCCTGGATTGATGACTCTACTACTACATTGAAGGTTTTGGGTTGGATTTTTTTGTTTGCAGTTTCCCATTGGATATAATTTTGGTGCTTGGCTTTTTTGGTTTGTCATGCTTTCTGCTGCAATGGTGTTGTTTTCAAGAGTGGTATCATCCTGTTTTTCATGGGTTGTAATGGTGCTACTTGGTCATGTGATGCTATTTTCCTTGGGGATTCTTATTTCTCCATGTTTCATTTGCTGCGACATTGCATCTTGAAGGTGTCGCTGGGTGGGCGGCCTCTGTTGAGGGATGGATCTGTTTCCATTCATCATTCATCCATTGGTCATCTTCTTGATTGACTTATGGGTGACATTCCATGGGTTTCTCTATGTTGTTGGTCTGATCCTGCATCACATTAGTGACATTAGGTGAATTCTTTTCATATTTTTTCTAGGAGGTCGTCTCTTTTGAGAGAAAGGTGTGATGACACTTTTCATCCTACTCTCCTTCACACATTGCGTTGATTGGAGAGGTTCTCTGACATTTTGTACTACTATCATCGTGAAACTTCTTGACAGAGTGGGTGATTCAACCATTGGACCTTCTTCACAGATGAACCTTTGGCAAGAGGGCAAAACGTCTTGTTAGGTTTTTTATTGTATTTCTATTTCCTTTGATCTTATAATCCCATTTTTCCCTTTTTCTTCATATTTCTTTTTGTAATTTTCTATTCTCAGTAATAGGTTCCCTATAATATAGTCATAAAAGTGGTTCTTTTCCTTATTTTCAAAAAAATGGGGCTTCAACCCTGAACCTTTCAAAAAAAAAACATATATAATGGATATATATTATATTCATATCATGAATAATATTTTTTATATATGGTAATTTTTACAACATGGAAAATTGTTAATTATATCATGTTTATTTTCGACTCAAGTGCAAAATTGTAAATATATGACCGATGTGGACTTAAATAATAATATAATTTTTATAACCTTATTATAAGTTATATAAAAAGTATAATAACATGTTGATTTATTTGAATCAAGTTGAAATTTACCTATGTTTATTATTTTGGAATATAAAGATATAACAAGAAAAGTCGGACTCAAGATAAGGGAATCATTCCTAGTCTTTTTTAGTCAAATCATCACTTATGTTATATCATTTAATTGCATTTTTCTTATGATGGGGTATATTCTTCCATATCCTTATTTCTTTACATTTTATGTCCAAGTGATTAGTGGCCTTTTCTCTCTCATCAACTCATTTTTGTAATATTTTAGTGACACTATTACGCTATCAAATATACGTAGGGGAATTTCTCAACTCAATTTCGACTCATTAGGTTTTACATATACCTTATTGATTATAATATGCCATAGTTATGTGTGGAATCACCATTTATTTAATTAATTTTTAACTTCCACAGAACTTTTTGTGGATATTCTATTGAAAAAGATTGTCACCCCATTGATAAATTCTTACATTATTTATACAAACATTATTGGGGAAATCATAACATAGTATCCATTAATTGAGTTAAATATCCATGTCATTGATTTTGTTTTTATAATAATATGTATGAAAGAATGCTGATTGATTTACACTGAATATCCAATTATATATAGTGTATTTATAATTTTCACACATAATTATTTAAATGATTTTTCCATAATCATATGGTATTATCATTATAAGGGATTTTTCCTAAATTTACATTCTATTAAAACTTATTTTTTTTTGTTCCCATATCACATTTATAAGGTGTATATATGTCCCATTGGCATATTATATCATTAATTTTCTTTGTCTCATGATATTATATGATTTATTTAATTTTATTCATTAATTATGTTTATTCAATTGTTTATCAACTAGTACGAGATTGATTAAATAAAACATCGCTTTAAATGATTTAATGATTTATTATTATGAATCATTCTAATTCATCTCCATGTTATCATAATGGGTTTAAGGATTTATTAATATGGAAATGAAGGATTGAAATTGTAAATTCCAATTAGATAATGTTTATAATTTATATGGGGTACTTAGATTAAAAAATACTTTTATTAAATGATGTTAATGGTTTTGGAAATTTACATTATATTCAAATATCTTGAATAGATTTCTTGTGATTTAGGAGTGAAATGTTGATAATTTCCATATTTTATATATTATTTTAATGTAATGGAATGTGGAAAATTGACAGGTGGTTACATGAAATACCAAATACTGGTGGTTCTGTGATAATCATAGTCGGGGTGAGACTGATACATCACTCCAATTCATTAGATTATGGGACATATGTAAATGTTAATGTTTATCCTAAGAGATTTTTATAATACACTATGATGGTTATTCACAACATTACCATCTATGTATATGTGAATGCTACGATGTATGTATGTTAAGGATTCCAAAAGATACCATTATGAATTTTTTATTTCTATGTGTGTTATTCATAAATATTATGATTTCATGATTTATGTTAACGAAAATATGTTTTATTATTGAAAAGTGTCGTTTCAAAGATTGGAATGTATTGATGGACTAATGTTTTATTTCCATATTTTATAATAATTACATTGAATTTTATGTTAATCCCATCTTTTTGAAAAAAAATTCATTGGGTATAAGGAAGGGTAAGAGAAACGAATAATTACAGATGATTTATAATAAGAAAATAGTTCTTGTTTTATTTTTAGGAGTTTTATTGGAGTGAAACAATTTGACAGAAAAGAAGTGTCTAATTTTTAATTTTCGAGCTGTAATGTAATAGTTTGGCCTGATTCTCTAAAACACTAATCCTAAAAGGATTCACAATGAAGATTTATTGACATACCACAAGATTATGTAATGATTAATGATTTGGACTTGTAGTTGGTATCAGAGGAAAGGTTTAGAGAACATCTGGGTTTATCAGTCTTCATTGAACACATGGGTTGCCTCTATGTCAACTCCTTAAGTTAAATCCTAGTATTAAAAATCTTTCATATGAAGGAATGTTAGTAACAAGTTGAAGGAGGAGAATCTCAAACAACATTCCTATCTCATTTTGATGAAATGTTTGCAATAATTATTGCAATGTCATGTTCGGATGATTGTGAATCTTTTTCTATCATACAACTCACTTGTGTGATGTTGTTTGAGATATCAAACACCTCCACTATACATTGACACCATTGTGACTCATTGTTTGTATTTAGTAAAATTATATTTTCCGAATATTCTCATATTTTCCAGAATGGAAAATATTATCAAGGTATTTTCCGAATATTCACCATT
Organism: Viscum album; assembly: GCA_963277665.1. Lineage (NCBI taxonomy): Eukaryota > Viridiplantae > Streptophyta > Magnoliopsida > Santalales > Viscaceae > Viscum > Viscum album. The sequence continues at coordinate 986,571,601 of OY728139.1, read as the reverse complement.
GATTGAATGTTTCAACTCATACTCGGTCCGACAATTTTGTAAATGGAATGTTTTTAGATGTTTTCAAATTATATTTGATACATTATTATTTTTAGAAAATATTTTTTTTGAGACCCATATGACCCATATTGTACATGGTTTATTTGGATAATGGAATAAAATGATTTTGATGGATCTCTAAATCAGTGTAACATTGAATGGAAATTCTATCTATGTGCACAAGTGATGGTCAAACAAGGTTGACACCATGATCATGGTACGATGTTCAATCTTTGGGAATCGTATTATTTTCTAATATGGTGGAGGAAAAAATGCTAAAATATTAAAGAAATCATGAATTAATATGTTTAGGAAATTAGGAGTTAGGGTGGAAATTATAGTTAAGAGAAAACAAATTGAGGTTATAACATGTTATGGTTATTTTCGAGTTTTATAAATTGTTCCACCCGCGACATGGGTGAAAACCCATCACGTCCACATGGTTGTAGGAATCAAACCCACAACCGAAGCGAGACAACGACGCATCACCTACCACTAGCCTACTTGTAGACCTTGGTTAGTATGCCTTAATAATTTTAGTTACTTGTTTTTATGCATCATGAATAAGTTGATTTTTGAACATATTTTTTTTTTAATGGATAACCTTACAATTGAAAAATGATTTGGTGATTAAGTGATAAATGTTATTCTAAAGGACATTATCTCTCTTTTGGAACACTATATGAATAAGTAATATAGAATACTATGTGATTTAATTTTTGGAGTAATGGTAGAAATAATATTTAAGAAGAATCTATGTTTTATTGTGGACATATGGCTATTAGTGTTATTTATAAAAATGAATAACCTATAATAGAGAATATGTTACTAGGTTAATTTCTTTTTTGTATGAGACTTAATGACATATCAATGTTATTTAGGGATAAATGATAAGATTTATCGTGGATGACTATGTTATCAAATACTTCAGAATTTTGGGACTAAATCTTAGTTCCTATTATTTTTTAATAAATTATGAACATTTGTTTATTGAATGTCCTTTGTTGAACTTTGGGTTTTGATTTTTTTATTTTTAGACATTAAATGATAATTATTTTCGAGGGATTATCTGATCTTGTACTAAATAATTTTGTTTTGATTAATATATAAGGATAAGGGAAATATATAGTTCATATTTTTAGTAATATGTGATTCTATAGAAGTTGATTAAAGCACATTAGGTGTGACGAAGGCATCATGGGTATTCATTGTTTTAAGAAAATATGTGTTTTGTATAAAATTTATTAAAGTAATTAATATCCTATAGATATGTAATTATATTTCCTTATGTTCTTAACCAATCTAATAAATAAATTTGAAAAATAAATAAAATATCCTCAAAACAAAAATTTTGTCCATTTTTTCCTACTGGGAAATAAACGACATTTTAACTCATCACATTTTTAGGGTTTCTGGATGTTTACTTTCTCTAGATCTTATTTTCTACAACTATCAATCAGTACATGATAGTTATTTTCTCTTCAATATCCGTGTTTAACTACATGTTATCCTAGTATGTGTTATCTCAAGTGTCCACTGTAATTCTCTTTCATTATTTTAAAGAGAAATTTTTATATTGTATTTTTCCAATGTCGGACTTTAAATTAACATTCTGAACCCAATATTAAAATGGTGATGATGTAATTTCCAAAACTGTGGAGGAATGTAATGACCTGGGTATTAATAAATTAATACATTTTTGTCTATATTAATATTTATTAATAAGATATTACTTTTATGTTAAAGCAGTAACTCTATCAGATAGAATACTCAAAACCCAACAACGTGTTTCTTTGATATCTTACGTTGCAAACTACTTTGACTAATTGAAAAAACATAATATAATAATTTTATTAGATTAGATGGTACATAACACCTATCCATTGTATTGGAGGGAATGAAAATAACTAGCTACAATATGATTATAAAATTTTAAAACATTTATGCAATAAAATTTAGAGGCTTTAAATTTGAATAAATATGATTTTAAGAATTAAATACTCTAATATTTTTAAAAGATCCATTTACCAATTTTTTATGGAGAAACCATTTTAAATATAACTTTTGATACTTATATATATATATATATAATATTTTTAAAAACTAAATTTTTATTTGATTTGGGACATCAATATTTACATTCGATGATTTTTTTTTATTTTTTTGATAAATTGTAATTTTTAATGAATACTGAAAAATAATTTATTTTAATTGAAATTTCCTTTTCATCTAATTTATTTATATTGTTAAACAATATTTATAATTTGTTTTAAAGTATAAATAGATTATTTTTTTATCATTTATTCTTATTATTGTCATTGAAATCTATTTAATATTTTAATTGGTCATAACAAAATATCAAACTTTTGATAGTTATTAATTTTTAAGAAACCATCTTTTGGTTTTTAAAATGGGAATTAATTTAAAATTAATTACTAAACTTATATGTTTTGAATTTGGAAAATTTGATTCTATATTTGGAATTAAGTTGACCAAATTGTTTAAATAGGTACATTTTATTTTGGGACATGATGAATAGTAACTTCAATAATTATTGTAATAACCACGGTTAAAGTGTAAATCTAATATGTAAGGATAGTCCAATAATATTTTAATAATATAAAACTACCATAAAATGTGTCTTAATCCTATTGGATGATATATATCTGACTCGGATCATCATAGGGTTGATTTTGTGACCCCGTGGAGCAACATTGATGTGAAAATGACATTTTTTAAGAATTAATTTAATTTAACGAAAAATACAACAGAAAAATGTTTATATTTATAAAAAAAATTATATGGTTAAATATAAGTGATCTAATCACCTATAATTAATCATTGTAAAAATAAAATGATTTCCTACATCATTTTATTTTAATTGTAATTTTTAGACATTATATTAATAAATTTATATATGACACAACGATTATATAGAGATTCACTTATTAATGAATGATTTAAATAAAAGATATTATAAATATTAAAATAAATTTATTGTGAAACATTTTAAGATATAAACAAGTATTATGGATTTGTATGACTTTTTATATTTTAAATAATAATGTTTTTTCAAACTAATAATGTTGTTATGTATTTTTAAAAAGTAATGATATGAATAGTTCAAAAATGACATAAATGAGTTTTTATAACAAATTGTATTTTATTAAATGATATATAAGTAAAAAAAATTATAATATTCTTCAAAATGAATTTTATAATGTTGAAAGTGTCACTAATGAACCACTTGAGGTTATACTGTAATTTTATAGGGACTATATTAACCATACAGTTTGAATATACAAGAAGATATTGTTAGAGTAGAATTAGTTACATAAGGGTTAAAACTAAAATATAAGGTTAATTTTATGGCCTATACTTGTGTGAAAAATATTTTTTGATAGGGTTTCAACAAAAAAATCTTATATTTGAAATAATTTAATCTAAAAACTTTTTATATTGAAAATAATTTTAAAATAAAATAATACTTCAAAACATGCCTAATGTGCCTCTATTCCCTTTTATAAAATGGGATCACCACTACCCATTTAATAATACATCTAAATCCCCTTGTATAATTAATCCACTTCCAAAATTATCTTCCAAATCCCTCTCTTCTTCTTATAATCCATAACATAGTCATAAGGAAATTCAAGAAAGTCTTTTCGCTCAAATCAAAAAGAGTTACACATTTTATGTGCTAGCGTATTCTCTAATGCCATTCATATAATGTTTATCTTTACATTAATGAACCACTTGTGGTTATATTTTCATTTTATAGTGTCTATATTAACCATGTAGTATGAATAAATAAGAAGCCATGGTAAGAGTAAAATTAGTTAACTAAGGGGTAAATTAAATGATATAGTTTAATTTAAGATCTAGATATATCTAAAAACAATTGGTTTTGAGGTTTTCTACCAAAAAACATATTATATATTAAATAAATTAATTTGGGTACTTTTTATACTGAAAAATAAATTTATAATAAAATAATACTTCAAAACATTTCTAATGTGCGCCTCCTCCTTCTAATAAATAGGCATCAACCTACACATTTAATTGAACCTATAATGCCCCATGGATCATGACAACTCTACCCAAATAATCTTCCAACATCCCCATGTTCCTCTCGGAATACTTAACACAAAAATAAGGAAATTAATGAATTTTTTGGGATCAATTCATAGGGATTTACATGTTTTAAGAGGTAGTGTCCTCTCTAAAGTTCCTTTCCAATATTTAACACCTTCACTCCCTATTCGAATCTGGTTATTTGATTACATAACAACAGAAGTATCATCAATTTAAAAAAAAATTGGTTTGATAATTATTCTAAATATTGTTACACAAATCTCTATATAATAGATATGAACATACTGTTTCTATGGACGACGAACTACTGCATCACGAAATGATGATTGTTCAATTTTCCTCTACCAACTATAATAGGAGAGATTATGATGGAAATATATTTATATATGAAATATATTATATTTATCATTCATTTATACTTATTTTTATTTTTTAAATCACACCTTTAGGCTTTCCATATTGTGTAAATAAAGTAATTATATTTGAGGATGTGCGAAGTACAACCCCCTCAGACTGATATTACTCATTCATGACATACATGGAACATATAAATAATGGAATTAATGATCTTATGTAACATATATAAAATATGATATTATACAGTATTTATAATATACCTAAGTATTATTTAGATTTAGTTCCTTTAAAATTGGAATAAAATTAATGTTCCATTCATGCGTATGTATGATTTACCATCTCAAGAAAATTGAATTTCATTTCTTATCTCCAAATGTTATGGAATCATATAAATAAACTAATATACATGATATATATTATATTTAAATAATTAATACTATTCTTTATATAAGGGACCTTTCACTACATGGATAATTTGTAATTTTATCATGTTTATTTTCGACTCACGTATCGAATATCGACAAAATGGATGATATGAACATAATTAATTATGTAATATTAACAACATGATCATAAGTAATATAAATAATAAACCTGAAAATATTTCTAAAAAATGTTTAAAATATCCAAATATTATTATTCAACAATGTAAATAACGAATGAGACAAGTAAGACTTAATGTAAGGGAACGTTTCACCCTCCATTTTTAGTCAATGACGTCATTTATGTTAGGTATTTTAATATTTTTTTTGTATTTTGAGATATGGTCTTCTATATACTTTTTTCTATACATTTTATGCCCATGTGACGAGAGACCCATTTCAATCTCATCAACTCATTTTATAAATTTTTATGTGACATCATGAAGATGATGAATTTTCGTAACGGAATTTCTAAACTCAATTTCCAGTCATTTGGTGTTTGTATACTTCGTTGATTATATTATGCCCAGATTATGTGTGAAATTACTTTTTAGTTATTTAATTTGTAATTTCCAATTCCCTTTGTGTGGATATTCTTTTTTAATATAAAATCACCCCATTGATAAATTATTAACTCATTTATATGAACATTGCGTGGGAAATCTTAACTCAAAATCCATTAATTTAGTTAAATATACATGTCATTGGTTTTTTTTCCAAGAATGTGTTTGAATGAAATCTTCTTCATATACCATTAATATCCACTTATATTAAGTGTATTTATATTTTTCATAGATAATTATATCATAGATTTATCCTCAATCTTATGATACGATCATTGAATTGGATTTCTCCTCAATATACATTCCATTGAGAATTATTTATTGTTATGAAGATATTCAATTTTGTATGGTGTATATACATCCATTGTCATATTATATCACGAATTTCATTATTCTCATCATATTATATGTTTTGATTAATTCTGTTCTTTATTGATTTTTATTGATGTGTTTATCAAGTGGTAAGAGATTCATTAACTAGAACATCATTTTAAATGATTTAATGATTTATTCTTCTAAATCATTCTCATTAATTTCCACATTTTTAAAATTATTTTAATGATTTATTTATATGGACATGAGGGGTTTAATGTGTAAATTCCTTTTAAAATATTAAAAATTTTATGGCATAATTTGATTCAAAAATATCATTATGAAATGGTTTAAATGGTATTGGCCATTTATAGAATATTTTAATATAATGAATTGATTTATTCTGATTAAAGAGTGAAGTATTGATAATTTCCATCTTCTATGTGTTATGATAATGTAATGGTACTTGGACATTTGATGTGTGGTTATGTCAAAAATAAAATATGAGTCGTTTAGTGATAAACCTAGGGTGGGTGACCCCGAGATAACCCTCCAATGCATTAGGTAAAGTGACAGAGGTAAACGTTAATTTTCTCATAATAGATTTAGGGTATATGTAGTGATATGTATTCCTAACATAACTCCATATGTAGCTGTGAATGATACAATGTATGTATGTTATGGATGCCTCATGTTACCATTAGGATTTATGAATTCATTTTTTTGTTATTGATAAATCATATGATTTCAAGAGGTTTGTTATAGAACTTTTGTTTTATGATGGAAAAGTATGGTATCATTGATTTGTATGTATTGGTAATCTAATGTTTTGTTTCTTTATTTTACAAACCATATAGAGCATTTTATACTCATCCCTAGTTTTTTAAATTTTTCTCATAGTGTATAAGGAAAGGTTTGTGAAAGGAAGAATTAATGACGATTTATATCAATAAAAGAATTATTGTTTTATTTTAAGGTGTTTTAATTTTATAAAAAAATGGATAGAGTATAAGTGTCTACTTTGTAATTTTTTAGATGTAATGTAATAGTTATGGCCTAATTATCTTAAACACTAATCTCAAAAATATCCTCAATGTTAAATTTTGACTTAACTCAATATTATGCAATGTTTTAGGATGGGGCCTTATAGTTGGTATCAGACGAATGGTTTAGAAAAAATTATAGATTATGAGTCTTCATTAATCACATGTGTAGTCATTATGTACATTCATTACGTTATTCATGTTTTTACAACTCTTTCAGATCATGGAATTTTGGTTAAAAATGGAAGGAGGAGAATATAAAATGACATTCCAATCACTTCCAGATGAAATTCTTGAAATAATATAGTAAAAGTCATGTTTGAATGATTTTAATGCTCTTTATAGAATACAACTCACTTGAAAGAATTTGATTGAGATATCAAACAAATTCACGATACATTGATAACATTGTGAATCATGGGTTGTATGTAATCAAAAATAATTTTCTCAATATAATCATATTTTCAAAAAAGTTAAATATTATCTGTAGATTTTAAAATATTTTTCATTATCCAAATATTTGGAAGCATATAATGATTTTAAATAAGGTTCTGAAGAAGGATACCCTTGTACAACCTATTTTTATCTTATTAAAATATAGTTCAAGAAAAAATTCTTATAGTATTTTAAAAGGACCATTGATGGAATGTATCAACTCAAACTCGGTCTGACTATTTTATAAATATAATTTTTTATCAGACGGTTTGAAATTATATTGCATACATATTTATAATCTAAAACTATTTATTCTGTTAACACCTATATGAAAAAAAATTACACGATGTTTTTGGATAAATGATGAAACTTATTTTGAAGGAACATTAAATTATTAATAAAATTAAAGGACATTATATCTACGTGAACATGATATCGATGAAACCAGGTTGACACCATAATCATGTTATGAAATTATTTTTGTTGGAATTGTTTTATTTTATCATTTGGAGGTGGAAAACATTTCTGATATATATAAGTCTTAAAGAATTAAGATATATAGGTAATTATGATTTCAGATGAAAATCAGAGGTATTATACAACCACTCTGGATAAAACATGATACATTTACTTTTTTTTATTTTTATAAAAATAGACAAACTGTAAGATGGGTGACTAGCTGTCGTGTCTGGTAAGGCCGTGGTAATCAAACCCATATCTGAAGGGAAACAATGGAACATCACCTACCACAAGCCTTAATGATGTCCAAGGTTAGTCTGATTTATAATTTTGATATAAACTATTATATGGATCACGAAGAAGTTGATATTAAAACTTATGTATTATCAAATCGATATCCATAGTATTGAATAATGATTTAATAAGTAGGTGATAAATGTTATTTTTGACGATGTTCTCTGTTTTAGGAACACTATATACATAGGGAAAATAAAATACTATTGGATTAATTTGTGGAGTAATGGGTGAAAAATTATTCTGGAAGAATCTATCTTCTATTGTAAACATATGGCTATTTGGGTTATTTAGGAAAATGATTAACCTATCATAGAGAATATTTCATTAGGTTAATTACATTTAATTATGAACATTATGAGTATTCAATGTTATTTGGTGAAAAATGTTATTATTTAACATTGGTGACAATGTGATAAATTTTTTTTATGTTTGTATTTTTACCATAGATTGGATTATTTTAAAAACATTCAATGGACAATTGTTTCTTAAATGGTATTTTTGAACATTAGGTATAGTTTTCGTGAATTATATATATTAAAGGATTATTCATTTTGAGGGATTATTTGATCTTGTATTAATGATTATTGCTTTAGTTAATGTCTAATTAGGTGGGAAAAATATAGTTCAGATTTGGTGGATTATGTGATTTTAAAGATGTTGATTCTAGAACATCATGTCTGACCAAGTCAACGTTAGTGGAAATAGATTGTAGAAAAGATGAGTTTGTGGTAGAAATTTATTAGAGGAATAAAGTCTACATGAAATGTATGTATATTTACATTTGTTCTTGTTCAATATCATAAATAAATTACTCATCTTAATGAAGAGAACGTTAATAAAATTCCTTTTACTTTTCATACTTGAAAATCAAATACATTTTTACCCATCACTAGTGTGTGGTTTTCTTGTCGTTAATGTTTTCAAGATCTTGTTTTCTATCACTCTGCAACAAAACATGAAGGCTTGTTTCTCATCGATATCCTTGTGTTTATTATAAGGAATCCTAGAATGGGTCATCTTGGGTGACCATTCTTACATTCATTTCATCTTTTAAAATTATAGTTTTGTTGAATTTTTTTCGATGAGGGACATTCAATGATGTTTCCAAGACCAATTTAAAAATTGTGTGAATGAAATATCCCAAAGGGGGAATGATGTAATGAACCTGGTATTAATAAAATAAGACATTTTAATATGTATAAATATTTTTGAATAATATATTAATTTTATGTTAAACAATATACTTTGATTGATAGTGTACTCAACACGCAACAACGTTTCTCTTTGAAATCATACATTTCACACCACTTGGAAATATACCAAAAAATAATATAATAATGTCATTATATTAAATTGTAGTTAACGAATATAAATATTATTTGATGGAATGAATATATCTAACTACAATATTATTATTAAATGTATATAAATTTTTCTAATAAATTTTACAGGCCTAATATACAAATGAATCTGATTTTAAACAATGAATACACAAATATTTGAAAAATGTCATTTTACTGCCTTTTGATGGAAACCCTTTTTAAATATAGTTTTTATCACATATTTGTATGTTCTATTTGGGAAAATAAAATTCTTAGTTAGAATCGGGACATCTATATTTACTTTCAATGAAATTTTGGTATTTTTCTGATAAATAATGTTCATTTTTAATGAATATTGAATAATAGTTTATTTTAATTTAAAACTTCTCTTTAATCTCATTTATTTATATAGTAATATTGATCTATTAATTGGTTTTAAAAATTAATTGGAATATATTTATATCATTAGATATTATAATGATCATTGGAAATAATTTCACATTTTAATTATACAAAAACAAAGGTCAATATTTTGATAGTTATTACTTCATAGAAACTTATTTTTTTAGACAACTAGAATTAAATTTAATTTAGTTACAAGATTTTTTTTTTTTATTTTTGAGAATTGGATTTCATATTTGGAATCAGGAGGTCCAAATTGTGTAAATGGTTATATTTTATTTTTGGAAAATTTTGATTAGTAACTTTTGTAATTATTTTAAGTACCTCGGTTAAAGGGTAAATATAGTAAATAATGGTAAAATATTATAATTATAATTTCATAAAACTACCCTAAAAAGTTTACTAATATAATTGGATGATATATGTCCTACCATGGGAATTCTTGTGACAAATTTGAGACCCCATGGAGCCACATTGATGTTAAAATAGAATTTTCTACGAATTAATTTAATGTAATGAAAAATATAAAATAAATATGTATCTTTAAATAAAACAATTTTTATATGGGGTAATATAAGTGATATTTTTGAATATAAATTTTAATTAGAATGAAAAAACTATTTACTACATCATTTTATTTTATTTATAATTTGTATTGATCAAATAAATTTATTTATTTATGACACAATGATAATGTTGTGATTCCCGTATTAATGTATGATTTAAATAAATGCTATTACATATATTTAAATAAATTTATTTTGACCATTTTTATTCCATACAAAAAATTTATGGATGATTATTAATTTCTATATTTTAATTGATGATGTGTTTTTGAATTAATCAAGTTTTAATGGATTTTGAAAAATTTATGATGTGTATATTATAAAAATTGACATAAAATTGTTTTTAAAACAAATACTATTTTATTAAACAATATAACAGTCCTAAAAATATAATATTCTGAAAAATGACTTAGAAAATGTATAAAAGGAAATTAGTCAACTAATTTTAGTCTATTGGAATTTGATATTGACTATCCTAAACATATGATAAGAATATACTTGAAGACATTGATAAGAAATTAATTTTTTAAATAAGGGTTGAAGCTAAAATATAATATTTAATTTTCACCTAGACTTGACTAAAACCTATTAGTTGAGCGTTTTTCATCCCGAAAACATATTATCATTTATATAAATTAATTTGGGGACTTTTGAAATTGGAAATTGTTTTATAATAAACAAATAGTTTAAACCATTCGAAAAGTGCCCCTCCTCCCTCTTATAAAAGGTCATCACCCCTACCCATTTAATCAGACATCTAAAAAACCATTGATCATAAAAAATCTAGAACATAATCTCCCAATATTACTATATTACTACTAGAAGCCTTACATTATGAATATTAAAATTCAATAAATCCTTTTGGCCCAAATTAAATGGAGTTACACGTTTTAAGAGGTATCTTCTTCCATAAATTTTTTTCCATTACTTTACTTATTCAATCCCTATTAAATTTTTTTATATTATTAAATAAAAAACCTGTATAATCATTATATTAAGATGTTTTTATGAGAATTATTTTAACTAAACTTAATAAAACATCCATTTAAAGGATATGAACATGTTGTTTCGGTGGATGGAGAGTTACAACCTTACGAAACAATGACTGTTCAATTTTTCCCTACAACCTCTAATGGTGGTAATAATGAAGTAACATTATTTATATATGATATATATTTTATTTATATTGACTCTATGCTTATGAGCTTTTAATGATACCTTTATGATTTCCATAATGTGTAAATAAGATAATTTCATTTGGGGATGTGCGGACTACTGCCCCATAAAAGTGACACGGGTCGTTCAAGCCATAAATGAAATTTCTAAAGGACGAAATTAATGAAAACATGTAACATATATAATATATTATATTATAAGGTAATTATAATATAATAATGTATTATTTAGTTTTCATTCCTAAAAATATTAAAAGGAAATTAAGTTTGAGTTTATGCATATGTACGACTTAACATCTTCATGAACAGTGCATTTTGTTTTTTATATCCAAATGTTACGAAATATTATAAATACATATATATAGTGAATATATATGATATTAAAGTCAGTAATACTATTCTATATATAAGTTAATATCTACCACATGGAAATTTTTTAATTATATCATGTTCTTATACATCGCAAGTAAAGAATATCGACAAAATGATTGATACATAATTAAATAATTATGTTATTTTTATCACATTATCATAATTAATATAAAATGAAAAATTATCATTAATAATGTTTGGATGAAATTTGAAATTATCCTACATTTATTATTCCGGAATATAAAGAATGAATGATACAAGTCTTACTCAAGCTAAGGGATCCTTTCACCCTTCTTTTTTTAGTCAAAGACATTTTTATCTTATGTCTTTTAATTTCCATTTTATTGTTCTGGGATATGTTCCTATATATCCTTATTAATATAAATATTATTTCTATGTTATAGAGACACTTTTCTCTCTCAAAAACTCATTTTAATAATTTTTATGTGACGTTGTTAGGCTGCCAAATATTTTTAAGGGAATTTCTAAACTGTAATACCACTCATCAGCTTTTACGAAAAAATTGATCATTATATTATGAAAAGATTATGTGTGGAATCACTATTTATTTATTTTAGTTGTAATTTCAACATACCATTGTGTGTATATTATTTTTCAACATACAATCACCCCATTGATCAAATCTTACATCATTTATATGAAACTTGTAATGGAAATCATAACTCAATAACCATTCATTGAGATAAATATCCATGTCCAAGGTTTTTTTCATGAATATGTGTGAATGAAATATTCTTGATTTGAAATGAATTTCCACTTATATTGAGTGTTTTTAAATTTTTCCCACATAAATATGTGATTGGTTTATCCTTAATCTTAGGATGTTAACATTGTAAGTCATTTCCTCTAAATTTACATTCTATTGAGTTTTGTTTGTTGTTATGCATCAATTCACTTTAATATGGTGTATATAATACCCTTTATCATATTATATCATTAACTTTTTATTATGATGATATTATAAATTCTTTTTAATTTTATTCTTTACTTATCATTATTCAAATGTTAATCATGTTATGAGGGATTCATTAAATAAAACATTGTTTTAAATGTTTAAAATATTTATTCTTCTATATCATTCTGAGTAATGTCCATGTTTTCCCAATGGATTTAATGATTTATATATTTTTCAAATGGTGTTTTAATATATAAATTCTATTTAAATGTTTCACATTTTTGTAAAAAACTTTTATTCAAAAACATATTATTTAAATGTATTAAATGGATTTGGAAATTTATTGAATATTTGAATATCATGAATTTATTTCTTGTGATTGATGAATTAAATGTGGATAATTTCCCCCTTTTATATTTTATGGTTATGTAATTGTACATGGAAATTCGATGGGGGGTTACATGATAAACCAAATTTGGTTGCATCTGTCATAATACGTGGGTAGGTGAGCCCGAGATACCACTCCAATGCATTGGGTAATGTGACAAAGGTAAAAATTAATAATTTTCCCAAGAGAATTTTTAAATATACTATGATGGGTATTCCAAATGTAACTCTCTATGTAGCTGTGAATGTTATAATGTAATTATGTCATGGATTCCCAAGTTACTTTTATGATTTATGATTTTTGTGATTTTTATTTATAAAATCATATGATTTCCGGATGTATGTTAATGAAATTATGTTTTATTATTGAAAAGTATGGGTTCATTCATTTTTATGTAATAATAGACTAATGTTTTCAACCATTATTTTATATCCATTATTTATCTTTTTATTCTCATCACAGGGTTTGGATAAATATTTCTCAGGGTGTAATAAATTTTAAGTGTTAGGAAGAATTCAGGATGATTTATATCAAGAAAATAATCCATGTTTTATTATATGGAGTTTTATTTTTGTAGAAAATTGTATTGTGTAGAACTATCTACTTTTAAATTTTTGAGATATAATGTAACAGTTATTTTAAATTATTTTTAAAACTACACCTAAAAAAGATCCACAATGTTGAATTCATGAAAACACATGATTAGGTAATGTTTAATGACAGGGCTAAAAAGTGAACATTGTGGGGGTACTGTCAGACTCCAATGTGAGTCATAGAATACTGAAAGGAGTTAGAAGCCTCTACAATTGATGCAGACGGAGTGAAAGACTCCACGAGGACTATAAAAAGCGGACGGATCAACCATTGGTTGTGGAGATAAAATTTATTCGCAGCGATCTGTCATCACATCGTGCCCCATGGCGCCTATAAATACATAGCACCTCACTCCAATGGTTCCAAACCTTGACGCTTCACCATCCAAAGTACAAGTTCAAGAAGAACTTTTTTTCTATGATCTTTTAGAATAATGAATCATATTAGGCACTTTATCATTGTAAAATCACTTTACCTTATCTCAAATATACCCCTGCATCATGTAGGGATTCCCTTTTTAAATCCCTTAGGCAATCACGATGGATGAATAACCCTTTGGGTACTCGGGACTGCACTATGAATCAAATAACCATGAAACACCATCGTGGTACATGTGGAATCCATGCCTAGTATGGTTCACTATACAATTTCAAACACCTTACATTGAATGTTCTTTTGACTGCAGGAATATATAGAGGTTTGGGAAACCCATTTATGTGATGCCTTTTGTTTCGCAAAACCCCCTCCAGGGTGGCCCTCCAGGATTGTAAGATGTGATTTCAATGATCCCCATGTGAGGATTCATGTTTCATTTCCTCCTCTCATTATTTTGGAATGTGCGTGATAGTGGTTATTGTCTTTTCGTAAAACCATTGAAACATGATTCCATCAGTGGATCTTTCCAAAACCGCATTACACCACATATTTTATTGTGCCTTCTCTATCATGAGTGTGGGTTGGTGCAACTTATGTATGAAATTTGTATGGGGAGTGAATACTATTGGATAGAGAAACATGATGTTAATCTAACAAGCACCCACATCCTCATCATGCAACAATAAACAGTTATCACTGCATGTGAATGAATCCCGAGATGATTCGATGTAGTATGAGTGCAATAACCCTCTCACATTCTCTCTGATGGATATTTGTCGGCATGTTTTCCCCAAAAGGCCCTTGCATAATCCCCAACCCATCTACAAAGGGTTATCCCTATTTAATTAACATGGAATGTTTCCTACCTTCAAAGAAATGTCCTCCTTCTCATAAATAATAACATAGTCCTTAGTTTTCTCTCATGTATTAATTGCCAATCTTTCTCTCCAAGGGCTGCTAACCACAGGTAAGCCCATGTTTTCACATTGGGCCACTAGCTTTGCACAATCCCTAAACCAATCATTGCTAACTAACCTTTTCTAACATTATTTTTAGGACTATTTTTTCCTCCTGTTTGTCATACTGAGCATGTCTCACCTGGGTTTAGATTAAGCATAGACCATGCCATCTATTATGGGCCTCTAACCACGTGTATGCCCCATGTACCTCTAATCCAAACTATATGAAATAATATATCTTCCTTCAATGAATTGTTTGTATAAAACCTCTACACGGTTCAAGCCCCCAACTCCCTAGTAATTTAGCAACCTCGTTCGTCCATGTCGGTTCACGGCCTGTCCCACATGACGTCATAACGTATGCACCCATTTTTAACTATGTGGGTTTTGATCCATTTCTATTATGTTGGAATCTTCATTGATGTTCCATTCCATCCAATGGTAAACTCTCATTTTTCTCCTAGGGATGTAACCTCATAAAGTGACATCTTCCCTTACGAGGAAACATCAACCAGTTCTATCTTCCTATAGTGGTTCTATCCATCCATCCAAGTAGTTTCCTTTTTGGTACACACTGACAACTTGTCCCATTTTTTCAATGATTTTAACTATTCATAATCCCCGTACATAATCATACTCCTCCATCCATAAGTTTCATTCATATTAATGGATTCTAACCATGCATAACCCCGAAGCATGTCTTTGGTTTATATTCGATTTGGTACACCCTGATTTTTTTCCGCATTTCCAAATATTTTTGTCATTGACCATTTACCTTTTTGATAAATGTAAATCAGAAGACCACCCTATGGTTAAAGCCCATCCCTGATGTCCCATCCTACTCTCTCCCTTGAGACATTGTGTTTCGGGAAGATCATTCCTTCACTCACAGATTTTATATTCTTTGAGTCCCATCCATGCATCCATTATCATGAGCCCCCTTCTCAAGTGACTCATCACCCCGTACTAGAACTATATAGACATTGATTCCCTACCATTTGTATACCTAGGAAGCATACATGAGGTTCATGAAAAAAATTTTTTATCTTCATGTCAATCAAATATCCATTCATTATACCATCCAACACTTCATCCATATCAATTCTGGTTTAATATAGGCTTTCAAATCCTTGTGGAATCATGTGATTCATATCAACTCCCATTGTAGCACCTTGGACGTTAAGCTTTCATAATACCCAACAGGTTCCCATGATGTTTTCCACTGTTTTTACCCCGATTAAATAACTTAACATCTCTAATTATGTGTGTTTTGATACCGTTTTTGTAGGTCGGAGTCATCTATAAGATGAAATCTCATCCAATGGAAAACCATGTTGTCCCCCTAGACAGTGCCCATCCTTCTCTGATCCACCCTTTGAGGTGTCATGATAAGCCTTACTGGATTGAATTATACCCTTTTTGATACATTAAATCATGGGTACATCTTTCTTGGGTGTTTTCATCTATCCTTACAATAATCCTTCTAGGTTCTCCCTCATAGGGATATTCCAAAATGATCATCTAACATCAGTGTTCCAATCAGTCTGATCAATCCTCACTAGTGTTCAATCTCGTGGAATACCGCATGTAAAACAGTGGAAGCTAAGAAAAACCTTGAAGGCATGCCTCCGATATATGATTCCCCATTCTTGACATGGGAGGCCTCAAGATTCTATGCCCTAGAGGAGACATATCATAAGGTGATGAAATCCAGATGTACTTTTGTTTTTGCAGGTAGACACGCCAACGATTACCAACCTAAAAAACTCTCTTAACCTATGAATTCTTCTTTTAATTGACCCATGGATTTTCATAATAGAAGGATGATAATTAACTAGTGTCTTAAAATATATTATATCGGGGAGAGTTTCACAATAAAATTCTTAATCTTGAGGGATACCCGAACTATGAAACTACATATAATGAGGAATCCAAAGAAGGAGAGAGCAACATCCCATCATCACATTTAAATCAAGGAGAAAACATCTATGAATAAGTTAAAATTTCCTCTTATATTTGGAAATCATGACTTTGGAGGTACAAATTATGACTGTCAGTGAGCATAAATAAGCTCTCATTAGGCTCATGGCCCATTAGGGAAGCATCAGAATCAGAAATGGTGAAACTGATATGATATTATTTTCTTAGACATGTGAATTCATAGAGTTTAATACATCGGCAAGTAAAATTTTAATGGGTCTAGCTATCCAGTGCATGGTACCACCTAGATAATAGTGGTCCATGTGTGATACTCACCAAGATTTAGGGAAGTTAATAATTTGGCATCCTGATCTCTGACGTTGTTAGTGTGGATGTTTCAATCTATCAAGGGATGACAGAATAATATTGGGGGAATTCAGAAACACATTTTTACTATTTTTACTGATGGAAAACCATTGTTCTTTGTAGGAAAAAAGCAATAAATATATAAAATCTATCATCTTCCACCCATAGACATAAGGGTAATGGAAATGCCAGTGTGGATGTCCCACACAGATTCATCCCTTCTGCCAAAACTCCCATGACTATAGCTACCGAGCACCAATGCCTCATCTCACCATCAATAATTAATTCAGTGGAGGGTGATCAATGCTATTTATTTTCTATACAAATTTGAGGGGGTTATCCTGTCAAGAGATATTTCCCTCAAGAACATTAAGCCTCTAAGCCCCATCAACCCCATCTCCCCCCTTGGACGTGTAGGGAGACACATGTCCCCTCTCTGATTTCAATAGATTTGAGAACGAACCTCCAAATTTTTATTATAACTCACTCCCATATACTGATGATGTTAGGGATGTATGAGTCGTTCTAGATATGACATCATCCAGTTAGCCACCAAAGAGATCTCCCACCAGGCTACATCCACACCTCCATCTGATCCCATAGACCGAGGTGTAGGCCGTCCATACACCTGTATTGCCTTACAAAGCATGGTTCACAAAAAATCATCATCATGTGCATGCTCAGAGGGATTCCTTATCAAGGATATCATTTTTGTAGTCTACTATGGCCCAAGACACCAATGGCACAGTCTATCGATGCTCTATTATTCGGAGTTGGGGAACCTCCCTATGAAAAATTTGGGGAATTTCAATGCCCGTTTCGAATTGAGGCACCATACACCCACAATCAGGTTGAGTTGACTATCCCAATCATCGTTGAAAACCATAGAAGTCATGGGTGTACCCCCAATGATGAGGTTCTGTATAGGGGTCCTTCTCGTAACACCAAAGAAAAGAGTGGATGTCCTCCACACTCTCACATATAGCATAGAGGTCATCCACATGAATTTATTATTATCCCAAGTGGAGGTCCCAATCATCTTGTTGGACATCAACATGAAGGTCCTCCTCATTCAATGATCTTAGTTATTGAAATTTATATTACGATCTAGGTTTTCAATGCTAGGATATTCCTCTTCCTGTCCCCGATTAGCATGAAGGTCCTCCCCATGCTCTCAATGAATCCAAAGGATTCCCTCCCTTCTTCATTGACAATCAACATATGGTTCTTACTAGATTACAATATGATCCTCACATTGTTTTTCTATGTACCACTGGTACCCAAGCCTATCACCATGGAAGGCTTTCCCATGTTCTTTCTAGCAATCGTATAGGCCCTCACAGAACAACCATTGTCAACCATGGAGGTCCTCTTCATGTACTATTCAACATTTTCCCAGGTGCTCCTCATATCCTGGCTCACCCATGTATATGTTTTCCCCACTCTAGAACCAATGTGCATGGATGACCTTCCCTTGATGAAGATTCATCCAACCCTAATGAACCATCCCAGGGTATGAGGTCTAATCTCAAAATCCAAAAATAGAATCCATGGAATGCTCATATTATACATGACTTGTATTTAAATTCTGATGTGGAGTATAACACGATGGTGGTCACCTAAACCTGATCTTCAATGTCAAGATCTAGGGTATGAAACCATTGTATTAGCTTCATCCTCCCAGAACGCAACATTCACATGATCCCTCAGGCCGATCACAGATACATCCAGGATGGGGAAGATTTGGTCCCGTTCTATGGTGTCTCTATACAATCCTCTCTATCATCACAGAGATCATTCTCTTCATAGAAAAGATATCATAGAGAATTGTTTTGGGGATCGCTCAATGACGTGCACCAGTTTGATCCATTTTCAATAACCACCACACAAGAACAGAAAGTGGTGATCAGTACCCAATATTATTCTGATGTGGTGGCGCAATATGTGCCATCCCTAAGTGACAACCCATGATGCAGTGGTTTGTCATCATGTGAGCCATATTCTCCACCTGCTGGTTTACTATCCCAACAGTCAATGATAGTGGAGTTATTGGTCCCTCAGCTGTCCCTAGTTGATGAATGGGGAATACAAGTGCCAGATCTCGAGTTTGAGCCAAGACGATTAGGGGACATTCTCAGTGATGGTCAGCTCCTCGAGTTATTATTCCCAATTACAACTACAATCATAAATATTCACAAGTATCTCAACCAAGATGATGTCTTGAGATTCAATAAAACCATAATAATGATTCATTTCTATCTCCACTGTTGATGGTTAGCTTACACATTAATTATGGAACACATCCACGACATTGGTAAATAGTTCTGCCTAGTTGAATTAGCTACACAACATGTCCTCAACACACTACGTCGCCTAGTAAACATTGTGTTTAAAGATTCATAGTGCTCTATATAATTTTTATAGAGGGATCCCCAATGTAGACATATGTAGTTGGGAGCAGTATGCTTCCCATAATTTAAATTCTACCTGGTACCAGCCTGATATTCTTTGAGATATTCAGGATCTGACTCCTAGGTCGGTAGTGGATAATATGGCTAACCTAGAATAGGAAGGAGCCGAGATAGGTATCCGTGATTATAATTTTTCCCTTCAGGATGTACTAAATCTATATGACCATTTATAAATTATTACTCACCATCAAATAAATTTTATTAGCATTCCAGTACCTTTCAAGTTGATGCCTATCAGTTCGGGCACTAGTAAGGGTACATAGTAAAATGGGACAATCTTGATTGTAGACCTGTCTTTTTGTGTGAATATTGTGGAGGGTGATCCTAAAATGGCTGTATTGAGTCAATTTATCACAAAACAAAAAAAAACAGTTTTTTAACGAGATAATTGTCGAATGCACCATGGAACGACGACCAGATTATGGTAATCCACGGCCGAGGAAGCAGGAGAAATAACATCTTCATCCTGGGTGTGTTTTCACAAGGTAATCATGATATCCCCACCATGTTAGACATGGTAGAGGCTTGTACATATTGAAATGGGCCACAATATGCTTACTAAATCCACCTGAGCTGCATCAGAATCTTATCAGGACCCGATTGTACATGTTTTTACCCTAGTAGCTCACTATAATTTCACATAGGCTATTCCCCTATATCCCCTCTGAAAATTCCACCAGCTGCTCCATGACCCGCTTTTCTCGCATACCACATTGAATATCTATCCATTTAATTGGTTATCATGGACCCTAGTCAGGACCATAATTCTATCTAAGATGATCTAATGGAAGCCCACATTTCCAATATTGATGATCTTGAAACCTAATAGGTGGTGATCCTACCTGATGGTAATCCATATCATTTATGGGTGGGTGATATCATAGCAACTAGGGCTTTAGGTATCGTACCTACTCCACATTGAATTGCACATGCAACCCACTGCAACAACTAGCCCACTACATTTCACAATCTGGAAGCAAGTTTGGATCTCCATCATAATAGGGACACAACAAACTATGTTTGTTATTAAAAAAATTGGAAGGATCCGCGTTTTTCGGGTAAATCTAGTTACCCATTTGATCCATAGATGGTTGGGGGGATCTTCTAAGGAAGCATCATTACCAGTTTAGTTCCACCACCAGAATGAAAAGTGTTGGTGACCTCTTCATGTGAATGTCGAGGATAAATTAGCAGGTCACAGACATTATTTCCATATAGAAGGGCCTCACATATTCACCCAATATTCCAGTGAATCAAGAGAAATTTCTAATGATGTATGTCGGAAATGTCAAGATTGAATTGGCCACTTCACTCATCACATATAATTACATGGGTGGATTTTGGGATTTCTCTAACAGTGAATAAAATATAGAGGAAGACGTATAACAAGCCAATATGGCATGCCCATTGCCTCCCATAGTTCCTACAAAAAGTGACTCCAGTGCTGACACCACTACGGAATCATTGGTAGAGGCCCCTAGACAACATGAATAGTTATAGGAGGAGACACCTCTATAGACTCAATGAAATACACCACCTCAATATCATCCAATGAATTAGAATCACCTTCCTCTGAATCGGTAGGTGCCACCACGAAACACACCTCCACCACCTAGGACATACAATCAAGTTCCAACTCCTCGTTAGGCTCTACCATCCCCTATTTAGGGAAAGGCTACCAGAGTCCCATTCATAGATATGAGAAACCGGACATACCCATTAAATTATGATCATGTCCCTGGCTATTTTCAAAATTCATTGGAATAGGGACTCCTATGATTGAAATAATGTAGGAAACCTGAAGAGGAAAATTGCATTTATCTCCACAATTACTGTTTGTATCACCATTACTTAGGAACACAATAATGTTGTGTTATGTTTTTATAGACTAACTTCGGGACCATGATGATTACAACATATCCATATTGTGTATTTCCCCTACATACATGGAATGCATGTTTATATATACTAATGGTGATAGTGAGTATGATTAACAAAATTTTTCTAGCCATAATTCCTCGAAGCATGATGATCGTATGGATCGCAGGGCAGTCACTCATTCCCATGGTATTATAGGTTCTGGTTTGAATCATCCCGACCACCCTGAAGCTTCTATGTTTCCCCCAGCTAATACTTCTGCTTCAACATCTCAACCATTATCCTCTCTGGAGTGTAAGCACTAATGAGGAAAGGGAATGTAAATCCCTCCACTAATGCCAAACCCACTCCATACACTTTGTGATATCATTAAATTAGATTTGGAGATTTCCCCAGAATCCATCCAATAATGGGGTATTATTAAAGAGATTATTAGGAGAATTATTTATTTATACTTTTGAATTGGTAGACCCTTACATGGATACCAAGGATGACGAGTTCCTAGCAGACCCTCCTGATGTCCCTAGTCTATGCCAACATCAACAGATCCATATATATGTGAATGATGGGAAAAAATCCCTCAATGTATCATAGACGCATTTTTAGGTGATTGTTTTTATTGAAAGAGTGGACTTATGTGTTGTGATTGTTGACAAAGCAAACAACGACATACAATTTCATTGAAAAAAGTTATTTCATGTTGGAATGTTGGGTTCAAGGGGTGAGGTTATCAATCCATTTTTCATTCAAGAATTTCGACAAAGGAATGGATGATCTGGAAGCGGTGAAAAAAAGATCAGATACACGGTGACGCCGTTTTCTAGTGTTTGCCAAATATTTGGGCCTCAAAATGAAAAAATGAAGAAAAGTGGTTTTTGGTAAAGGGACTTGCGCGACATGTACTTGAAGACTTAGAAACTTGCGTTCCATATGTTTTTCATGATCAGAGAACAAAAATATGGCATAGGGTTAAGGGTCACGCAAGTTTCCGGTTAGGTCATGCAAGTGATTAACGCGTCAGAGATAAGTGCTACAGGACTAGCGTTGTAGAGACAATGTTGGCAGGACTAGCACAGCGAGACATGTGCGCAGAGGAGAGACTTGTGTGCCATCACATCGGGGGTCCAAATGCCAATAAATACAGGTCAACCCATTTTCATTCTTAATGAGATCAACACATAGAGAAAATCAGATCTCCTGTCACGCATGTGTGTTGGTCGTGTCGATGGTGTGTGGTCGCGCAAGTAGAGGTTTGACACCATGTGATAGGTGTGCACCCAAGGTGGTCTGCGTAATGATGGAAGAGAGTCACCCATGTTCTTAGTTGAAGTAGGATGTGTCGTGCAAGTTGTTTGGTGACACATGCACGCCATGTCTTGATGAAGTGCGAATGTTGTTGGTTGCACCCCAAAATATGTTTGGGTATAACAGGGTGTGAATCACATAAGTTTATAGATAATGAATGCTGTGTTGAAAAAGATGTTGAGGTGGACTTGTGTGCCAATTTTGACTTGCACGCCGAGACTTGCACACCATCCTAGAGAAGCGCACCAAGTAAGGTTGATTCCAGGTAGGGATTCAAGGTTGCGTGGAAGCTGGAATATTTTTTCATACCTTTGGTGCAATGTGAGATTCATCTATGGGTGAATGTTAGAATTCAACAGAGCATCCACATACATCAGAGGATGTATTCATTAGTTATTATGAAGTGACCTACAAGTCTATAAATTGTGAGTTGGTTACATCATGACTAATGAGCCAAAGAAGATGAAGAAGGTGATCTTCTCCATCGGTAGTGAGTCAAAGAGTGAGAAAGTGGGAGTGAACATTGGGAACGTAGTGTGATGACGCTAAACATTGTAAATGCATTGATCATGGGAATAGAAGTGATCTATCCTGATCATTGTAAACAACAGTGCGATTGTAGTGGATTCGGTACATCGACACATTGTTGGTGTATGCTCCTTGGACATAGCCCCATGAGGGTGAACCATGTAAAAATTGTTGTGTCATGTTCATGCTTTACGTTCTGTTTATATTATAAAACAGGAAAGGGAGAGAAGAGTGTTTTCCTTAACAACAAAATAAGATCATAACGGGATTTAATTTTTAATTATTCATACCCCGATTCACCCCCCATCTCAGGGTACTCAGCCTTATGGACCTAAAAATTGGTATCAGAGGTAATGGTTTATATTAGTTATTCTCGCAATAAAGGAGACTAATCAAAAATGGATTCTGATCATTGATGGGGAAAATTTTCAGCTATGGATGAATTGGATACAACACTACTTCTTATCCTTGAGAATGGATGTATTCATAGCTACAATGCATGGCATAACAACTGATATTAATGGTGGTGTATTATCAGAAGCTGAACATAGAGAGTTGGATGATGATTCCAAAGCAATCAATGGATTCGAGCGAGTTATATCCAATCCAATATATACAATGGTGATGTCATGTAAAACGTCACATGCCAGGTGGTAAAAGTTATAGAATATATATGAATGGAATACAAAGCTTAGAGAGGAAAAGTTGTAGGTGTGGTGGAACAAGTATAAAGATCTCAGAATGAACCCAAATGAGTCTGTTGTGGCATCTTTCGAAAGGGTAAATGTTATAGTGGAATACATGCGAGGTCTTGGAGAAGTTATTGAAGACATAAAAATTGTGATGCACATCTTGAGTAAAATTCCACCTCGGTTAAATCCAAAAGTTATGGTTTTGGAAAATAATGAACCAAAAGAGATGACATTAGACAACCTACACATCAACCTTGTTGCATATGAAATGAGAAATGAGGATAATTATGCTATTTAAAATGGGAAATCCAATGAGGTGGAATTCAAGGGCTTGAAAAATATCACCATTAAAGACTCTCATGAAAAAGAAGAGACAAATGAAGTAATTTCATTACTCTCCTAAAGTATTCAAAGAGGAAAAAAGAATGTTTAATGGGAATCTTCCAGTATCATATTTTTGATGTGGAATTGTTGGTCATTTTGCAGCAAGGTGTCCCCAAATGTTCCTAGAATATGATGATGTTGAAGATGTCAAAATTCCCAAGAAGAATTCATCTACCTAGGGGAAAAGAAAGAAAAATTTCAAGAGAAATTTCTTTAAGAAGAAACATCTCCATTAAAAAGAATGTGACAGTTCAAATGAGACTGAAGCCGAGGAGGTTATGGTGATAAGGAACTTTAATGATCGTGGTGAAAATTCCATGGTGGTAGTAGTTGGTAGTTCTTATGAGAAAAAAAAACTAATGGTGTTGATGAAAAAAATGTAGTGAAAGAATGAATATATTTGCAAGCTGGGATAGAGGCTTCCCCTGAAGAGACCGATGATTGGAGTGCCAAAAAAAATAATTCTAAAAATGTTGTTCTTGATTCCAAACACTATATGAAGCAGTAGGAAGAATATATGTATGAGTTGATGGAAGAAATTGAGAAACTCAAGTTATCATCACCAGAGAAACCAAAATAAGTTAGTGAGTATAAGCTCAAGATTGAAGAATAGAAAAGGGAGATCAATTTCTTGAATAGAAATGTGAAATATCACATCAAGCGTATCAAAGATCTTGAAGAAGAAGTTTTCAGCATGTGGAGAAATGTTTAAGACCCATAAAAACCCATGATTCCCAACACATTCTTGGAATGGAAGGTCATTCATAAGACTGAAAATATGAAAGAGGATCCCAGTAATTCAGCTGGAACAATGTAGAAATTGAGATCAGACGTTAAGGCTGATTCATGGATTGATCAAAAGAAGAAATCTGTAGAAATTGTTGTCATACCGCAAGTACCCGTCTCGCGTTTGGAAGTTGATTTGCGCACAAAGTAGTATCAGAATATTCAGAGATCCCACGGGGAAACACGTTGCACTGAAGTAACATGAAGGAATGCCCCTTATATCAGGTGTTATTCTTGTGGAAGGATGGGACATTCACAGTATATGTGTTCCATGGCTAGGAGATATCGATCGGAACTAGAACAGAAGTAGTATCCAAAAAGAGAATTGTTTTCCAGAACATATTACGAAGGACACTATTTTTGGTGCGGAGGATTTAGGCACATGGCTAGGTACTTCACTTCGACTATATAGAGAAATGTGCCAAAGAAAAATCAAAATATTCGCCAGAAGCTGATCAATAAACCAATAGGCGAGTTAAAAATGTAGAATATATTTGAATCTTTGCAAGATGAAGCTGGTCCACCATACTTTGAGAAAGAATAGAAGTCTCAATCCATGACAGTGTGAAGGAAAAAACATGGACCAAAAAGAAGAAGTATCAGAAGGCCGTGGTGGATGAAATTGCCCCTAAAGCATTAGATTCCTCTAGTGTGTGGATCCTTAATCGTTGTCTCACGTCTCACATGATGGGTAATAAGGAACTTGTTATAGGTATAAAATATGACATAGAAGGATTTGTTAAATTTTGAAATGATGAAGGCCTAAAGATTGTTGGCTCAAGAATGGACATGTTTGGGGGAAAAGAAATGAGACATGTTGATTCCTTGGTAGTAGGGGGTCTTAGTCATAATTTGATCAGTTTTAGTCAACTATGTGACTCTGGGTACTATATTAGATTTACCAAGATGATGTGTGTTGGGAACGGAAAAGATAGAGTAGTTGTTTTACATGGAAAAGTGAAAAATGGAAATCATTACCTAGTAAGTGGGGAAGAAGAGACATGTCTTTTATCTAGAGAGGATGAAAAGTAGTTGTGGTATAAGAGATTTGGTCATCTATTCCCACCATCCATGGATGATCTGGTAAAAGGGTGATGCTGCTTGAGACATTCCCAAACATTCACATGATCGTAGTCATACATGCGATGCATTCCATCAAGTGAAGAACATATGAATGACATACAGGCCAAAGGAACAGAAATCAACCATTGTGCTCAAATTAGTGCATGTTGATGTATGTGGACATATCTCACCACGAGATATAAATGGGAAATGGTACTATGTCCTTTTCTATTGATGATTATAGCAGAATGGTCTAGGTATTTGTCATTACCTACAAGATAGAGGAATTCTGTTGCATAAAGCAATGTTGTAGGGAATCATTAAGGATGATTGGGAAAGAAAATTATGAATATTCATATAGATAATAGTATATAATTCACAAACAGAGAAGTTGAAGACTATCTCGAGAAACATGGGATAAGGCATCATTTTTAATCTGTGAGAACGCCCAAACAGAATGGAGTGGTTGAGAGGAGAAATCAGATCATTAACAACATGGCCAGAATGATGATTATTGAAAAGGACATACTAGAATATTTTTGGAAGGAAGCAGTTTTGACATCGGTATATATTTTGAACAGCTCTATGTTGTGTCTAAATGAAGGGAAGACTTCGTATGAAATCTGATGCAGAATGAAGACAGTGTTTAAAAACATTCAAATCATTGGATGTGTTTCATTCTCAACATTGAAAATCATAGGAAGTTTGAGTCATGAGGAGATGATGGGATATTTCGTGGCTACTTAGGGAAAATAAATCATATAAATGCTTCAACAAAAGGATGGGAAAAATTGTTGAGAGAAATGATGTCACTATAGTTGATAATGATCAGAATACTCAAAGACCCAATGAATAGTTTTTGGATGAAAGTGATGATGAGGAAAGAAACATAGGGTGAGTAGATGTGGCAGGGGATGAATCATAAGAAGATACTGATGATGGACAAGAAAGTGATAAGTCTGTGTCTGCAAGTAAGAAAAAGAGTCGAGATGAAATTGATAGTAAAAATATCATTGGTTATAAGATAGCTCCAGTTTAGACTTGATGAATGAAATCATTACAGAAAACATCATTTTTATCTCAGGTGGAGCCAAAATGTTTTTCCGATGGAGCTAAAGATAAAAACTGGGTTCTGGCTATGAATGATGAGCTTGATCAGATTAAGAAGAAACAGACATGGGAGATTGTTTTGAGGCCAGCAGATATGAACATCATTGGGACTAAATGGGTCTTTTACAACAAGATGAACGGAGATGGCATAGTGATTTGAAACAAAGCATGACTGGGGTGCAAAGGCTACTCACAATAGATGGTATTGATGTTGATGAGACATTTTCACCAGTTGCTTGGCTGGATATAATCATATTATTTTTTTCCATTATTGTTTAAAGAATGTTCATTGTGTTTTAGACGGAGGTCAAATTTTCATTCAGGAATTGAGTTCTAGGAGAGAAGTTCTATATAGAGAAGCCAGGTGGTTTTCTCAATCATGATGATGAGAACAATGTTTGCAGGCTGAAGAATGCATTGTATGGGATGAAACAAGCACCATGAGCATGTTACTCAAGGCTTGATCAGTACATGGAGAAGCTTGTTTTCCTGTGTCGGGGAGTTGATTATAATCTCTATTTTATCAATGATAGAAATCAAAGGATGATGGTATTGGTTTATGTTGATGATATAATATTATGTGGATTAGATGAAGCTTAGTGTAGATAGTTTTCCGAATTCATGAAAAATGAGTTTGAAATGTCAATGATTGGTGAGCTACCAGTTTTCCATGGTCTACATGTGACACAAGGAAGGAATGAAACATTAATTTCACAATCCAAATATGCCATGGATGATTTAAGAAAGATTGGAATGGATAATTCCAAGGAGATGAAGACTTCAATTGCTACCCGGATGAAATTATCAAAAGATGAGGATAGAAAGGCAGTTAATATCACAGAATACATGTAAATCATTGGATGTTTGATGTACTTGACTGCAACAAGGCCTTATATTATTTTCTCTACATGCCAAGAAGCGATATATCAGAGTAATACCAAGGAAATCCACATGCTTGTAGTGAAAAGAATACTTCGGTATATGAAAGTCACGGTGGACTTCAGTTTGATGTATAAGGACAAATATCTATCACTGTCATTCAGTTACATAGATGAAGATTGGGTCAGATCAACATAAGAAAGAAAATGAACGTCAGGAGGTTCATTCTATCTTGGTGGATTATGTATATCATTGCAATGAAAGAAGCATGATTTCATTTTATTAAGAACCATGAAAGCTTAGTATATAACTGACACTCAAGCATGCACACAATTATTGTGGATGAAGCAACAACATGAAGATAGGGGAATTGAAGTGAAGTATCCGATCATAATTAAATGTGGTAACTCAAGTGCTATCAGTCATAGAAAAAATCCAGTTCATCACTCAAGGACAAAGCACATTGAGATCAAATATCATTTCATCAAGGAGAAGGTGGATAAAGGGATTGTGATGTTAGAGTATGTCCCTACAGAGCTACAGGTTGTAGACATTCTGACAAAGGCCTTACCCATGGAAGCATTTTAAAGACATCGACTGGCTCTATGAGTTCAGTTGACTCCCCGCACTTGAAATATTTTGGATTTGGAACTCCCACCTCTCCTTGACGTATGATGTATTTATCATCAATATTCTTATATGTTTTCTCTATACTGTTACAGGAAAAAAAGGATTTACCATTGGGTTCATTGACAAAGGGGGAGAAAATAGTGATTGTTCAAGGGGGAGACAGTGTGGAAATTTGATAAATCATAATTTATATGGGGAGAAGCTGACCGGTGGAGCAGTGGGATTGGGGGAGTGCAATGAAATAGGTGGATAGGTATTAATCCTACGACGCTAGAAGTGATCAATCAAAAAATATATATCACGAAAACTGAGGATTGTGATAAAAGTAGAAAAGTGGTGTTGGAATACAGAATGTATTTTCCAATAATTGGTATCATTTTGGGGTCAACATTGGGTGTCATTGTTGAAGTGATTCATTGATGAAAATTTCATTTACCCTTGTTTCTCACTCTAAGAATTTCTCATGTGGGCTTAGAGTATGTGTTTAGTAACTCCTTGATCATATTAAAAATTACAATAGGCGAATGGTGGTTCAAGAGTTAACATTGTATATATTCATAAAAGGGTTGTCATCAAACCCAAAGGGGGAGATTATGGGGAAAAATCTCTCAAGGTATCAATGATTCATTTTTTAGTTGATTGTGTTTGTTGACAAAGTGGAAATCTTTGTTGTGATTGTTGAAAAATCAAACAATGACCTAAAATTTGACTGGAAAAGGGTATTTCATTTTAGAATGTAGAGTTTAAGGGTGGTGGTTAATGATCCATGTCTGATTCAAGAATGTCAATAAAAGAATGCATGATTTGGAAGTGGTATAAAAAAATATACAAGGTGGTGCCATTTTGGAAACAGTACATTCACGCCGTGAACATGAAGGCTTGGAAACATGAACGCCATATGTTTTTCAAGAGCAGAACACCAAAATATGGAAATGGTTTATGGGTCGTGGATGTTTTTAGTATGTTCGTGCAAGTTACTAGGGTGGTAGAGACAAGGGCAACAGGACAAGCGTGATAGAGACAAGGGTGGAAGGACTAGCGCAGTGAGACTTGCGAGTCACGGAGAGAATTGAGTGTTGTCGTATAGTGGGTCCAATGGCCTATAATTATAGGTCGACCCCTCCTAATTCTGTATGAGCTCAACATATGGAGAAAATCAAATCTCCCATAATGCAGGTGTGGTCGTTGTGCAAGTGTTGTGTGGTCGCGAAAGTAGAGGATGTGTGCCTGGTGATATTTGCACGCCCAAGGTGGTCTGGGAGAGGAAAGAAGAGAGTCGTGCAAGTTCTGAGTTGAATAAGGAAGTGTTGCCAAGTGGTTTGGTGACATTTCGTGCGCTGTTTCGATGAAGCGTGAATATATTTGGTTGCGCACCAAAATATGTTTGGGCATAAAATGTTGTGTTTTGTTCATTTTTAGAGTAGAAGAAGGTTGTGACGCGCAAGTGGGTGAGGTGGAATTGTGCGCCAGGATTGACTTGCGCACCAGCTTAGAGAAGAGAACCATGTAAGGGTGATTCCCAACAGTGATGCAGGGCTGCATAGAAGCTGGAAGATTGCCCAATACCTTTGGTGTAATGTGAAATTCATCTATGGGTGAATGTTGTACTTCAACAGAGCATCCACAGACAACATAAGATATATTCATTAGAGATAATGAAGAGACCTACAATTCTATAAACTATGAGTGGATTCCCTCCAGAGCAGTGTGAAAAGGATGAGGAATAAGGTGATCTTATCCACCGGTAGTGAGACAGAGAGAGAGAAACATGGAGTTACCCTTGGGAAAGTAGTGAGATGACCCTTAAATATTAAAACGCAGTGATCATGGGAATATAAATTATCTACCCTAAACATTGTAAACCGTAGTGCTCTTTTAGTGGATTTGGTACATCGACACATTGTCAGTGTATGCTACTTGGATGTATCCTAGTGATGGGGAACAAAGTAAAAATTGCTATTTCATGTGCATGATTTACTTTCTGTTAATAATGTGTTAAGGGAAATAGTGAAAAGAGTGTTTTTCTTAACAGCGAAAGAAGATCAGACCATTCTTTAATTTTAAATTATTCATACCTTGATTCAGCCCCCACTCAGGGTACTCAGCCTTGTGGACCTAATAGTGAATCATCAGAATGAATTAGTAGTGTATCCAGCTATAATTTTCAAGACAATGAGACGAGATAGTGGGTCCATCATATACCTCAGTACGTGCTTCATTCACATATTGTTTCACCTGATTTACATAAACATCCATATGTATTTCTTGATCAGGAAAATTCACTATGATCGTGTTAGGACCCACAATATATAATTGAGGCCAATACTCAATCATCTGACCCATTAATGATAGTCTTTCTTAATGGCTCAACTGACACGTGGTGAGATATTCCTACTCCATGCTAGAGTCTTCCAGATCGAAATGCATCACCTATCATACCTCCTGCAACAGAGTGACCTCCTATCAATAGAAATGTGCACCTGACACTGATGTATGATTATCTGAAGAAACATTCCATCATTCCTGTGAGGTTATTTATTATTGGGGCTCTCTATATAAGAAAATATATATGTGAATCCATTGTATATGATTTATAAATCCACCTGTAGTTAGAAATTGTGGTTGTAGCTATAGAAGTATTCTATCCTGAGACAGTAAAACTCATAGAATGTCAGGACGTCATTGCATTCTCAAGTTAAGAAGATGATTCTCCCATATAGGGGCCCATTCAACTGTTGTACAACACTAGTTAGGTCAATGTCATATATTTCATCCACAGCCTTATAAACATAGGTTATAGGATCAATCTAATTTTGAAATTGATGCTTCACATTCTGGGACTATACAAATAACAATTGAGTCCCTGTGACCTGAATATTCAATTTAATAATAGTATGGATCAGAAAGAAGTTGGAAATATCCGCATCAAAAACAATTCATAGGAATCATCTCTAGGGCCGAGATTATGGTTCTCTAATAGTACAAAACCTAGAATGCATTGATTGGTAAGACTGGAACCACCCACATGCAGAAGTTCCATCATCATATGAAAAATTCCTTTAGTACTACCCCAATGGTTGGGTGCTCTTACATCATGGTGATGCGTCTCCCATTGTCTCTTGTGAAGCCTATTATCTGGATGTTGAATATTATAAGAGAACGTAAATGAATATTCAAGACAATGAGGTTGGAAACACTACCATTGTGACCATACCCATGGGTTTTCATGAATATTGACTACATTTTCAGAATCCACTAGTTAAGAACCACAACACTTGATGTGGGGCACTACATCCTAAATTCTTGATGGTGTGAAATGTTCATTCCCA
This sequence comes from Viscum album, assembly GCA_963277665.1. Taxonomy (NCBI): domain Eukaryota; kingdom Viridiplantae; phylum Streptophyta; class Magnoliopsida; order Santalales; family Viscaceae; genus Viscum; species Viscum album. The sequence goes on along the minus strand of OY728139.1, from coordinate 986,539,170 downwards.
AATAATGGAATTTTAATAAAATCAAAACATACTCATACATTATTCAGGCTCATGTTATCCCAAATCCCCATACCACTAAAAGGCATCAGGTTGTCCACCCCATGGATTCAAAAATACCCTATAACTACCTATTTCACTAGGATAGGCAGAACCAACTAAATCCAAAATTCCTATATTTCATTGATATTATCAATACTTCCCCACTTAGTTCAATGGCCTGATTGAATCATATAATCATATTTTGTTGTCTTTGATTCACTAGTACATGTGGCTACTAATGATGATTCCACTACCACTGATTCCAACCCTAACATTCGTCCAGGAATATCCATCTTAATGAAATTTACAGCAGTCGATGATCCTGACACCACAAATGATGTAGAGTATTTGAAAGATTCACTTTTAATGTTTGATGAATCATTCTCCACAACCGTTGACAAGTTATTGAAGGTGAATCCCAACACTGAGCTAGATCAATGGAAAACTTTGATCAGTGCAGCTATGCCTGCTGAATAGGAACAACCGTACATTTATTTTCTAAAGTTGCATTGAAAGGTATTTTTATAGATATATGACGACATGTTAGGACTGGATCATCATTTCTTCTTTTAATCCTTGGCGACCTGATAAATCATCATATGTTCAAACAGCCTCCCCAAAAGAAGAACCATTCACAGGGTGCTATGATTGATGCCGCAGATGACAAGCTCATCAATGCCAAATCAGCAAGGAAGTATACGAACCTAGGTTATAATACAACACTGTAAAATAAATTAATAATGATTAATAGATCAGATTATACATTGAATTCTATGATCTCATCGTCACTGTCCAAATGACAATTTTCCCGTTCCACAATAGTTCTACGTATCGATGCTACTGTTGGATCCCAAGCTCCCACCTTCATCGATGGGTATTCTAGAGATAACAAAATCATAACGGACACTATGGATTAAGAGTAAATATATAGAGATCCCCACAAGGTACCTTCTATTATAAGGTAATACATTTGGTCTAACATATGAAGGTCCATCATATCATCATACCCACCCCCACATATTCAAACTGATCCTTGAATGATTAGTGGAATGCTATGTGGATGATCTGGTGGTAAAATACCACAAGTTCCATGACAATATAAAATATATTGATTATGATTTCAGCTTCCTCCATTATAACCACTTAAAGATGATCATCATAAAGTATTCCTTTTGGGTAAACTCTAGAAATTCTAATTACTTCATTGTAAGATAAAATGGAATCAGGATCAATCCAGATATGATCTAGACCATAAGTTAGATTCCTACTCTGAGAAATCATTTGGATATCAATGTTTTTCAATGCCACATGGCATACATATGATGATTTATCAAAAATAAGGATGGAGATTGCAAACCCATTTCCCATCTCATAAATAATGGGTTTGATAATTGGTGGGATGGGGTGTTTTAGACATATATTGAGAAAATCAATCATCACGTGATACAACCTCTAGTTCTGATGCCACCTATATCCAAAAATCCGCAAGTCATCAATTTTACTTCCCTTGAATGATCTATCAGTGCCCTTCTCATCTAGATGAACAGTGAAGGGTTGGAGAACAGTTAAAACTGTCTCATCCCAATGCTCCTTGATATAGAGACCAGATATTCCTCTATCAAGAAGAGATGACTTGTGCTAGTTTTCATATTGTTTTATTTGTGGAATTACATCAAACCCCATGACATATATCTAGTGTACAATGTGGATCAACTATATTAAATTATGAACTGTCAAATGTTGACAGGACATCTAGCTCGTTGGGATGTAACCCTTTAATAGTTCTATATCAGGTTTGTTCCCAAAAAAGCTATCAAGATACAAGTATTAGAAAAATTATTTGGCACCAATCTAGTCCCCACAGATCATTCTATGGATCATTATTTCCTAGAAGAGAAAATATTCATAGTTGACAAAGTAGTGTTGTCTTGGAAGATGAAAAAAGACATCTCATTGCACAACACGACTGGAAGAAGACTCAATGATCTTTGACATAATGAGGTAGTCCTAGGCATCATTTTTATCACAAAACACAATCTGTTTTTCTATATTAATTTTTTTTGTCCAAAATGTGAACAAACAATGAGTTAATGTATTAGGATATTATCACTGACATCGTGCTAGATCTCAAGAATGATGTTCTTCAACTAAATGTGAAGGGGTAATTTGATCTGGTCATCAAACTGATCCACACTAACTATGTTGTTAGAAATACAATGCTCTCACCTCTGCTAGAGTACACTCAACAGCTGATGGCACAATTCCCTTCTCGGATAGAAGGCACTCATGTCCCTCTATCAAAGAATGGTCAAGAATATGCCTTATTCAACCATGACACATATTTGGAACAACCAAATTAGAATTATTTGATTATCAATATGGTTTATCGAAGACTCATCTCTCTTTTCACTCCAGATGATGATGAAAACCAATAGGAAAGACATCTGACTGTCGGTGCGTCCAAATAAAGGCATATGTTTCATCGTGCCATTTTATAATATACCCTTGATTAGATAATACATTTTATTGCATACCTCAAGCATGTAAATTTCCAAAAATACATAGCTAAACCTACGAAAATTCATTGGAATAAAGTATAGTTCTCCCTACATATTGGTACTAGCCGCGAATAGATCCCTTATATGTTTGTGTTCGACGGATTTCCCCTTCATTACATTCATGGAGATGATATTCCCCATATTATATAGCATGTTCATGTCCGTTCCTATAGATCATATATGGTAGTGTCAAAGTTCGCCCACGAGATCTGAATAATATGCTAATTAAAGCCCACCATGACCTATGAAAACATAATGTTTTCAAAAAGATTTTAAACATGTCAGATCCATGCTAATTTTGTACATCGACTGCCAGGTCCCCTTTATACTATCATGTATCTTGGTGATTTGTGGTATGGGGACTCGATGTTGTGGGGGCATATCCAACAATGATAGATCTCCAATGTAGGTTCATACTAATGAAAATAGATTTATTTTCTATTTTTGTCGAGTAAATACAACTCATTGAAGTGAAATCCTATTCTATCATTGATTTCATGACCACCAATTTCATCCCCTTTTTTGAAGTCCACCAATCCTTCTTTACCGATAACACCTCCCTCTTCTGGGCGGCTGAGATGATGAAATTATACAAAAAGTTAAATATAAATTTTAATCATACATCTATCTATCACATGCAATAAAATGGAATGTTCTGGGCATTAAAAAAACCGTCTTTACCATATTGTAGATGACGGTTGGTAAGAACAAGAAATGGTGTCCAGAGAAACACTTCAATGCCCTAAGGCTTACCAGATGACAACTCGTAATTCTATCCAGAATTCTCAACATTCCCAATTTCATAGAGAAGAGGCAATATTTCCAATTGATATATAGGTAACATCACAATGCATAGTTGTATATGACCAGGAGATGTTAAATAGAGTAGAAGAAGTCCATCCATTTGAACTGGTATCTCCCAATGAAAATATGCACTAAGCCTTACACAACCTGGAGAGGCATTAAAAGTAGATAGATAAACCTTTCAATAAGAAATTTCTTATCCATTAATCCTTTCAAGTTGACATGGTATTGGACCTGATAATGGTAATGATACCTAGCAGGAAGCCAACAACATTTTCTCTCAAATGGGAGATACCACTCAAAATTCACAAGGTCTACCACAATGCCACATAATCCCATTTCATAATTGATTGTTAGCATATTACACCTCCTACCAATATCATGTTCCTTAATATGTACTTTGCATGAGTGATCCCTATTCTACATGATATTAATCTTTTGACGCCAAACATGCCTTACAGTCCATGATTTATGACCATAAACTGAGATCTCTTTCATCCATACCAAAAGATGTTAAACTATACAACGTTTTATGAAATGAATTTAAACTGTTGCATCCATTTCACACATTTCTAAAATGCATGGGAGAGTCCATTAATTTTACCATTAATTTTGATGTTATCATCATGTCCATACGATGAAGAATATTACTACATTGTGGTGTCCTCACATGAGAGGGAGTGATATTTGGAATTGGTCATCCACCATTCTATTTTTAATAAAATACGTAAAACTTGATTATCATCATCATGTAGTACATAGGAATGATTATACATTACATATTTGGGTCCAGCTCGAGGTTCCAAAAATAATCTCATTCACTAAGCCTCGTAACCCTCGTAGTTTTAGGATTCTATGATGTGGCATGAGGCCTATATGGTCTTCATTAACATAGGGTTTGTAATGACCACACCATATATTCCCTCCATTGGGGTTTCCCCTTCCACTTACATCTGTGCCGCATGATGTTAAACTGTACAACATTTAAATAACTACATAATGATTCATTCCCATCCATATGGGATACATAGGAACATCCGAAAACATTGTCTTTGGGTGTAGCCCAATGTTTATTAACCTATTTTCCCCTTTCCTTAACATGCATTTTTGGGTCGTTCACCCATAACCAGTACCCTCAAAATCTGTTATTCTTCATTAGTATGCTCAGTTGTGATGTGGTTTTGGAACTAGAGTGTGGGTTTCTCCATGGACATATATTAATTCATTTTCTATTCTTCATGTGTCCCTTTATTTTGTTATTCGTCGTCTATCACATTTTAAATGACCCCAAGAGGTATGGATGCTTGACATCATTTCTCACATAACCTTCTGAGACAACCTCCCAAAGGTTCCCAAATGAAATTTTTTATTGGTCACACATATTGAATTTCATTAGTGGTAAACACTCACTTGTTTGTTCCCATAACAGGTCACACATAGTGGATACTCTGATTTCATTATGGTCAATAGTTATCCTCCAACATATCTCCAACCCCATTATGCCCTAAATATTGGTTTCTCTATTCGTGTCCCATTACATTTCATCATGTTTAGACAGATCCTCTGCATCCTTGATGTTATCCATCAATGTACCTTTGTGCCTAGAGATGATGAACCAATTTCATTAGGTCATCTTTGAAAATAATCTTTAATTCCCTACTGTGTGATTCCATGTGTTATAATGATATTCTACGCCCTTGATTCCCACATTGAGGATAGCTCAAGTGGGAGTAGAGAATTTGGCAATTTTTTTCCAGTGAGGAGGAACAACAATCTCTTTTGGTTCAATATCTATGACATTAAACTACAAGCTATGGACCCGCAGTCTGCGAATCCTAATATTAAATTGTGTGTGCTATCTTAGTAATTTGTCATTAAATGAGGACTTATTTTTTCTCATTCATGTCTTGTGGCAGTATTGAACCATGTCACAAATATTCACTTCAGGAATCATCCCATTATTGTCCTATATCCACATCCATTAACAATGATCTTATGAATCATGATTGTTTGTCATTACACTATTCCTTACATATCTATGTTGTGTATCGATAAACTATCCAGCCCAATGATGTCTTTTCTCAACAAGACATTTCCCCTATGGTATCCAACCTTAACTATTCCACACACCCAAAATATGTGTGGTATGATTCCCATTCTTCTGTGATATGTAGTGATTCTTAGGATCATAATATATGGTCCAATAGTAATCACATTCATCTTTTTTCGCCTTGGACCTATCCCCTTTTCATGAATGGATGTTTGTCATGTGGACTTATTCATACTCATTCACATCAGGTCTTGAACAACCTCACCACATGCATCCCTCATGAATACCCTTTACCCATTTGTCTTTACCACATGATGATAAACTGCATGGCATTAAATAACATTGTGTGCCTATATTCTTACCCTATCAGGATACATATGAACACCAAGACACATTTTCATTGGGTCCATCCCCAAGATCATCAACTTTTTGGCCGTTTGGCCGGAGATATCTACTGGAATAACATGGCGTGAAGGGACAATTTTTTTTCATCTTGGATTTATAACATTCACGTCATTTATCCCATTTAGGTATCGCTCCTATATATTCATCCTCAATGTATGATGTTAAACAACAAGAAATTTAAGAACTACACGTGGCTTAATTCCAATCATTATGGGTCACGTAGGGACGTTTAGGCATTTTTCCACGGTCCCAGCCCCATGTTCATCTATACCTTCCCCCAAACCCTTTTCATGAGCTCTCTATTGGAAGCATGTGGTGCGATATGACTTCTTTTGACCTCATTCACATAGGTATATAATGCCACGCCATACACATTCCTCTTTTGAGATACCATGACCACTTTGTCCTCAATAAAATATATTGAAATAATTGAATTTACATAAATATATATTTACTGTATCCCATCCTTATGGGACATATAAGAACACCAGGTTATTTCCACATTGGTCCAACCCTATGACCCTTGACCTTTCCAGCACCTTTAGCCATGTCCTATTGTCCGATATCTAAGACAACAGACAAGGATATCTCTAATCTTTAGAAAATGAAATTAAACAAAATGGGTACCACCACGAATCAACCATTCCCTTCATTTGGGAATTCTTCATCTTTCACATTAGAAATGACCCCCTTACATTCTTGTCTCATGCCTCCTTTGCTTACATTCTGTTTGGGAAAATGTATCAAATCATATAGAATGACAATTCGATATAAATCCCTCATTGAAAATATGGTTAGTTGTAGATACTCAATAGATTGTTCTCAACATAGGTCACTTGATATTGATACAGTTTTGTGAATAATGGTAGATTCTACTATCTATTTTTATCACCATCACGATGCTTCCCATAATATTGGTGTAGTGTTTCACCCTTTCATTCCCTCATGTCCCATGTTCACGACATTAAACTAGTAACCTAGGGTATGACCTCTAAGACCATAAACTGATTTATTTATTTCCATAACACATTATGTTTAATTCCATGTAATATAAGAAACAATGTGTGGGTCGATTTCCATCCGTATGGGATATGTAGTAATTCCATTTCCTTTTTTGGTTGGTTCTAGCCCCATGTAACTTCAACAATTTCACCCCTAGGACTGTGGTTCCCCCTTTGGATGGTACATGGCGTGATGTGAACATCATTGGTACTCATTCACATCAGCTATTCTTAATCACACCTTACACATTCCCATTAGAAATATCATCCATTCCACTGACAAACTCACTACATGACATTAAATTTCATGGCATTTATGAAATATGCATGGCTTTATTCACATCCTTATAGGATTTGTAGTGATGGTCATGCATTTCACCGAAGAAACATCCCAATATTCATTAAATTTCTTGCTTATTTACCATGAAATATGTTAAAAAACATATGACCACAAACTACAAGTCCTCAGTCTGTGTAACACAACTTTATGTAGTTGACAAGGGTATTGGAAATATTACCATAAACATTATGTAATGTCCTAAATATATGGTTCCAAACCGTTTCATGCATCATCCGCAATATATGTAACTAAAATTACATGTCTATCGTACTTTTCTCAATGACCTAAAATGGCAAGGTATTCAAAGTCACCCGCCAATGTGGTCATGTTTGGAGATAGGATTGATCTTGAATCAGGAAATCAAACCCACTCAATGTACTTTTATTATAGTGATGTAGTCTCAAGAGTGTTTTAATCTATTCAAATAACTTATAAATCTATACTTATGAATTTATACTCTTTATTTTAGATCTGCATCCTCTTCCACTTCTGAATGAACCCCTCGATGGTAAGGATTCTTGACCTTTTGGCCTGCATAATGTTCTGGGCTATCATTCAAGAGGATATAAGACAACACTTCAGGTTGATGCCCCGTGTTTTGATTTTGGTCAATGGATTACCATTATTTTTTACAATAATGGCCTAATGTTATGTGGATGATTTTATATAATAAATAATTAAATATTTATCCTCCATCTTAATGCCACCATCACTGAGTTCCACATTTTAGGTATCACGATTAACACTTTCCAACCCCATCATTCGAATTAATTCTAATATACCTAGAATTTCCGCTATTGTGAACTTGTTCATGTTGGTAATGATTAGTATAGTAGTTCTGATATCTCTATTCTATAGTCACAACCTCCCTCTCCTTCCTCCCAGAAACTATAAGTGGCCATTCCGACCCCATATTTTCAGTGATTAGTTGGAATTATCGTATTAAAAGTCAATTAATATGAGGTCATCCCTTGTTTATCATACCAGGAATGGAATACATGATCTTATGGAATGATCACTAGTTTTATTCTTGATTTGGTTGAGCTATAGTAATCAAATTAGATGATAGTATTCATACATTCAACAAAACTACACAACAAAATAAGAAATTCTATTTGTGACATCATTCAATTTAAAAAAACATGGATTGGCACCTCTGATAGATGGTTTGACCTCAATAATGGAGTGTTCTAGATCACCCACCCTTTGGATCATGGACTCCATGATTTGGGTTTCCCTCCTAATCTCCCTCTCTTCTCCATTGTATATGGGGCCTAGTTCGTTTTCCCTGATCTGTACATAATCCTAATCAGCTCAAGATGTTTTCCATTTCATGGGATCATTGCCGCATCATATCATTGAATTATTCATGATTTTTCATCAATCACAACATGATTATTGATTGGGTATTGGTGATGTCATTGCAATCATTCACCCAAACCCTCAAACATTGGACTTCCTATTTATCCTTCAAATGTATTTGGTTGTTTACTACCTTCCTCCAATACAAGACATCAATAAGGCTGCTTTCATTCCCCACACATTCACTGCATGGTAATCAAGGATTAACATATTATGGCGTCATGAATCTATTAATCCAAAACATTTTTTACATAGCTGGGGACAATGTTATCCAATATAGCGTATCCTCTCAAATTGTGGCGTGTTATCGGTGAAGTGATTGATTAGGTTTCATGGAAAGTATTGGACAACCATGATTTTCTCCTCATCATAGGTGGTATCAGACCACTCAAATGGGTATGTATGTTTAGATAGTGGGAATGCCTCCAAAGCCTGATAGCAAAAATGTCCTATGGTGTCTTGTCTTATAGGCTATCTTACATGTCTTCAGGTTGATCCTCGTCTCAGGATTCCCACATGATAATCTCAGGTTCAACACTACCACCAGTTCTATCTATAGTTGTGATATCCATAATATGATCAGTTTGTGCATCTGATTAAATGATATTTAGCATTCCCATTCGATATTAAGAACAATGAGCCCCTTCCACCTTCACTAGAAAGGCTCTTTCAATTTGAGGAAGTGTTCATTAAAAAAAATACACAAATGTTAGTTGGCCCAATTCAATGGGAAATGATTGTGGATCATGTGATGCAGAGGAATTATAGAGATAAAATAATTAATCTCACCCCTGAGTTGATACTATAATAATCCCAAGATGTTCCCCCCCACAAATATGGTCAGTAACTCCACAGGATCCCAAAGGTCCACTTAGTTTTTGCAGACCTACTGGATTTGGCAATCAACATCATCCCAGGCATATATACCCATTCTACATATGTTAATGTGCAAGAATTATTATTTCATATGTGGTTCTCCTGTATATGAAAAATGTCTATTGAGAAAGCCAAGATAACCTATGAATGTGGAACATTATAATGGTTTGGAGATTACATTACATTTCCTGAAAAACTCTTCCAGATAAGATGTCACTAATTATCAATCCTCTATTGGTCTCCCACTGTTAGCCTCTTCCCCCTTGAAGGTATCTTCTGATTCGTCAGGGAAGGGGAAGTGTTCCCATAACTCAGAAATAGATGGTTGGAGTTGGAGAGTTTGACAATAAATTCATTCACCTAGTACATCATTTAAAATTGATTACCCTTACAATTCATGAAATCATCAAGCTCAGCGATATATTGATCCCCTTCTACCTGAGACACCCAAAATTTGGAAACCTCATGGACAATAACCCATAAATCCATCATAATATGGTATAGGTTGTCCAACATCATAGAGGGACTGAGAAATTTCTTACTGACATCAATAGTATCCCAAGAATTCATAAATAATTATCTAAAGGCATGTATATGTATAGAAACCGCTTTCAATGATCTTGAGTGGATATCCTACAGAATCCTCTTGGTGGACTCCCTTCATACAATCTCTAATCATCTTGAACCATTGTATTTTCCACAACAACAACCCTCACATTTGGTGTAGGCCATGGATATGCTTGACTTTTCACTTCCTTAGTTCCTCCATAATGTCGAGTTCTTTCCATTTTCAAACCCAAACAATGATGTTGATGAGGCACCAAGACATCAACACATATAGTTCATTATTTCATCATTTCACCCTGGTAGGCTGCCTCCATGATCTTGGAATTTTTAATGACTCGACAATTGATAGTTGCGATTAGACGTATCTCATTCTACAATTTTCCATCCTCCCTTATAAACATGATCCATGTCTTCCTCATCATGCATGGATGATCCTCATGGCGTATCCCTAGGTTGAAATTTAGGATAAATCTCTAAATGCATCAGAACTGCCTCGTAATGATGTGTTGGCTATATGGATCCATGATGTGTACTATTCTACCTGTGTTACTAGATATCTTCCTTGGAAGTCTATGAGATAGGACTGACGTTCCTCAGATCCTGTGACATCATCAGTGGATACACCTATTGGTAGTGGAAATTGATGGAAGTGGAATTCATCTTCCTTCTAGACACTGTTAAATAGTATAGGTGGAGTCAGTTTGGATAGAATGCTCCCCACAATATTCAGAATGGCTAGAGAGTGGATTGACCTGAGAGGAGAAATTGGGGTCAAATATTCGTAAATATCCATGTGTGACACTATCCATCATTACATAAAATGTAGTGGTCCACATACAATCGGTGGCTTCTTTTTCTTCCAAATGTTATAAAACACATTTTAATGTTCTTCTAGCACTAGAATCCTGATGTTGAGATGCCTCCCCATTGCCAGCATGGAAACCATAAAAATTTACATGGTCACACAACAATGTTCTTCTCTTTCCATGTATACATCCATCCATAGATAATGGTATAGGTGATTCTAGGGAAATAACCAACGGTTTCTTCTCAATGATAATGTTATACCCACATAGATACCACTAACTGTCTTCTAGGATTCACCAGTAGGAATTCCCTTACTACACTAGGTATGCATTGGACACGTGGGAGTCCTTATTGGTTGCTTCATGGGAACTTCCTCCCCTTTAGGTGAATCCATGGTTGGATGTTTACGAAACACCCAAACCACAACATGAATTGGACATTCCTTACTAACTCCTTATCATCGCATTCCACTAGGTCTATCAATGCCTATTTCAGTAAGAAAATCATCTTTCAATCCTTACATATATTATTTTCTAGGATGAAATCATCATACATCACCCCCATAATGGGAATCGTTAAGATTGGATGGAGATCCTAGAGGATGATGATTAAATCTCCATGATGAAGATTGAATGTTTTTCCCCCGATGAACACATTCTTAGTTAATATTTCCTAATGTATTTTGGCAAGTAGATATAGTATTGGGAATCCTATGTATCATCATATAAGACTACCTGCATCAGATCTACCCCAAATTCTTCACTGGATATAAGAACCCAATAGTACAATCCCCAGTCCTCCATTACAATTCTGCCCAATCCCATTCCAAATATCCAATCCCCCCTTATTCGGGATCCCTAATACTGTCTTGATTATGGTGTGGTTCTATGGGGGATATACATTTGGAAAGAACTCCATTATATAATTTTTTTGACATGGTTGTAAATGAAATAAACAATGACATGCATGTGGTCTTTTCATGTATGGCGCCAGCAGACCTGAACAATTGGCGCTGACATGGAGTTCTTCTGAACCAATAAGCTGGTTCATCATAACTTTCTTTAGAGATGATAACATCATCCCTCAGACCAAAACCATACAATGGATGTCTCTTGCAGAGGGGGTCACTATTTCTCCCTTGTAGTAGTAACCACAATAGGGACTTGTGATCAGAATGTATTTGGCCATATTCTCTGATCCCCAAATTGTGTAGCATCTCTTCCCTTCAAACAACATCCACAAAGACAGCCTAATCACGTTATTTATTTTCCATTTGGTTTTGGGACATTGTTGGTTTTTTGTTTTTTTTTGAAGAGCTCAATCAAAGAGCTCGTTCTCAAATCATGAATCATAGAGTATGTGGTTGAAAATCCTAAATACACAATGTAAGGTGAATAGAAATAAGGGATCACAATGCACTGGTTTTCTAAGAGGCATTTGCATAGCACCAATATGTAAAAGAATGGTTCACAAAGAATGATCACAGGGAGTGTGGACATCTCAATTTGAGAGCCCAAAACAAAAAAATTTTAATATGTAGAAGCAAATGAATAGAATATTCCTCATCTATTACTTATAAGCGATAACCCCCCAACCTACATGTTGCTCTTGGCCACAACATACTTCATGACACTATCAACTTGTTCTCCACCTACCTATGTCACTACTCTAATTCATGATCTACATAATGTTTTTTCTATCTATAAATTGAATCCAAACCACATTTTCAATTTAGATTACATTCATAGGAGGAAATTGTTTGGCCTAAAAATTCACGCCATAATATAAAATAGCAAGGAATGAGATAAAATTCCAATGGGGCCTCCCCGTGATGCTTCTTCGCAAAGCATCTAGCCTCCTAAATCCAAAATGATACTTGTATTCCACCTCTTCTACTTCTTTGTAGGGAGTGATAGACTCCATTGTGACTCCATCAAACATGATGGGAGTTACAATCCTCTGCAACCACCATAGTGGTAGTGGCATACACTTCTATGATTCTAAGGAACAACACTTGGGTCAGAAGACTCTGTCACCACAACAGAGGGACTGACAGACACCTCATCTAGTATGAGGAACATGAAGGGTGTCAAAATCCACTATGATTTCCAATGAGGGAGTGATAGACACCTCAGGGACTTTATGAAACATGACATATACACTATTGGTTACAGTGCAAGAATTGCTTCTTGTCATGACCTCACCACATCATTCCCCCTATAAACATTATATATATAGCTGTCATAACTCCAAAGGATCCATACCATGAACTTTCCTCTTCTGATCTCGTGATTCATGAATCCCATTCTACTATTATATTCATCATAATAATTAATCATCTGAGGTACTTGATAATTGAAAAACCCCGTTCACATTTCTCAAATTTACCCCTGCTTCTGGTAGGGATACCCTTCGTACATCCCTTGGACTATCTCAATGGAATGAGACCCCATTAGGTACTCATGAAATCATGAATAACCGAGTCTTTGAAAAATACCATCCAATTAAATGTGGACTCCATGGCTAGGTTGGGAAAATATTTATTGTGAAGAAACATTCTTCAAAACATCCCATCACTTCATGACGTACTCGTGCTTCGTCAATACCCTATTTGCAAAGATATCAACTTTTCAAACCTATCTTTTGGGATTCCCTCCAGGACGGTACATAGTGATTTCAAGGAACCCTATGTGATGATTGATTTTGAGTTTTCTTTCCTCATGCTTCTTTATAGAGGCAAGATAATTGCTATTGGTTCTTCTCATAACCATGATAACCTAATACACTCAATGGATCACTCCACAACCATGTTACACCACAAAATTTCTTGTCCCTTCTCTCCATTTCATGCGGGTTAGAAAAATATATGTACATCCTATGGTAGAGGTGTGGATCCTCGTGGTCTGAGCTATAGGATGTTAAACATCCTAGAATCCACATCCTAAACACATGAAATTAAATTGTGATCACTACCTGTGTCGTAAGACTTACATGAGTCGACGAAGAATTAGCACAAGCACCCTCTCACACACTCTACCATTTCGATTTGTCAACATGTGTGCTCTATATGGCCCCTATGTAGGGCCTAACCCAACTAAATAGTGCTCCCTCTATATGTTTTGCATGAAATGATTTCATACATCAATGTAAAGAATTCAATCACATATAGCATTACATCCTCTTTGGGTTTCCCTCATGGAGTAATTCTCAGTCTTCATCTCCTGGGGTAGTTTTCCATGTGTGAGCCATTTTTTCATTTTTACTCCACTATCTACAGGTAAAGCCCACTCCACTACTCACATACACACAATTTTTGATGCAATGATCTAGAAATATACTCACTCTTGTTTCTCACATTGAGAATGACTTACATGGGATTAGTGTATGAATAGATCATGACATCCAATCTGATTCACTAACCACACATATTCCCCATGTCCCTCTCAATCAAACAATGTTGACATTGATCCCTACCTTTTATGTAGGATATATAGGAAGACTCTTGGCGATTTGAGCCACTCACTACCGGTAATCTTGCTATCACATTCTTTCACATCATTTCACAGGCCGTCCAGCATGACATTAATCTATACGACCCCTTTTGAACTACACGTGTTTTAATCCCTTTCAGTTATGTAGTAAACCTCTTAGTGGTTCAATCCCAAAAAAGGATAAACTCTCATGCTCCCTCCGAAGGATTTAGCATACTGAGGTGACATATTTCCTCTTTCGAAGGCATCACCCGAATATTCCTCATTGAGGTTTCTCGATCCATCCAATAGTGTATTCATCTTTTGTGTACACATAACTACTTTTACAATTTATCTCAAGGATCAAACTATGAATAAGAACAGTAATTCAATATAATCCACCAACCACAAGTGTCCTTTTGCAATGGGCTTCTAACCATGTATAAACCCCAAGTATGTCTTCGGATAGATGTCTATTGTGTACATCCCAATTTTATGCCCCATTTCCAAACTATATGGACTTTGAAATTTTCCTTTTATAGAACGTTATGTAAGAAGCCTCCCTGATGTTCATGCCCTTCTCCCATGTCTCATATATGTCTCCCCCTTGATCCATTCTGTTTTAGGAATATCATGACCTCACGAAAAGGCTCTACATCCTTTTTAGTCTTATCCATGAATCTATTGTCATGATTCACCTTCTCTAGTGACCCAACTCCCCATGCCCAAACTACATGGAAATTCTTTCCCAACCATGAGGATATGTAGGAAACCAACCTGGTGTTCCAGACAAACATTTTCATGTTCATGTAAGTTTCATATCGATTAATTCTACCAGACTACTCATCATTCATATCTATAATGATATAATCTGGGTTTCCACATCCTGGTGGAGTCATGCCATTCATCTCAACATTCATTGTATCACTCAAGATTAAAAAAATATTATTCCCCAGAAGGTATTTTGTTTGTTGTCCTTAGTGTGATACATGATTCCATACCATAACCTGTCGAACTATGGGGGTTTATCCCATTTTGGTGATTACGAAAAACTTCTTGAGGTGAAATCATAAATAATTGTAAACCATGGTGACATCTTTTTTAGGACCCATCATTCTCTGATCCTACCATTTATGAGTCCAGATCGGAATTCATAGTTTGAAATATTCCCTTTTTGGGATATTATATCTAGTGTGTCTCCTCCTCAGATGTTTTGATCCATCCAACTAGTAACCCTTATAGGTGATATTTGCTGGAGATGTACCCATAAGATCCTCTCAAATCAGTGTTCTGATCAGATTGATCTATCTCTAATAGATGTTAAATATACATCATTACCCATGTTAAATAGTGGATGTTGATAAAAAAACTCAGTGACACTCCTCTAGAATAATATTCCTCACACTCAATGAGGGATGCCTTGGATTTTACCCCATCGAGAAGACCTATTATAAGGTGAATAAATCCACATGTACCAATGTATCAGCATCCAGACACCCCATAAATTCTCAATGTGACTACCCTCATAACAGAAGGTTTCTGACCATACATCACTCATTGTAATTTATTGAATGAAGAAGTGTAATTAACTCGAATCCATAATGATATAAAACTAGGATGAGTTTCAAGAAAAACAATATAATATTATGGTAGATCTGCTCTAGGAAACGACTTCGGTGGATGAATCCATGAAAGGATAGGTTGACATCCAATCATCCCATTTCGATCAAGGAGAAAATGTCTCTTAAATGAGTGCTTTCTACCTTGAAAAGATGGACTATGTGTTACATATTTCAATAATTAGTGAGCATCATTGTGCTCCCAGGAGGCACATTCCAAAATAAAAAAGAATTATAAATTCATTCTGACCCTCATATTTAGGATTAAGGTTTCCCTTTCTACAAAATTCTTTTGAAATCATGGCGAGATTGAGTTTCTATAAAGTCATTGAATTTCTACAATACATCATACAATATATAATTTATTCTAATAAAATATCCAAATAAATTAAATATATTATGAATTAGATCTCATCTTAATAATTAAAATTTATATAGGAGTTATCTAAAATCATATTAGTAAATTAATTAAGCTGTGTATGGGTAGTGGTTTCATGACGTATCATGAAGGTATATAATTATTTCATATTATGTATATAGCCAATTCATCATGATGCATATATAGTTTTTCATTTTTAGAGGAAATACTGGCTTCACAGTTCTTATAGGAAAACACTAGTATGACTTTATATCTTAATGAAAAGGTTATGGAGCAATGTGATTTCATCTAAATGTAGTGAGGTGTAACCAATTATTTTTGACTATTTCAAAATATGTGGGAAGATAAGAATGGTGTTTCATAGGTCTACAAATGCCTTCTAGAATTCTCTATTAGACCAACAAGGCTCACATTTTAAATTGAAAAAAATAAAATCATTTCGCCCGTCAAATTATTCATTATCATAATCCATAGAAGAAATTATTTATTCAGGTGGTTCTCATACAACTTTGATGTTGCGTAACAGTAGAATAAAACACCCCAAAATAATTCAAGAACTACCAAATAACAAATATGTCTTAATTAAATAGAAATAACTAAAAAAGAATTTTATTTAAATTAATTCAAACACTAATAGAGTGCTGATACATAAATAGAAAAAAACAAAAATTTTATAAGAAGAAACAATAACAGAAAAAAATGAAGCACTAGGATTTACATGGTTCGGTACATTTTAGAAAAATTTCCTAGAAAAAAAAACTCCAACACATTATAATTTATTAAATGATAAAAATTGGATTATAGTGTAATGAGTCAATGTAGTTAGACATCTAAAATGAACAGAAGCACATAAACAGACACTACACAAAAGAAGATGAATCATAGAATGAATTAGGTTTACGAAAAACATATATCCTCAGAATAATATCTGGGAATTATGATCACCTCAAGATATGATAACACTGATCAAGATTATTTATTATATCTCTCCATAGGATGATCATTCGTGGAATATGGATTCAATAAATTGTTACACAACCTCAAATGGGAAGAAACACGAAATGATCCATCATGATTTGGGAACCGGCAGCATGTAGGGGGATCAATGGGCCACAAAATTAGTTTGTTGACGATGAAAATTTTCCAATACTGTAAGGATTGATGTTGAGGACCGCAATTCTCAACATCATGCAGTTGAAAAAGAAGACTGAACCACCAACGATAATGAAAACCACCTGCAGTGAGAGGGTGTAACTTTCGTGAAAGGGATAAACCATGGTCAACATATGATTTCATGTAAATAAATAGGATATGAAATGAATCCCATTCCTAAATCTTCGACATTATTCACTCAATAATAAATAGATGATACTGACCTCTGATCTCATATACCCTAAGGAATCTACAATCACTCAAGTATGTCCTTCCATGAACTCATTGATAAATGAAAAATAAAACTCCGTTAGAATGATGGATATCATCTTCTATAACATAGAATATGTAACATGATAAAATGATATCAAATGGAGAGAAACACATATAAAAGAATAAGAGCATATATACGACCATCACTAATTGTTCCCAAGAATTCGGGATTCAACCATATCGAAGGGGGGTTTCAAAGCCTTTGAAATGAACCATTGGTTGCCAAGGGTTCAAGAGGATGTAGTGGGGGAAACCGAGTATATGGGCCTTGGGGGTATTTATAGGCACTCATATTTTTAGAGGACCACAACACAACCCCTATGATCACATAAAAAACCACATAGACCACTGCATATTCCCAGAAGACCATATCACAACCCCTGGTAAAACACTTGTTTGGGATTCAATAGTTGATAAATAGTGCATATAATATTTATCTAGGGCAAGGGATACATTCCAGGATACAACCCAAATTACAACCACCACCAATTTAACGGCAGCCTAAAAAACAAATATGGCGTATCCAACTTGTTACACACCACAATGCTTAACACCAGTGAATTCCCTACACTATATACAACCACCACATCATATCCATGACTAAAATGGAAGTATCCCCAATCACCCACCTTCGATCCTCCGTACACAAAAGTCAAGATACAACACTATAGAAGCATGGTTTACTACACAACCCATGGCTCTATGTTTCATCCAGGCCTCAAATGGCAGTGGTACCCTCCATTTTCTTCATTTATCCTCCAATATCATTGAAACCTTCTCTATGTCCCTCTAACACCCAAACAAACAATTGGAAAGAACATTAATGCGGGAGCCCTTGAAATATATTTAAAAAAAACAATAAATGTTACACAATATTTCATACTAAATGAATTTTTAGAATTTCAGATCTCAGAAAATATTTAATTTGATGTATATTACACATTTAATTAATATATGATATTATATATATCATTATACCAGAATAATTCAATACTTTTAGCCACAGTAATTGATAATAATGGAAAAAATATCTATGAAAAATATTCAATATTCAATAAAATCCTCGAATAAATACCCATATCACAATACAATGATCCCTATTAAAATGACCATGTTAATAAAATTTCTATTGAAAAATCAAAAAACTATAGAAACATGATATTATTGTATCTATATAATGTAATTTTAACAATAACTTTTAAACTATGTATCTAAATATTTTAATTTATTCAAATTCTCATAAATTCATATCCAACTATCATAGTGACATCATTATCACATAGTTATACTACTATATAGTATCATCCAGCTGTCCATCCCAATAATATTAATTTTAATGAGATTTATAAAAAAAAAATATTCATGTGAAAAGAGGTCATTTATATAGATTATTCCACAAAATATCTAAATACTAATAAATATGGAATTTAATTTATTATCTACCGCTTTAAAATATATTTTATTTATGTAATATAATGTTGAATATTTTTCATATATGATAGTATAATAACCACCCAATGTCAAATAAGAGATAAAAATACTTGTCGTTAATATATTTTTAATCTCCTATTGTATGTTAGTGTGTTGAAAAATATATTTTGATAAATTCATACTCCCCGAGAGAAGCTCCAAATTTCCAGCCAGAAAATGTTTCTAGAAGAATCCTAATTTAAATTTTTTTTATACAATAGAATAATAAGTAGATTATATAGCACTTATTTAGATTATTATATAATTTGGATTGAAAATAGACCTATGAAATTTATATTTATATTTCTAGACTAATGAAGAAGTATCTTATAAATTTTCAGTGGTATTCTAACAGAGTTATATTTTTTGTACTGAGCAATGACACATGGGAATTCAACTAGGAAATCAGACTATTTTCTTTATAATGTATAATAAGTTCATAAAAAAAATAATTATGAAAGTGATCAATTGTTTTGAAAAGTCATTTTTGTTAAAGTTGATGATGAATTATGAGAACATGTTTGTACAAAAAATAGAATTAGATCATTTTGTGTTACATGAATCACATGAATTACTATATGTAACATAGTGCTACACTAGTATAAGGGAATATACTACTCATTATATTCTTCACAAAAGGATTGTTTTCTAATGGAATCTATGGTATCATGTTATTTACAATACATACCATGGGTTAGATACCCTTATGGAGTAGTGAACCATGAAAATTAAGAAGTATATGTGGTTATGTGTATTAATTTTTTTTCACCAAAGAAAAAAGATACATAACAGGAGTTGAAGGTTGTTTCTTAATAAAGAAAACATGAATGAAAATTATATCATTGATTCCCGCTCCCCCTATCAGGGATACTAATATCTTGGATGGGTAATCTTATGATTTTCCAAATATGACAACCTATGGAATCACATATTACAAGCTATTTAATTATTTAACCATGATCTGTGATATATTAATCCGGTTTCCGAAACGTAATAATGATTAAAACAAAATAAGCATGATTTATATAATCATCATAATGATTTCTAGATTCATGTTATTTTTTATATTCCATTATGACATGGAATAACACATTTTGTTAAAAACACATACATTCATGAATTTTATTGCCATGAAATTATGGGAAAGGCCAAATTTTTTTAACATGTATCCAATATAATTATTTATGGAAAAAACATTATTAGTTACATCTTATTTATCCAAATTCATCAATATCAACATAATAAACCATGAAAAATTACATGATATATGAATCATAGTATAAATAGAAAACTATCTAGAAAAATAAAAATGAAAACATTATCATGTGGGGAAACAACAATATGAGATCTCTAAACGTATACATATTCTATTATTTAATCCAGTTTAATATTTATTATGATAATTCTGTAGCCATCCAAATGGGAAAATAATTTTCATTTAATGATATCATGAAAAATAATATTACAAATAATCAATCCCATACTTCAATGAAGAAATAGTCTTTTCACGAGAATGACTCAATGCCACAGTTATTTGATCACCTCTACCTTGATAAAGATATGATCTTTTAAGTATGTTGATCCATGAAGGATTTGATAAACGACATTAAAAATCAATTATAAAAATGTGGTTCATCTTCCAATACACTGAGAGATTAAAT
The DNA here is from genome assembly GCA_963277665.1 of Viscum album. Lineage (NCBI taxonomy): Eukaryota > Viridiplantae > Streptophyta > Magnoliopsida > Santalales > Viscaceae > Viscum > Viscum album. The sequence goes on along the minus strand of OY728139.1, from coordinate 986,518,337 downwards.
GGGAGGAAATGTGATCAAATGGAGAGAATCGTAAAGAAAATAGTAAGATCCTACCTAATATCACCATATATTTAACTAAGGATGATGCCACTGATCCATATCGAAGGGGGGGGGGGGGGGGTTCAAAGCCTTCTAAAATCATCATTGGTTGCCTAGGTTTTAATAAAAAGGAGTGGTATAAAATCTGAATCTAGGGTCCTCAATGGTATTTATAGTCATGTACATTTTTAGAGGACCATAATGTTTCACCAATGATAGCATATTAGACCACCTTGACCACTACACAGATGGAGAAGACCATATCTCAACCAATGGTAAAACCTTTGCACCAGATCCACTACTGGATCTACAGTGCATATACAATTTAGCATGGTTATGGACTATGCAATACCCTATAGTCCATATTCCATCCATCCCTGATTTTGTAGAAGCCTCAAAAACCACGATGACTCATCGACATTGCCCCACCCCAAATTGTTCGACACTGACAATTGGACAATGTCGCAACAAACCACCACGATGTAGAAAATCCAAAAAAGATTATATCCCTAATTTCAATCATTAAATCCTCCCAATGCCACAAATAGGAGTCTACGACATAGAATCATGGATTATGACACAAACTGTTTTTCCATAATGCAACCTTGTCTCAAAAGGTAGTGCCACCCACCTTTTCCCATATACACTCCAAACACCATAAAACCTCTACTAGGTGAATCCAACACCGTAAAAATACAACAGGATGTTCGACTGAGATTCAAAACCTTTAGCTATATATGTATAAAAAACGATGATAATTAAACAAATATTATGTGATTGTTTAGAGTTTCAGAACAAATAATATATTTAAATAGTTTCATATCACAGAGTTTAAAAAATATTATTCTAGACATATCACTCTACCAAAGAATTCAAGATATACATCATCAATAATTCATAACATAGACATCAAATATGTATGAAAAATAATATATATATTATAAAATCTTCTAATAACACACCGTATCAATTTATAATGATCCAAATTTCAATGATCATGTTAAAAAATTTCAAATGATTCATTTAAAAAATACAAATATAAAACTATTTTCTCATTATAAAATAATATCCATATTTACATGTTACCTTTCTATTTAAGTATTTTAATTTTTCTTTGTATTTTTCATAGTCTATTTTATCCAATTATCTTAGTGTGCTCATTATCATATAGATACATGACTATAAAATCACTTCCAACTAAAAATGAAAATAATACTTATTTTAATAAGATTCTAATAACACCATTATCCAGTAAAGCCACATATGTTATAGAAGAATATACAACATAGATTCATATATATAATAAACAACAAATTCAATTCAGTTTTTACTATTGGAATAAAAAAAATTATGTTGTATAATGATGAATATTTTTCAGATATTATAGAATTATTACAACCCAAGGAGAAACTAGAGATAAAATCCATGTAGTTAATGAATTTTTAATCTCATATTATAATTTAGAGTGTTTAAATTTACATTTTATCAACATATTTAATATAAATTGTATATTAGACAGATAAAATCAATCAATACACCAAATATTGTATTCTAGGCGTAGTTAACTTATAAATTAATAGGATTCCAAGATAATTGTACATCATTAGAAAATTTTAAATTAAATATAATTAAATAAAAACATATATTCAATAAAATACGAATCAATAATTACACTAGAAGAGATACTACATTACGCAGTGCTGTATTTATTAGTGCTTGGAAAATAGAAGTTTTTTTCATTCATCGATATCTATGAGGAATCACTTCTTATCAGGGTCAAACCAATTGAAAAAAATCTTCTTGGAATCCCAAATCAACAACCTCTTCACACCCTCCTGTATTATATTATAATTACACTTCATACTTAAAGCCATTAACACTTCACATCCAAAACCATGAAGTTATTATTTTATAAATGGATAAATACATGTCCAATCTCAGTCAAAAAATCAACACAAAATCAAATCAAAATCCATAACCCAGACATAACAAGAGGGAACATACATACAAAATTACTAAAATTAGGTAACATTAATTTCATATTATTCAGATTCCATTTTCTCAATCCCCTTCCACATCATATATTAATCACTCAAACTGGTATGTTTTTTTCAGCTATGATTTTTAACTGCACATTTTCTCTTTATGTGATAGATATTTAGTAGATGAATACCCTCCCTTCATTTTAATAATTTTATTATAATTCTCATCCAACCATTCCCCCATTCTAACAAATGTTTCCCAATCACTTCACTATCCCTTGATGAGGTTGGGTGCCCGACTCGATGCCCTGGTCGGTCTAAGGTGTGTCATAGATCACACTATTCCAAATCCGTATGTGCTTTTCGATTAAGAATCTCTAATTTGGGTGTCACGGGAAAGTGGAAGATGGATCATCATGGTTTTATGGTTATATATATATATATATCAATTATCATAGACATTACAGAATATTAAAATCCCATTTTCAGTGGTTTTAATGATAAATGACACATTTTTGTTATTATTGGGAAATTTTTATTCAACATAAATACAAGTGTACATTTTTTTCCTTATGTATAATTTTAAAGTTAATGAAAAATTTTAAAGGGGTTGATTATTTTATACTGGAAAATGGATGTGTGATCTATGGTTTCCTCATCTAGATCCATTAGTGTGTATAATAATTGTAATAATTTTCTGCTACATTTCATTTTAAGACATTTCTTTATTTATTATCTGTTCATTATTATTATTTACTGAATTAGAGTTGAATTATTCTCATATTTTGAGTATCGGTGTAGGAGAGGGTGATCCTAGAGTTTCATGAAGCAACCATCATTCCCATTCACACACTGACCCACCCACAGACACACCATCTACCACACCACATTATCCTCCACATGAGCCTCATAGGTTGTTCCTCCCATTCCCCCATCATCATTAATTTAGCCTCATATTGTCATACATTGTCAAAATTATAACTTTAAATGTTCCCACTTATACAATAACCATATCCTATGATGTATTCCCATACATTGTATCTTTATCTAAATATTTCTACTCCGCCTCCATTTCCTACCATCCATCAAGGATTGAATGATTTAGTTATTTTAGCCTCATCTAATGTTCCTGAAGATGAACCATTGCATTTATTTCAACAGACACAGTCTTTAGAGGTTACGTGTCTATGATATCCCATAGATCCATCTGAGCCTAATGCGAAGCCTTTATATGGTATTTTTATAATTTTGACATATTATAGAACATTATTTTTTTGTACTATAAATTAATTTTTATTTTTTTCTTGTATCTTATTTAGTGAGATATTCTAAAAGAAGACATGGGTGAAACCGAATGAGTAATGCTTGGAATTTTGCAACATAAATTATGGTTAATTGCAATGAAGGAAATCAAATTATTGGTAAAATAGAAAGGCAATGTAGTGGTTTTATTCCATCATTACACAAGTACAATGATATCATTTTGGTGAAGCTATTCTCATGAAGGCATATCCAATAAAAAATTAAGGATTTTTCATGGGAGGATATATGAGTTATAAAATATATTAAATTGTAACCTATATTGTTGTTTTATTTTTAATAATTACATGTTCATTGATTCGTCAATTTAACATTCCTTACACTAATGATTCTAAGGTGTCAATGTTGATATATCATTGAATGTTATTATTGTCATATAACCATGAGATATATTTTGGTTGTGTTTGAGATAGGATAATAGATTCAACTTCTTTATACATTATGAGAAACTATATTCATTGTTTTTTATGCCAGTAAACATCATATCACATCATGATGTTTATTTTATGTGACATAGTATGAGATAATATCATAGGAGAAACTATTACACTAAAATGTTATAGCAGTTAACCACAATGGTGAGAACCTAGAAGTGTTAGAATTTTTTTCTTAAAACATAGTTTTTATAACCAGAAGATTGCTGGGGATGGAACCTAACATTCCTTGGGTCTTCAAGGATATCATCTCCAAAGATTTTTGATTTCCCCGATGGTGATGGTTCCTCCGTGGTAGTCCTCTCTGTCTCTTCTTCCCTATTTCTCATATTAGGATGCACTATCATTTATATTTTCAATTTTTTCTACTCAACTCTCCCTACTATGTGATGGACCTCTTCCAATGTCCTTCCTTTTGCACTCTGCTCGTGCGTTCCTCTTCTTCTCTCCAGGTCAGAATTGGAGGACATGATATTATGTGTATTTAGGTATGTGATTTGGTGGACGATAGATTTCCAGGAATTTCAATAGTTTGTTCTTCTACCCAGGGTTTCAATCCAAAGAATCCTTTTAGTTGTGGTCTTGATTTCTTTTTTTCTAGTACTAGTTTTTTAATCATTAATTATCTTTTCTAGTTTCATACTAGGGTTTCATTCAGATTTTATTCATCCTGGTTAAGTGGCTTTTATGTGTTTTAATTCAATTTCTTTTTTAGATGATGGTGATGATGGTCTCATTGGTGTTATCTAATGGTCATGTTCATTAGTTTTTTTTTTCAGTTTCATAGATTAACTTGATTTGTTTTGGAGTGTTTTGAGATTCTTATGGTTTTATGATTTTTCATGGCTTTGGGCCTGAATAATTATGGGACATAAGGCACCCAAATTTTCAATTTTCTCGAGTCTCATTTCTCCTTCTTACAATGGCCATGTGTGATGGATCATTGGGGCTTTAGTAAGTGATGTTTGGGTGGAGAACAAATTTCTAAGAGATGAGTTCTTTGGTATGAATTCTAGTGTGATTGATGATGGTTGTTCTAACGACGACTTACATGTTTTTGATTCAGATGGTTGGAGATGGCAAGATCATAGAATGATTATTGTGATGGAGACAAGGTTTATGGTTATGATGCTTCTATTCCTAATAGAAAGGTTGTGTTCGGCTCTATTGAGGATTGGTTCGACTATGGAAATGATAATTTTGGGGATTGTAGAGATGCGACTGATGGTGAAGATTTAATGCTAGTAGCTCACGGTTCGAGAATTCCAGTGATGAAAACTTTTGAATTTTTATTATTGAAAATTTATTATCATATGATTTTCTTATACATTATTTGATATGTGTGTAGGATTCTTGGATGTATTAGTACCTGATTGGTGTCCAAGTCATGGTGAGTTGGATGATGCTTGAATTTTTTAATTTTAGAAATTTTATGTGGAAATATATTTTGGATGGTCAATGTATGTTGGTACATTTAATGTTCTATTTAGTTCCAATATTTCTATAATGTTTCTATTTAAAAAAAATTAATTTTATTAGGGTGTTATAAATATGGATGATAACCTATGTGGAGAAAATTCTTATAGGATATTAGTTGTAGATACTAATAGAACATTGAGGCACCTGCTCATGGTGCATGTCCATGGTAATATCTAGATAATGATATTTTGAGAATAAGACACTCTATTGGGAAATGCAAATTTATATGTCATTGGATCTTACTATCTACAGATGTGTCTATATATCCAAGAAGTTTATGATTATTATTAATGACTATTATAAGTCATGTACTTTTATATATTAATGAAAATAAATACATCTTATATTCCCTTGGAGTGTCGATAGGTTGGTTGTTTCATGAGTAATATTTCATTTATTAATAGCATGGGAATGATTTTTAACATCAAATCTTTAATAGAAGTTGATCTCCCAGTCACATTAATGAAAATGATATAGAATAAATAAATCCATGGAAATTATTTTTTATATCATGATTGATTTCTAAAAATTAAAAGAAATATTCATTGAGAACATATGATGATGAAGCCGCTGTGAAACCTACTTGACTAGAGTTATCATGGAAATGATATTATATTACAAAGTGATCACCCATATAAAGTATTATATTGTCACAGCATTAACATCATTCTCTATAGGTTTTGTGGCTTATTACTCTATGCAAATAATAGACATTATGAAACTTATCTTCATGCCATAATGAAATAGTTATGGAAGACCATAAATTAAATTTATCCATAATCTTAGTGAAATAATATATTATGATTTATTACTTACAAATTTGAATAAATATAATCCACACACCTGGATTAATAATTATTCACTTGTTTCCACTTATATGTCATCAGGAGTTATTAGAATGAAAATAATGTGATTATAATATTTAATATATATTTCATTCTATTTAATGAATATTCTATTTTTTCATTTACTGGAGAATAATGCATGTATATTTATTTATTAAGTAAATAGTTAATATTCATGGCCCAATAAATACTGTGGAGGAATGGCAGATAGAGAATACATGTATTGTATGAAATAATATATATTTAATAAGATTTGATTCAATAATATATAATTTGAATTCATGGGTTTAGATCATGTTAATAAATATATGTTATATTAATATTATTATTAACATTGTTATTCGTAGAGATTAAATAAAATATATGGTCCAATTGTGATATTATTTATTTATAAGCATGTCATTTTTTGGGAAAAACTATATTATTTTTCAATACAATCAATTTTAATTGTGTTTTTCATAATGGGAGTCGGATAAAATGATCTCATTCCCTAGAGAGATATGTCTCAAAGAACACTACCATTAATGGAGAGTGATCTTCCACCACCATCTACACACAATTTTAAGAGATATAATGAGTAATAATCTTTTATAAATTCTTAGGTTGATCAATATTTGATGAAAAAAGTTATAGGATATACCATGATAGAAACCATTGATTCTTATGTTGACGTTTGTGATTTTTGATCACGACATGTAACATCCTTGGCCCAGAAGCAACTGAACTGGTACTCCGAGCTAGGTCACCACATGACCTAATGAATTCCTTCCAATATGCTAGTGGTTTCCAACTAGTAATGAGAATCTAATAGGTCATGTGGGGAGAATATACCATCATTACTAGTGTATTCATCAACATATTATATAATAAATAAGGAAACTGATGGAAAATAATCCAAAATAAGCATTACCAACAATTTCCCAAACATGGTACAACCACCTCCAAATGATATATTTCAAATTTCATTCATTCCATTTCAAAAATGAAGGAGGAAACAAATGAATATTAATAGAAAAATCCCCCAAATTCGGTCCTAAATCAATGTCTCAATCATCATTTATGAACATACAAAGGACAACTCAACTCCCTAAAAAATTCTTTTGACCATTCCCTACCCAGCAACAATTAATTTTTCTCTTGTACCCAACAATGTCCCCAGAAGAATGTTAGTATAACTCAGAAGGACAACACCATTGGGGTTTCAGAAAATATATTTTCTAAAGAGATAGTGTATGCATGCACAAAATAAGTTAATTGATGAACTAAATATATCTTGGTTTCCATTAGTTAATAATATTGACATTATAATGTTTCATAAATTATTCCATTCAATCAAGTAAAACATTTACAACAAATAATCTATGTGTTAGTAATTTAGATCATTTTAACTTCAGCCTAACATGATCAATTATTAGGCATAAAGGAATAATACTAGTTCCCAATCTCACTAGAGATAAACATTTCATTACAAAAACCTAAATCTCAACTTGGAGCCTTAGTTAAGGTAGTGTCATCAAATCAAACATCAAGGGGCTTAGATCCATAATTCGACTCCCTAACCTATGAATTATTTGGTGGGGTTTAGAGCCTCAGTCCACCCTGACCCATGAGAGTAGCCCTAATAAAATACCCCCGCGTACCATCAAACCATGTGCACATTCATATTCATCCAAATACCACATATACAAAATCATAGAGCATGAATAATCAATACACATAACATTCACAATTCATCATCCATTTAATAGTAAAATAATCATTGGGCCTTAAACCATTAACACATTTATCACACAACATACATGGCCCAGTTAACCATATTAACTTTCATTTCTCATCACATTTAATGTATTAAATAATTTTTATTCATTAACCCATTTCACAGTACTCATCACATCACATGAATTATCTAATTCATGCATTTCAATTTCGATCTCACAAATTAGACACAATTATCTTTTTCAATTTAACTATATTTACATTGTTCCAAATAAATCTTAAATCCATTATCAATATCTGGGAACAATTTTAAATAATATCTTCTCCAACTGAACTAACATATAAATATGTTAATCTTGGGATAGACATTATTACAAGTCAATTCCAAATTATCCTTCAAAATTTCCATATTTTGGAATATTGTAATACACCATAGGTGGCTCTAAATTGGGTTAGTAATCCCTAATGCACCCAAAATGAATAAAAAGGGCTTAAAATAATCATTTACATTTTATTTTACAAAATACATTATACAGAATCAATTTAAAAACAATAAATAACCATTGATAAAACCATAAATTCAAAAATTAACATCTGGACCATGGAATATTAATTGTAGACCACCTAGCATAGAACAAGAGATGAACATACACCTATAAATTGCCCTAGATCTGGATTCAATAACCATATGAATCCCTATATTGACCCATACATTACCTACATTGTTATAACATCAAAATTCATTAAAACCTATAACAAAAACCATGACAAGGCCTTATAGATATAATGTATTTACCGACTTGGAAACACATAAATCTTGTATATAAAAAATCTATATTATTTCTCGTTTATTCATTCATAATAAGACTCCTTTTGGGAATATGGTACATAATTCTCTTCTTCTAGTCCTGGGGAAAAGAAAAATATGAAAGGGTGAGCTCAAATTCTCAGTATGGTATACCAATGGAAACACCAATCATAACATATTCTTAATAACATAAGATTTTAAAATCTAATCCAGCATTTAAGAGATCATGATATCATGTCATGGGATAAATAATATAAGTGGAATATAATCCCAATAATTATAACATAAGAAATGAAACATTCTAGAAAACACACATAAGCATAGAAAAGCATTTCATATTAGTTAGCGCTCATTTCCAAGACCATCATAGTGGACAAAGTCCATTACTGAACCGAGTTCACTACTCATTCAATCGCTGTATCACAGAACCATATTAAATTCGATTCTAGCCATGACTATTTGATTTGATATAAATATTTTCCCAATGCATTTTTGTGAGATATAGGTCCCACACATTACATAATGAAACCATTCTTATGTGCGCCAAAAAAAGATAAATCATACCTAATTGTATTACCCATGTAACAAAATAGGATTCTTAAACATCAATCTATCATATCATAATCCATATAAGATAAATGGACATCATAAAAATAATTACACCATAAATACAATCAATGTAATAATTGGGATAAAATATAAACCTATGTCATCTTAGATGTAAAATAATTTTTACAAACCACTTGAACATAGTTCATGAAGAAAAATATCCATTCTTCTTCACAAACATTTTTTTTTTCAGAAAATGTCATTCATATTTTTCAAGAATGTATGTTAACTAAACAAAAAAATAAAATAATGTTGAGGAAGATTCATGTATGTAATGAAATATTAATGTGTAAAAATGTATTCATGTAGTATACGTTAAAAATACATTCTCCTCATACTTTTAAGGGAAAAGTATAAAAGTACCTTGTATGGTAAAAAATGAAAGATTACTTCCATACCATGTATTAAAAGTCAAAAATGATAAAAATGATATTAAACATACATATATGAATAGTACGCATTTTTTGAGAATATTTTTAGAAAACATGGATATGGATGATAAATATATCCTCAGCAGATACTTACAAATAAATAAACTCAAATAAAATGAGATTGGAAAAGTTATCACTTACTACACGTACGATATGCTTTTTATGTACCTAAACCACCATTATAATGATTTAAATAATGTTACAGATTATTTCAAGAATCATATTTTATTTTATGATAACATTTATGAACATATTTTCATCCATTTGTTAGTAACATTTCATTGTTACTCACTATTTGGGTATTAACTGATTTACGTTGTTATGTATGTTTTGGTCGAATAAGTTCATATTCCTTTTTTATGATATAGTTATATCAATTAAAGAATATTATGAGTATAATATATATCATATTTATTAATTAAATTCTTTTATATAATCCTTGTTTAATGTAGAACATATAGAACGAATGACTTCGCACTCTGGAGACTGTAAGCCGTACGTGCGCACGAGCGACGATATTGTTTCCATAATTGTTTAGTATTATTCAATTGGATGGTTTATAGTATCTCAGAATTAGTATGATGTTATATTATTAATTTATAGGTCTTATTTCCTCAACTATACTCATCAATGTAAGGTGGCGGTGAGAATCATATTACATCACTACATGGAGACGTTAAGTCGTACGTACACACGCGCGATGATTTTTTTTAGCAGGATAGATGGAAGGTGATATAGGGTTGGTTCATATTAATAATAACATATAATTATATAATTGAAACTGAGGTTATTACATTATTATTAAATAACTAAAAAATAGGAAGTATAAGAAGAAAGAATCTTGTATGAATCGGTAGAAGACATTGCCTCTACCTCGACGTGCCTCCTTTCAATTTTCACATAGGGAAATAGAGTTGGTCTTTCCCGAAGACCAACATTTCTATAATGTTAGTAGGTAAGTTTATAAGAGTAATGGGTAGTGGTAGGCCGAACATGAAAGATCAATATGGTGTGAAGTGGGGAAGTAATAGGTTCTATTTTATAAGAGAGGAGAGGGTCACTTAAGGATACTTTCAAAATATTAATTTATTATAAATTCATATTTGACCCAAAATGGTCCGAACCAAATTCAATTCTATCATAAGATGATTTTGGTTTGAATAAAAATCATCCAATATTTTTTAGATTGATTTTCAATAATTTTGTATCCTTATATTTTTTATTTAACCCATATTTAACATTTTTTCATCTTATGGTGATATCATGTAATTTACACGATGTGGGTTAATATAAATACTATATAATTCCTAAAGGATGAAAAATATTTATTAGACAACATATTTGGACTCATATTAACCATTTGGGCGAATCTTATTAATAATTTAAAATCAATTAATATACTATTTTATGTTTTATGTTTTGAATTATGTCAATTTTGAACACTATCTGTACTTGACTTTTTAAAAAATTCTTAACAAACTGATTACATATACTCTAAGGAAATAAACAAAATATAATATTTCAATATCAACAAGGAAATTCATGAATGATATAAAATTAAACAAATTAATTTTTTTTAATATTTATAAAATCATTTATTTGAAACCTTTATAAATGAAGCAATTAATGCATCATGATTGTGTTATACATAAATATATTTATATAAAGTATTAAAATTACATATAAAATATAATGATGTATGGAATCTTTTTATATTTCTAATGAATATTTATAGTCTAACAGATCACTTATATATCCTCATATAAAAAATGTTTTAGTAAAATATATATGTTTTGGATATATTCTCAAAAACATTAAATTACAAATAATTAAATGTCATTTTCATTTACAAGTGACTTCATGGTGTAAACAAATTTACGTAAGAATTCCCATGGTCATATATGTATCATAAAATTGGGATAAGTCATGCGGTATGATAAATATAATATTATTTTGTTACCCTTATTTAGCATATTTTACCATTAACCATGGTAAATAAAATATTCAGTCAATTTACTATTCGTATTTTCTAGAAATAAATGTTACCTATGTACATTATTTGGACCTACTGATTCCTTATATGGAATCAATTTTCCCAAAGTCAAAACACATAAGATGCAGTAATTAATTTAAAATCAATCGCTTTGTTGAGAAACATGTTTTAAATGTTAAAACATTGCAAAAAAATGAAATGATTATACCTGTGTATTCATTTTAAAATTTTTGATAACGAAATAAAGTATATGAAATGAAAAAAATATATTCAATTTATAATTTAAAATAATTTAATAATATATTCTAAACATATAAATTATTTCCATGAAAAATTATTATTTCAATTATAATTTAGCGTATTATCATTATTTATCAAAATATTAATGTTATTATAAAAACATCAAAAATGTATCCAAAGTATATTTTTATGTCTTTCTTCTAAATAAAATGTTTATTTTTTTTTTCAAATTTATCATATTAATATTTTAAAACCAGATTTAAAATGGTTGTTTCATCAAAAGCTGGTAAAACTGCATTTTTTAGGAAATAATTCTTTCATACGAAATATTTATTTTTTTCACATATCTTGTGTAATTGAATTTTAATGGAATATAATATTATAAATGTTGTTAATATTATCTATTACTTAAAGTTTATATATTATTTTAATAATATATCATTGTTTTTTATTGTTGGTTTTGCGTACAAGCAGGTTATCGAGGAAGTTTTCTCTTGCGTGTAACGTAAGCCAAGTCAACATTGTGTGTAGTGAAACCATAATTGTTTTTTGCGTATAACATAAGACATAAAAAAAATTCTCATAAAATCCTGGGGTGTTACAATAAACCCCCCTTAGAATGAATTTCTCCCCCGAAAATCATCACATTGTAAAAAACATATTGGGATACCTCTCCATCATCATATCCTAATGTTCCCATGTAGCTTTTTCAAATTGGCAGTTCCTCCATAAAACATTAACCGACCAATTAGTTTTGTTTCTTTTAACATTTTCATTAAGATCTGGAATCACTATCAGTTTTTTTCTTATGAATTAATTTTCTCTAGCGGTACGAATTTTGAGATTAGTACATGTGAAGGATCGGGTATGTAATTTTTTAGGAGAGAAACATGGAACACAACAGGAACTAGAGAGAGATTCGTAGGAAGTTCCAATCGGTATTCTAGCATCCCAACATGATCCAGTATTTCAAAATGACCTATATAACTAGGTATCAACCTTCAATACATTCCAAATCTCATTACTCTCTTCTAGGGAGATATTCGTAAGAACACTTTATCACCCACATCAATGTCTAGGTCTTTTCCTCAGTTGTCAGCAAAACATTTTGGTCAACACTAAGATGATATTATTTGTTTTTGAATAGTTATATCCCTTTCTTCATTTTCATCAACAAGATCCGGTCCTAATAGTTCTCTTTCCCAAACATCAACATAGCATGATGGAGTTGTGCACTTCATTCCATAAAGAGATTCATTAAGAGCCATCTGAATACTAGAGTTAAAGTTATTAATATACGAAAATTCCACTAATGGTAGGTGTTGATCCCAACCCTCTTTTAAATCCATAGATCAATATCTCAACATGTCTTCCAATGTTTCAATTGTAATCTAAGACTGTCCATCAGGCTGGGGATGATAAGTAGTGATGAAACATAAATATGTATCCAGAACATGTTGAAGACTTCACCAAAACATCAAGGTAATCCTTGGATCCCGATCAAATATAATTGAATGTGGTGCGCCATGAAACCATACCGCTTCCTTTGTATATATCCTGGAAATATGGTCATGTTATAAATCATATCTAATAGAAATGAAGTGTGATGAATTCTTAAGATGATCAACAATAACCCAGATAACATTATTGACTTTGGATGTTCTTGGGATGTTCGATAGCAAAGTATATAGTGATGTTCTCCCATTTCAATTCTAGATTGGTTAATGACTGTAACATCCCCATAGACCTCAGTCTCTTAGCCATAATTTGTTGACAAACCATGCATCGAGAGATATATTCAGCGACATCTCTTTTCATGACATCCCACAAAATGTACTCTTTTAGGTCCTTGTACATCTTTGTACTTCAATGATGAATAGAGAATGAAGAACTATGTGCCTCATACTGCATGAACTTCATCAATTCTTGTATGGGAGGAATACATACATGGTTCTTGCACTTCATTATTCCATCACAGTCGAGGTTGAATTAAAAAATATTTCTCACCTTCTATTATAGTTCAACATCTTCCATTTACGCCTCTTTAAATTTTACATGTATAGATGGTTGAACATTAATTTGTGAAAGATAATATTTCTCCCCTTTCAAGACAATTTCCAGATATGTCTTTTGTAAATCCATAAATATTGGATCTTTTGTGACACTCATCATGGATAATCTGGCATGGTCTTATATACTTAATGCATCATCCACCGTGTTTTTGATCCCATGGTTGTAATTTATTGAGTAGTGATAATCATTAATCAGCTCCAACCTTATTCTTTGGCGCATATTATTACCTTTTGATGAAAATATACTATAGAAATTATGATCATTATAAATATCACACCATTCACCAAAAATATAATGCCTCTATATTTTTAATGCAAATATTAATGCAGTTAACTCCAGATCATGTGTTGGGCCATTTTTCTCATGGATATTCAACTTTCACGAGGCATAAGATATCACCATATAATTTTGTATGAGAAAAAACCCCAACCCATTCTTGGTTGAATCGCTCTAGATAATTTAACATTCTCCACTACAAGGTAGTGTGAGAAAAGCTGGACTAGGTATCCTTCTCTTTAGCTCTATGAAATTGTATTCACATTCTTCTGTCCAAATGAACATTACTCCTTTTCAAGTCAACATGATGAATGGATTAGATATTATAAAAAATCATTCAAAAATCAATATTAATATCCAACCAATCAATGAAAACATCATATTATAGTTACTGTTTTTGGTCTCAACATTCATTTAATAACCTCTGTTTTGGCATTATGCATAGATATCACCTCTTTTGAGGTTATGTGACCCAAAAATGAATCATTATGAAGCCAAAATTCACCATTGGTAAATTTGTCACAACGTTTCTCCTATATCAGTGTCAATAATTGAATCCTAAAGAGATCGTCATGTTCTTCCTTGCTCTTTGAATAGAAAACAATATCATCTATAAAGACTACAACAAACTGATCAAGATAGTCCTTAAAGACTCTATTCATTTTATCCATGAATATAGAAGGGGAATTAGTAAGACCAAAAGGAGTCACTAAAAATTCATAGTGTCCATACCGTGTATGGAATTCCATCTTTAGTATATATTCCTTTTGTAACCTTAATTGATGATATCATGAACGAAATTCAATCATGGAAATTAATTGAGCTCCACATAGTATGTCAAATAAGTCATCAATTCGGGGAAGAGAATATTTGTTCTGGATAGTGATCTTGTTAAGTTATCGATAATCAAGGCAAAGTCTCATTGATCCATCATTCTTTTTTTCAAATAGAATAGGTTCTCTACAAGGTGACATAATAGGGTGTATGCATCTTTTATCTTGATTCTCTTGGAGTTGCTTCTTAAATTACTGCAATTCAATAGAGGAAATTTTATATGGTGTCTTTGAAATAGGCATCGAACTAGGTATGAGTTCTATTGAAAAATCAACATCATGATTTTCAGAGTGACCTAGAAATTAATCTGGAAAGTCATCATAAAACTCCCTTAAAATGGATGTATTATAAATAGTGAGTTTCTCCCCAAACATTTGAGATAAATAACCTTAATTTAATTGAATCAAGATCCATAAGATGGAAGAAATTTATAATGCAATGTTATATTGATCCTTGAATTGATAAATGATAGTAGATTGATATGGAATATAAAATGTGACTACCCTTCATTGGAAATTTTCAAGTGTTCCATATAATGAAATCCAATCCATACTAATAATCTCATTAAATTACAATATAGTGGGGATCACAACACTTGTAGGAAGAACTTTCCCAAAAACATCAATCGCAAATTAATTGTAAACTTTTAATGTGACTACAGTGCCATTCAGAGTTGTCCCAGCTAACTCAATATCTAATTGCTGTGGAAATATCGCTATATGCATAGAAAATTGTTCATAAATAAATGTGTGGTTGGATCCAAAATCAAATAAAACATTTTCGACATTAGAGTGGGTGGTATGTGTACCTTTCAACATTTCATTATCGTACTCCACATCACTGATATATATTTCATATGACATTCCATTGAAGATCGACTTATGAGTTTGTTAAGGTCAATCATCCTCAATATCCCTTGAATTAGGTAATTTATTTGAATAATGATGATTTCCATGAACATGTAACATTGAAGTGTAGAAGGTTCGTTCTATGTAGCCCTTTCTTTGTTCACTTCATTAAACATCTTTTTTCCCTCACTTCCACATTCAATTTCCTGATGAAATTGTTTCCCAAACATTTTATTTTACTTGTACATTTAAGGCAATTACCTCCATGTTTATTCCACACCATGATAATAAGTGAAAACTCATCTTCATTTCAGTGTGGTCTTTATATTTACTTTTGAATTCCATTTCCTCTTCTTATAAAACCCATATGATTGATTGGTTACTCTAATATCCATCTCAAACATAAGAGAGCATTGATCTATTTCCTCATAGATATTGAAATCCCTTATATATAATTCCGATTTGAGACTTGGTTTTTAGACTCTAAAACATTGTTCGATCACCCCCTCAAGTTGTATAATACTTCTAGAAGAGTAACATTCAAATCTTGTAGAATTTGTTTCGTAGGTACCAAGGGATTCATCATCCCTTTGCTTGAGTTAAAGGAAATAGTTCTCTATATTTGATCAATGAATAAGAGGAAATTACTTATTGAAAAATATGTTACTGAACTATTTCCATTCTATTGACTCAATTTCATCTCTTTTCCTCATATTCATAACAAGATTCCACTATTTATTATCATCACCTTCAAAATGATATACGACTAAGATGACATTATCATGTTCAAAACAATATATATTTACAAATATCTTTCTTGTGGTACTTGTCCATTATTTTTTCACTAAAGGATTATAAGACCAACTGAATGAAGGAGGAGGCTGCCTCATGAATAATTAAATTGATTATTACTCCCTCGTTTGATCGTTAGGGAGTCTGGTATGATTTATAGATTGAGAAAGATGTGTGATAATGGCTAAAGGTTTTCATTATATATCCAATAACAATTGGTTTCTCAGGGGGGACAATGATTCCATTTCCCATCACCTTCAACATTAGCATGATTCCTTCATGTTCCAACCATTGACTAAAACCTAGAGCATATTGTAAGTATCACTAATAATAATTGAAAAATGACATAATCAAAATTTAATATTAGGAAACATTATGTTTTATCCAATATTTTTAATGTTCTTTTATAAAACATTAGGATTGTATCCTAAACACAGACAGATCCATAGGGTTCTTAATAAGTCTTTCACCTCCTAGTTTACGATGGTTAACCACACCATTTCTCTGAACCCAACTATAACAACCCATACATTACAGAAATTTATATTACGTGAAAATTCATTACAACATATAACAAAAACCATGATAGGACTGTATAGGTATAGTGTCTTTGTAATTTGGAAAACCTAAAAAACTAGTTTATAAAACATCTACATTGTCTCCAGTTTATTATTTCATAACTAGAATCCTTTTTTGAAAAATGTCCTTAATAATCTTCTTCCTGAACTGGGGAAATGAATCATATGAAAGGGATATCTCAAATTCTTAGTAAGAGTAAACTAAGGAAATATCTAACATATCATATTCATAAGAACATAACATTTAAAAATCTTATCCTACAAATAAGAGATCATAATATCTTGTCATGGGATAAACCATTTGATTGAAATTTAATCCCTATAATCATATAATAAGACATGTAACATTGTGGACTACACACATAAGCATATAAAATCATTTCATATTAGTTAGGGCTCACATACAAAACCATCCTAGCAGACAATATCAATTACAGAACTGAGTTCACTCCTCGTTCCAGCAATGTATCACTGAACCAGATTAACTTTCCCTTTCTGCCAAGTCTTAAATGCCCTGCCTCTCTTTACCTAGAGTTAGTGAATAATTACACAATAGTGTCATGATAACAATATATCTATAATTGAAATACCTATTAGTTTATTTTCCTCAAATGTAATAGATATATAAATATGTTTTACATTACATCGTGAAAAAAATAGAAACATCATTGTGTCCCATTTGACCACACTCATATCCTTTGGCATATACCTATAAGTTAATCATAATATACATATTAACATCCTTGAAATAAAATAACATATAGAAAGGGTGGGCTCAGATGCTCATCAAGGATAACGATATAGGAGAAACATTCCTGAATAATGAAAAACATTTATAGAAATGTATTAAACAAAACAACCCACTATATAAAAAAACATTATCATAATATGTAAAATATAAATCTAATAATTCTATTTACTTATTCACATTGATATTAGACAAGTCAAATAATCACATTAATATCAATATCTAATTTCATAATGATGGAATGTATAATGCTGGATATCATAACCACATAATCAAGGCCTCATGACTAGACTACAAATAATATTTTGTCAAGGTCTTGTGCCATGACACTAGTTTGTCTCTTGAGACCTACATTTGCGATGAGGATATATAACAATCTCTAACCGTCACTTACTATGTCCAATGCATTCCTTATATGAAAACGTTGAAACATATTATAATTTTTTTTATTAAAAATAGAATATAAAATTTCAATGCATAAACCATTAACCATGAATGGTATAAAAAAGAACATCCAAATTAAAACATATCAGAAAACAAACAATGAAATATGGAATATTTTATCACAAAAAATCAACTTCAAACAAACGTAAAATCCAACATAAGATGTTGACATAGATGAAATCAATCCATAAACAATTTGAGTGAAATATCTATTTTTACATTGAATTTATTCAAAAGGTAATGAAAACTAATATTGGGAAAATATTCTTATAAGATATTAATGGAATCTTCAAAGGTGTTATAATGGACAAAAATAGTCGTACCATCAATATATGTTATAAAATATTCTTTCCTTAATTTTTCAAAAGGTTCATAAAGTAACTTGTTTTGGAAACTGAAACAAAGATTATGTTCAAACCAATTTATAAAAATTGAAACATGTGTATAACTGATTTTAAACCATTGTCTAGTAAATAGAAAAAATGATTTGAAATACATTTTTATGAAACATATTTTTGGATGATAAATAGATCCCAATTGGTACTCACGTATAAAAAACCTCTGATAATAAAGTGATTGATAGAGTTAAAACATACCTCAAACATTTCTTTAATTTAGGGTCCATTAAATTCTAGTATAATGGTGAAATAACTATTATAAAATAAAACAATGACTATATACATAAATATTATTTCATATATGATCTGGGAATAGTACTTTTTAACAATATTTCTATAGAATAATTGTTTCTGGTGTTAACTGCTTAATTTTTCTTTATATTTTTATTACATATGCCTTTTTTTATGGATATGATATATTTGATTCGTATCCAGAATGATATAAAGTTCTTAAACATTATTTTTAATCATAAAATGATAATTATTATTGAATGAATATGATGGGGAATGACATCTCACCGCTTCATAGAGATGGTAAGTCGTACATACGCAGAAGCGAAAATTTCATACTATTGATGGTGAAATCATATGTAATCGGATGAGATATCATATATGAAGAATCATTAACATGTTATATTAAATATTTAAATCAATTATACTCATTATTATACCCATACACATAATGAAGTGTTGAATAACAAACCACACCATGATGTGGAGACAGTTATTTGTACATACGCATGTATGGTAACGTTTTCATTCATAGGATGAATAGAATAATGAATATTTTTTTTCCATATTATAATAACATCATATTATGTATAAGATTCTAGATTTAGTATTTTGGTATGGAAAAAACAAGTAAATATGGAGTAGAAAGAGAAAAGAACATTGAAAGAGGTGAAGAAATTATTGCCTCTTCAACGGGTGCTCCCTTTTGATTTGATCAAAAAGGATACATAGTTCTGCTTTTTGATAAATATAAGTCCACTAGGTTTATTTTAGGGAAATTGGAAGGATATTTGAGTCATTTTTTGCCTAGACAAATGATTTTTGAGGTGTAATTTTGGGAGAAGGCGAATACCCATCTATAAGAGTGGTGTGGGTCACATTACGAAAAGCTTGAAATATTATTTTATTATAATATCATTTTTGGTTTATAATGGCTCAAAATGGATTTATTTCGTGGATATGGGGGGATGGGTCTAAATCTTATCAAACAATACTTTTTTTATATGTTTACTTCACAATATTAACCTTATCTTTTAGATTTATTACATAGTTAAATAGAATAACTTTTACCATATCATCTTGTATTATTATAATAAATGGTTAATAAAAATAGCATAGAACTCCAAGAGAACACGTAGTGGTTCATTAATGATATAAAAATTATTATATGTGTCCTTGGGACTATCCATATATTTTTGTGATTATAACATCATTTAATAATATAGAATTTCTTTAAAAAAACATATTTTTGTCAATTTTGACACTATTATTTATTTCTTTTATGAGAAAGTCATAAAAACTTATTTACTTCAAAACAAATATATTTAATCAACGAAAAAGTTTTTTATTAACCTATAAAATTCTTTTATTGAATCAAAATGATCAAATTATATTTATTTTAATATTTATAATATCATTTTTTTATTTTCTCATTAATAATGAAAATACTGCATCATTATTGTGTCAAAAATAACTATATTTATTTTATTTCTAAAAAGTATAAATAAAATATCATTATTTAGGAAAAATTTTATATTTTAAATTAATATTTATAGTCAACTATGAAAATTATATAACACCATATATAAATGTTTTACTAAAAGATACATGTCTATCTTATTTTGGTCTATACATTTAATTAATTAATATAAAATATCGTAATCACTCTCAAATGGCTCCATGGGATACCAAAATTATCTCAAGGATGTCCATGGTCAGACATGTATCATCCTATAGGGTTTGGAAATGTGTTAGGGTAATTGAATATTTTTAAAATGTTATTTCTACCCATATTTACAGGAATTACCCTTAAACCATGGTAAATAAATTATTTACAGAACAATATCTAATGTTTAAAAATAATAGTTTCCTATTTTAAAAAATTGGACAACCTGATTTAGAATATGAAATCCATTTTTCCAAATTCATAACACTGAAGGTACAGAAATTAATTTAAAATTATTTCTCATTGTTGAAACCAAAAAGAGGGTTTTTAAGTGGTAAAAACTATCAAAAGATTGATATGTGTTTATGAACAATTTCATTGTGAAATTAATAATATGAGCTAAATTATATGAAATAGTAAAATATAATTTATTAATAATTTAATACCTCTCATATGATTAATTAAACACATTAAATTATTTCTATTAAAAAAATTTGTTTTTAATTAAATTTTAGAATTTTTTCAACTTCATCAAAATATAAATGTTATCAGAAAAGTAAAAAAATGTTCACCCTAAGCTAATATTGATATTACGAATCCAAAAATGATGTCAATTTTGAATATAAAATCTATAAAATTTAAAAAAGTTGGAATTACTATTCATATCTTGTTTTCAAAATGGATAGTTTGATTGGTCGTGGTGTGCTAGAGCTCAATGTCACAGGCTACACAAGCTATTGAATTATTCAAAGAGAAGAGTATTATAAAATATTGCAGTGTTATATTCTCCCCTATTTTGAATAATTTCAACATTGAAATTATTAGTTTATTTATATATAAAAATATTCAAGTGGTTCTTCAAAATATGTTTCTTAGGATCCCACATTGCCTCATCCATTTTATAGTTTCCACATAGAACCATTAACAGGCGAGTCATCTAGTTTCTCAAAACATGTTCTCTTTTATCAAGAATCATGATTGTATTTTAAAAATGATACTTATCGGGTTCCAGTTCAAATTCTTTATATGTGAGTATATGCTTAGGGTCAGTCATGTATTTTTTCAACAGTGATACATGGAACACATCATGATCTTTAAAGAGACACGAAGACATTGCTAAATGGTAATATAAAACTCCAATTCATTCTTGAATTTCGAATGTTTTGATGTACACGGAAAATAAATTACCCTTCAAACCAAATTTAATAACACCCTTACATGGAGATACTTTCAAGAAAACATGATCTCCTACATGTAATTCCAAATCCCCCCTTCGGTTAACAATATAACTATTCTTCCTACATTGGGATTCTTTGATGTTGGTTTGGATAATCTTCAACTTTTCCATGGTTTCATAAACATGTTCTAGGCCTATGAGTTTTCATTCTCCTAAATCATCCCAAACATGATGGTGTGAGACATCTCTTTCCATATAACACTTCATATGGGGACATCTGAATATTTTAATAGAATCTATTATTATAGTAAAATTAAACAAGTGGTAAATATTGATCCCACATTCCCTGAAATTCATGTTACAAAGATATAAAGATTTCATCTACTTTTTGAGTACTCCATTCTAATTGTCCATCAGTTTGAGGGTGATAGGCAGTGCTCAAACGATGTTGAATATCTATGGCTTTCTGAAGACTTTTCTAGAATCATGAAGTAAAATGGGTATCAAAATCATAAACAATTGATATGGGTATACCATTATGTCTTACAAATTCATTAATTTAAATCATTTCTAAACATTCATGTTTTAAACCTTCTCTTATAGTAAGAAAATGTGCTTAATTTGTAAGATGATCAAGATTGACCCATATTGTATCATTCCTTCGAGGACTCTTTAGTAGCCCCATGGAAAATCTTATGGTAATATCATCCCATTTCCACCCAGGTATGGGAAGAGGTTTGCATGATTCGACCAGGTTGTTACCTTCTAGAATTCACATATTGACAAACCAAACATCTTGACATGTAATCAGCAATCTTTATATTCATGTTTACCGACCAAAAATATTCCTTCAAATCATAATACATATTAGTGCTACTGGGTGGTGTAGTGAAATTGGAACAATGGGAAACATCCAACAACTCTTTTTTTAGATCAGGTATACCATGAACACAAATTCATTTACAAAATTTCAAAATTCCATCTTCATATACAAAGTTAAAAAATCTCTCATAATTCAATGCATTAATTTTATTTTGAAACTCCACATTACGTGTCTGAGAATTTTTTATCACATCTAGTAAATATGGTTTGGAAACCATTTGAAATCAAATCAATGTTTCACATTCCATGATTTTTACAACATACATATTTACTTGATCCATGAACATAGAATCCATTTCAACTCTCATATTTTTCATAACTCCATGATCCATTCCACCTAAAGCATCTGCCACCTTATATGCCATCCCAAGGTGGTTTTGTATAGTGTAAAAAAAATACATGACCAGTTCAAGCCATCGCCATTACCTCATTTTGAGTTCTTTTTGTGACAAAATACACTTCAAATTCTTGCAATTAAAATATATATCTCAAACTCTAGACCAAATGCCAATAATAACCAGCTAAACCATTAAAACTGCATACCTCATTTATACTCATTGGTTCTAGCCATTCATGGATTTATTTTGTCATAAAAGGATTAAAACAGATTCCATCCTTAAGAGACAATATGGCAAAGAAAATAAATCTCCTCAAGCCAGAATTCACACTTTCTAAACATCTCGTATGATTTATTTCTTCTATGAGTCATTAGAATATTGTTCATGGTATTTTCATGATATTCGTAGCATTTTGAGTATATTTAGATATCATTAATAAATACCACTAAAAATTCATCATGATATTCCTGGAAAAATCTATTCATTAGATCCATGAAAAAAGATGGTTCATTAGTCAGTCCAAAAGGAATTACTGTAAACTCATAATGCTCATACCTAGTTTGAAATGTTGTCTTTGTAATGCATTCCTTTTTCATGCCCAACTGATGGTATCAAGATCAAAGGTCAATCATTGAAAAATATTGAGCTCCATGAAGTTGATCAAATAAATCAACAATGCGAGGTAGTGGATATATTTTCATTATTGATATAGAATTGATCTCTCTATAGTCAATGCACAACCTCATAGATCTATATTACTTCTTAACAAAAAGAACATGGGATCCCCATAGAGAAACACTAGGTCAAATAGATCCATTATTACTCAATTCTTCTAGTTGTTTGTTTTGTTAAACTTAATCTACAATGTCTATTCAATAAGGGGTCTTCAATATAGGCCATGAAATAGGAATTACGACAGTGGAAAACTCAATTTATCATTATGGACAATGTACAAGTAAATCCTTTGGAAACACATTAACATATTCGTTCAAAATATGTACATCCTCTATTTGAACTTTTTTTCCCTTGCCCATAGATATTTCAATCACTTCCCCCCACTAAATACATTTCGTAGAGATACTATCAGTGGATCTAAATAAGAATCAGATGGGGAATATTCTTTTATAAAGATTGGTTATTCCTTATCATCATCAGAAATTGTAATGTTTTTCTTCTTACAATAAATTTACATATCATGGTATGAAAGACAATCCTACTGAGAAATATATCAAATTCCATCATGTGTGTAACAATAATATTAAAATATAAATCACATTTATTTTCCCTAATGTTAACCCATTGACAAAACATCGTTGCATTGATACATACCTTAGGAGATTTGACTAACATCACCCATATTAGGTCAAATTAGAATTATCTAATTTTTATTCCAAATTGGGATGATATGAAGGAATGCGATGATCTTGAAAAATATAACACATTCTATAATTATGAGCAAATGATTAAAGTACCTGCCACGATGTCATTCGGAGCATGAACCTTAGCTGTTGTGATTGCATAAGAATCTCTTTTCACCATTAGCCTTTTTTAGGTATGTTTCCCTGGTAGTTAGGACATTCAATTGAAAAATAAACCATTTCTCTACAATTGTGGCATTCTACATTGGCATCGTCATTCTTTCTTGAGAAATCTTGAGTATGGTGGCCTTTTTCACCACACATGTAACAGGCTCCAATTCTCTTTAGGTATGTACTGGAGTGTTTCTTCCCAAATAAATTATATGATGGAAATTCATCTTTTCACTTATTCCCCTTATATCCATTTCTATAGTGTTCAAAACGTCTCTTATTCTATTACTTTGCTTTAGAGTCATAAGACATTGAGAATTATTTTTCATTATTGATAACACATTAGAATATATCTCCGTACATCAAGAAAGATTGTGAGACTAATGATCGATAGAGAAATGGTATTAACACATTAATTAATCAAAAATCTTACTCCATGGGTTATGTATATAATCTGAAGTATTCCATGAAATCCTTTTTATTGTATGCCTCATACATTGCGACATTATCATCCTTTTTTTAGCTCAGACTCAGAAATTACCTTTCCATATCTACTCAAAGGTGACAATGAATGTTTTTTGTCAATTAAAAGTTCACTAAACTCTATCCATTCCATATTTTCAACTTCTACATCCTCCTTTTGGTTGTGAATTAATGGAGACCATTGATCTATATCTCGTGTCAGGTGATAAACTTCCATGACCACATTTTTCATTTTCGTTAGTCCCCAGAGAATTAAATATTTTCTCTAAATAATATATCATTTTCTTAGCAATAAAATGGATATGAAGTCACATTAAATGTTGGTGGTTTTTGCCTCTTAAATATGTTTAGCATTGATCCTATGCATTGTGGATTACGGTGCTCAATACAAGTAAGGTAATTATTCATAATCTGAGCGAGTTGTCCATGTATTTTTATAAGTTTATCAGCACTAGTTTCATCACCAGCACCACTATAACTATCTATAGTAGGATGGAAATCCTGACATATATTACGTGAGTTGATACAGTTTCCATTTTTTCCACAATGCGCCATTTCTAAACAATGGCATACACTAGATTAGTTTAGGAATCACAATATATTAATCCAAAGTTGTAAAATACATAACATAATTTGAATATTATATCCATATAATACATAATTATTACAAAATGTTTTCATTGAAGAAGTTTTTACTCTTAAATCTGTCATAATGGTTTCTAATGAAAATGTTAATTATACTAAGCATATCCCCGAGGAGTGTCATAACCAAGAGTTTAGCAAGGCCCATTCTCGTGGACCAGGATACCCCAGGTCAAGCCCGAAGATCCATGTCAATATTTTCACTCATAGGTACTTCTTTGCCAGAGCCAACTATACCTACTCTGATACAGACTTGGATGTATTTCATGGAAAACACATAAAATCTCTACATTACCAAAATTCTAGGATGTTCATATATACTAGTATTATAAGTCTATCTTAGGGTAATGCTCTATAATCAATGTTTTCCTAAATCTAATTTCCACGGTATGTACTAAACATCCTCTAATAGCCACTGTAACGCCCCGACCCCAGTTACCCAGAGTTATGGAATTATTATAAGACATTGGCATGATCACAAGAGATCATGTCTCGAATGAACGATTAGTTTAGAATCCTTGGAAGATGTAGAGAATAATATATTTTTTACATTACATCATGAAACAAAGAAAAACAACATTTTGTCCCATTTGAACACACTCAAATCCTTTTCCCTATCCATACAAGTTAATCATTATATACTTCTTCACATCATGGGAAAAAGAATGCATATGAAATGGGTGTGTTAATATTCTCATTAAGGATAACAATATAGAGGAAACAGTCATAAAAAAGCATAAACATATATGGAAATTTTGAAAACTAAAACACAATCTATTTAAATTTATAGTTCAGAATAACATGGAAAATTTAAATCAAATAATTCCATTTACTAATTAACATGGATATTCTAATAGTCTAATAACTAAATGTAATTTGAATAGCTAATTTCCTAATTATGTAATGCATAATGACGGAAATCATAACCACATTGTCATGGTCTCATGCCATGACTACAAATAAGATTTTTTCATGGCCCTGTGACAAGACAGTAGTTTATCTGATATGACTTACCGATGCATTGAGGAGCAATAGGGAGCTCCAACAGTCACATACTAAGTCCAATATATTCCTCATTTGAAAAGGATAAAACATAATGTAAACATTCATATTAAAAATAGCATAAGAAATTTCAATAATTCCAATATAAAAAAATAAATGGTATAAAAATAGAACATCCATAGTCAGAAATATTACAAAATTGTCAATTCAATATGGAATATTGAATCATAATAAACCAACATTAATAAAATGTAAAATCCAACATACTATGTTTAAATAGATGAAATAAATCCAAAAACTATTTGAGTGAACTATTACTTTCTACATTAAAATCATTATCAATTAAATAAAAATTTTATTATAAAAACATTCTTATAATCATATATGGGATGCTTCGAATTGGTTATACTTTCTAAATAATCCATACCCGCTGTATATGTCAAAAACATTCTTTCCATAATTTTTTGAAAAGGTAATAAATTACATTGTTCTGGAATGTGACCAAAAGATTTCTTTCTTAATATTATATTAAATGTCACAATATGATATATGTGACATTAACCCATACTTTAGAAAATTGTAATATTGTTTTAAAATATATTTTCATGAAACACAGATGTTGATGATAAAGAGATCCCAATAGATACTCACGTATAAACAACCTTCAATATTAAAAATATTGTGAAATTTAACCCTTAAATTTTACTTTTCCATAGTTGAGGGTTCATTAAAATCTTGTATTATGGTGAAATAATTTTTATTATATTATAAAAGACCACATACATAAATATGATATCATATATGATTTTTTAATATTTCATTATTAATAATATTTTTGTAGTATCATTGTTTCGTGTATTAATTGATTCATTTTTCATTATATGTTTTATTATGTAAGTCATGTTTGTTATTTATAGAATATTTTGATTCATATCCCAAATTATATCAAGTAAAATAACATTATTTTTAATAATCAAATGAATATTTTTCTTGAATGGATATTATGGGGATTGAAATCTCATCTCTTCGTGCAGACGGTAAGCCGTATATACGCACGAGCGACAATGTCATTATATAGATGGTGAAATTTTATGTAATTGGATGTTATATCATATATAAATAATCATTAATTTGTTATAATTATTATTTACATTAATTATACTCATTATTATACCCACATAAATAATGATGTATGGAATAACAAACAACACCACAATGTGGAGACGATAAACCGTACATACGCTCATATGGTGACTCTGTGATTCATAGGATGGATAGAATAATCAATATAGTTGTAACATATTTATAATAACATCACAGTATGTATAAGGATCTATATTTATTACTTTTTAATGTAAACAACAAGGAAAGAGGATGTGGAAGATGAAATGAACTTTGAAAGGGGTGATTAAAATATTACCTCTTCTTCGTGTGCTTCTTTTTGATTTGATCAAAAGGGCTCCATAGGGTAGATTTATGATCAATGTAAGGCCTATAAGATGAATTTAGGAATGTTTGGAGGATATTTAAGGAGGGTAAGGATGATCAAAATTGTTTTTCTGGTGTGATTTTGAGATAGTGGAATGTACCCTTTTATAAGAGAGGTGATAGTCAGTTTAGGAATTGCTTTAAATATTATTTTATTATAAATTCATTTTGAGTTTCTAAAGGCTCTAAATGGATTTATATCAAAGATAATGTTCTTATGGGTCTATAACATATCCAACAATATTTTTTTGACTTGTTTAGGTCACTATTTTAATCATATATTTTAGATTTAACTCTTAGATTAATAGTTTACCTTTTACCATGTCCTGTTGTATTATTATAATAAATGGTTCATAAACATATAACGATACCCCAATAGAACCCAAGTGGTTTATTAATGAAATATATATCATTATTTGAGTCATTTGGTATATCGTAATATTTTTGGAATATTATAACATTTAATAATATATTATTTTGTTACAAAAATATATATGTCAATTTTGACACTATTTAGTATTTATTTATTGCGAAAGTCAAAAAAACATTATTACTTTGAAAACAATACATTTAATAAACCCTAACAATTAATAATCACCTATACATTTCGTTAATGGCATAAAAATTTGAAATTATATTTATTTTAATATTTATAATATCATTTATTTGATTCTATCAATAATTAAGAAAATACTACATCATTATTGTGTCATAATTAAATATATTTATTTTATTTATAAAATTTATAAATAAAATAGCAGGATGTAGTTATCTATTTATATTTCAAATAAATATTTATAGTCAAAGAGATGAATTATATATCTCCTTATAAAAATGAATTACAAAAAGATATATTCTTATGTTATATTTGTCATTACTATAAATTAATTAATATAAAATGTCAATATCACTCTCATGTCACTCTATTGGGACCCAAAATCGACTCAAGGATTCCCAAGGTCTGAAATGTATAATATAATTGGGTTACAACATGTGTTAAGGTAATTTAATATTATTAAAATATTTTTTTTACCCATCATTACCATATTTACCCTTTAACCATGATAAATAAAATATTTACTAAAGTAACTATTATTAATGTATAAAAATAAGGGATACCTAATTAATCAATTTGGACATCATGATTACAAATTTTAAATCATGTTTTCCAAATTCAAAACACATATGTTAATGAAATTAATTTAAAATTAAATCCCGTTGTTGAATCCAAAATGTGGGTTTTTATGATGTAAAAACAATCAAAAGAAGAATATCTATTTATGTGGAATTTAAATGTGAAGTTACATCAAATGGCCGGAATTATATTAAATGAAAAAAATATAATCTAATGATAATTTAATACTAATCAAATTTATAATTTAACACTTACAATTATTTTAATTTAAAAAGTTGTTTTTAATTAAAATTTAGTATTTTCACTATTCATCAAGACATGAAAGTTTTCAAAAAAGTACCAAAAATTCTTCTTAAGATAATTTTGATATTCTAAATCCAAAAATTAAAGTCCATTTTTGAAAATAATATTTATAAAATATAAAAAATTGTGTATTACTATTCATAACTGCATTTAAAATGGCTTGTTTGATTGGTCGTGGTGTTCTAGAACTCGGTGTCACGTACAATGCAAGATATTGCATTATTCAAAGAGAAGCACACCATTGAAGATTTGGGTGTTACAATGTATATTTTAGATGATATAAATCATTAAACATTGCATTGGAGACTGATATATGTCCCACCCATCTTATTATGAAACCATTCTTATGTGTGCCACAAAAAACATAAAGCATACATCAGAGCATAACTCATGTAATAAAATGAGATTCTTAAACATCATTCCATCATAACATAATCCATTTAGAGAAATTAAAATCATTAAAATAATTAAACCATTAAACAACAATTTTAATTATCGGGATAAAACATAACACTTTGTCATCTTAGATTGAAAATAATTTTGAAAAACCACTTGAACATTGTTCTTGAAGAAAATAACATTTCTTCTTCAAAACCATTATCTCTCCTCCAAATGTCATGAATTTTATACAAGAAAAGATTTTTATTGAAATTCAACATAAATCATGTAATGGAAAATTCATAGAAATAATTCTTTATTAAATTGTAAAAATCTGTTAATGCCGTATAAGTTAAAAAAACATTATCCTCGTACTTTTACTGGAACAGTCGGATAGTACCCTGTATGGTAAACAAAAGAATTTTATTCCATACCATGTAAAAAAAGTAAAAAAGGGTTAAAATTGAATTAAAAATACATAGAATAATACTACACATTTTATGAGAATATCTTTAGAATACATTGAAATGGTAGATAAATATATCCCCAATAGATACTTACAAATAAATAATCTATGATAAAATGAGATTGGAAATGTTATTCCATGCCTTAGGTCTGTGATGATTTGTATATATTCGAACCACTTTTATAATGATTTAACTAATGTTAAATATGTATTCTGGAATCATAATTATTTTTATGAAAAAATTTGTTATCATATTTTCATTGGTTTGTTAGTAGAATTTCATTGTTACTCATTATTCATTTTTTAATTTCTTTATGTTGTTACGTATGTTTTTTCGGATTATATCTTATTAATCATTTTAGGATATAGTTATATAATTGAAAAAATTGTATTAGTATAATAGGTATCATATATATTCAGTAAATTCGTTTATATAATAATTTTTTTAATTAAGACCATGTAGTGCAAATAACATCACATCATGGAGATGGTTAGCCGTACGTTCACAAAAGCATCAATATCGTTCCTTTGATTGTTGAATGGAATTGAAGAGGATGGTGTAGAGTACATTAGAATTATTATAATGTTATATTAATCATATATAGGTATTATTTTCACCATAATACAATCCATGTAACGTGGCTGTGAAAAACAGATTACCGCACGGTGTGGAGACTGTAAGCCTTACGTACCCACAAGTGGTGATTTTTTTTCTTTGTATGTATTGAAGGTGAATATGGGTTCTTTAAAATTTATAATTACAAATATGTATATGAGTGATACTTTTGTTATTTCTTTATAATGAAACAACTAACAATGAGGAAGAAGAAGAAGAAAAAAACATGAGAGAATCTGTATAAGAGATTAGCTCTTCCTCGATGTGCATCCTTTCAATTTTCACATAGGTTAATATAGTTGGTCTTTTGAGAAGACCAAAATTTTTAAAATGTTACTATGGAAGTTTATAAATATGTTGTGTATGTTTTGGACTAACATGAAGGATCAAAATGGTGTGATGTGGGAGGTAGGAGGTTCCCTTTTATAAAAAACCAAAGAGGAATTTTAAGAAACTCTCAAAATATTAATTTATAATAAATTAAATTTCGACATAAAATGGTCAAAAAATTATATATTTATAATAGAAGATGATTTTTTTTCTAATAACCAATAAAAATTAAATTTTTGAAATGTTTTTTATTAATTTTTTATACTTAAGTTTTTTAACCCTTATTTTATGTTTTTCATCATACCATGATATCATGTTATTTACACATTGTCGGTTAATATAATTAACATTTCAATAAAAAAGAAGTAAAAAAATTTATTTATAAAATATTTGGACTTATATAAGGAATTTTTCTGATTAATATATATTTGAAATCTTGATATCATTTAATAAAATATTTTATGTTTAATTTTTTGAATTATGTCAAGTTTTAACACTATTCATACATGTCATTTAAAAAAAATTCAAAAAACCTGATTCCTTCAAAACAAACGCATTAAACCAATGATAATATTTTAATATCATCATGAAAATTATAGTATGACATTAAAATTACAAAATTACGTTTTTTAATAATTATTAATTCATTTCATTGAATCATTTATTGATGATGCAACCAATGCATCTGCCTTACGTCGTACATAAAGTTAATTATTTAATGTCCAAAAATTATAAATAAAATATCACGATATAGGAAATATATTTATCTTTATAAATACTATTTATAGTCGAATAGATCACTGATATTACCTTGATTAAAAAAATGTTTAGTAAAAGATATATGTTTAGGATATATATTCCTTAACAATAATTTTCATGTAAATAAATGTCATTTTCACATACAAGTGGCTCTATGAGGTCCCCAAATAAACCATAAGATTCCCATTGTTTGATACATATCAGAAAATAGGGTTAAAAATGTGTAAGGGTAATGATAATATTATTTGTTTACCCTTATTTACCTGATTTACCCATTAACCATGGGAAATAAAATAATTACTGAAGTTACTATTCATATTGTCTAAAAAGAAAAGTTACCTATTTATCCAATTTTCACATAGTGATTCAAAATAATGAATAAATTTATATAAATTCAAAACACCGAAGTTGATGTAATTAATTTAATATTAACCCTGTTGTTAAGAAAACAGGCCTGAAAAGTTAAAACATTGCAAAAGATTGAAATGTTATTACCTATGAATTCATTGATAATTAATTATACTGACATAAATTATATTAAATGGTAAAATTATATAATATTTATACTTTAAATCCATCTAATAATATATTTTATCATTATAAAATATGTTTATGAAAAAAGTGTTTTCAATTATATTTTATCGTATATCACTATTCTTCAAAATATGAATCTTATCAGAAAAATATTAAAAATTTATCCAAAGTTTATTTTTATTTCCTACATCCAAAAAATAATTTTTTGTTTTTTCAAATTTAATTTATAAACGTTTCAAAAACTATATTTAAAATTGGGGTGCCATCAAAAGTTGGTAAAACTGCATTTTATGAAAAAACAATTATTTCATATAAAAAATTGATTTTGATCTCATAGCATCTAGATGGTGAATTATAATGTTACCTAAAATTCAAAATGTTGTTAATACTATTTATAAGGTATTATTAACAAAATATTTTAATAATATATCATTGTTTAGTCAAACTCAATATTGCATACAACACAAGCAATTGAAGAAGGTTTCACTTTCGAGTAACGCAAGCCATATCAGTAGAGCAGGTAGTTCAAGATTCCATTGGGGTTGCATATTACCAAATACATCAATGAAAAACAATTTCTCATAAAATCTCTGGTAGATAAAATATCCAACCTAATATCACCTGAAAAAATAAGGTTTTATGGATTTTTAAGAAGACGAATGGAAGATCAAGATGTAATATGTAAATGAGATAAAATTGGGGCATATGACATTACTATAGCTTCGATCTATAACGTAAGTCACAATGAATATCATAGAGGAAGGATATAAATCAATTTTATTAATTTGGTGTTTATGTTCATCGATTGCGCTGGAGGAGAAATAATAAAGAATAAATTCGGGTGAGGAACATAAAATCCATAAGGGGAATGGTAATATTGAACATATAATGTGGCCCACAGTATAGACACCTGGATTCCCAAACAGTTCCTCATCCATGTTCATTAATCATTCTAGGAGGGGGTACATCTAACAGATACATGGGGATATACATATGGTTTGAGAAACCTATGCCAATTGTGTGAAGTACCTCAATATAGGCCTCCATGGATTGCCCGACCATATTGCATAATTTACTAAAGCATAGATCACTTACTCTTAGATATCATGGTTTCAGTGAATCATAGAGACCCTATCATTTAGCACAAATCATTAAATTATTTTAAACATAATTAACTATCATAGTACAAGCCAAGGATCATAAAACCTAGTGTGTTTAGAAGACTATGTACATAAAACTAAATATATGGGACTGAAAAAAATTTCATTTTTTATGATCCATTGTGAAATCCAAACGCCCTTTTAATCCTAAAATATATATTAGAAATACTACTGATATCAACAAAAAAAGGAATAGCTAAAAATCCCTATATGGTAATAAACATTATAAAAAATCTTATCACTCTTGATAGAAGGAATAATATAATGAAATTAAAAGGAATGGAACATGATTGAAAATATGAAATCATAAAATATAGACCATGGTATAATATAATAATAGAATCATAGTAATATGGTAGCTACAAAAAAAAAGAATTTATCATGGTACAAGTCTCATTGCACATAGAGAAGCATATAATAAGGCTCACTACCATGATCATCAGAAATGACACAAGATTCAAGGTTAACCTCCAATATCCGTGCACATAACCTCACAGAAGACTAAAAAATATCTAATTTAGGGAAGAAATATCTGGGTGTAGCAATCATAACATGTTCATTAATATGTGTCTAATATTTTGAATCATACATAAGTAATTAATCATAATTAAAAATGTTACTAATGGTATGAATTGGTTATCATAATCCTGTCAAAAGGCATAACATAAGGGAATATCACAATGGTGTCAATTAAATAATGTATTTATAAAAAACAAGGACATTAGAAATTGAATATATGCATATATAATTATATTATATGTCAAAATTAATTGATAACCTGTAAATGTGAATTTATGAAACATTACATTTAAAACATTTTTGAGCAGTTTAATATTAATATTTAATAGAATTTTACACTGAAATGGGGTAGTATTTTATAAAAAAAACTATATGTAAATGAATTAACATTTAATAATGAAATGAAATATTTTTTAAAATAATAGTGGCTTAAAAAAATTAAATAATGGACATGAAATTGGGCATGAATTTGGGAAGTTCCCTTAAATTAGGCATAGTTATCAGGAAGAATCGAGTAGGGATTCTTTTTAAAACAAGTATATCCCTGTTAAGAAGGAGGGAAATTTAATTATACATTATTTTTTAATATATAAAAATCATTTATAATATTTACACAATTGTATAGCTAATATCATTTGGGCAGGGAAAAAAAGAAAACCAGAAGGAATCATGGATGTTTAGGAAGAGTCCCTTTCCTTAAGTCAATAGGTGTCATTAAATTGATCATAATTTATTAAATAATTAAATTAAAGTAATAAATTAATCATTATATAACTCTTAATATATGTATTTTATTTATTAAAACTCTTTATTAATTTATATCAATTTTTAGGATTTATAGTCTTCAATTTCACCATTCGTGAGTGCCCGTTTTTTAATTTTCAGGATCAGCTTGATTATATGTGATAAATGTAGTTCAAGTTAAATGGGAAATGATGTTAGGAAATAAAGTTTTATGATATTAATGATCATAAATACGGTCAAATTTACATATAATTCATTTTCTAATTTTGGTTGTGGATAAATCATTAGATAAAACATTAATGACAATCCCTTGGATTATTTTGAGTGGTATCACTCAAAATGTTCATGTTTTGTTTTATTATTATAAATCATTTTTGTATATTGATTAAATAAAATAATTTAAAACAAAAAACATATATTATGATTTGGATCAAAAATAATAATGGTTTCATGAACAGATGTGAGGTTGGTAATAGAAATTGAAACCCCTCCATCTTTGAATGCGATAAATTAACACATCACAGACGATGTTTTTATTTCTATTATAAAATGAGGTTAAAAAGAAGTGATTATGAGTAAATATATTATAATTATAAATTATATTTTATTTAAATCATATTATTTTTCATACATTTTCTATTTGGGGAGGATAAATTTAAATTAAATGAAAGGAACATGGAAAAAAAATTAAATTAAAAGAATGAGGGGTTTACCTCTTGATATCTTCCGCCAGAGAACCTATTTAAGGGAATGTTTTAAACTTTACATAAGACCAAAATCTAAAGGAAATGGGTAAGGGTATTGGTAGGATATTTGGAACGAATTTGGACAAGGACAAAGGATTGAGAGGTGTAATGAGAAGTGGTTCTAACAGGTGGTAATTTTAGTGTATGAGAAGGGTGATTTCCCAATATTTAATTCATTAATTTATTATTCTCTGAAGACAAGAAATATTTATTATTATTGAGACTGAATAATGTAAATTAATAATTTTAATTTAAACAAATGACTATTTAATTAAAATAAAATCAACCATGACTCCATAATTTAGGTATTTAACATTTATCATAGACTATTATATTTTACTTTTTACTATGAGTTCATGTATTTCAGAAAAAACCTAAATCATCACCCTATCAACTATTAAAATTTTAGTATAAAAAATTAAATCCCTGTTATGAGATATATTTTTAAATAAGTTAAATTTAATTTTTATTTATAATAATAATTTACTGGAATATAATGAATTTAAAATTGTAACTTATTTTATAAGAATTTGAAAAATTAACTATGGTCCCCTAATATTATCTTATAACCCAAAGATATGAAAATACTAAATTATAAATACATTATATTAATAAAATTATATTAAATTGTAATTAGATATTTCAAATTTATTAAAGTAGCAACAATTAATTACTAATCTTTAGAATATTTATTTACTAATTCTATGATATAATTATATCATATTTTCACTTATGAGATGGGTAAATTCTATTCATATATTCAATTGTGACCATGCTAATTAATAGGTATGTTTACTATTCAAAATGGTAATATTACTATTCCAACGTCCATGTTACAATTTTTTTTGTACGAGATCCTTATCTTGTATAAATACTTTTTATATCATTCATTTTACATATATAATTTTTATAGTGTTCTCAATGAAAATTTATGTGATTGTACCATATCAAATAAATATAAGAACTAAATCTCCATTTATAATATTTTTTTTCAATACATTGTTCCCCCCTTAGAAAATTTGACAATCGAAATTTTGTTTATCAATATAAACTGAAAACAGGCGTGGGTACTTTTCCATCATCACTACTTTCAGTTACCTTTTTACGTCATCGTACATATAGTTCCACCATCGTATATTAACTATGTTGGTAGTCTCGTTGAATGGATCTTTATCACTATAATCCATGATTAATACATGCTTCTCCTCATACGAATGATCTGCCTCCACCTATACAACCACTAAAATCAGTATATATGAAGGATCTGGTATGTAATTCCCTTCGAGGGATTCATGGAATACATCATGCAATTAGGACACGATTGTTTGATGTTATAAAATTTATGAGACAAGACCAAAACAATCATAAATATTGATGAGAATGATGTACATGATGCATATCCTTCCTTTCTTCCCAAATATCCAGATTTATTTCATGGATATATGTAAATGAATACCATGTCTCTGACCTTAATCTTGTGGTCCAGTCGACGATTATAGGCATAAATCGTTTTTTTGACTTTGGGATGCCTTGATATGCTTCTAGAAGTTTTCCATTTATTCCACCATTTCATTGACCATTTTAGGCTCGAAGAACATACATTCATTTTCTCCATTCCACCATGTAACTGTTATACATCATTTCCAATAAATAGATTCATATGGATCCATTTTAATGATAGAGTGGAAACTATTATTTTATGAGAATTATACCTTATGAAGTTGTTCGTCCCATCCACATTGGAAATCCCTATAACATTTCCCAACATAACATCTAGTTTATGGATAGTTCTCTCAGATTGGAAATCATTTGGCGGATGATATCCTATACTGATGTTCAAATCAGGGGTTAAATAATGATATAGACTTATCCAAAATTTGACATGAATCTACGATCTTGATAGGTTAAAATTGATTGTGATAATCCATGCAGACATACCACCTCTTTGATTTATATCCATTCATGTTTATCCAAATGATAAGTCCTCTCAAATTGGTATAAGGAGAGTTGTCTTTTTAAGATGACCCACAATAACATAAATTGCATTATTTTCTCAAGATATTATTATATTTCTAGGGATAATGTCCATGGTGATGTTCCAAAATTTCTGTATGTTTATAGACAATGGTTGCATCTTCCCTTTATAATTTTCACATTCAAACTATAATTTTTGATATTCCAAGAACATTGATATATATTCAGTGAATACCTTCTTCATATTATCCCACTAATACATCTATTTGATATCTTGATACATCTTAGTTCTGAATGGGTGATTTGAGATGGTTGATCAATGTGCATCATTCAAAATATCATTATTTATATCTAGAATGGTCGGTACACTTAATAGTGGCCCAAATCTTATGAAACAATCCTTATCAATTAAAAATGCATAGAATTTAACATTTCTAATCTATTTTATCCTTTTCTGAATATCCTGATAATTTCAATGAGCATGAATTATTTTCTCCATGATGTATGGTTGATTAGTCTTTTGAGAATGTATTGACGATGTCTATAAGATAATGATTCCCATGTTAATCCTAGGAAAATCAATGATTACTGGATGCTTCTCAATTTTTATCAGTGGTAAATATTCATGATTCTTTCTATATAGATCATGAGCCACTATATTTTCCTTACTCGGATTGTAGTGGATTAAGCATTTAACATCTTTAATGAGGCCTTTCCATCTTTAGCAGTGATAATTAAGATCCGTACTTGTTAATATATATTTGAGACTCTTTTGATCATTATATATCTCACTCATCTCCCCATAGAGAAAATGACTCAAAATTTCCAATTCAAAGATCACAAATGCCAGCACCAGATCATTCGTAAGATAGTTTTACTCATGAATATTCAACTTCAATTAAGCATTGGACATAACATTATCATTTTTCATTGTTAAATATACTATTCCATTTAGTGAAAAATCATAGTTTACCATAATGATATCTCCACTTGTCCGGATTGTGAGTACTAGCAATGTGGTAAGAATCATTTTGAGATCCTTAAATCATTCTGCATATTTTTAATACTAGAAAACATCACTCCCTTCTCTGTAATAGTTGTCACTGGGTGTGATAATAACGATAATGTATTCATAGATCAATATTAATACCTATAAATGCAAAGAAAACAATGGATCTATATTACAAAAATTATCCTGGGACACTCTTTCATTGCCTTTGTCTTGGAAGGGTCCAAAAATATGTTTTTGTTAGTGAGAACATGCCCCATGAATGATAAATCCTCTTTCATGATCTCACATATTCTATGATTTTAACAATATTTATCCCTTTTAATGTCTTAATAACTATATTCAAATGCTCATAATATTCCTCATTTATCATGGAGTATATATAAATATCATCGATAATGTATTCCACAATGTTGTTGGCATTCTAATTAATGATTCAATTCAATAAATCCATGAAAATTTCAAGATATTTATTGAGTCTGAATGGTATAACTAGAAATTAATTGTGTCCAAACCTTATTTTAATGTATGTCTTTAAAAATCATCCTTTCTTACATTTAATTTATGATTTCTCAATTGATATTCCACCGTATAGATATAACTGGCCCCACGTGTTTGGTAAATCCTGTCACCTATACGATGTAGGGTATAATTATTATTTATATTGATTTTATTGATCTTCTGATAATTAATTCAGAGTACCATTGATCCATCCGTATTGTTGATGAAGAGGGTTGGCATTCCCAATGGTGAAGCACTTAGGCATGTAAAGAAACTATCATGATTTTTTAGTAACTACATCTTCTACACTTCTAGATCATCGGCGGTCCATCTATATGCTTTCATTGATATTGTTAGACAT
Source organism: Viscum album (assembly GCA_963277665.1). NCBI lineage: Eukaryota > Viridiplantae > Streptophyta > Magnoliopsida > Santalales > Viscaceae > Viscum > Viscum album. The sequence continues at coordinate 986,478,477 of OY728139.1, read as the reverse complement.
TCAAAAATAAATTCTATTGTGAAATAAACCTGTCAATCATGATGTAGAAAATTTAAATCATTGAGGAACACATCCGGGTAGTCCCTTATAATGTGTATGTATCCAACCATGAATTTATCCTTTGCCTCAATAATTTGAGGTTGATTTACAAGCGCATAAGGAAAAAATATCTACATATGCGGTGATTTTTTTAGGGAGATTTATCTTCCACTACTACATATGAGGTTGCTCGGGGATGTGAATAGTGACATATTTTTCCTAAAATTTGATGTTCTATTAATATAAATATTACCAATCCATGCCCAATATTGCATCACACTCCAACAAAACGTTGTGTTAAAAGGATTAATGTATTTTTCAGTATTTATACATTAATTAGAATTATTTATATACATTGGATGTGATAATTTCACCATTTTTGGTTCTCATAGATTACTCAACATCCATATTATGTGGTGGAATTTAAATAGATCTATTAATTATGAATGATGTAAAGTAATGTGTAGAACCAGAATCATATAGTACATTCACTATTCATGAATGAATAACCAAAAAACATTTCATCACATCATTGATGGGATCCACATAAAAAATATTGATATCATAGGCTCTTCCTTACATAATTTGAGGTTGTTGTATATTTACATTCAAAATCCTTATCATAGAGAAATGATTCAAATAATTTCCAAGATACATATTGTTGTAACATAACACAGTAGATTGTGTGTTTATATGAACCTTATATTCTTCATCAACATTAGTGGAATTCATTAAAATCCTTTAGTAGTTCTTATCCAGATTTCCAAATCTTCCACATTTGATGCATTTCATAGTTCTAATAAATTAGTTCCTAGGATTCTTCTTCCCAAAATTTTGACATGTGGTATGTTCATTCTTCTCTGCATCATGGGATTTATCCGTCCATGTAACTATATTAGATCTTATTTTCCTCTTTTTTCACTAGGCCTATGAGAACACTAATTGTCTATGATGTACATTTCTAAATTAAGTGTAAAATGAATAATATCCTCATATTTATCAAAGTATCAAATCTCTTATTATTTAAGAATAATTAGATTTAGTATGATATTGATGATATCTACATAGCTTTCAGAGTTCACAAAAAAGGCTGAGGTGTATATTTCACGGCTTGTAATGTTTTCTTCACACACTGATAAACTCAAATTCCTTATACATAATAAAAATAAATCTCATTCCAGAATGAGATATACAGTTCATTGAAAATATATATTGAAAGTAAATTTCATGAATTCCTCCCAATACATGAAATCCATTTCATCAATGGAGTTTTTATTATTGATAATTGTCCACCACAGATCAGCATCCACTCAAAATAATAGAACACTATCACAAAATATTCATGATCTATGAATTGGATGAGAGAGAATATAATATCATGGGTGTTAATCTACTATTCCAAGGGGATTGGATCAGAATATCCACTAAACATGGGAGGCCATTTCCACCTGATGGATTCGACAACTACATGCAGTTTTCTTGGAGAAGGTGTGTGTTATTCATGATTCAAGTTATTATTCATAATTTGATCGAGGTGAGCTAGTACATTTATAAGATTTTTAACATCCATTCCCATCAAATTTGGAATATAATTTGGTAAATAATCACATTACATATTTTTTCAAATAACTAACTATAAAATTATAAGAGAACGACCATAAAATCTATTTTATTTGGAAGACTCTGCTCTAAAAACAAAAAAAATGCTTCAAAAAAATTTATTTATTTATCATACATTATGAGATGCTAACTTCAAATGAGGCAATTCATCTGCATATGTTAAGCTAGGGAAATAGTTAAGAAATTTAAGGGATTAAAATCCCAATAAAGGAATAAACGTTAATAAAAAACATAACACATGTTTTAGAAGGCATAACATTATGATATAAAAAGGAATGGAACATGATTAAACATATAGTATCAAAAAATATAGTAGATGTGATCATATAATCCTTGAGTCATTGTAATGTTTTAGAAACATAAAACCTAGATCCAACATGATTCAAGGAAGATTGCACATATATGATGTCATGTCAAGGAGAACCCCCAAGATAGCAGCACATGGAGCAGGGGTCACGGCTAATAACCAAGAATCTTTCACATTACATATCATGAGAAAAAAACATTATCTAATGCATTGGATACCTACATAGGTGCACCCATAACAACATCTTCATTAATATGTGTTCCCAATGAATACTCATACATAAGGAATCACGAGTAAACATAAGGATTGCCATGGTAAGAATTGGGTATCATATTCTAATCAAAAGGGTCCATGAAGAATGGATATAAATCATACATGGACATCAATAAGAGTGGTTAGAAAAAAATAATGGCAATATATATCAAACAAAATATAGAACATGTAGAATGTATATTTAAGAAACATTACAATTAAAAGACATTAGTTATGTTTAAGGGAAATATAATAGAAAATTTAATGAAAAAAAAAGAATAATATTTTTATAAATACAAATGTGAACAAAAAATGTTTTCATATTAAAAATATATAATTTTTAAAATAATTTAACGTAATAAAAATAGATAATATAGTTCACATGATGGTGGGCCTGATTTCTTGATGATCCCTTAAATCGGGAATATATATTAAGGAGAATCAGGTATGAATCCTTTTAAAAATATGTATATGCATGGAAAAATAATGGAAATATCTTGATACATTAATTTTCAAAATTTAAAAACCATTAATATTATTTACATAAAAATCAATGTGAATATTGTTTCGCTAAAAAGACAGAAAGAATGAAAAGAATTAATAATGGAGGTTTGGGTAGAATCCCCAACCATAGGTCAAATGTTGTTATTCACTTGATGTTAATGTCTTGGATATTAAAATTATATTATTTAATTAAAAAAATTATTTTTTTTTTATTTTTTTTATTATATATTTTTTATGTTCATTTATTGTATTTTTTATGAGTTATACTGTTCAATTTGGTCATTCATGACTGATTGCTTTATTAATTTTCATGATTCGATCTTTTATATAAGAGTGTGGAAGATCATGAAAAATGGGAATTTAAGTATATAATTGAAGTAATATATTATTAATAATCCTAAATATGGTGAAATGATCATATTATTTCTTTTTATTTTGGGTGAGGATATATTATTACATAAAACATTAAAGACAACACCTTGAATTATTATGACTTGTTTCACTCACAAATAACATGTTTTGTTTTATTAAATTACATCATGTGTGTATAATGATTTAAAAACATTATATTTGTTAAAATTCATTTATTAGGATCTATTTTAACCAAAATAATGGTTTCTAGAGCTGCCAGGATGAAAATAATTGAAATTTAAAACCAGTCATCCTTGAATGCGATTACATTACACATCTCAGATGATTTTTTTATTTATAGTATAAAAGGACATGAAAAGTAAATTTTTTATTAATTATTATATTATCATAACAAAATTAAATTATATTAAAAGTTACTAGATCTTTCATACATTTAGGAAGACGGGAGGTGAGTATAGAAAATAAATAAAGGTACTTGATAAGAAATTAATAGAAAAGGTAGAGGGGATTACTCCTTGATTCCTTCCTCTTGAGGACCCCCCTAGGGGTCATGTTTTTGTATTCATTTATAACCAAATGATCATGGATTTGGGTATGGATATTAGGTGGATATTTCAGTTGTATTTGGACTCGAAAAACAACTTGATATTTGTAAGTAGAAGAGGTGTCACGGTTTTGAATTTATATTAGTTGAGAGAGAGGTGATGTCTAGTTTTAAAATTAATTAGTTTAAGATTTTTATCAACACATAAAATAATGTATATTATTTATACTATGTATAGTAACTATATATTGTTAATTAGAAACAATGGTGCATACTTCAATAAAAAATCATCCATGACTGTATAAATCATGTATTATGCATTTATCGTAAATTATTATATTTTATAATTAATAAAAAAATTTCATTTTATTAGAAAAAACCATGAAATTCACCCTAACCAATTATAAAATTATAGAATCCAAAAATGATCTCCATTTTATGAAAATAATTTAATAAAAATAATAAATTTCATTTTTAATAAATCTTATTATTTGGTTGAAAATATAAGTATTTATTAATTTTTAGTTTAGAACACTTTATAAAATTAAATAATATCTCATTAAATTATCTTATAAACAGAAGACATAAAAATAATAATTTATGAATAAATATTAAGAATGTATTTTTATTCTTTTAAATTATAAATAAATATTTATGAAATATAAAAATAGTATTACATAGTTAATAAATTTTAAAATAATTATTTAGTTATACTATGTTAAAATTATAACATTTTTCACTTATAATATGTATTAATTTTATTTTATAAATTCAGTGGTAATTTCACTATTCAATTGGCATGTTATTTATCCATAAGTGTAACATTACATTTCCAAAGATCAAGTTACTTTTTCTTCGGTATAGGATCCTTAACTCTAGAAATAATTTTTATTTCATTCATGTTTCAATTATAATTTTTGTTTTGACTTATAAATGTATGTTTATATGAGTATAACATATGACATAATTTTCCTAAAGAAAATTCCATTGATAAAACATTGGGTCGTTATAAGAATGGTTACAAATAACATTGTGCCATACATGAATCATGTACAGGATGACCAGAATTTCTCATATTTCATGTCCTGATCCCTTGAGACACCCCCGAGATTCCTCATAAATCTAAAAAAAATTGATTAAAAATAATAAAGCGACAATAATAAGATGTAAAACAAGAACATACATTGATATAATCTAGGATATTACAACCTCCCTACCATATAACGGACTTCCCTTGAACCACAATCCTAACCCTAACTAAACATCCAATGAATGTTAATCTAGAAACTAAGCCCACTGATATATCTCCCACTCTCTATTTAAATTTAAAAAATACCATGCTTAAAATAAATTCGAACCAAAGGTGTAACATCCCAGGTAAATGAAGAATAATACATATTTCATATTTATTAATATTGTGAATTAAATATTAATTTTACTTTAAAAGCGTTGATATGTTCGATAGTGTACCCAATACGCAATAGTAGGTTTCTTTGGAATCATACATTGCACACTAATAATTTAATATTATTATTTTAAATGGTCATTAACTCCTAGACGATGTATTGGAAGGAATGAAAAAACTAACTACAATATGATTATACATGTTTATTAAATGTGTTTATATTTAAGCCAAAAATTCTTGAGGATTAAAATGTGAATGAATCTAATTTTAAGAATAATTTACATTAAACGGCCGATTTATCGCCTTTTAATGGAAAACCATTTTTAAATATAGTTTCAGTCACATTAATAAATTCAATTCGACTAAATAAAATATTTCATTATAATGGGGACATTAAAATTTACTTTTTTAAAATTTTTGGAATTTTTTTGATAAAAATCATTTTTAATGAATAATAAAAATATTGTATTTTAATTTATAACTTTGTATTAATATATTTTATTTATATGGCCATATTATCTTTTTAATCGTTTTTAAACTATAATTAGAATATATTTTTACAATTTAATCCAATTTTGGTCATTGGAATTAATTTCACTATGAAATTGGACATAAAGAAGTTTCAATCTTTTGATAGTTATTGATTCTTAAAATCACGGTATTTGATTTTATAACTGGAATAAATTTTAAAATTAATTAATTCCACATCTATGTTTTGAATTTTGTAAAATATACATCATATTAGAATTTGGAAATTCTTATATTCCATAGGCTGAATTTTTGTTATTTTTCTGAAAAACATAAATTTTTTATGAATAGTGAAACCACTTAGTTGTAATTAAAAAAACTGAATTTTTCTTTTAAATGAAAATTTCCACATCTATGAATTGATTTTAGAAAATCTGACATTCATAATTGTTTTTAGTATGTAAAATTTTGTTCATAAAGATGAAAATAATTTTTGGGGAAGAGTAACTTTTGTCTTTTATATACCGCCGTTAAAGGTAAAAAGGGTAATTCAATGTAAATATAATATTACAATAATTCGAAATTATATTAACACTTGTCCTAACCTTATTGGATGAGTCATGTCCGACAATGGGCATCTTAGGGTGGATTTTGGGGCCCCATTAATCCACATAAGAGTGAAAATGACAATACAGATTAATTAATATAATGTAAAGACACAATTGAAATTAACAAAAATCCTTTAGTAATAAATTTTTTATGGTGTTATATAAGTCCTATTTTCAACTATAAATATTCATTGTAAAGATAAAAATATTTCCTAAGTGATATTCTTTAATCCTAATTTCTAGACATCAAATAATTTAAATTATTAATGACACAATAATGATGCAATATTTACCTCAATAATACACCATTTAGATAAATATGATTATAATGATTAAAATATTATCAAAAACCTGTCCAATTCCTATTTGATGATTTTATTTAGACCATGATTCATCTTATTTATAATGATTTTTGGACCATTAAAACCAAATATCATTAGATAATAAAATAATGGTTTCACACATTCCTAAAGAGGCCTTCCTCTCCCTTATAATAAGTGACCAACTATAACCAATTCCACACACCTCTCAAGCCATTTGGATACACCAAAATATGCCCAATTAAGCTCCCTACATACCTCACCTCCTCCATGAAGCCTCACCTTAGGCGGAAGGCACATTAAGAAGTCCTTTGGATCAAAACAAAGAGAGTTACCCAAATTAAAGGTAACAGATTCTCTTAATTTGTTTTCATTTATTTTACATATCCAACCCATAAAATCTTGTTATTCGTTACATTTTTAACAAAAAAAGTATCCTCCATATAAATGGATGTATTTATGATACGTATACTAAATACACATACCCACACCTTCATCTAATGGATGAAGAACATAATGTTTCTGTTGATGACAAATTAACCCCTCATGAAACGATGACTGTTCAATTATCTCCTACCGCCTCTCATGGTTGCCATTTTGATGGAACTGTATTTATATATGATATATGTAATTTTTATATTTTCATCATGCTTATGTATATTCCATTTATTTCATGAATTTATGCTCTCCATAGTGGTAAAATAAGATAATATCAATTGAGGAAGCACGGACTACCGCCCCCTCAATGTGATGTGACACGCTAATGCCTTAGGTGGGATGTATGATGGATAGAGTTAATGATATTATATATGATATTTTACTGGAATTATAATATACCTATGTATAATTTTTTGCTAATTCTATTAAAATAAGAATTATAAATGTTTGTAACGTTTATGCGTACGTACGGGTTACCGTCTCCATGAAATGTGCATTTCGTTTCTTACCTCTAAATGTTATGTACTATTATAAATACATATATATAATGGATATATATTATGTATATGATATCTAAATCATTAATATCATTCTGTATATAATTAACCATTGACCACATGAACAACATGAAATTATATGATGACAATTTTGGACTCAATTACCAAATATCAACATAACGAACATTATTAACTTAAATGATTACATAATGTTTATAACATGGTAGTAAGTAATATAAAAAGGAATAATATAATTGAAAAAGGTTACTATGCAAGTAAAAATTATCTTTAGTTTATTATTCAGGAGATTAAAGAACGATCGAGTCAAATCGGACACGAGGTAAGGGATCCTACCTCTCTTTTTCTTTTTATTTACTCTCTTTTATGTCACTTCTTCTGAGATACTCTTTATTATGTTAGGGGATGTTATTTTATATTATTCATACAGTACCTTTTATGTTCATATGATGATAGACCTTATTTGTCCTCATCAATCAATTTTTTTTGTTTAAAGTGGCGTCGTTAGTCAGCCGAATTTTCGTAAGGGAATTCTTATCTAAGCTTCAATTCCATGAGATTTCCATTGTTCGCCAATTATTTATTTCATGTGGTGTATGTATTGCCCATTAATTTATTCCCTGTGTAATACACTTTAATTTATGGGCAATTACATCTTCATTTTATGATCCTACTTTCATATGGTGTATGTTTCCAATGTTACCAAATCGTAGGGGATCCTTTCACCCTCCTCTTTTTAAAAGACTTCATTTTGTTATGTCATTTTAATTTACATCTTATTAGGTTGGGATATGTTCTTATATATCTTTATTGAGGTAAATTTTATTTCCATGTGATGAGATACCTATTTTATCTCATCAACTCATTTTCTAAATTTTAATGTGATGTCATTATGCTGTAGAATATTTGTAAAGGGACTTCATAACACAATTTCATTTATTTGGGTTAAACTTCTACTTGTTGATTATATTGTGATATAAATATGTGTGAATGACCTATGATTGTTTTAAACTTAATATCCACTTATATTAGGTGTATTTATATTTTTCACACTTAAATTATGTCATTGATTTATCCTTAATCTATGGATACTGTCTTTATAAGGGATTGCGTCTCAATTTACATTCCATTGAGACTTCATTATTTTTATGCACCAATTCACTCTTATATGGTGTATATATTATCCTTTGACATATTATATCATTAATATTTTTATTCTCATGATATTATAACGTTATGATTAAATGTTAATCCTCAATTTTTTGTATTCAAACGTCTCTCATTTTGTTAAAAAATCTCTAACTAAAATATCATTTTAAATGTTTTAATGATTTATTCTTATAAATATTTATCATCAATGTCCATGATTTCAAAATGGTTTTGTAATTTATTTATATGCACATTAATGTTTTACAATTTTAATATCTATAAAATCTTCAAAGTGTTATGGGACAATTTGATTCAAAAATCTATTTATTAAATATTATAAATGTTTATGAAAATTGTTTGATAAAGAATTGTTTATTTCAGTATCATGATATGATATATTGATTTTGGAATGTGGAAATGTTATCATTCATTTATGCTTGTTTTATGTGTTATGTTATGGTTAATAGGGATTTTTTATGTATATGGGTGGTTTCATGATAAAACTAGGACGGGTGAGCCCGAGATAGCTCTCCAATGAATTGGGTATAATGATGGAGGTAAATGTGGTGTTTCTCTTAATAGATTTAGATAATATATTGTGACGGGTATTCCAATGTGACTCCCTACGTAGTAGTGATAGATATAATGTATGGTTGATATAGATTCAATAATCAACCTTTACGATTTATAATTTTTGTGTGTTATTCATAAATCATATTATTTCATATGGTATGTTATTATTGAAGTATGGTTTCATTGATTTGTATTTATTGATGTGCTAATGTTTTCCTTCCATATTTTATAGAACTCACGGAGCTTTTTATGCTCATCCCATGTTTTTGAAATGTTTTCCATGAAACATAATGAGGAATAGGTTCAAGGATGGGATCAAGGAAAAGTCATGTTGTCTAAAACATCGAACTATAAATGTTTATTTTTAAGAGTTTTTATTTTATGAAAAAATGGATACTGAGTAGTAGTGTCTACTTGTTTTATTCAAGTTGTAATGTAACATTTATGGCCTAATTCTCTAAAAATCGATACATGAAAAGATCCACAATCTGATTTATTTTTTTAATACAATTCTAAGCAAGGATTAAGGTCGGGACTTTATAGATGGTATCAGAGGTCGGTTTAGATAACATTAGAGGTTAGGGTAAAATTTAAGCATAAATGACATTAACATAATGGTTAAGATTTTAGAAATAGTCATAGTTATTTTTATAAATTTAATGAGTTTAAGATTACATGGATAAGTATATCATAGTGTTTACCCTCCTCATATGATATTATATGATGATTTTAAAGATATACTCACACTGAACATTTTTGATTTAGTCAATGGTTGGATCTAGATGGAATCAAAGTAATAGTGGATGTGAAGAAAACTATGGCGATTATCTGAATATGAAATTGAATGAAATGAGAGCTGCAATGAGAACTCTTGTGGTTATTCTTAACCAACTGTCTAGAGTCATAATTGACAACCTTAACCATGGTAATTTTTATTTGGCATCGTATATGCGAGAATCAAATCTCTACAAAACATCATGTAATAATCAAAAAGGTATGTATGTTGAAAAAAATTTATGTGAAATATGTGGAAAGAAACACCTATGAAAATGTTCTAATGGGACGAGAATATGCTATAGATGTGGACATAAAGGTCATAAATCAAGAACCTTACACGGAAAAAGGAAGCATCTAGTTGTCTCCAGGAAAGGGAAAGAAGTTCATTCTGAAAGATCGATTAAATGTTTTAATTGTGGTGTGCAAGGTCATTAGACAAAAACATGTCCAATGAAGATTTTTTGGGAATGGAATAACCAATATCATACAAATATTCATTTACCACTACCTAATTCTATTCCGATTGAGGACGATGAAATTGACAATGACCAATGGAAGGAATGTAATATTTCTTAACATGTTTTTTCCTATTATTGAAACCTTAGGATATGATTCCTAATTTATTTGTAGGAAATATGTATTTCAGAATAAGTTGGAAAGGAATGGTTAATGGATCATGAAGAATGTTTAATGAGTAATAATTGAACATATAAGGGATTTAAGAGATATGGTAGAATTTCGGATGGTGAAATGCTTAAAAGTATTAAGGCTGTTCTGATGATGGGATTACATAAGAAGACTTTTTATAGTTTGTGTAACCATAATTTTTTTTATATGAAAATTTTATTCAAGGAATAATTATTTTCACATTTTTGGATATAGTTATAATGAAACATTTGGGTTTATATGATCCTGGAATTTGAGGCAATTACAGGTTAATACATTTTGGGATGAAAAATAGAAGTTATTATATAACCTTTGTAGTTAAAAGATGTTATGGTTATTTTTGATGAATATATCGCTTTTTGGGAATGTTAAAAAAGTATGTAGTTTTTTAAAAGGGACAACATGAAAACCTTGTGACAACCTGTCACGTCAGATAAAGCTACGAGAATCAAACCCACAACAAAAGCACGACTGGTATTTGTTGCCATGCAATGGACTACGTAAAGTACCTAGTTAGTATGTCTAATTCTTTTTAGTAAGATGATCATATGAATCAGGAATAAGTTGATTTTGGGTTATCTATGTAAATGATTAACCTATCATGGAGGATATGTGATTAGGTTAATTACTTTTTAGTATGAATCTTGTAGAGTAACTGATTTTATTTGGAGATAAATGTTATGATTTACCTTGGAGGAAATTGAGATTAAATCCTTCAGAGATTTAGGATTCAATATTAGTTTGGATTACATTGTAAAATTTGATGGATAGGTGTTTATTTATTGGTTTTCCTGAAACATGGGTTCATTTTGTTGAATTAATTAGATTAAGAGTAGAATTTTTTTATAAAGGATTATCCTTTTGGGGATTATATAAACTTGTACTAACAATTTGGGTTTTGGTTATGGTCTAATGAAATGGAAAATATATTGTTCATATTTTTTGGATTAGGTGATACTCAAGAAGTGGAATATAGAGCACTTAATGTGAACTAGGCATCCATAATACTCATCTTTTGGAGAAAATATGAGTTTTTTTATGAAATCTAGAAAGATATGAATGTCTACATAACAAGTATGCCTCCTTATGATTAATTTAATCTCAAAAATAAATCCATCAATAAAAATTAACTTAAAACAAAAATGTTGTCGTTTAAATTTTCCGACCATGGAATCAAATACCATTTAAACCATCACAAGTTTGTGATTTTCTGGTGGTTAACATTATCCTATACATGTTTTCTATCACTCTCCATATGAACGTGACCCTTTGTTTTTTTTCTTCCATATCCATGTTTTCATGGAATCCTAGTATCAGTTGTCTCGGGTGACCTTTCTACCATTCGCTCTTTCTTTTAAAGTGATATTTTAATTTACTCCATTTCTGATGTGGGGCTTTTAATGATGTTTCCAAGCCCAATTTTAAAATTGCGAGGAAGAAATACCCCAAAGGGTGGAAGGATGTAACATACCAGGTAAATGATGAATAAGAAATATTTCATATTTATTAATATTGTGAATTGAATTTTAATTTTACTTTAAATGGATTTCTATGTTCGAAAGAATGCCAAATACACAACACTGGGTATCTTTGGAATCACACGTTGAACACTAGTAATATAATATTATTATTTTAAATGGTCGTTAACTCCTAGACATTGTACTAGAAGGAATGAACAAAACTAACTACAATATTATTATACATGTATGTTTAATGTATTTACATTTATCCAATAAAATGTTAGGGGCATATAATCTGAATGAATTTAATTTTATGCATAATTTACATTAAAAGGTCAATTTATTTAAATTTAATGGAGATCCCTTTTTAAATCTATTTTTGGTCACGTTAATAAATTATATATGAAAAATAAATCTTTATTTAGAATGGGTACATCAAAATTTACATTGTGTAAATTTTTGGAAGTTTTCTGATAAAGTCCATTTTTTAATGAATAGTGAAAATATTGTATTTTAATTAAAAACTATGTTTTAATCTAATTTATTTATATGGTTAGATTATATTTTTTATTGTTTTTAAACTGTAATTAGAATATATTTTTACCATTTAATGCAATTTTGGTCATTGGAATTAATTTTATTTGGAAATTGGACATAAAAAAATATCAATATTTGGATATTTATTGTTTCTTAAAAACCCTATATTTGTTTTGATGACGGGAATTAATTTTAAATTATATAATTCCACTTCTATGTTTTGAATTTGGTAAAATAGACATCATTTCTGAAATTGGAATATCAATTATATCCTAGGCTGAATTTTTGGTATTTTTCTGAAAAACTTAAATTTTTTATAAACAGTGAAACCACTAAGTGTTAGTTAAAAAAACTAATTTTTTAATTTAAATAAAATTTTACCACTTCTGTGAATTGAATTTTGAAAATCTAACATACATGGTTGTTATTAGTAAGTAAATTGTTTATTATTATGAGGAAAATAATTTTTCATGAATAGTATCTTTTGACTTTTATTTACCGCGGTGAAAGGTTAATAGGGTAATTCAAGGTAAAATAATATTATAATAAATCCAAAATAACATAACACTTGTCCTAACCTTATTGGTTGAGTCATTTCCGACCATGGGCATCATAGGGTTGATTTTGGGACCAAATGTTGCCACTTAAAAGTGAAAATAGCAATTTAGATTAATTAATATAATGTAAATCAAAATTGACATTATCAAAAATCTTTTAGTACTAAATTATTTTTATGGTGTTATATAAGACCTATTTTAGACTATGATTATTCATTATAATTATAAAACATTTCCTACATGATAGTATTTTGTTCAAACATTTTAGACATCAAATAATTTAAATTATTTATAACATAATAATGTTGCATTATTTACCTCATTAATAAATCAATATCTAAATAAGATTATAATGATTAATATATTATGTAAAACATGTCCAATTATTATTGGTTGATTTTATTTCTACCATGAGTCATCTTATCTTCGACAATAATGTTTTTTGGACAATTAGAAACCGAATATCATTATATAATAAAATAATGGTTTCACACATTTCTAAACAGCCCCTCCACTCCCTTGTAAAATGATACCACCTCTTACCAATTCGACACACCTCTCAAGCTATTTGGCTTGTCCAAACTCTATCCAATTAAGCTCCCTACATCCCTCTCCTCCTCCTCGGTGACTCACCTTAGGCATAAGGCATTTCAAGAAGTCCTTTGGTTCAATCCAAAGGTAGTTACATGATTTAAAGGTAAGGATTTCTCTTAATTTGTTTTCATTTATTTTAAATATCAAACAACTAAACTCTTTTTAAACAATACATTTGTAACAAAAAATGTATCCTCAATATACGTGGAATTTGTTATGAGAGGTATTCTAAATAAACATACACACACCTCCATCTAATTTATGAAGAACATAATGTTTCTGTTGATGGAAAATTAACGCCTCATGAAACGATGATTGTTCGATTATCTCCTACCGCCTCTCAAGGTGGCCATTATGATGGAACTGTATTTATATATGATATATATTATGATTATGTTTTCAGTATGCTTATGTATTTTCCATTTATTTCATGCATTTATGGTTTCCATAGTGGGTAAATTCGATAATCTCATTTGAGGAATCATGGACTACCGCCCTGTCAAAGTGATGTGACTCGTTAATGCCTTATGTGGGATGTATAAAAGAAAGAGATAATGATATTATATAAGATATTATACTGTAATTATTATATAACTATGTATAATTATGTTTTAATTCCATTGAAATAAGAAATAGAAATGAAAGTACCGTTCATGTGTACGTACAGCTTACCATCTCCATGAACGGTGCATTTCATTTCTTACCTCTAAATGTTATGTACTATTATAAATACATGTATATAGTGGATATATATGATATATATGATATAAAAATCATGAATATAATTCTGGACATAATTAACCTTTAGCAACACGAACAACATATAATTATAAGATGTCCATTTTGGACTGAAGTACCAAATATCGGCAAAACGAAAATTATTAACATAAATGATTACATAATGTTTATAAAATGGTAATATGTGACATAAAAATGAAAAATAAACATGAAAAAGTTTCTTAAGAAAGTATAAATTAAATTTAGTTTATTATTATGGAGATTAAAGAACGATCGAGTCAAGTTGGACACGAGGTAAGAGATCCTACCACTCTTTTTCTTTTTAAGTACTCTCTTTTATGTCACTTCTTCTAAGATCATATTTATTATGTTAGGGGATGTTATTTTATATTACTAATAATGTACATTTTTTGTTCATATGATGAGAGACCATACTTGATCTCACCAATCCATATTTTAGGTTTTAAGTAGCGTCTTTAGGCTGCTTAAATTTCGTAAGGGATTTCTTATCTAACATCCAATTCCATGAGAATTCCATTGTTCACCACTTATTTAAATCATGTGGTGTATGTATTGCCCATGATTATATTACTTTTGTAATAAACTTTAATTTATGGGTAATTACATATTAATTTTATGATCCTTCTTTCATGTGCGGTATGATTCAAACGTTATCAAATTGGCAAGGGAACTTTTGACCCTCCTCTTTTTAAAATACTTCTTTTTGTTATGTATTTTAATTTACATCTTATTATTTTGGGATATGTATTTCTATATCTATATTGATGTAATTTTTTTGACCATGTGATGATATCCCTTTTTAATCTCATCAACTTTTTTTAGAATTTTAATGTGACACTTTTAGACTATCATGTTTTTGTAAAGGGACTTCTAAAAACAATATGAAATCTTTAGGTTAATCATCGACTTATTTATTTTGACATTATTTAAATATGTGTGAATGACCTCTGATTGTTTTACACTTAATATTCACTTATATTACATGTATTTATATTTTCCACACATAAATTATGTCATTGATTTATCCTTAATCTATGGACACCGTCTTTATAAGGGATTGCATCTCAATTTACATTCCATTGAGACTTCATTATTTTTATGCACCAATTCACAATTATATGGTGTATATACTATCCTTTGACATATTATATCATGAATCCTTTTATTCTCATGATAATATAATGTTATTATTAAATGTTATTCCTCAATTATTTGTATTCTAGCAGCTCTCATTTTGTTAAAAAATGTTTGACTAAAATAATGTTTTAAATATTTTAAAGATTTATTCTTCTTAATATTTATCATCAATGACCATGTTTTAAAAATAGGTTTTGGGATTTATTTATATGTACATTAATTTTTTAAAAATGTTAATTCCTTTAAAATCATCAAAGTCTTATGGGAAACATTCTTTCAAAAATCTATTTATTAAATATTTTATATGGTTATGAAAATGGTTTGACAAAGCATTGTTTATTTCAATATCTTGATATAATATATTGTGATCGGAATTTGGAAATGTTATCTTTTTTATGCTTTTTATGTGTTATGTTATGGTTAATGGTAATTTTTTACATATATGGTTGGTTTCAGTATAACCCTAGGGCGGGTGAGCCCGAGATAGCTCTCCAATGCATTGGGTAACATGACGGAGGTAAACGTGATGTTTCTCCTAAGTGATTTAAGGAATATGTTGTGAGGGTATTCCTATGTGACTCCCCACATAGCAGTGATATCTACAATGTTTGTTTGATATGGAATCCATAATTATCCTTTATGATTTATGATTTGTGTGTGTTATTCATAAATCTTATGATATCATAGGGTATGTTATGATTGAAAAGTATGGTTTCATTGATTTGTATTTATTGACGGGCTAATGTTTTCCATCCATATTTTATAACCCATACTGATCCTTTTATGCTCATCCCATGTTTTTGAAAAGTTTTCGATAGGACATAAAAATGAATAGGGTCAGGGATGGGATCCCAGAATAGTCATGTTATCTTAAACATGGAACTAGAAAAGTTTCTTTTTAAGAGTTTTTATTTTTTGAAAAAATGGATACTGAGTAGTAGTGTCTACTTGTAATATTCAAGATGTAATGTAATAGTTATGGAGTAATTCTTTAAATCATTAAACCTGAAAATATCCTTAATGTGAATTATTTATTTAATACATTATTATGCGTGGTTTATCGACGGATCATTATAAAAGGACTAGACATGCGTCAAATGGAATTATCACTATGATCAACGATACAAATTGGATGATCCTCAAAGCATGCATCAACCACATGCTGACATCCTCAACATAAAACACATGAGATGTGTCAGGGTGATACCATCAAGGTTTTGACATATGAAAAACAAAAATCAGTTCACTATACCACTATGAATTTGTATATCCATACACCATAGGCCCAATACTATCCACAATCTAAAATGACCCCATGTACATAGGCTCAAATATTCACTATTTTTGTATCCAATGTTGACCCTACCTCGTTGACACTAGATGAAACACACGATCGCCCACTATAAATTCAAGAGGCATGTGGAACATATCCATATATGAAATATTCCTACTTTGTTCCATTTCCATACTTTTTTGAATCAATTGAACATGTTCCAATGTCTCCTACATGAGACTTATCCATAAAAATTCAGATTCATCATCATCCATCTATCTCAATGAAAATAAACCGGGACTAATATAGAGCACCTCATATAGTTTCATCAGAATTGTCACTGTTGACACTTCTTTTTTGTCACAGTGTCTAAACAAATGAAGAGGGAAATTCCTTAGCATAATGTGATTCATCCTTTGACAAAAACATCAAAAATTGACCAATGCATGAACAAGGTTTCATTCCCACATTGGATGCACATGTTTCATCATAGTCACGTAAGTATACATGGGTGCCGCCTAGCGGTCACTTAGGTGACTTGCATGACCTCTTTGATTTCTGCCCAGTGTCTTCAGTAGCTATAAATACTGCCCGTGGGCCCACCATTTCGGGGACGAAATATTCCAGAACCTCATATTTGAGTTCCCGGTGCCCTAGTCTTTTCTCAAAGCTTTCAAAAACTCCTAATGTATTTTCTTACCAATAATGGAAGCTCTAAAGAGGGAATGCAAGGCCTATGTGTTCATATTCACCAATACATGCATGCCTAAGTGGTTTATCCCTTAAGGGAAATGAACACACTTGTGTGCCACCTTACTCCTTCAATAGACCTTGTGCGCCACCATTCTGGAAGAAATTAGGGATAATACTACAGTCTTGAGCGATGTCTCGCTCAAGCATTACCTAATGGGTTGACCAACATGCAAGTGTCCATGTGCGACACAGGTATACCTGTGCGTCCATGACTTTCACGCCCTTGTCGGACCTGTGTACCCATATTTTTTTGGGTGCCCCTCCTGCCTATTTCACTTCTTTCCTTTAATTTCACCTATACTCTTCAAGGATAAGCCTTCATAACTCTCTTCAAAGTCATTTATGACATGATTTTTTTAGCTACCTTAGCTAAATGGAAATCTATGAAACATCTCTCAAAACCTAGTGATTTACAGATATTTATGTCACTAAGGATAGAGATTTCATTCTTTCAACCTCATACTTTGATGATGAGTGAACCCTTTAACCTGGGCCTCCTTTTCATGAGTAAACCCCTGTCCATGTTCCCTTAATTTGGTCATCCTCCTTAGGATTAAGCCCAAAGTCCCCAAAATTGGGCATCCTCCTTAGGAGTAAGCCCCAATTCCTCTATGTTGGGAATCATCTTTAGGAGTAACCCCCAAGTCCCTTAAACTGGGATTCCATTTCAGGATTAATCCCCAATCCATTTTTTCTTAAATATAGGCATCCTCCTTAGGAAGTAAGGCCCGAGTTCCCAAATTCATAATTCTCCTTAACTTGGGATTATTTCACAGGAATAATCCCCAGTAATCATGTCCCTTTAACTTGGGCCTCCTTCTCTAGAATAAGCCCCAATCATTATTTCTCTTAACCAGTCTTAAATTATTCTAATTTGGACTTCCTCCTATTGAATAAAACCCAATCATAAGACCCTTCTTATTTGGATATCCTTCTCAAAATTAAGTCCTAAGTTATGTATCCAAATCTCCTTAAAGCCCATATATCTTTATGGACCTTGATCCTAGGTTTCTTCCCTAAATCAAATCCCAAACCTAATCTTCATTTATCTGGGTAGTGAAACATATTTAATCCCCACATTACTTCTCATGATTTTCATCTTTTGTGGAACTATTGTTTTGTTTTACCAATACCACTTGTTTCTCACACCGAGCATGACTCACGTGAGCTTAGAGTGTAAAAGTGATTATGACACATTTTCATTGGGCCATAAATCAATCATAAACCACATACATCTTTACTCGAACTACGTTGGTTCTCATTCCTTTTCTAAACAGGGATACATAGGTAGCCCATCTGCACGTACGATTCTAATTCTAAAATAGTTCATTTCCTTTTGAAGGAAAATATTCTTCAAGTGCCCCTCTTAGTATCTTAAAAACCAGTATGGTCATCATAATGACCAAGAGACTTTTATATATAAATTATTGATGGATACCATTGACTAGGAACCTCTATCAAATACAGATGATTCACTATCGATGAAGAACCTCGAATACATATATAAAAGACTCTCTAAATTTCCTACATATCAATTATTTATTGAAATTATAAAGGAATTATCATTCTTATACTTGGTAATTTAATAAGGATTCACGAACATATCTCAAATCTATAATGACAGTCCCGTAGCGTACTATAATTCCCCCCAAAAAAGGTGTGATGAGTCTGACCTCCAATCCCCTCGACCAATGCAAATTATTAAGACTCATCAGTCCACAACTAATGATCACCTGCAATTAGAAAGTAGGTCCAAATTGATATAGAATTATTGGATGTTTTGGGTTCTACGAACAAACCCGTTAGAAACCGATTTGAATGTCCGAACCTTAAATCGACGAGGTTATCCCCAATTATAGAGGATACAAAAAAATGGTGAACCCATCGTGAATCCTTAACTAAGTTAAAATGATGTTTTACTTATTTATTAGTCCCCTACATAAATTCAACGAGAAGGACAATAAAGCAATCATTAACCATTTGTGCACATCCAAAAGATGTAATAGATGAATTTATCTTGATTATGTCTATTATATGAAATAGGAAATCATTTCCAAGATCTTCTGCATTACATAAATAGCTTCCCTCATGTTCACACATGTGAATACCATTTCTGTGAATGCCATTGCTGCTACTCCTGATGGATCGTCGTCGCTCTGAGGAAGACATCACCTACTCAGTGTCTTCAACACTGGGTATCAATTGCACTGGTTAAGGAGTACCATAAACACGGTACCATCCCTACTCTAGAAGAAGCTTGACAAGGCCTCCATGTCAATAATCCAACCTGGTTTTCCGGACAGCGATGACCAGTGATCAAGAAGCAGGTGGTTCCAAATAACGTTTTCAACCGTTTTGGGTCGTTATCCCCGAAACACCATAACCAATCCCTCCCATATCATGGGGAGGTGAATGAACATGCCCCTCAGGGCCATTATTAAATGTGACAGATGTACTTACCAAGGGATCCAATCAAGGATCGCCGCCAGACTCGTGCGACCGTGCACCCTCAACATGATGAGGTTGTCGTCTCTAAATGTTCGTCTCAAGTTCCTCAATCCCAAGCAGGCAAGATGAATCACCAGAGGCGAAATCCGATCAATAGTGATTAGGTTATCATCTCTTCTATTTCTGGAGGAGTCCACCATCCTAACATGGTGGAAAGCAATGAGCAGGCACATACACCCATCCATTTTAATTCCATTGTTAAGCAGACTCGACTGGCAGCATCACGCCTATCCCGCCAGGCAATTCTGACAGAGTACTATAGACAAGAACCCAAACCTGTTTATAAATCACCAGCTAGTCAGCAGGCTCTTCTGACTATATACGATGTGGCCTGCCAATCCAATATGTTTACAAGTGGTAAAAAAGAACATACACCTGCTTAAACTCATCAATCCTTCCCGCAGCCTCGTCTATCAGTATTGAAGGAAGCTCATCATCCATGTTCGGTAGAGTGCAATCAATAGGAAAATACAACTTCTAGTGTTGACCAAGTCCACCAACAGTCTCATTTGGTAGCACACGGTGATGTCAGTCAGAAAGCTCTGTTGACAAACATGAGGCAGACTCAACTCTCTACTCCACACATGAGTACTGTCAGGATTAACTAATAGGAAAAGGGGGAAAGGTGTAGGAAAATACACCTACTCCAAGCACGGAATGGACGTATATCCCGGTTTCGGCAGCTGAAGTCACCAAACACATTTTGTTAATGTTGAATGTGAATAATCAAATACCTGTTCATATCCTGGATGCCTGTCAGGATATTATAACTGCTTCAACAGCATCTCAAGGATAATCATATAAATCTATCCCTACCAGTGGAGTGACACATCAACATATAAATATGGAACAGGCACAAAACTTTGTTCCAGTCCAAGAGGGTTGTGAGGCATACTCCCCCATATCGTACATACAACCAAGTCGAGCACATATACCTAGTTTGAGTGGATATAATCAGCCCAACATGATATTTTCTCTTGAGCAGGCACATACACGTACCAAAGTGAGTAAGAAGGCATCTAAGAAGAAGACCCGTCCAACACAGTCAAGAAATCAAGGGCCAATATGTAATCAAGATTTTCTTGTTGTTGGAGATATTGATACACTCTGACAATTATTTGTTGCAACTCAAGAATCTTCTCTCTCATTTCTCAATAGTGGGAACATTAATTCCTAAGGACATCATTAGACACGTCCTCATGAAGGCTTACTTTATTAATGTTTGATCGATCTTGAAGATTCATCTTCAGATGAGAGCCACATTAACCCTCTGCAAGGTCAGAATATCATGGAGCAAGAGGTTTCATCTTTTTCTGTAACTCACCATGATGATCCTCTCCATGATGATGAATTTAGTTGTGAAAGTCCTCTGCACAGTAGTAATGCTCATTTCCTGGAAAGTTCTTCAGAGGACAATGTAGTGTCGAGAAATCCCTCTTATCATGAGGAACATGAAAATGTGAAGCCAGTCATGTCCGATGCATTACAATCAGCATGTGAAATACTTTCTCAATCAGATGATAGCCCGGGGTGTAGGTCATTCTCCAGACCACCCTTGGGTCATTCATATTTAATATTGAATAGTGAATTCACTACAAATCTTGTTGAATTGGATGAAGCAACAAGGAAGAACTAGCTCTGGTCTGAACAAGTAGATGAATCTTCATTGAATGATTAAGAGGAAATGATGAACATGAGAAAAAAACTAGCTATAGATGATGTACTACTTATGTTTTGGCCTTTGGCTGACTCTCAGTATGACATTCTAGAGATGTTGATGGACTATGGGATTCATGATATTCGTCTCAACATATGGAAAACACATTATCAGTTAAAAAAGAATGTATTATCTTATGATGAATATGAAAATCATGTTATGATAATAGAAGGGTTACAACGCCAAATTGACTTGGCATCTCTATCATTTTCTCAATATCTGAAGGCTGAAAAGTAGCATCGAGCCCTTCAACATTCATGCCTTGGCGCATTAAGAAGATTGGGCCAGTAAATTACTAATTCCCCATATGGTATTCTTATCAGAGGATGGGGTGTTCATAGAGCACTACATTTTATAGTGATCTCTAATCAACAAATCCCACCAAAGGTGGTTTCATGCAATGTTATCTCCCAAAATATTCGACATCTAGCTTGTTTTGTGCGAAATCAATGGCTTTCCCAAGATCAGAATCCAGCTAGTTCTTCTCAAAGTCAAGAATATAGAAAATAATTTGTTGAATTACTCCAACATCATGCTAACGAGAATATTGAACAGGCCTCTCATATGGAGAAAGCACATCATCATGTGATAGAAGTGTCAGAAATCATCCAACGATCATTTGAGCCAGGTGACAAAAGTTGATGATTATTCATTCATCCATCTAATTTCCTTACTAAGGTCAACAAGATTAATAGAGCTTTTAAGACATTCATAGAAATAGAATGTCAAGAACCATCCCATCTTTCCAGACTATGGACTATATTAGCCCAACCCTCGGAATCAACAAATAAAATTCGAGGAGTTGAGAGGGACCATCAGGAACAACTCCAGTCCACTGGATTGTGCGCTTATTAAAATCCTCAATCCCTCCCACAGAGAAAGTCGGTCTTCAATTCATTATACATAAATAAATGAAAACAATGCCATTGTTTATGATCCACCAGATGAGGCTCACTCATATGAATCAGATGAAGAGGTTATTTTTCAAAAAGTTGTACACACATACACAAATGAAGAAGGTGTGCGTACACGAAATCAAAGCCTTACCAAAAATTTGGGTGTTCATTAAAGTAACCTACTTCCCCCATTCCGAAAGGCATCCAATAAGGGGAATGTAAAGAGTCATGTTACTTACCACCCTTCCTTTAGAGAAGGAAAGTCTCTCTCATTAGAGAAAAGGTTTGCACAACAGGAGGAAGAAATGAAGGAATTGAGGAGGATGAGAGAAGAACTACATCATGGTAGTCTTCCTTCTAAGTGTGATAGAGCCAATCAGAAAATGAATTTTTTTGCAGCTACTGAGATTGATTATGATTACCCTTGTTTACTAGTACACCCCATAGGTCTAAGCCTATGGTTCAAGCACAACAACAATCGGTAGTGTTACAATCCGTTGTTGCACCAGCCGTCATACCTGTACAAGCTCTAGTCAGTGCACCTGTTCAGGTCTAAGCTCAACCAGATGTTTCTCAAAAGTTAATAACTAGTATTGAGTCATTGACAACTCGGATGGAAGCTATGGAGGGAAAGCATGAAAAATTAAACCATAAAAGAGATCATACCATTAATGGGTCGATGATTTCCCTCCCCCACCAATTTTTGAAAGTACCCCATTCCCAATCATTAATGGTTCTGGAGATCCATAGAAACCCCTAACACATTTTGTTTCTCGTTTTATCCCATGATGGGAACCCCTCAGCATCATGAAGTAGTTAAGCTCTGGTGTTTTGTACAGTCATTACAAGGACCAGCTATTGTTTGGTACAGAAGTTTGCAATCTGATTCAATTACAAGATGGGAAGATCTTCATCAAAAATTTCTTCCTCAATTTAGCTCAAAGTTGCCAAAGACAATGGTTTTAAATATTACAAACTAAAAGAATAGGGAGAATTAAAGGGTTTCAGATTTCATTGCTTGCTGGAAGGGATTAACATATTCCCTGAGCATAGAACTCCCTCAAGAGGAACTACTGCCAATATGTATGTCAAATTTGTGTGATAAATTATGAATGCCATTGATCTCAATGAAATAAACTGGAGGGTTTCGAGACCTTACATCGACTTCTCAGCAGATTGAAGATTCTATTAAAATGACTATGGATAAAACTCATATAATTCCAACAGATCTAGGAAATAGAATGGGTAGAGTAGAGACTTCTACATTTATGCTTATACAAGCACCTATACCTTCTTCTACTTCAAAACTGCAATCTTTGGGAAGGGATCCACCTCCTGAGCCTCATCAACATAGGCTGCTTTGTTAAGATGATAAAAGATATCAAAGATGGAAACAATTTAATGTGTTTAAGAGCAATGTTTATTCATTCCGAAATAAATATTTTCCGGGTTATTTAATTTTGGCATTAGATAATAATTTGGTTCTACTGCTGAGGCCCAAGAGGCCAAACAAGGAAGGAGATGAAGACCGTCCCAATTATTGCATATTTTATCAGATGTTTGGGCATACCATATAAAAGTGTTTTGTCTTCAAGGACTTTTTGCAAAAATTGTAGACTCAAGCCAAGTTAAATTTAAAGGTTCTTCAGCTCAGGTAACCTCTGTTACTACTATCTATCCGGAGGAAGGTGTCGAGTGTCATGAAGTAAAAAACAAAAATGCACAGAAATATGATGATTGGATGGTCAGAAAAATGAACAACTGAACTCATTCCATTTTGTGAATGCAACTGATGAAACCAATTGTGTTTTCTACTGTAAATTCAACAATGAAACCGCCATCAAAAGAAAAATTCTCAAAAGGGTAGCATAGTTCAGGTAAAAGAGAAGAATAAGAAGAAGATGAGTATGTGTCAAAGCCCAAGTTGTCTTTGAATCTAGTAGATTATATGTCTTCTACTTCAAAACCTCTAGCACCGCCCCAACAAATGGCTCATCCTATGTTGCCTAGTCGGGAAGAGTATTCATTGGGTGAAGTGTTCATCTTTGGTTCTGTAAATATGATTCCCATAAAAGATCCTTATGGTAGTCACAGTTTTGATTTTGATGAGCCTGAATTCTCTGTATCAAACAGAGGAATATGAGGATGTTCCAGGGGTCTGAGATACAGAGGAAGACATGGATATCCCAGAATCTACTATTCCAATTCTACCCATGCTAGAACTGTGTATGCCTTAGAATGACATGGCATAGCCCTTCAGTGATCTCAACAAGAACAAGCAAGTTCATCCACCAAGAGCAGATTCTGTCCTGGCATAGTTATTCTGGAGGATTGGTTAGAGGTTTCACCTACGTCCTCTCAATGAGTAAATGGATCTAATGGGTCCAATCTTCCATAGATTGAGGTATTTTCAACTCTTATCCCGATACAAGATGCATCTACTTCCAAAGCATAAACATCCAAGGCACGTGCTAAACCACATGTTCATGTTGGGAAACGTAGACCATTGGTTAAAAAGAATGATTTATTTAAACACCTGGCCCATGTATCGTCCATGTTATCAATCATGAATGCTTTGAATCTATCAAAGGATCTCTATGAGGCACTGATCGACGCTTTATGAAGTCCTCGGATGATTGAAACTGAAATTGCTACAGCCGTAGTCTACCACGTAGAGAATAATCATGAAGAATTTCATGCAATGATATCACCAACAGATGAAGATGAAGATGATGTGGTGCATGGG
Organism: Viscum album; assembly: GCA_963277665.1. Taxonomy (NCBI): domain Eukaryota; kingdom Viridiplantae; phylum Streptophyta; class Magnoliopsida; order Santalales; family Viscaceae; genus Viscum; species Viscum album. Next base: position 986,452,983 of record OY728139.1, on the reverse strand, counting down.
AATATTAGACTTTTGTACTTATCTGGAATGATTAATGGTATAGACATCTGAAGATCTTTTGTTAATAATGGTTCAGGAGTCAACCTCTTCCACATTCGTACACTTCGTCAATTGGGACTCACCAAATATGATTTATCTCATACTACGTTGATGTTGCAAGGGTATGATAAAAATGAACAATAACCACTGGGTGAGATTACACTCAGAACTCAGTTTGTTGACCATGTATCCAATTCAGATTTCATGGGTGTTGAAAATGATACAACTTTCAATATTTTCCTTGGAAGACCCTAGCTACATCAGCATGCAGCTATCCCTCCATCGTACCATCAATGTCATAAATATTGTTTCAAGGGTCAAATTGGGACATTTTATGGTGATAAATTTCCATTCACGACATGTGAATAACAATACATTGAGGTGGAATTCTATCACATGAAGAGTGAGGAGAAATCCACAACAATAGAGGTCACTAAGGTTAATGCTCCATTTGATTTAGAAAATATTCCAGTAAATCCATTTACACATGTGAGTTCAGATTAGGAGTTTCATATCAATCAAATTGACCGGATACACAAAAATAAAAATACTCTTATGGAAAATTCCTTAATGTCAATTACAACAATTGAGCCAGGAAAAATGAGAGAAATTGTTGATAAACGAAGTAATAATGAAAGCCCAAATGGCGATGTATTCACTTCATCTGCTGCAATCTAGTATTTCTATACTTCACCCACAAGTCCAGAAGAAGATACAGCAACAATAGAGTTGAACGATGAAGTCGATTCTCAATCTATCATCTCCTCGTTATTACCCATGGAAGACCCTTCATCAACAATTAGGTCAGAAATGGATGATTCATCCTCAAAATGTTCAAATGTTAACATCTCTCTAATCATGGAAATTCTGCTTCATCATCTACTATGCAAGTAGAAACAGAATAAATAACTCATATTGAAGAAGAATAAGATGATATCAGGGAAGCTCTCCCATCATTTTAGGAAGGTATCTCTACAACTGTGGATGAACTCAGAGAAATAAATCTGGGTACAAAAGAAGATCCACGCCCCACTTTAATCAGTTTAGTCGTGACTTATGAAGAACAAGAGATGTATATTTCATTTTTAAAGAAAAATCGAGACATATTTTCTTGGATCTATATAGAGATGATGGGGCTTGATCATGATTTTTCTACTCATCATTTTGGTTTTCCATAAGAACATCGATGATTTAAGCAAGCCACGAGAAGAACACCCCCTACTTATTCTTCCAAAATTGAAGCTGATATGGATAATCTTATCAATGATAACATCATCCGAGAAGTTCAAAATCCCATGTGTTTTGCTAATATTGTCCATATGAAGAGGAAGAATGAAAAAATTAGAGGTTGAATTGATTTCATGGATCTTAATCGACAATGTCCAAAGGATGATTTTCAAGTTCTAATTACAAAACATTTAATTGATGCAACGACTGGCTCTGAAGAACTTTCCTTCATGGATGGGTATTAAAGATAGAATTTAATCCGAATGGCTCCAAAATATGGCGAATCTACAACATTTAGAGCCCCTTGGGGTGTGTTTTGTTATCGGTTAATGCCTTTTGGCTTAAAGAATGATGGAATAACATATCAGCGTGCCAGGCACCATATCTTCAAACCCATTATAGGAATGTTTGTTGAATGATATGTGGATGACTTGGTGATTAAATGCAAACAATGTTCTAATCACTTTGTAGATTTGGAAATCATATTCCACAAGCTTTGACAACATAATGTGAAGATGAACCACTTAAAATTTTCTTTTGGGGTAACCTTAGGAATGTTTCTTGGCATTCTTGTACACCATCGTGGTATTGATGTCGATCCTAATAAAACCATGTCAATCCTTGGTATGTCACCTCCTCAAAATTTGAATGAATTGAGATGGATTCAATGACACATAACCTATATTCGGTGTTTTATCTCCAATTTGGCAGACAAAAGTTTACCCTTCTCCAAATTGATGAAAAAGGGAGTTACATACCAGTGGACTGATGAATGTCAGGTAGCATTCGATATTCTCAATAAATACCTCTTGAGTCCACCGGTACTAATGCACCCTTTTGAAGGAATGCCACTTATCCTTTCTGTGACAGCTTTTGAGAGATCATTGGGCACCTTTCTTGATCAAAAGAATGATTTTTGGAATGAAAAAAGCCTCTACTACCTCAGTCGGACTATGCTGGAAGCAGAAATCTGATATTCAAGTATTGAGAAGTGATTCCTGGCATTAATCATTGCAGTTCATAAGTTCAGGCACTACCTGCAACATCAGGAGGTCCAATTAGTATCTCACAATAACTTACTCAAATTCATCCTCAGTCGTCTAATGCTTATAGGACGTCTAGCAAGGTGGACAATTATTTCTCAGCAGTTTGATATCCAATATGTGTCTCAAAAAGAAATAAAGGGCCAAGAGCTTGCTTCTTTTCTTTCAAAACAACATTCAGTAGAAGATACATATTTAGATATTAAACTCCTTAATGAAGAAGTCTATTCGATTCAAGATAGTCTTCAATTATGGGAATTGTATTTTGATGGTGCTTCCAGATGTCCAACAGGGATGAAAATTGAAGATCCTAAATTCATCAAAGTTGGGTTAGGAGTTGTTCTTATTTCCCTATAAAAGGCAGTGTTACATTTTCCTTCTTACTATTGGAAGGTGGTACCAACAATGAAGCAGAATACCAAGCTCTCATCGCAGGCTAGGAGTTGGCGCTTCAGGAACAAGTTAATCACTTAAAGGTGAAAGGTGATTTAGACCTAGTAATCAAACAAATCAATGGGGATTATGCAATCAGAAAAGAAGAATTGATCCATTTTTATGATTACATTAGAGAGTTAATGGAGGAATTTCTTAAGGAAACGACATTTTATTATGTCGTGTGATCAAAAAATGCTCAAGTTGATGCATTGGCTAACATAGCCACATCTCTATCAGATCCAAATCTAGATGAGGCAAAAATGAACATTGCCCACCGTCGTACAATTTCAGCTTAGTTATGAACCAGAATAGAGGAAATCAATGAAATTAGTCCCATTCCTGATCCATATGTTCATACTACAGGATGGATGACACCTATTAGAGAATACGTTCAAAATGGAGCACGTCCACCTGATAGAGCTGGGAAAGAAATAATTGGACAACATGTGGTCGATTTTACTCTTTATGATAGCCCAGATCAGTTAGAGAAAATTCTATACAGCTGTGGTTTTGATGGAGTATTCTTCAGATGCGTTGATGTGGAAGAGACAATGGTTGCCATGAAAGAATTGCATGCAGGACTCTGTAGTGCCCACTAGTATGGACATAGACTATCTGATCAAATTCGATGGTTTGGATTCTATTGGCCCTCAATGATACATGATTGTGTTTATTTCACTATGAAGTGTCATTCATGCCAAAGACATGCCAATTTAATTCATCAGCCCCCAGAGTATCTTCATACAGCTAAATACTCGTGGCCATTTGCCACGTGGGGAATGGATGTGGTGGGACCATTACCCTTCAGCTACAACCATGCAATTTAAGTATATTCTTAATTCTACTAACTTCCCTTCAAAATGGATAGTGGAAATACCTCTCAATTATGTTAGTTCTAAAATCATTTTTAGCATTATCAGGTCTAACATCATTACAAGATTTGGTTTTCCTCATACCATATTAATGGACAATGACACCAAATTCTGTTAATCCGAGTTGAAGAAGTTGTATCATGAATACATCATCAAATCCAACCATTCATGTTGGTATCATGCAACAAGTAATTTCCAGATATAAGCCTTCAACACGACTCTATCAAATATACTGTAACACCCCAAGCTTCCACGGTACGCTTCTCTTTGAATAATATAGTAGCATGTGTTATACACAACTTCGAGTTCTAACACACCACAACCAATCAAAGTAGCCGTAATGAATAGTAATACCTACTTTGGGAAATTTTATAAATCTTATCTCTCAAAATAGACTTTATTTTTATATTCAGAGTATCGAATTCAGAATAATGTAAAAGTTTGGTACTTTTCGGATAACATTTATATTTTAGTGAAAATTACTAAAACAACCTTTTCAATCAAAATAAATAGTAGTGATATATTATGAACTTGAGTGGTTTTAAAGTATAATTAGAATATAATTTTACTATTTTATCCAATGGTGTTCATTAGAAATAATTTTACTTTCAAATTTGTCATAAACAATTATCAATCTTTTGATAGATATTGTTTCTTAAAAACACACTATTTTTTTGACAGTGGGATTTAATTAAAAAATAATTTAACATAACTTCTATGTTATAAATTTTGTAAAATATAATTCATTTTTGAATATGGAATATCAATTATTGCTTAGGCTGAATTTGTGGTAATTTTCTGAAAAACGTCAATTTATGATGAATAGTGAAACCTCTAAGTGGTAGCCAAGCAAGCTGATTTTTTGTTTAAATGAATCTTTACAACTTTTGTGAATTCAATTTATAAAATACGACATACATGGTTGTCATTAGTATGTAAAATTTGGTTCAATGGAATCAAAATAATTTTTTGGTCAATAGTAATTTTTTTCATTAATCGCGATTTGAGGTAATTAGTGTAATTTAATGCAAAAATAATGTTATAATAATATGAAATTACCATGAAACTTGTCCTAACCCTATTGTATGAGTCATGGCCGACCAAGACAACCCATGGGTCGTTTTTTGGGACCCCATGGAACCGATTGGGTAAGATAATGAGATTAATGCCTTTTATTTAAAGTAAAAGGAAAAAATTACACAACCATGTATTGTTTTATTAAATCAATTTTTAGAAAGGGTTATACAGGTCATATATTTGACTATAAATACTCATTGGAAATATAAAAAAATTTCCTACATCATGGGAATATTTTTAAAATTTATAGACATTATATAAATTAAATGTTTATGACACCATGATGATGCAGCGATTACGTCATTAATTAAGGATTATAATAAAATAAGAAGATAAGGTAAATTCTAAGTCTTATAGTTGTCCCAAACCGATTGGATGAGTATATTTCGAACCCTTATCACTTTATCCTATAAATTTATCATTGTGGGACCTTTAAAATCTGAAAATCCTTTTATAATAATATAACTTTTCATTACATTAAAAGAGTGCCCCTCCTCTCCTCTTATAAAAGTCCCCACCTCTACCACATTTCCCACTCCTCTTAAGCCATTGGCTCGGCCAACCCCTACCCATTTTCTCTCTCCACATCCCTCTATTAATCCTATAAGCCTCACTTTAGGCATAATCCTTTCCACGGAATCCTTTGGGCTCAAATCAAAAAGAGTTACTCATTTAAAGGTAATGCTTTCTCTTATGTTATTTTGTTTTATTTTGCTTCTCCAACAACTTAAACACTTTTTTTTCCTTAATTTTGTATCTAAACCAGTATCATCAATATACTGGGATGTTTTTATAATATGTATTCGAGCTACACTCACTCACACCTACATCTAATGGTTAAAGAACATACTGTTTTCGTGGATGGCGAATTTCTGCCCCACGAAACGATGATTGTTCAAAATCCGTCTAACACCATTCATGGTGGCCATTGTGATGTGTCTATATATATTTGATATATATTATGTTTATGATTTCCATATTCTTTTGTATTTTTCATTTTTGGAATACCTTTATGGTTTCCATTATGGGTAAACGTGATATCTTCATTTAAGAAAGTGCAGACTAACGCCCCCACAAAGTGATTTGATTCATTAATGCCATATGTGGATGTGTAAAGGATAAAGTAAATGATATAATATATGATATTATACTGGAATTATAAAATACCTTTATATAATTTTTATTTCATTCCATTAAATACGAAATAGAAATGAAAGTAGCGTTCATGCGTACGTATGGCTTACCATCTCCATGAACGGTTCATTTCATTTCATACCTCTAAATGATATGTAATATTATAAATGAATATATATAAAAGATATATATGATTTATATGATATCTACATCATGAAAATAATTCTTGATGTAATGGATATTTTACCACATGAGCAACTTCCAATTATAAGAAGTTTATTTTTGACTCAAGTATGAATGATTGACAAAACAACCGTTAATAACATAAATACATAAATAATGTTCATAACATTGTAATAAGTGATATAAAATTAATAATGAACTTGATAAATGTTTTTAAGAATGTAGAAATTAACTCTAGTTCATTATTCAGGAGGATAAAGAACGATCGAGTCAAGTCAGATACAAGGTAAGGGACATCGTTTAAATCTCCATTCATTGAGGCATATTTTGTTTTATACCCAACATTCATTTATATGGTGTATAAACCCCTTTGACTTTTATGTTTATTCAAATGAAATATTTTTTTATATGAAGTGTTTCACTAAATGTCAAAAGGGAATGTTTTTTAGTCGTACATGTGCGGCGACAACGACTTCTTCGTCGCCGTGACCATTATCTGAGTTTTTCCTTCCTCTACAAGACATAACTTCTTTTTTTTAAATGAAAATTAAATACCATATTTTACATGCCATTTATTTTCGTATTGAAAATTGTATTGAAAATGTTTTAATTATATCAATATGATTCTATTGATATCTTATGATCAAAATGTTGAAATTTTATGTTTCCATTATTCATGTTTTATGTGATACGATTATGTTATGGATTATGATATGTTTAAATATTTTCATATAAGTAATGCATTGGACTTATTATGTGATTGGTGGATCCCTATATATCTCTTTGATGCATCGATAGGTCTTATGAGACAAACTAGTGTCTTGGCACAAGGCTTTGACAAAATCTTATTTGTAGTCTTGGCACGAGGCCTTGGCTTCGTGTTTATGAAAGTCTGTCATTATGCATTCCAAAATTATGAAAGTGGTTATTGATATTGAATGTGATTATTCAACTAGTATAATATCCATGTTAATAATTAAATGGCATTATTTCATTTTATATTTCCATATTATGCAGAATTTCATGTTTAAAAGGCTTTTGTTTTAGATATACATTGCCTTAAATATTTATGTTTATTTATGAAAGTTTACACTATATTGTTATCCTTACTGAGAATATGAGCTCACCCCTTTCAATGTTTTAATTTTTCCAGGATGTGAAGAATTATTTTAAGAATGACCTGCAGGGATATTATGAGGGGATATGAAGATAAGATGTTATCGTAGTTTTTCACATTATGATGTAATGTAACATTTAGAATGTATCTAGGGTTTCCAAGGATACTAAACTAATTGGTCGTTCGTGACTTGATCTATCTTGTGATCATTCCAATGATATGTAATAATGCACCGGCTCTGGTTAACTGGGGTCAGGGCACTATGGTTGGTATCAGAGGGAGTTTAGTACTAACCATGGAAGCTAGATTTAGATAAAATCTGATTAGAGAACATAACCCTAAGAAAGACTTTGATGATTAGTATAGAAGAACTTCCTAGAATTTTGGTATTATAGATATTTTTGTGAGTTTTCCGAGAAATACATCCCTGTATGGATATGAGCAGGTAGAGGCGGCTCTGGCACAGATTTACCTAGGAGTGAAAACACCGACAAGAAGTTTAGGGCTTGACCTGGGGTATCCTGGTACACGAAAATTGGGTCTTGCTGCACTCTTGGTTATGAGACTCCCGGGGGATATGCTTAGGATAATTCTCAATTTATTTACAAATCATTATGAAGGGTTTATGAGTATATACTTCCTCAAAGAAAACATTTTTATTATTATGGATTATATCCGTAAATTGTTAAATATATGTTAAGTGTTTTACAATTATGAAATTATTTATTCTGATTCCTAAACTAATCTAGTTTATGCCATTGTTTAGAAATGGAACCTAGTGGAAGGAATGGAAACTGTATCAAAGCACGCACTCCATGTAGGGATTACCCTCCTACTCATGATAATTATAGTGGGGAAGGTGATACAACTGGTGCTGATCAGTTTATCACCATACTAGGACAACTCACTCAGGATAAGAATAATAACCTAACTTGTATGGAGCACCCTGATCCGCAGCCTGCAGGATCAATGTTCGACCGCTTCATGGGGCAACAAACAAAAACATTAAATGGGAGTACAAAACCCATAGTAACTGAGTAGTGGATAAATTTCATAGAGAAAATATTCCATGATGTGGGGAGTAGTGAAAGTGAAAATGTTAACATAGCAGTTTACCACCTCACTGGAGATTCTGATCCCTGGTGGTCCCTAATTCAAAACACAATGGACGTTGAAGAAGTATCAAGTATGGAATAGAGGGAGTTCAAAGAGCTTTTCATAGATAAATACATTCCACGAGACCATCGATTAGATATGGAAAGGCAATTTCTGAGTTTGAGAAAGAAGGAGGATGAGAATGTCACAATGTAAATGGATACCTTTACATGGTTAGCGAGGTATGCTGCAGATTATATACGTAACCCAAGAATTAAGATTGATCATTTATTTGATGGGTAAAAACCCTTTCTTAGTCGAGCATTAGTCTCACAAAACATTCTCATTGTACAATGATATTGTCTCATGTTCTATCAAGACAAAAAAAGAACTCTCTAAATCTTATGACAGTAAAGTAAAGCAATAGAAGAAGAGAAAAATGGATCATGAGACAGATAAATGGAAAAAGGGAATGAGGATTTTATATTATGTGATAATTGTGTGAAGAATCACCATGTTACTTGCCTAAAAGGAATGGGAGTTTGTTATAAATGTGGAGAGAAAGGTCACCAGGCTCGTGATTGCAAGCGAAAGGAAGAGGCTATCAATGTTGAATACTACAATTGCAGGGAAATTGGGAATTATGCAAATGAATGTCCTAAAATCCGGGAAACATTCCTCAGAAAAGGTCAAGGGATCAAGGCCAATATTTTTTTGTTACTACAGTTGAAGCGGTATAATTAATTTTTTGGTGTTTTTGGACTCAAGGATTATATTCTGGTTATAAGAATAATGTGATATGTATAAGGATTGTACTGCAGTACTTTTTTTTTCATTAAGGTAATTATAGTATGTGACAATAAGAGAATCATTACTTTTTTTGGGGAATCTGATGTTACAATTGATTTAGTGATTTAATTCCCTTTAAGAGAAAGTCTGGACAGAGGTATTTTGGATAAGTCTAAAGGGTAGAATAGATTAAGTTTGAAAGGTTATTTTTGGATTTTTATAAATGGACAACACACAGACCGTGTGACAACCCGTCATGTCAGAAAAAGCTGCAGTAATCGAACCCACAGACATAGTGTGATTAGGATATTTCACCTACCACTGGACTACGTGAAGTCCCTCAATTGTATAATGTAGATTCTTTATTTAAAAGGGTCTGATACGTGAATTATAAATTCATTATTTTTTTGGAACACTATACGGTTAGGATAAATAGAATATATATATTTTTGAAATCATTTAGAGTGAATGATGAGTTTGTGGTAGGAATTAGTTAAAGGATGGAAGTATACTTGTCAATTATATATATTCATGTATATTTTTCCTATTAATCTGTGGATAAATTAATTCTTATAATGGTTCTTAAAAACAAATTTTTTTTATCTTAATACCTTATGATTTGTTAAACTGATGGTGTTTTAAATCATCATATATTGATGACTTTGAGGCCCTCAATTTTCCACTTGTTTGTGATTGATGACCTCAATCACTCCCTATAAATATTTATGTTCTCCCTCTAATTACGTAACTATAATTTCCACCAATGATCTCATATTTGAAACCCTAATTTGGTAGTGACTTTCTCATTTTCCTTTCCCTTTTATTAAAACTAAATTTTATTGAACCTATTTCCGATATGGGATTTCCACAAAGGAATTTTGTATTTTCCACCTTTTATTTTCAAAGATAAATTTAAAATTTCTAGGAAGAAATTATTTGAAGGAGCGGTGAATGTAACACACCATGCTTCCACGGTATGATTCTCTTTGAATAATACAGTAGTGAGTGTTATACGCAACTTCGAGTTCTAACACACCACGACCAATCAAAGTAGACATTATGAATAGTAATACCTACTTTTTTAATTTTTATAAGTCTTATCTCTAAAAATGGAATTCATTTTTAGATTCGGAATATCGAATTTATCCTAAGGTGAACGTTTGGTAATTTTTGGATTACTTTTATATTTTAGTGAAAATTACTAAAAGAACATTTTCAATCAGAATAATTAATACTGATATATTATCAAGTTGAGTGCTTTTAATGTACAATTAGAATATAATTTTACCATTTTATCCAATTGTGGTCATTAGAGTTAATTTTACTTTGAAACTTGACATAAACAATTATCAATCTTTTGATAGATATTGTTTCATAAAAACACACTATTTGTTTTCACAGCGGGATTTAATTAAAAAATTATTTAATGTAACTTCTGTGTAATGAGTTTGGTAAAATGTACATCATTTTTGAATTCATAATATCAATTATTTCTTAGGGTGAATTTTTGGTAATTTTCTGAAAAACATCAATTTTTGATGAATATTGAAACCACTAAATGGTAGTCATGCAAACTGATTTTTTGTTTAAATGAAAGTTTTCCACTTTTGTGAATTTAATTTCTAAAATACTACATACATGGTTGTCATTAGTATTTAAAATGTGGTTCAATGGAATGAAAATAATTTTCGGGTGAATAGTTTTTTTTTCATTAATAGCGATTAGAGGTAATTAGTGTAATTTAAGGTAGAAATAATGTTATAATAATATGAAATCACCATGAAACTTTTCCTAACCCTATTGGATGAGTCATCGCCGACCACGAAAACCCATGGGACGATATTTGGGACCTCATGGAGCTACATGGGTAAGATAATGACATTAATGCCTTTTGTTTAAAGTAAAAGCAAAAATGACTCAACCATGTATTGTTTTACTAAAACAATTTTTAAAAGGGGTTATGCAAGTGATATTTTTTACTATAAATATTCATTTGAATTATAAAATGATTTAATACATCATGGTAATTTTTATATTATTTTTATAAATTTTATAAATTAAATGTTTTATGAAACCATGACTATGCAGCGATTACGTCATTAATTAACTATTTAAATAAAATAAGATGATAAGGTAAATTCTAAGTCAAATACTTGTCCCAAACCTATTGGATGAGTATATTTCAAACTCTTATCACCTTATCCTCAAAAGTTATCACTGTGGGACCTTTAAAATCAGAAAATCATTTTATAATAATATAACTTTTCATTACTTTCCAAGAGTTCCCCTCCTCTCCTCTTATAAAAGGCCCCCACCTCTACCCCCTTTCCCACACCTCTCAAGACTTTAGATCGGCCAACCCCTTCCCATTTCCTCTTTCCACATCCCTCTATTACGTTTATAAACCTCACATTGGGAAGAATCTTTTCCAAGGAATCCTTTGGGCTCTAATAAAAAATATTTACTCTTTTAAAGGTAATGATTTCTCTTATGTTATTTTGTTTTATTTTGCTTCTCAAACCCCTTAAACTCTTTTTATTCCATTATTTTGTAACAAAACAAGTATAATAAATATACTGGGATGTTGTTATAATAAGTAATCGAGCTACACTCACACACACCTACATCTAATGGTTAATGAACATACTGTTTCCGTTGATGGAAAATTTCTGCCACACAAAACGATGATTGTTCAAAATCCTTCTATCACATTTCATGGTGGCCATTGTGATGTCAATATGTTTATATTTGATATATATTATGTTTATGTTTTCCATATTCTTCTATATCTTTCATTTAGGGCATTGCATTATGGTTTCAATTATGGGTAAAAGCGATATCTTCATTTAAGGAAGTGCAGACTAATGCCCCCTCAAAGTGATTTGATTTGTTAATGCCATATGTGGATGTGTAAAGGATGAAGTAAATGATATTATATATGATATTATACTGGAATTATAATATATCTTTATATCATTATGATTTCATTTCATTAAATACGAAATAGAAATGAAAGTAGCGTTCATTCGTACGTACGGCTTACCGTCTCCAGGAACGGTGCATTTCATTTCGTTCGTCTAAATGATATGTAATATAATAAAAGCATATATATACGGGATATATATGATTTATATGATATAAAAATCATGAAAATAATTCTCGATATAATGTATATATTACCACATGAGCAACTTGCAATTATAAGAGGTTTATTTTTGACTCAAGTATGAAAGATCGACAAAACGACCTTTAATAATGTAAATAATTACATAATGTTCATAACATTGTAATAAGTGATATAAAATGAATAATGAACTTTAAAAAGGTTCTTAAGAAAGTAGAAATTGTCTCTAGTTCATTTTTCAGGAGGTTAAAGAATGATCGAGTCAAGTCAGATACAAGGTAAGAGACTTCGTCTCAATCTCCATTCATTGATGGATATTTTGTTTTATACACAACTTTTTTTATACGGTGTATAAACCCCTTTGACTTTTACATTTATTCAAATAGAATCTTTTATATATGAATCATTTTAGTAAATGAAAAAGGGAATGTTTTTTAGTCGTACGTATGCGGAGACAAAGACTTCTTCGCCGCCATGACCATTATTTGAGTTTCAGCTTCCTCTAAAGCCATAACTTCGTTTTTTGAAAATGAAAAATAAATACCCTGTTTTAAATTCCTTTTATTTTGGTATTGAAAATGGTTTTGAAATTTTTTTGATTATATCCATAGGATTCTATTGATATCTTGTGATCAAAAAGTGGAAATGTTATGTTTCCTTTATTCATGTTTTATGTGATACGATTATGTTATGGATTATGATATGTTTAAACCTTTTCATATAAGGAATGCATTGGACTTATTATGTTATGGGTGGAGACTGCTATAGCTCCTCAATGCATTGGTAGGTCTCATGAGACAAACTAATGTCTTGGCATAAGGCCTTGACAAAATCTTATTTGTAGTCACGGCACGAGGCCTTGGCTACGTGGTTATGATAGTATGGCATTATGCATTCCAACATTATGAAAGTGGTTATTGATTTTGCATGTGATTATTAAACTAGTAGAATATCCTTTTGAATAAGTAAATAGAATTATTTCATTTTATATTGCTGTATTATGCGGATGTTAAATTTTAAAAGGCTTTTGTTTTAGATATACATTTCCTTATATGTTTATGTTTATTTATGAATGTTTCCGCTATATAGTTATCCTTACTGAGCATCTGAGCTCACCCCTTTCAATGTTCTAATTTTTCAAAGATGTGAAGATGTATTTTATTAATGACCAGTTGGGATATTATGAGGGGGTTTGAGGATACAATGTTATTTTAGTTTTCACTTTAGGATGTAATGTACCTTTTATGAATGTATCTAGTGTTTCCAAGATACTAAACAAATCTGTCTTTCGAGACATGATATTTCTTGTGATCATTCCAATGTTATGTAATAATGCACTGACTCTGGGTAACTGGGGTCGGTGCGTTACATATACTGCAAAAAGATGGTGGATAAAGATAAGAAATCATGACCAGACAAACCCTTTTATGCTTGATAGGCATATCGGACCACCACCCGCACTGCAACGCGGTCAACTCCACATTCACTGATATATGGAACAGAAGTAGTATTACCCCTTAATGTTCAATTACCTTTTCTCAGAGTATCCATTTGTGATCAGTCATATACAGATGAACAATCTCAAAAGCTATTGGATGAATCTGAATGGTTAGATGAGATGATTGTTTGCACCCTACATCACATGGAATTCTATCAGAATCGAATAGAACTAGATTTCAACAAAAACGTTCTTCTTAATTATTCATTCAGGGAGAATCAATTTTGGTTATCAAATCTACAATGATACCATGAAAGAAACCGCACATGTTTGATCCAAATTCGGAAGGTCCTTATTCAATACATAGGTTTTACTCCAATGGAGTATATTCTTTAATCTCAATGGATGGATAACTCATCACGACTCTAACCAATGCCATATTTTTTAAGAAATATTTTGTAAAAAAAATAAATCTCCAATACGTCCAACTTGATGTTAAACTATATGGTCCATGCATATGAACTTAAAATACTTTCACCTTTTCCTACATGACGTTAAACTATGAGAAAGTCCCTAATAAGTCCATCATGACATTAAACTGCATGGTCCTTGCATATGACCTTAAACTATTTGCATCCTTATCATCCAACATGACGTTAAACTATATCATCCTAGCTACATGATGCTGAAATGTATAGATGTCCCTTTCATCCAACAGAACGTGAAATTGTGTCTTCTTTTGTCCTTATTGAATGACATTAAACTGCACAGCCCCCCACATTGTCCAACATGACGTTAAACTATATTTTCCCCATCGTCTTAGCTACATGACGCTAAAATGTACAACACAACTTATTGTCCAACATGACGTTATACCACATCTTTAAATTCGTCCTACATGAGTTAAAACTAAACAAAGTCTCTTAATACGTCATGCATGACATTAAACACTATTTTGTCCATGCTACATGACACTAAACTGTGCAACACCAATAGTTTTAATAGCAAGAATTTAAACTGCATAGTCCATTCATATGTCTTACATGACATTAAATTGTGTATCATTATGTTTTTTTCTACCTCTTGTTTCTCACACCGAGTGTGACTCATGTGAGCATAGAGAAAACATCAAACATAACACCCTTTCTGGGCCACTATTCATGCATAAGTCCCATCACAATCCATTTTTTAGGTAGTTGTACTAAGAAAATCATGATTTCCAATTAATTATTTAACTGAACATAGAGTAATTTGATCCTTGTGTTCTAGGATGGGTACGTAGGCAACCTCTTGAGGTTCAAGCCCAAAACAAATATTTTCCCGTTCGTTCACCTCAATCTCATGCGATGTTGATTGGTGAAGCTGCAACCAGAACCAATATTTTCATATTGGTTCACCATTGTCCTTTCTATAAGACATTAAACTGTACATCACTTTTTGTTTAGTATGAAAAAAAGCTATGACATTATTTGATACCCTCATCTAATAGGAAATCATTATTTTCATTGATTTCCAATCATGTTATATTCCAATTACTACATGCATACTTGGAAATGCCAAAATATTTTATCTTGGGTCAAACTATCATTTCACTAAATTCCCCTTTCACACATCAGATGTACGAAGAAAATCTATACATAGGGTATTTCTAGAACTATGTGGGCTTGATTTACATTCTTATGGAATGTGTAGGAAAGTTCGAGTGTCCCTCAAATCTAGCCCAATGTCTTTGGGACTATCCCCAAATTCCACTTTCAATCCCTTGTCTGAAAAGTCCCTTGTTAACATATGAATGTGATATGAAAACCCTGGTCCTCATTCACATCAGGATTATAAATACACAATGTGAATTCTTTATCATGGTCTGAGTTCTATGTCCCAAAACTAAGATCTACAACACTCTTTTCCCACATGACCTTAATCGATATTTCAAGAACTATGTATAGCTTGATTCCCATCATTATGGGATATGTAGTGAAGTGCAACATTTCAATTCAAGACCCAGCCACAACATGATTATGGTTAGCATTCTACTATGTATCTTTACATACATTGGGCAATACCAATTTTTATGTATCATAACCCTAACGTTAAATATTTTAAGATCATCATTACCCTTTTCTTGACTTCTAGTCACAAAATGTTAAATACCTAATATTTATTTCACCGAATTATGCAGCACGTGCCATTAGACGGCCTTGCATAAGTAGTCGGTATAACAGACATGTCAGCTAAAAGATGATATTATTTGACTCTGCAGCCAATTTCATTAGGTGGGCCTGCATAATTCAACCCCCTAATAGGTTTGTTAAATGGTGGTAACTTTATTCATGGGAGGAAAAGACTTTTGTCCTTATTTTTCATAGAGAGAATGTGTAGGGATCCGCTATAAATAGCCATCCTTACCATATTTTTCCCACGATACCTTTTCATCATCTGAAAGTATTCAAGTCTATGGTTCTTTAGTTTCCTTCCATACGTTTGGGTCATACCTTCATAGGAGTGAAATTCATCGAGTTCTTATACAATCTTGTTTGGAAATATCTTCTCAATATTCAAGTACCTCTCTCCATACAAGAAAACTCTATACATTGGAAAAGTTTAATCCTAATATACATCCAATGGCCTTTTAGAACTAGAAAAGTAATTTTCTGAGATTTCTTTTGCCTGACTATGCAGCACGTGACCTTAGGTGGCCTTGAAAAAATAATCCACTTAACAGACCTGTCAGCCAAACGATGCTATTATTTGATTATGCAGCCAATTCCCTTATGTGGCCCAGCATAATTCAACCCCATAAAGGGTTTGTTAAATAAAAGTAACTTCATTCTTGGGAACTACTTCTTCTAATGCCTTTCATCACTCTTTCATATCATTCCTCAGATTCAAAATTTCGTTAAGTCATAGTTTACATATTTTCCTTCATACATGAGTGTGTAATATGTTTTTATATAAATTTTCAAGGAATTGAGTCAACTTTTATCCATTTAGGTCAATGCTATTTCGACCATAAACATTATCCATTTTATGTCCGATGTGAATGACTTTAAACTGCCCAAAAAAGACAAGGGAACTCTGAATAAAAGTCATTTTCTATCCCACTAAACATACATTTTGTATTATTTAGGTAATATTGGGAAATTAAAAGATTCAATGTTTGTAGAGTTATTTATAATAATCTTAGTAAAATTCAAATTATGCTTACTAGGACCATTGTATTAGGTAAAATTTAATGCCGGAAAAAGAAAGCATGCATGAATAATTGAAGATAAAAGTGTTTTTCATTGATGCACAAGAGTTAGAATGACATCCATAGACTGGAGTCTCTTCTCATTTTCAAGAACTACAAGAGGCTTTCAACATAACTTTATATTTGATTTACGACATCTTGAGATTCATCAGCAGCCACCTAGAATTCATTTCATTCAACTTGATACAGTATGAGATGCAGTTATACCAGCTCTACATAGAACAATTGTAAAAAAAATATTCTTGAGTGTAGTTGTAACACCCCGAGATTTTATGAAAAATATTTTTTAAATTTCATTCATGTCTTGTGATTTACACTACACCAAGATTATCCTGCCCTATACGCAACACTGTATTATCCTGCAGTATACACAACACTATTCTTGGATCGTGTTACACTCAATTCCAAGTTCGTTTTGTAGGAATTATTCTATGCAACATTAAGTTTAGATTTTGTTTAATGTATAAATGAAATAAGTTTTGATTATGTTATACGCAACCCCATAGGGAGCGTGCACCACACGCATCCCTTACTTGGATTTCATTACACGCAATCATGACCTTCCTCGATAGCGTGTGTAGTACGCAATACCGAGTTTCACTAAACAACGATATATTATTAAAATAATATATAAACTAGCCATTATGAATAGTAATAAAAACGTTTTGAAATTTTATAAATTTTATCATTCAAAATGGACTTCATTTTTGGATTTGGAATGTCTAAATTAGGCTAGGGTGAATTTTTGGTATTTTTCTGAATACATTCAATTTTTAATGAATAGTGAAAACATGGGGTTACTATATAAAACCCGATTTTTTATTTAAATAATTATTTATTTTATTTAAATTTATTTTAGGTAAAAATAGATATTATTACCTATATATGTTCAATGTAATTCATTGGGCTCTTTTTATAATAATTTTATATATATATAAATTTTATTGAACTTTTCAACGTCTTTTACCCACCTCCTATGAGAGTTTGCAAATTTGCAAAAAAAGTAATTTTACCGCTTCTATGAGTGGAATTTCAATAATCCGAGAGACACGATTGTTGTCATTAAGTAAAATGTGATTCAATGAGATGAAAATAATTTTGGTTGAATAGTATGTGTTTACTTTTTCGTACCACGTTTAAAAGTAAATAGGGTAATTAAGGGTAAAAATGATATTACTATTTTCCTAACACATGTCCTAATTCTGTTGGATATTAGTAATTCGGCCAAAAAACAACCTTAGGAATAAAATATGATTATTCAGGTCTTCTTGGATTAGATTAGGACATTATTATTATTTAAATCAAAGAAGAGTTAAAAGAGTTAAAATCAACATTTAATTACTAAAACATTTTTAATATTGTATTATACATAAGATAAATTCTACTTTAAATATTAATTATAAAGATAATAATATTTCCTATATATTGGTATTTTATTTATAAATTTTAGACATTAAATACTTACTATTATTTATTACACAACTATGATACATAAATTATCTTTTTAAAGAAATATTAACATTATTGATGTTATAAATGCCCAAATAAATGTAATTTTAGAATTTTTATGAATTACACTAATTTTATTGGTTATTATAATATGTTATAATTTATTTAATTAACTTTTTTCAAATTAATCATGCTGTTGTGAGTTTCCCAAAAATCATGTACCAAATAGTTTCAAAATTGACATAAATAGGTTTTAAAACAAATATTATATTATTAATTGTTATTTTGTTCCAAAAAACCTATGGTTCGGCCAAATGACTTAGATAAAGATATATATATTAATAATGAACCACTTGTGGTTCGTTTGGATTGTTATAGAATGTTTATTAACCATATAGTGTAAGAAAACATAAAGACATGGTAAAAGTTATATTATTTAACAAAGATTTAAATCTAAATGAAATGGATAAAATAGTAACCTAAATGTGTCAAAAATATATTGTTTGAGCGTATTTAGACCCATAACCAAATTATATTAGAAATAAAGAAATTTGGAGCTCTTAGAAACTGAGTATGACTTTACTATAAAATAATATTTTTTTGTTTTTCCAAAGGTGCCCCTCTCCTCCATTATAAAAAGGGAACCCCTTCAAACTTCTCTTCACAACCTTTTGAGCCTTGAAGATCTGCCAAGCCCTACCCATTTCTTTTCTCCACTTTCCTAGAATCATTCTTTAGTTTTGTACTTCTCAAAATACCCACTCTACTTCTTTACGAGGAAGCTTAAAGGAGGTGCACCGAAGAAGAGGTAATCTCTTCTTTCGATTCTCTCAAGTTTCATTCTTCTTCTACTTCTTCTTCATTAGTTTTATCATTATAAATTAAGAACATAAATATTAAATATGTACTTATAATTTATTATAAATATGAAACAACCCCATTTCATCATCTATCCATTCTACGAAAAATGAAATCATTGCACGTGTGTACGTACGGAATACCGTCTCCACGCCGTGGTATATTTTGTTTTTGACAACCACCTTACTTGGATGGGAATGATGGTGTAAGTAAATATCTATATATTATTATTGTAATGTGACATTTATTCATATATATTATAAATACACATCAATACAATTCCCTGATCATGGGAATGGTATCATCGCTCGTGTGTACGTGTGGACTACCGTCTCCACGACACGAAGAGATTCATTCAACATGTTAACCATTCATGAATGACTATAAAGTATATATAATAAGTAATCATGAAATATATGAGATAATAATTATATATAATTTATTTATATATATATATATTTATTCCATCTACTTAATTCTATTCAATTCAATAAAAAAACGAAAACATCGTTCATGCGTACGTACGACCTACCTTTTCCATGAATGTTGTATTTCATTCCGTTTATCGATCTATCACATATAAATGTATATGTGAAATATATATTACATCTACATATAATGTTTTACATTCTATAATTATGTAAATCAGGATATATGTAATAATATCAATAACAACATGTCGAAATATATACAATAAATGTATCGATTTTACCCAAATCGTTACTTTTACATCGAATTTAGAAAAGAACAGGTTATATAATGTCATAAGTAAATCATACATGATATCATAACAATGAATATGATTCCTTAATAAGTAAATGACATTATTTAAATCATTATACAGGAGGTTTAGATGCATACAAATCATATCAGACATAAGGTAAGGGATAATTTTACCAATCTCATTTTTATCTGTGACAGTTTATTCGTAAGTATTTATTGAGGATATATTTATCATCCATGTCCCTATTTTATAAAAATGGTTTAATGTATGTTTAAAGTAATTTATACCCATTTTGATTATTAATATATGGTATGTATAGAATATTTCATTTATGAGGTACTTTTTGACATTTCTGGAAAATGTATGAGAAGAATGTTTTTTTATCTTATACGGTATGAAAGGGTTTTAATGGTTTTAAAAAGAATTATTTTCACGAAGCTTCCTCCAAAAGAGTTATTGACTATTTTCATCAAAATCCATTTATTTTAAAATTGCATGACATTTTTTTAAAAGAAATTGATTTGGAAGAAGAAAGGATATTTTCCTCAAGATTTCATTTCAAGTGTTTTATCAAAACCATTTTCCATCTATGATGAAAATATTTCATAAGTGTATGTTTCAAATATAATGTCTCTAGGATTTACATGGTTTCAATTTTCTCATTATGAAATGATATAAATTTCTTTTATATGGATTATGTGATGATGGGACGATGTTCATGAAACCCATTTATTTGTTGGGTTATTATGAATGATGAATGATTATTTTGTGGCATAAATAAGAATGATTTCATCATGAGATGGGTGGGACCTATATCTCCATCCAATGAATTGGGTAAAAATTTATATCTCATGAGATAGAAATGGCTGGAACATTAAGTTAGTCCTGTTCAGTGTTACAGAACTAGAACGAGGAGTGAACACAATTCAGAATGGTACTTTTTCCAATAAGATGGTCTTGGCAGAAATTCCTTGGCTACTATGTAAATCATAACATGTGCTTAATGGATTCCACAATTACATGTTTTATTCCAATGCTATTTTATAATTATTTATGTTCCATTATGATATATACCTTATTTACTTCCATATTTTATGTCATTGCTCAAGATTTTGATGTTTATACATTATTTTCATGTTTTTATGTTGAAATGTATATGTTTTTTTTATTTTCTCCATACTTACCCATACGTGGAATTTGAGTTCACCCTTTATATTTTGTCTTTCACCCAGGATATAAATAATGGTTTTTAGGTAAAAAAACAAAAAGGGGAATATCTTTATTGGAGATGTTGATGATCTTTCACCATGATTAGAAGATTATGTTTCGAGTTTCTGAAGACACTAAACTATTACTGTCCTTGTGTGTCTTTTTTTGTTATGTATTAAGTTTTCAGAAAAAGTAATGTAATGTCCATGTACGTCATGCTTCGGGCCTCTACAGTTGGTATCAGATGAAAGGTTTAGTTAAACTTTTGAAACTAGGATTACAAAACTTTAGTGGGATCCCTAGATATATTTCTAAGGTATGTCTAGCGATGTCCCTATGGTTTAGTAATGTCACTAAGGTTATTTATAGGTATAGTTTATAGTTATAGAATTATTCTAACGATCCTATAATATAACCTATGATGTTAGATATTGAAGTTAATCCCCCTTGATTATGATTTTTTCCTCTCACACTATTATTTTTGGGTTTTAGAAAATGGATGGAAGTAGGAAGATTCAAAATAATGAAGGATATGATGGACAATGGAATGATATTTTTCAAGAGCAACAAAATGAAATTGGATCTGGAAGTCCGTATATCATTATTATGCCGAATCAGAAATCTCATAATATGATCAACAATCTCAACATTCATAAGATTCCCAACTCAGATAATAAGAGAAAGATGGATTTTCATGATGATCATACAACAATGAATGTTCAATTTCCCTCATGTAAATCACGTGGGAAGAGGCATCATGGGGATTGTATCAAAGGAACTGGAAGAGGCTTTTGGTGTGAAAAATAAGGACACAAAGCCAATAAGTGCAATTGAAAAGAATCAGTTAACACCATGGACAAGGATAATGGTATTGCTATGACATCAACAGTGATTAAATGTTTTCAATGTGGAATGTATGGGCATTATGCAAACCAAATCCCTAAAGGAATGACTCATGAAGAGAATAAGAATGGTCATATGGGAAGTATTTATATTGATGATGATGAAGATACTACAAATGATATGTGAGATGAAGGAATTGTTGAATCTCAGTCAATGGTTTAAGAAGGTAGTGGAATGATTTTACGTCTATCAAGAGTAATTTTGTATAGGTAATGGTACTATGGAATAATGACACATCTAAGGATTGTTACACTATTGTTTTTTCTAATGTATTTGAAACTATATGTTGAATGGTACCAGTATCCATGAAAGGTTATTCATATATTTTTTGAAAGAATATGATATGCGCATAATGAAGGGATAATGAGATAGTGAAATGTTTGATAGTATTCATGAGCTCCTTACCGATAAAAGGAAAATTTTATATCATGGTTCGAGTGTATAGAAATTTTGGGATTATGGTATTTGGAAATAGATAACTTTTGAAGCATTAATGTTTTCACTAATGTTAAATGTGTATTTATTTTTCAAGAGTGTACATGAATAAGTTATTCACATGTTTGGAATGTGACCAAAAAGATTTCTTGTATGATATATGGGGGACAAATAATTGTATTCACATGCTCTGTAAATGACATTTCTTGTAATTCTTATCTTTATAATTTGAGATTGGATAGAAGTATATTAGATAAGACTAAAGATCGGAAGGGATTATGTTGGAAATAAGATAGTATTGTTTATGGATAGAACATTTTGATCTTAATTTTTGAATGTTATAATAGTATAGTTTTAATAAAAGGACAACCTGTAGGTCATGTGACATCCCATCACGTCAGGCAAGGTTGAGGAAATCAAACACACAACCGATGTGCGACATGCCATTATTGCCTACCACTGGCCTATAGGAAGTCCCTGGTTAGTAGAAACTAATTTTATTTTATTATGTTCTATAATAGAAGATGTATAAGTCCATTTTAGCAACCATATATGATTAATCTCAGCATAGGTGGACCAATGTATATTAAATATATTGTGCAAAACATTTTGTGATAGAAACAGATGGAATGACCTATCATTCTATCACATGATCTACTAACACTTCCCGAATGAAAAATTCAACTTCATTTCTTTAAGAGATGAAGTGGAAATTGTTCATGTCACGAAAAACCATGAGATTGTACCAAATACAAATGAGTATTTATTTTAATTCAACAGTTCGTAAACATTAGAGAAATGATATTGAAAACCAAAAATGTGGTCCAAGTGCACTTATACCCGATGAATCATATAGTACCTTAAATCATCAAAAATTTATGTCTTTGTGATTGTTGGATTTTTTAAAGCCATGTTCTCTACCACTTCATCAGAACATGATGGGAAGATTTTTCTTCGATATCTATTTTTCCACATATGGTCTCCTATGTGGAAACCCAGTGATCAGTTAATCTGATTTACCATTATATATCTAACATTCCTTATTAAAATTATGTATTAGTATTGCTTTTTACGATGTGGGTTTCTATGAAAGAATCTTTCAAGTAGTAGACCATTTTTAACCCCGAAGAATTTCGAGGGAGAAATTCATTTTAAGGGGTATAGAATGTAACACCCTGAGATTTTATGAAAAATATTCTTTAAATTTCATTTATGTCCTTTGTTTTACGTTACACCAAGATTATCCTGCCCTATACGCAACACTGTATTATCCTGTAGTATACACAACACTATTCATCGATTGTTTTACACTCAATTTCAAGTTTGTTTTCAATGAATTATTATACTCAACATTAAGTATAGATTTTGTTTAATGTATATGTAAAATAAGTTTTAATTATGTTTTACAGACCCCCAAAGGGAGTGTTCACTACATGCATCCCTGACTTGGCTTACATTACATGCAATCACGACCTTTCTCGATAGCGTGTTTAGTACACAATACAGTGTTTCACTAAACAATGATATATTATTAAAATAAAATATAAACAAGCCTTTATGAATAGTAATAACCACTTTTTGAAATTTTATAATTTTTATCATTCAAAATGGACATCATTTTTGGATTTTGAATATCAAAATTAACCAAGGGTAATTTTTTGAATTTTTCTAAAAACATTTAATTTTTGATGAATATTGAAAACACGGGGTTACTATTTAAAAACTGACTTTTTATTAAAATAATTATTTATTTTATTTGAATTTTTTTAAGTCAAAATTGATCCATAATACCCATATAAGTTTAATTTAATTCATTGGAGTCATCCTATAATAATTTTAGATATATAAAAATTTTATTGAAATTTTCACAGTATTTTTCCCACCTCCTAGGAGAGTTTGCAAATTTGCATAAAACATAGTTTTACCACTTCTGTGAGTAAAATTTCAAAACTCAGAGAGAAATGGTTGATTTATGTATGAAAATTGTGATTCAATGAGATAAAATAATTTTTGGTGAATAGTAACTTTTTACATTTTTTACCACGGTTAAAAGTAAATAGGGTAATTAAGTGTAAAAATGATATTACTATTTACCTAAAACATGTCCGGATTCTATTGGATAAGTGTGATTAGACCCAAAAAATCCATAGGAATAAAATATGATCATTTAGGTTCATTTGGATTAGATTAAGACATTTATTATTATTTAATTTAAAGAAGAGTAAAAATAGTTAAAATAAATGATTAATAACTAGAACATTTTTAATATTGGTTAATAAATAAGATATACATGACTATAAATATTCATTATAAATATAAAAATATTTCAGACATAACGGTATTTTATTTATAATTTTTAGACTTTAAAAAATTATATTTATTTATGTCACAATTATGATGCAGTAATTACATTTTTAAGGAAATATTTACATAATTGATGTAATAAATTCCAAATTAAATTAAATTTTAGACTTTTTATGAATTTAAATAATTGTATAGGTTAATATAACATGTTAGTATTTATTTTATTAACTTTTTTCGAAGTAATCATGCTGTTTTGATTTTCACAAAAATCATGTACAAAAAAGTGTCAAAATTGACATAAAATAGTTTTTAAAACAAATATTATATTAATAATTGATATTTTGTTTCTAAAAATATATGGTTCGGAAAAATGACATAGATAAAGATATATATATATTAATAATGAACCACTTGGGATTCGTTTGGCTTGTAATAGTAAGTTTATTAACCATATAATGTACGAAAACATAAAGACACATTAAAAGTTAAATTATTTTACATAGAGTTAAATCTAAATGATAAGGATAAAATAGTATCCTAAACTTGACTAAAACTATTGGTTTAGTGTATTTAGACCCATCCCCAAATTTTCTTAGAAATGAATCAATTTGGAGGTATAAAAAACTAAATATCACTTTATTATAAAATAATATTTTTAGTTTTTCCAATGGTGCTCCTCTCATCTCTTATAAAAAGGGTGCCCCTTCCCTCTTCTCTTCACACTCTTTTTTCCCTTGATGCTCGACCAAACCCTTCCCATTTCCCTTTTCCACTTCCATAGATTAATTATAGATGTACTGGTATTCTCAAAAGACCCACTCTACTTCCTTAAGAGGTAGCGTAAAGGAGGTGCGTCGAAGAAGAGGTAATCTCTTCTTCTGATTCTCTCAAGTTTCATTCTTCTTATACTTATTCTAATTTATTTGTCTCATTATAAAGTTTTAAAATCAGTACTACATTTATATTGATATGTTATTATAAATATGTAACAACCCTATTTCATCATCTATCCATCCTACGAAAAATTAAATCACCGCGCGTGCGTACGTACGGAATACCGTCTCCACGCTGTGGTTTTATCTGTTTCTGACCACCACCTTACATGGATGGGTATAATGGTGTAAATAAATAAATATATATGATTGTTGTAAATTGATATTTATTCTTAAATATTATACATAAACTTCAATCCAATTCCCCAATCATGGGAATGGTATCATCGCTCATGCGTACGTACGGACTACCGTATCCAGGACGAGATGAAATTCATTCTCCATGTTAACCATTCATGAAGGATTATAAACAATATATAATAAGTAATCATGAAATATATGAAATAATAATGATACTGTATTTATGTATATATATATATATTTCATCTACTTAATTCTATTCAATTCAATAAGGAAACGAAAATAGCATTCATGCGTACGTACGTCCAACCGTCTCCATAAACGGTGTATTTCATTCCATTTATCAATATATCATATATAAATGTTTATGATAAATATATATATTATATATAAATCATGTTTTACATTATGGAATTATGTAAATCAGGATACAAGAAATAATATCAAGAACAACAAGACGAATCATATACAATAAATGAAACGATTTTACCCAAATCGATGCTTTTACATAGAATTTACAAAATAACAGGTAATATAAAGTCATAAGTAAACCCTATATGATATAATAACAATGATAATGATTCTTTAATAAGTCAATGACATTATTTAAATCATTATACAAGAGTTTCGGATACATACGAAGCATATCAGACATAAGGTAAGGGATAATTTTTCCAATCTTGTTTTTATCCGAGATTGTTTATTCTTAGGTATTTACTAAGGTTATATTTATCATCCATTTCCATATTTTATAAAAATGGTTCCATGTATGTTTAAAGTCCTATTTACCCATTTATTACTTTTACTATATGGTATGTGAGGAATCATTCTTTTACGGGGTACTTGTTGATTTTTCTAGCAAAAGTACGAGAAGAATGTTTTTTTAACTTATACAGCATGAAAGGATATTTACGGGTTTATAAAGACTTATTTTCATGAATCTTCCTCCATAATATTTAATTAATATTTTCAAAAAAATACATTTTCTTTTAAATTGCATGAAATTTTGGGAAAAAAATTGTTTTGAAGAAGAAAGGATATTTTCCTCTAGAATTCATTTCAAGTGTTTTATCAAAACCATTTTCCATCTAAGATGACATTATTTCATAAGTGAATGAATCATGTATAATGTCTCTATGATTTACATGGATTCAATTTTCTTATTATAAAATGATATCCATTTCTTTTATATGGATTATGTGATGATGGTATGATGTTTATGAAACCCATTTTATTTGTTGGGATATAATAAATGATGATTGTTTATTTTGGGGCACAAATAAGAATGATTTCATTATGAGATGGGTGGGAACTATATCTCCCTACAATGCATTGGGTAATTATTTATATCTCATGAGATATACATGGCTGGAATAGTATGTTAGTATGGTTCAGTGTTACAGGACTGGAACGAGGAGTGAACTCAATTCAGAATGGGACTATGTCCACTAAGATGGTCTTGGCAGTAATACCTTGGCTACTATGGAAATCATGACAGGTCCATAATGGATGCCAAAATTACATGTTTTATTCCCATGATATTTTATCTTGACTGATGTTCCATTATTATCTATACCTTATTTACTTCCATGTTTTATGTAATTCCTCAAGATTTTGATGATTAAACATTATGTTCATGTTTTTAAGTTCAATTGTATATGTTTTGTTTTATTTTCTACATAATTAACCTTACTGAGCATTTGAGCTCACCCTAAATATGTTTTGTTTTCCCCAGGATATAAATAAAGGTTTTTAGGTAAGAAAACAAAAAGGGGAAGATCTTTATGCGAGATGTTGAAGATCATTCACCATGATTTGAAGTTTATGTTCTGTGTTTCAAAAGACACTAAAATATTATGATCCTTGTGTGTCTATTTTTGATATGTATTATGTATTCCAAAAATGTAATGTAATGTCCATGTAAGTCAGGCTTCGGGCCTCTACATAATTTTGAGAAAATTTTCTACTATCCAAAAGTGATTGTGTTTCTATCCAAGAGACTTGTAAGATGGATATCTGGATTTGAGAATGGAGCATTGGTAGTAAAGAGACATTTGGAGTGATTACTTTTTTCAGATATTGTTCTAATGCCATGATAATCTTCTCTCCACCAACCGGTAGTGGAAAACATTTCAGCCCATGGTTTTTCCATTTTCATATATGCAATGAAATGGCATGGAGGAAAAATTTGAAGGTTCACACCATTGTTCCTTCTCCTAATGCACATCATAACCCAAATAGATGGATAGTAGTGAAAATGCATCTCGAGCATATAGTTCATTAGCATGGGAACATTGACTTCTTGTAGATAACCACGGCCATACAGAGTCAGGTAGATGTTTTGTGGGAAATTATCATGATATTAAATCATGTACTTGTCCAAATCTGGGAGAATGATGTCACATATATCATAGTAATCATGGCCAACAACATTCATCATGTCATCAATTCGCTTACTATCCAGTTCATCAGTCATTCTGAATATCTTGGGAGCCATTGAATCTGTACAAAAATAGAATAAATTAACTCCAAAATGGGTTTATTTTTTATAAAATTTGTAATGAAATTCGAATAAATCGATATGTCATTAAGGAGCGCAAGTCTAGATTTAGTGTGAAATTGTAAGTGTGTCGTGAAAGTCTTGGTGCGCAGGTATCACTGCGCAAGTCCAATTACCTCTACAGAAGTGAAACAATGGAAAACAGGGTAACATGCGTGGCAAAGGAATCTTGCGTGGTGAGAGCTCGAAGGTTTGAAATCTACGTGCTTTGTGCGATAATGGCCGCCTATATATAGGTCGGGCCGCACCCCTACATGCATAAATCCAGCGCGCTCAACCCCTGCATGCGGCCATTCACGAACTCAAGAACTGCACGCCACCATTTATGTGCTGAAGACCTGGACGCCACATGTTCCATGGTTTTCTTTATTTCTTCAGAGTGGTATCCTCATTTCTTTTGGATCCAACAATGAGGGAAGACTTTTGTTGGCACTCCTTTTCGTCAAAGATTCTATACGAATGAAAAGGGAAATGATTTAGCGTAAAGTGATTCATCATTTGGAAAAAACATCAAAAATTGACAAATTCTTGAACAAGGATTATTTCCCATATGGGTCATTCAAGTTCCATCATAGTCGCGGAAGCATACTTGCGCACAGCCTAGTGGTTGCACAGGTGACTTACGTATCCTCTTCGATTTCCTCCCAGGGTCATTAGCAGCTTATAAATACCCCCTGTGGGCCACCCATTTCGAGGACATAAAATTCCAGAACCACAGATTTGAGCTCCCAGTGCCCATGTCAATTGTCAAATTTTTCAAATACTTCTAAGGTAATTTTTTACCTTGAATGGAAGCTCTAAAGAGGGAATGAAAACCCTATGTGTTAAAATTCACCAACACATGTGTGACTAGGTGGTTTATCCCTTAACGGAAATCAACACACTTCCGCGCTGCCTTACTCCTTCATCAGAACATCTGCACTACCCTTCTGGAAGCTCTTAGGGATAATATTAATGGCTTGATCCAAGTCTCTCCTAAGTATTACCCCATTGGTTGACCATCATGCAAGTGTCCAGGTGCCGCATAGGTATACCTGCGCGCCCAAGCTTGACATGCACACCCTTCCTTTTTTAGGTTCCCCTCCTGCCTTTTTCACTTTTTCCCTTTAATTCCACTTCTCCTCTTCAGGGATAAGCCTTCATAACTCTCTTCATAGTAATTTATGACATGATTTCGTTTCCTTACATACCTTAATTGATTTCTATGGAACCTCTCTGAAAACCTTGTGATTTACATATCATTATGTCACTATGGTTAGAGATTTCAATCATTCAACCTCATCCATTGAAAATGAGAGAACCCTTTAACCAAGGCCTCCTTTTTAGGCATATTCCCCAGTCCAAGATCTCATAATATTTCCATCCTCCATAGGAGTAGGCCCCATGTCCCCTAATTTGGGCATCCGCATTATATGTAAGCCACAATTCCCCTAAATTGGGTATCCTCTTTATAATTAAGACCCAAGTCCCTTAACTTGTTCTTCCTTTTCAGGAGTAATCCTCAATCCAATTTTTCCCAAATCGGGTCACACTACTTATGATGTAAGCCCCATGTTCCGAAATTCATAATTCTCCTTAACCTAGTCTTCCTTCTCAGTAATAATCCCCAATTATCAAGTCCCTTTAACCTAGGCCACCTTCTATGGAATAAGCCCCCGTCATAATTTCTCTAAACAAGTTTTAAATTCATTTTATTTGGACTTCCTAATCTGGAATAAAAATCAATAATAAGAACATTCAAATTTCGACATCCTTCTCAGAAATAAATCCTATGTTAAGTATTCCAATCTCCATAACAAATATATACATTTATGGACTTTGTTTTTGGGTTTCTTCTCTGATGAAAATCCCAAACCAAATCATCATCTATCTGGGAAGTCATACATACATATTCCTCACATTATTTCTCATGATTTGCAACTTTCGTGGCACAATTCTTTGGTTTTACGAATACCTATTATTTCTCACACCGAGCATGACTCACGTGAGCTTAGAGTGTAAAAGTGATTATGATATCTTTTCATTGGTCCATCAATCATGCATAAACCACATACTTTTTTACTAACACTATGTGGATTATGATTCCTTTTCTATCCAAGGATACGTATGTTGCCCATCTGTGGGTACGAGACCAATTATGAAACAATTCATGTCCTTCTGAATGACAATAAAAAATCAACTGCCCCACTGTGTTGCTTAAAAAACATTATGGTCATCATAATGACCAAGAGACTTTTATATATTATGTATTGAAGGATACCATTGACTAGGAATATCTATCAAATACAGAAGACTCTCTATCAATGAAGAACCTCGAATACAAATAAAATGTATTCTCTAAATTTCCTACATATCAATCATTGATTTCAAAATCTTTAGAAAAGATGATTCTTATACTTGGTAATTTAATAAGGATTCATGAACATAACTCAAATCTATAAAGAGAGTGCTGGAGTAGACAATAATTCCCCCCAAAAAAAGGTGTGATGAGTCCGTCCTCCCATACTCTTGACCAATGGAAATTCTTAAGCCACATTAGTCCACAACTAATGAGCACGTACCTTTGGAATGTATGTCCAAATGGATATAGAATCATTGGATATTTCTGGCTCTACGAACAAACCCATTAGAAACCTATTAGAATGTTTAAACTTTAAATAAATGAGGTTTTCCCCAATTACACTGGAAAGAGTTGAATAATAACAATTGTTATCGGTGCAATCCTGAATTCCTAAGTGATTCTTCCATGATCAACCAAAATGCATGGAAAAATCCATCATCATATCCTCTAGTACCTGAATTTTATGATCTGATTGTCTGTCTTCTTATTAGTGGGAATCTGTTCTCAATAACACCAATGTGCCGGACACGTTATATAATTTCTACTAGAATCATTTTGGAAAACAATAATAATGATACCAATCTATAATTTCGGTACACCATGAAACAACACAATTTACCAAACATACTATTCATCAAACTTGTCAATAGTGAATGTATCTCGAACGGAACGAAATGTGACACCATGGTAAACTGATACACAACTACACATATCACATCATTCTTCTAAGTCATCATTGAATTACCTAGCATGAAATCCAAAATTATGTAATCCCATTTCCATTTTGGAATTGAAAATGGTTGTTACAAACCAACTGGACATTGATGCTCAACCTTCACCTACTAACAGGTAAGGCATCATGCCACAAAACAGGCAATCTCAAACCTAATTCCTATAAACCAATATATTCTATGAAGATAATGATACATTTTTTCAAACCTGTTTAGTCAACCCACCTCAATGTATAAAATTCACACATCCCGACATCCCACTAAGTCGTTTAAAAAAAACACACCCACAAACATAAACAATTATTCCCTAACTAATGGAACAACTAGAATATGTATCCTGAAAATTAAGACATTCCCTAAAATCCAAAAAATTATGAATCCTCAGGTTGACTTTCCATGATCGGGCTTATGAGCATGAACTCAATATACCATTGATGCATGGTTCATCTTCCCATTCTCGTGTTTTACCTCAAGATGGATCTCTGCAAACCATTCCGTTATCCTCTATTCATAACTAAATTCCTAAACTGCCTAACTATGAGTCTTCTAGATTAAAGCAACTAAAACACTATTCCCCTTTTTAGAGTGTAAATGAGTTGAATGTGGAAAGAAATCATGTACCTAACGCATATTCACATCCAAAGATTCAATTAATCCTAATAGAATATGTAATTAATTATTTAATAATCAGTAGACATGGAACTTTTTTCTCCAAACAATTAGTGAGACCAACACATTTACGAATAAACCATTTTAGTATCATCAAGATCCTGACTAGTGTAATTTCATTCCAGAGGCCTCAATTACATGGACCCATATTCCATATCCCGATCATTATACATAAATAATACCATATGTCGAACACAAAAAACATAATAAAATAGGTTACACCCCACACCTTGGTCAATTAAGATCTAATTTGGAGTAGATTTATACATAATCATTAATTATTCGGAAAAACCTCTGATTCCATAGACCAATCCAAATTGATGACATTCATAGTCAAACCCAAATGTGGTGATTCCAAATAGTATATGTTCATAATGAATCTTTTGTAATAGTAGGACTGATGTAGAAAACATCAAATATTAGAAACAGTCTTACGTTGATCTAAGATAAAACAACTTGCACATTCTCTAGGTCCTCTAACACACCATCCTTAGAGATGATGTGATATGTGAAATTCACCCTATCCATTGAAAAATTTCATTTTGATAGCTCATAATATAGCCAATTATATCTTATATTATTGAAGATAATTTCAAGATGTTTGGAATTTTTTTAGTATTATAGTTCACCATGATTTAATCAATAAAATCATCTACAAACAAATCCAGCTATCGGTGAAACATTTCGTTCATTCGGGTCATAAATAATGATGGTGAATTGGTAAATAAAAATGGAATGACCAAAATATCATAATAATCTAATGTTCTTTTAAAGTAAGTCTACAAAATGTTAGAAGTTCACACCCATAGTTGATGATACCCTAATCTCAGATAAATCATTGAGTACACTTAAGTAACATTTAGCAGGTCAAAAGGTTCTTTGATTCGTGGAAGAGTGTATCCATTTATAACCATCATCGAATTTATCTTCATATAGTTGACACACATCTTCATGAATTCATTATCCTTCTTATAAAACAACACTAGTGGATCCCAAGGTGATTTTATCAAAATAATAAATCAGGTTTTCCATTTTCGGCAACAGAATTTTATGCTCCTGGAGTTCGAAAGACACCATTTTATACAATTTAATGAAAATAGGTCTACTACCAATAGAAAATCTTTGATTACATTGAAATATATTTTGGGTTAAAACCCTGAATAGGCCTTTGGAAACACATCCTAAAATTTATCCACCAAAGGTGTAAAGAAAAGACACACATTTCCCCAACATAAATCATAAGACAAGACACTTGAGTAGTGAGCTCAAACAACCACCGATAGATTTGGATTGTATGACCTGTCTGAATGTCCCATTCACCACAATGGACATAAGTGTATATTTCAAGAGATTTGAATGTTATCCTATGTCAATAAAATATATATGGGCATGTTAAAACAAAATCCAATCCATTCCCCAAATATGGTCCAAACCTAACATATCATGCTAAAAAATGTCATGTATGAAATGGTACCCATAGAATTCATTAGCACACCCCTACCACTAACTAATATTCTATACTGGAATCCGAAGATATGTATCAATTAATATTAACCCACAATAAAATTTCCCAATAGAAACCAGCATAACCCCAAGATGAGACGAATTTGTATAATGTGAGGCACAATTTAATTATTAGTGCATTGTCCATGGATTACGATCTCTAGTAACATATTATTGCATTGTAATCACTCATAATGGCTAGTTGGTTATGGAAAGATTAATTTTTTGATAATAATTCGGTAGGTTAAAATTCTGGCTTCCATGTTTGTCTGACTCTAGTTCCATTGCTCATACTAGCATTTTCGGACCCTTTATTCATGTCATTCTCACAGAAAATAAACTGAAGGTTTTCGAGTGCATAAACTTGAATGATGATCCTAATAAACTTATTTTCAAAGAGTCGGCTTAAAGTCTATTCTCTTCTAAGGGGTATTGTTATGTTTCTTGGGTTCATGGTTTATTAGATATCCATAATAAAGTAGTTTGTTATACTGACATTATGGTGAAATATAATTTTCTTATTTGGAATCTATAGAATTACGATATTCCTACAGATGATCCGGTGAAGCGTAAGGGGATTTCACTTGCATATAAATTCTTATGATTTTTGATTCCTACAGAAGAGTCGATTGATCACCTTTTCATTTCCAGTGACTAGGTGCCCACTTTTTGGGTTTTCTTGGGTGAGGCCTTCGAGTGAGGATTTTTGGTGGTCTTAGTTGTGTCTTTTATTCAATCATGTTTCCCGAGAATAGAAATCACCCTTTATGAGAAAAAGAAGTGTGATGTGTTTCTTATTGTGGGGTTCTAGAGTATTTCGATTGCTCAAAAGCAGATGCGTCTTGGGGGTACATGCTATTGACGCCTGCCTCTAATTAATCTTTCCAGGTGTTCCGAGATCAATTTTATCCCACTTTTTAAGGTTTGGGAGACCGTAATCTTATCAAGTAGTTTCATGGATGGTAATTATTGTACCCCCATCTTCATGAATATTAATAAGAAGGGATGCTGGGTGTAGTCGAATCATCATGGAAGTGGTCTGAATCTCAATGTAGATGGGACATGTGTGTATGGTTTTATGATAGGAGGAGTGGTTCGTGACACCTGAGGTGTGGTGATACTAGAATTTAGTGATGGATATGGATTGGGAGACTCTCCATGCACGAAGAGAATGAGGTTGCAGATATTTTGGCCAACGAGATTACCACCGTCGATCAATGTATTTTGTTTTTCACCTTGGGATATCCTCTATAGGAATGTGGTAAATTTATTCGAGAAGATACATTGAGGCATAATTATTGTATACCTCATTTTTCAGGGTTTGTATAGAGAAATGCCCATATTGAATTTATAATAAAAAGATAATGATGGATGTATGAGGAAACAATATGTAATAAATAAAAGATAATAACAGAAGCTATAAGGATCATACCATGAATAAGAGATGGTCTAGATTCACCACCTCTCAGTGCATACTAAACAACATGAAGCTGACCTGCACCTCTACCCTAGGGTCTTTTCTGAATGCATGGAACTAAACTACCATACTGATATAGATGCTCTAACCCAATAGTACCACACCCACCACCTTGACCAATATGACCAGTAGAGCTCCAACTACCTGCATTATATGGGTTTACCAACCCTAACATTCACTTAGCATTGACCTCATCTTTCCATAATTTCCAGTAAATCCAGGTTCCATAAAGAATCTCTACACACTCCTTATACTACTATATGTTTTTAACTGAACAAGTGGTTGATGAATCTGACCGTGAATGTGCTCTTTCCTACCACCATGATAGAAGAAAACATGATCACTAACTTGAAGAGATGGTTCTATCGTATGACCACTCTATCTGCCACATCCACTATCTAAATATAGAACTTCTATCTATTAGATGTTGTACCACAGGATCACCAAACTGAAACTACATTCCCTCCACCAGGGGTCTACAAGATGATTCCCTCCTAAATAAGGGCCTCATCCACCACATATAAAATTATTTTTAATTAGAGTATATTCATATGGGTAATAATATAATATTTATTCCCATAATCAAAATTTCATTTCATTATTATCCCATCACCATGAAATGATGGGATAAATCATTGTATATCAGTGAAAAATCTAGCTTATTACATCACAGTTTTGGACCCACGGGATCATCCTCATAAATTGTGTTTCTTTTCTTGTACCATGAACTCCAATTAGAAATGTTCTAGAAACATTTACCATATGTAATTATAGGATATACCATCATCCATAGTGGTCATAAGTAGAATGCACCACCAGTTCTTTGCATTCCCACACCACATGTAAGCCGACAACATGACTGTCTTCCGAGGAGGAGTCTCTATGTCACCATGATTCGTATGGATGGACTCTATCCAGAACCCAGCTTCATTAGGTGCACTCTTTCTAAAAAATGATATGGTGTTGTAGTTTCAACTCTTTATTCAGCTTAAACATAATGAATTTGACCCACCCTGGGTCCTTCCCCATTATATTCATAAAATGATTGATGATCTCAGAAATCTTTTTTTGTCCGATGTTACCCTAAACCACTTGGTTTTCTTTCTCCAAATATGGAGGAGAATTATTAATGCTATTATCTTGTTTTCGAACAATAGAAGAATCTTTTGGTGACATATTTTTATAATTCCAACACACATCTCAGAACACATAACATTATACATCCACAGTTTTCTTTAAACGTGGAACTCTTATAAGCATAGAAAAACTCCTTTTTGCACACAGAATTACAAATAGACATTGCCTCACTTTCAACAATACCCTCAACCATCCCTACATTGACTCATGGTCACGATGGGGTAATCCAAAATTCCCAGTCACAATTCAATCATTACTCACCCTTTTGATCCATTTCCAAAATAACGACACAAATCCTTCTCTATTAAGTACCCTTATAATCTAATGATTTATTGTTACCCGCATTTTATCTAATTAAACTCCTATCATAAAGCACAATTATTTAAGAATTATTTCAGAATGGTTCCATTTACCCAATCATATCATATTTATTTGTCATTACATTCTTCATATTTTATTATATGTGCAATTCATTCCCACCTTCTTGTCTCACACATCCATATCATGTGTTCCCATCATGATGAATTCCACCTATATACCTCGGTGCCTATAATTATGCATGTATGCACAACTTCATTCCATTAAAACCATATAAAATATATCATAACAAAATCCCATCAAACAACATGTGAATAACCTAATGGTGGAATATCATTCTACATTAAAAAATGATATCATGAACAACAATTCCCACCATGGGTTCTTGGGTTATCCCAATGGATGGGTCAACAATTATAAAACACGATCTCACAACTGAAACTTTACAATCCAAATCTCTCGTATAACTTCTCTAAATAGTGATAACACCAAAAATAACTCATAATATTCCACTTTCTAATGTCATTAACGTATAATACACTAAATAGGTTCTCTGAACTAGTTCCCCATGTGACCTTATGTTAGCCTCCATGTATGCTGGAGGTTACCATCAAGTAGTGATGGTCTCATTGGTCATGTGGGGTGACTTTACATACATTATCAGAGTATTCCCCATCATATTACATAAGAAATATTGAAAATAATAGACAATAAACTTGTCCATTAGTTAGCAAGCATTTCCCAAAAAGGGAAAAAAAACCACAACCAAAAGGTAAGTATTCCATGTCTTGTTATAAGTGCCAGATGTGATGGTAACCCCATATAATAACTAAAGGAAAAATCCCCCAAAATGAGTCATAATTTTATGTTTATATCCTCATCCATCACATACTAAGTCTAAAGAAACACCCTAGTAGATGGCCTTTGCACTTGTAACATCCTACAATAATGAAATCTGCATGGTTACCCAATACAAGCCCGATATTTGTGTGTGTAAAACTCATTATATCACCTCCAACATTTTCTAAAAGATGTCATGTCAAAAAAATAGCCCATGCAATAACAAAATATATGGAATGATAATCATAAGAAAACTCAGGTTCCATTACATAATAATATTGACAGTAGAAAATTTCATGATTTATTCCATTCGATAATTTAATACATTTTCATAACTTAATCTATGGTTTCTGGATTTACATCATTTAAATTTCAAACCAAGTAAAACAATTATAATAAATAATTGAATAATCCATGTTCCATATCTCACCATTGATATAATGTTCATAGAAAATATGTCTCACCCACATTGGAGCCACGTTTGAGGTATTCTGATTAAATTAAACTATTAGGTGCTTAGAGCCTCAATCTGACTCCATAACATGTGAATTCTAGGGGCAGGGTTTCAATACTCAGTCAAAATTTACATATGGGGGGAGCCTCTATCCAATATCCAAAAGACCACCATGCCATGTGAAAATGATTATTCAACCAGTTACAATAGATACCAAATAAATTTCCATGCACAATAAATTCACATAACATTAACAATTTATATCCAATTTAACACATAAATCATTATTGGGAATTTACCCATTAACACATTTACCACAAACCTTACATAGCCAATTTAACCCAATTACCATTAATATCTCAAACCATTTTACATATTCAACGTTTTCAATATATTATCAAATTTGACATAACTCAGCACTTCACATGTATTATCCAATTCATGAATTTCAATTTCAATATCAATGGTCATTAAACATAGTTTACTTATTCCAATTAACTATATATTTATTTTTAAAAACAATAATAATGAAATTATCAATGCCTCGGAACAAATATCAGTAATCCATTTTCCAACTCAACAAACATATCAACATGTTCATCTTGGGATGTACATTATAACAAGTCAACTCCATAGTTACCAATACAACATCGCATGTTAGGGAATATTGGGACACCCCATTGGTGGCCCAAAAAATGTCTAGACAATCTCTATTCATCCCAGATTGATCATGATGGGTTAAATTCATCATTTAACAACCCATTTTACCAAATTCATTTAGAACGTTCCAATTAATAACAAGGGAGAACAATTGAAAAACCCACAAATGCAAAAAGAGACTTCATGACCAAGGAATAAAACATGTAGACCACCTTCCATGAAACCAGAGATGAACAGAATTTTAACATTATCTTTATATAATGATACAAGAACAATTTGATGCATAAATTATGGTCCACTGGAAAATAGGGTTTTCTGGATTCAATTAAATATGAACAAAACCACAATCTCAAATGTAGAAAATAGAAGTAACAAGAGCGTATGACATACCCAATTTTTCGATCCACACAAAGTGAAAAGCCAAATGGTCTAGAAATGAATAGATAAATCCTTGGGAAGATGTTGTTGTTTAGATTCATCACTATGGATATAGAAGGATGAATGAGGAAGATATTCTAGTGAGGCACCTAAAATTACATGGGATAAAAATGGTAAAATACTACTTATAATGAGGTGAAGGGTTTGGTTTCATGGTTTTCAAACCCATGAACCAACCATTCATATACCTCTATCCATGATGGGAAATATTGCATAGTTACCATGGGAGCTCAGTGTAGTTTGAATAATAGCATGCCAATTATGCAGTATGCCTCTGTCCAAGACCATAGGGTTGGCCTCCCCTCATTCATTTATTAAAAAATGTTTATCCCCTTTATCAAAGATAACTTTTTTGGGTACGATTACTACTAACAATCCATCACCCTTTAAACAACCACATCAAGACCAAAATATCCATTATTTCATGTCCAGAGCCACGAAGACACCACTACACCTCCTCATATATACAGAAAACATTCCATTAACCACAATAAGAAGACATAACCAAACCTTAAAAAAGGACGCACATCACAAAAATATGAAATCTTAAACTAGTGGTGGGAATCTACTCTTTATTCCTATAATGCAAAAAATACTACATTGAACTATTTTCAAATCATTAAACAATGAAATAATTTCTCACAAGGTAAATTTTTAATTTAATAAATTAATTATATATAAAATCTGAGGATTATATTGTCTTTTTCTAGAATTTTATCTGTTTTTTTATTCCATTCCATTGGTCGTGATTTTTATCATAATGTGTCTCAATTATTGGTCATTGAATATGAAAAAATAAATGTTTGGAAAAACACATTGTGTTCTTCTATTGTTCCCAGAACCTACATGTTTCATCGGAGCGGTCACATAATTATTTATAATTATATAAATTTAATTGATTGATTTACACATTTGGAATTGTGATTTCATTTTCACTATAATCATTCTTGAATTAAATTTCTGAGATATCATTTTTATTCTTTCATTTCTCATAAATATAATTATATTGCTTAATTTTATTGATGAAATAATTTCAATATAATCATCTGGAGGCACTGAGGAATTTTTTCGAATATCACAAGAGTACATTCCATGTTACTTAATGGTCAACATAGTGTAGTAGTGTTCAATGCACTACGAATTAATTATTATTTAATTTATGGAGATTTCATTTATTAGGAAAATTAGTTTTAATTTAACGCCACATGTTGACTGGGCCAACCTGGCACACAATCAGCAAGTGTACATTTCATGTAACTTCTGTACGTTGTGTATACTCTTTTAGAAACATTTTGTTCATTTATCTCTTAACGACCAACATTACGGGTGAGTATAACTCCATGCCCACATGATGTTCATGCCATTTACACATCATGTACTCAATTTGTTTTCAATGCCACATCTTACATACCATGATCCTAATTGTGTGTCTCATATAGAAGGTGAAAGTAGTGCACACCATGTAGCTGGATTGTACATGCCCTTTACATTTACTAAATTACACACAATTAAAAACTAATTTTTTAGACAACGAAAACCATTTCAACAAGTTATTTATATCGACATTAAGTTAATATGACATGCCAAGTGTTGTGTTTTAATATATATAAATGTTCAATTAATATCTCTATAATGATAAGATTTTCACGTCATGTATGATTCATATTATAGTTATTTCTCTATGTACATTGATGAAAAATACGAGACATAAACATCATGTATTTGTTGTTTTAATAATTTTTTATTTCATGTCATGAAATTATCTGATATGTATTGTGTTAAACATTTTTCAATAGTAAACAATATACAAGTATAATAAATATAGCGTATTTTGTATGGGAACTCATAGTGATGCCTCCAGGTAAAATTTATTTAAATAGTTTACTTTATTTTAAAAAAATATTCTTAATATTACAATGTATAATAATCTCAAGGAAATTTAAATGTTAATTAAGAAAAAAAACTGATTAATTAAATTGTATAATTAATTGATTTTAGAATTATTTATATAGAACAAGCATTATTAAAATTTTATGCTAATTTTATTATATATATAATTTTTTACCTAAATGTGGATGATGATGATCCTAGAATTGATAATTTCGTGTGATTGGATTCATTATATTTATTATTAAATGAAAATGTTGACATGCATGCCATCTCTTCTCTTATTATGAAACAATATGTGTTCTCAACAGTTCATTTACGTAATCCATTTTACCTCAGTTGTCTATGTATAAATGAAAATTTAATATATGGAGATCCCATGTTAGTGGAGGTATTTCTTGTTTTGATTTGAAATGAAAACAATACAAGAATAAAACATAGGTGGATAGGTTGAAAAATGCAACACGAACAATAAATGGTTAAAGGTGATTTTCCCCTAGTCAGTGGTTATATTATTATCCACTATATAATCAAAATGTTTTTGAAAACATTCGGAAACTAATACTTTTTTTCAATAAACCCTATCTTAAACCATCTGATTCTATTTCTAAAACTGATTTTCATCCTCTGTTAGATGGTTCATTATACTAGAAAAAAACTCAAGAATATATTTTTAATATTTTTCAATGTGACTATTTTCATCCTATTGATGAAGAATATAATTTTGGAAACCCATTAATTAAAATATTTCATATGTATCATCATAGTTATATTATTATTGGTGATGTAGATCATCTGATTATAGAAAAGATTCTTTGAGAAATGAAATTGAACATATATCATTTTCATCCCAATTCAATCCAAATAATCCGGATGAGGCTTTAGGTGAAGATGATGGAACTAATGATTGACAATATGAACTCAATGAATTTAAAACTACAATGTTTGTGTGTTGGATGATCATCGTAATGATACATATAAAAATTCAGAAAAATGGGCTTTTCCGAAAACATGTTATAAAAATTGAATAATAGTATGAAATAAAGATAACCTTGATACTAATGGTTATAATTTACAAGGTGAGTTAGATATAGAGAATCCAATACACTGATATCATGAATTTAACATATTCATATACATCAAGATTTAGTAACATTCTTATATTTTAGTATATTTAAAATTGATGTGGTGTGTGCATTATCTAATGGATATGTTCAGGAGAAAGAAAATATTTAATAACAAATGGTTTTGAAAATTATAAACATCTGGATCATGATTATAAATTTAATAAAGTGTATTATATACCTAAAAAATTCTATACATATTGGTATGATATGTTAAATTGGTTTTTCTGTAAGAAAACATTGTTAATGAAGCTATAAGTCCTAATCATTACATAAAATAAGTTACTAAAAAATTTATGTCTTTAAAAATATATAGGATTGACATTATATTGGTGTGACCAAAAAATAATTAGTAGATTCATTTTCTAATCTTATGAAATTATAGATTGAAATGAGTATGATGGATGTGTTAAAATAAATTCTACGTTATCATATATATGAAAAAATAAAATGAACTTTTATATATCAACATATTTATATAAATTTTCTATTTATGAAATTCATGTATGAATAAATTAAAAGTATTAGTACTCCTATTTGATCCTCCAATAAATTTGAACTCCATGAACAATGGAAACCAGTTGATCAAAAAGAATTTAGTTGAATGATTAGAAGATTACTTTACTAAAAATCTGGAAATCTAGATTTAATGTTTTAGGTATGCATTTATTCTCAATCTGATGCCTTTTTTACACATTTATCTTATTACATTTTTTCACATCTATCTGATGACGTTTTTACATTTCGAACCACCCTGATGGGAGAATTTTAATTTCAATCAAAAAATACAATGTAACCGTTTGTTTCTCATCATAATTAGTGACATGGGAATATGACTGATGCGATGATGAATCTTGAAGATCAAAAATAACTTTGTGTTTTTTATCCATTGATGGGATGTCAATAAAATATTGTTTTTATGGAATTATACCCCTTTAGGAAATTTTCTAATAAAATCCATATCTGTGGGAAAATAGACGATATTGATCATACTGACCAATTTGGATATCAGATTGATGTCTTGATAATGCTATGTATTGTAAATGACTTATTGATCATTTTACAAGGATTTTTGGATATCCATAAATCATCATTATTTTTTGATTTCACACTAATAGAAGTGTGTTTTCTCATTTTTAACCCCCAAGCAGATAATACGTTATATTAATAAAATATTAAATGTAATAAATCACCTTAAATTACACCAACTCTTTTGAAAATATAATTGACATGTGTTTGAAATTTAAATATAAAAAAACATAATGGATATTTTCATATGTTTTTTAATAAATATAAATGTGTTTTTTATTTTTTGATTCACTACATGGTCATATTTTATTTCAATGAAAATGTATGTTTGCTTTTTGATATTATTAAAAATCAAAAATAAAAAGAGACATTCAGTTTGAATCTGAAACTAGAATGATAATATGAAAACACAATATGGATATTATTTTTCCTATAGGACCATGGAATCTACGTACATATGTTAGAGCAAGGGCCTA
Source organism: Viscum album (assembly GCA_963277665.1). Taxonomy (NCBI): domain Eukaryota; kingdom Viridiplantae; phylum Streptophyta; class Magnoliopsida; order Santalales; family Viscaceae; genus Viscum; species Viscum album. Next base: position 986,409,501 of record OY728139.1, on the reverse strand, counting down.
TAAAAATTTTAAAAAAAATATAATGATAAGGATTGTAATAAAAATATTAAAAAAACTAATGTTAACATGTTTCGTAGGATCCCTCACACTATCACCCTTGTTGAAATATTCACGTAGAATACTGACATCAGCAAGTAGTAGAGTATTTACCTTGTTTGTAGCATACATCTAGCATCCAAAATATTTACCTGCAATATTATTCAATGAGTAAATATAAAAAAATATTTATTATATGTTTTCAAATATAGGATAGGTGATGAGTCAAAAGCCTGTGTGATAGGCCATGAATCACATAATTTTTAAAAAGATGCACCATCAACATGATCATTCAATAAATTCACATTTGAAACACGTAAAATGTTACACATTCTTTAAAAAAATAAACTATAAATATGAAGTCTTACTGTCATTTCCTTAATAGATTCAGATGATTTCATTTCATGCCACTCATATGGGTGAACACATCTCTAGACTCCATCCAGAATGTCTAAGGAACCCACATTTGTTTACCAGTTCTTCCTCTTCACTCTAACATTATAATATTTCCACATTTTCAACATTTTTCAACTCACAGTAGATGAAACTCATTCATGAACATGCCCAAATTATTCTATTTAATAAAATAATAACATATTTATGTGTTTTTTAGCATATATATAAGACATAAATTATTTTCTTACTTGAAAATGCCTCAATAGTTGATCTAATGTATCATTATAGAATGAATCCCATACATGTATAGTCAATGAAAATAAATGAAGTTCATGCACTATATGACCCCACTAAAGAAAAAAAAGGGGTACCCCTAACATGTGATTATATTCCTGATAAAATAATATATAAAGCGTGTCATTAAGATGAAATCCTGTAACCAAGGCCTGACTACTAAGAGGAAGAAGATGTTGATTCTAATCCTATTGAAAACAATTTCAAAAACAATTTGAATGATGTGCATATATTTCGTCATCTCTTTCATAAAAATATAATGAATTTTTTACTCTCATACATATGTTGACCGATATAAGTAAATTCTTCTCTAAAATGAGGTATAAATAGTTCTAGTTCCTCCAACATGTCTACAATTATAGAAATCATTAATAGTTGAACACACATAGACTATATATAAATGAATGAGATAATAAGTACTCAAAAGAATATTTAATCAGTTTATAATGATTTTAACAATTTAATATAGCTTTAAAACCATATACCATTCACAAGAACTAAAAATCATTCATTTCTCATTCATCTGTGTCTCAAAACTTTTTAATATATTCATTATGTAGATCTATATTGTGTTAATCTATCTATTGTAAAAAAGGAAATAGTTTTTGGTTCATCTTATCCAATCAAAAACAATCATCACCAATACATTATCACAAGACATATACAATTTTAATTAAATAGAATGGTTGTGAAGAAAATGTGTTCTTCTTGTGATGGAAAAATGAAAATTGTGTAACTCAATTATTCATCTCTATATATCATATAGTAATTTTTTACCAGTGGAAATTGAAATTGATAAACATAACTTCCATCAAATTGATCAACCTAATTACACATTAATATTTAGTATTTCAATTGATGATCATATAAAACATCAATGATTCCATTCAATTGACTACAGTAATAACAACAATCAAATGTTGGAAAACCAATGTCATGCTTATGTGTTTCTCATTATCATTTAAATATTTAATGTGAATCCAAATGTTATTATAATCAAAGTCACTGTAATTATGGTTCATTATAGATGAATAGTTATCTAGTTTGTTAAATTCATCAGTATGTGTAGCGTCATCTAACAAATACATGTTATCTATAAAAATATTCCTTGGAATTCATTAATTAGTAATGCAAAATGAATTTATTACTATAATTAAATCATGATGAAAAATAATTTATACATAAGAAATACTTGAAGATTTAAATAAATGATCCATAATGATAAGGTTGAAACTGATAATCACATTCATAAGAAATATCAGATTTTATCTTTTAATGTGTTTCCCATAAATGATATTTTCTTGTATAAATTATCAACATCTATATGAAACCAGGACACCAAAATGTGGAATTAAAAATGAGAGAAGATACTTAGTGAAACAAAGTTGCAACTAATACAATATTGGACATGATGTGTCAATGAAATTGTACCTCTTAGATATTTTCTATATGAAATATAATTCATCTTCTATCTATACTATCATAAATCTAAGATGGATTATATAATTTTGTTTCATCATTCATATGAGATTAATCACAAAATGATGTACAGCTATACCTAAAATATTTGTTGTCTGTTGATAACATTGGATAAGCTCTATTACATATAAATCGTTTTAATTTATTCAAATACTTCTAAATAAGATACAATAGCTTAATTGGACAACAAAAGTTGAAATTACAATAGTGGTAAACTATGCCATCAAATGAAGCATTACATCAAAAAATGATGGTGGAAATTGTTTCTATCATAAAAAAAGTATTAGTAAAATCATGTGATATAAATTTTTAAATCAATCAATCATTTCTTTTTTCAACAATGACATATAATAATATTAGTAACCTCAATAAATGGTTGAAAAACATTAGTTGATAACAAATACGAAATTTTTATTGGAATCAATTGTTGAATTAGTATGTGATTTTAATGATTCATCAAATATGACTAGAATAGTATTAATAAGGTGCCATGAGAATATTCAAAATATAGTGAAATTTCTTTTTTTTTACTTCTCATATACTGTGCACCAAGGATGTATTACCTGAAACCCTCACGTAAGTGTAGATGAAATTGTTTCCTTAAACCCATTTCATCTAAATCAAATCATTCTTTGACATTGTTATTTTATATTCCATATACATCCAATATTATTCCCAATATATTATCAAATAGAATTCAAGGTTCATGAAATCCATGGTGTGCTATAATATGTTAATTTTCAAGGGAGACAAAAAATTAATTTTCCCCTTCTGATTATGACTATGTTTTCTACCAACCCTAGGAATAGAGGGTACTAAAAGAGCCCAAAAATAAAAAAATTATGACACCATGGGAATGTTTTCCATTGTAATCACTAAAAATATTTCAAATCGTGTAATAATTTTGGGTGTTAGGTTACATTTTGTAGAACAATATAATTCAATTTTGGTCCTTCTATAATTGACTTGAGGGGGAAGAAAACATATGTGGCTCATGCATATCAAATTTTTACAATGTTTAATAAAAATATGATTTTTTAAATTTATTACATAATGGAAATGGAAATTACTTTTTATTTCTCCAAAAGGATAATTTTTATAATTCGGGATTTCATTGATTATCTACCATAAAATTTTTTACAATTTTTACATTCCATTCATTTCAAAATCCTATGATATCAATCCATCAACCAAAATTCATTCAACTCATTATTTAATATCTTTTGGTAAATGCCAATATTGTTCCTCTAACTCCTAACTCCATAAATATGAGTGGAGAGTAATATAGACATTTTTTTTAAACAATGCCACAACAGTTGACTATACGGAACTGAATTCATTGTCCATTTCTTATGAGTTTCATCAATAAAAGGCCTAAATGAATTTAAATCATCTACCACCAACCCTAATAGAAAATTATTACTATATTTAGCAATTTTAGGTTCCCCATATTATGATCATTACATTCAAAAGTTTCAATCATTTTGGTTATCATATCACTATCCATATTTCATTACATGTGTCATCTCGTTAATTTATTAAAATGAGACTGAATAAAAAATATTTTCAACAACTCATTTATCAAAAAGTGATGCATTTTATTTAAGGAAATTAGCTTCCCAAGTTTCATAGGATAATTTTGATTAGTCCAGTTTCCCCCGTTATATTTCCACTTGGAATATCCATAGACTATACAATTATCCAATTGGAGTGTTACTTTTGTAAAACATTATTGTTTTTTTCATATGAATCTATGGTGTTATACATGAATCCAAAGATCACTATCAACTTAATAGAATGGTATTATGAATCCATAATAATATATTTTATGGAATAAATTTTTAAAATAACACCAATCACATGTTTAATGATGTGTTTGAATAATAATTATGATCCATCTAGTGAAATAAATCCATGATTAAATACAGTTTACAATAAGTAATACACTAATAATATCATTTAGTTAATGCTCATCATGAAATACATAAAAAAATAAAATTAATCTTGATATAAACTGGTGTATAGACTAAATTCAACTCTTTTGACATTTCATATGTTAATTCAATTAGGATCCAGCTCACATAAAATTTCATTAAGAATTTCATGCTTCAATCTAGTCAACCTTGCATCAATATTAATCTAAATAGTTTTATTCAACAAAACTGAAAATATTATTCTCCATAAAAATTCTAGATTTTATAATTTTTTATAAAGAACTTCAAGAATATATCCTTCATCCTAGTATCTAATGTGAAATTATATCTTTTTTCACATTTTCTACTTGGAAAACTAATATAGTCTATTTCAAATTGTCTTGTGAAATCAAAAAACTGCGTAACTACCTCAAATTATTCTATAGACATTCTATAGGGAACATCAATCCAACACTTACCTATATATGTTTTTCATGACCACCTCCCACCATAGATTCTCACTCATTGGCTTCTAAATGGAAAAGTAGGATAGTGATTGCCCATTACATACAACCAGTAGGCCCCAGGTAAGAATCTTGCAATGCGGGTATATCATTCATATAAATGTGATTCATTACCTTCTAAGAGAAACATATACAATACTGAGGTAAAATGGTTACAACATTCAACTCATCCTCATAATGATAATTGAAACCCAATTATATAGATGTAATTTCATATAAAACCAAAACAATGTGGAAGGAAACTAAAAGATCCAAAAATTTAAACTCAACAATGACCACAAATCATAGACATCTCTTGAAAAACAACAAGATGGTAATATTTATCATGATCTCTAAATATACCCAACTAACCTGAATAGAAATATATAAATACGTGAGATGATATAATATTACACTCTGTTGGAACCTCCCATGATCCTCTAACATAGAAGGTAATGGAAGCATTCTAAATCCAAATGAGCAATATGTTAAACTAACTCATCACCCAAAAATTTATGCAAAGTACCTAGACTCAACATTGTTATATCTCACCATTTCAATGATATAAGATATATAATAAAATATAAAAATAAATCATAAATGGAACCACAATTATGATTCCCTAATGTTTTTCTTATTTGAGCTAACATCGCATTTCATAAGCCATCTCTCTAAAAAAGATGCTATCATGAAGACACCAGATCTATGTATCATGACATGCATCTCATTATTTATACATTTTTCATCATCTCATGAAACATATACAAATAGTAACCAAGTAGTTATTGGGATCCACCACATCATGTATGACATGTATCATACATTAGGTATTATTCCCCAAGACATCACATCCTATACACAGATAATGGTACCTCAAGCCATCATAGACATTACAAGTCATTCCTTTATCAATCTATTGGATATGTTATCCAAATATACAGGTCTGTAAAATAACAACCATAAATTAAATTCAACTATTCACATATAAATGGAAACTATCCACGGTTTATACCAACAAATAATAAAATTAGGAGAAGAGAATGGGAACATAGGGGTTGTCAATCATCTATCCCTCTCCAGCATATATGTTAGTGAATACACCCTCCAAGAGTCCACTGGGTGTCATTAAACGTATTTACATTATGGTATCATATAAAATAACAATAAATTAAAGATATAATAAATACCATGTCCACTCTATAGGCATTAACCTAGTCATTGGCTCAACTATAGGTATCATCTATCAGACACATGACTGCTACTTATATGAACTACAAATCCCACAAGAACACTAGTAGTTAATGGATATATATTAAATTCATTCAATTATTTTAACATTTAAATTCAATTTAATTAATTCCTAAACTATTAATTATCATTATTTCATTTATATTTCATTACTCATCCACATGTTGTCCATACACTCCATGAATAATCCAACCAAGTACACATATTTTTAGAATTTACAATAATGTTTTCATTACTGAAAAAACTAAAACAATTTGTTAAATATTATTAATAATTATAACCATCACATTATGATATATGATGTTTTAAGGCATCCTATTCTACCATTAATAGATGTAACCAAACACATCCATCTACCTCATGTAACGGGGAAATTAATTTTGGTTAAACATAAGAACCAATCATCTGGGCATTCATCATATCCATTAACATTCAAGAATATAGGATTTAGACACAATAATGATAAATATTTTCATTAAATAATTCCATAAAACTTTTTTTCATCCCCAACACCCTCATGCATATGACTATGTATATCACTATTATGGGAATCAGCTTATTCTACAATCTCGAGCCTCCTTACTAAAATCACATCATCTATCCCAGACTCATATTTCATTGCATAATATATAACACTAATGGTACCATGAAAAAAATATAGTCATGAAGGAAACATGGACCTAAAAACAAGGCATCCAATCATCACATGAAAATGTTCTCACATAGCTCCAACACAAGTCACTATTAATTCACATGAAAATGGGAAACCTTCCCACCAAATATTTATCATTAATAAAAAATCAATTTTTGGTACATATTGAATTAAACAAATAAATTACCATTGCATCAAAATATGGGAGACATAATGAATCAATTATAAATAGTGTTTTTTGTGTAATGGAAGAATTCAACCACCCCCTTCCCCAAATAATTAAATAAGCAACCAAATAAACAATATAATTTTATTTAATATATAAAAAAGAATAATGAATTTGATTACAATGAAAAAATCCCAAATAGAGTGATGGTGTAGGAATAGATAATCAACAACACTTATAGAAGATGAATCAAGAACAGAAAATAACGGAAACTCTTTGATTTAAATGATTTGGTCCCTTAGAGAATAACTACATGGATAGAAACCCACCCACACATTCAATTTTATTTGACGCAAAAAATAAATATATAATAATGTGTATATAGGCAACAAATATAGGATTTAACAGAATAACTAAAAAAGTTATTCTAAACTTGATGTTGCAATAGAGAAGGAATCATTGGTAGGAATAGCACACAACCCACTCAAATGTTTGTGCTTCCAGATCACATTAGGGTACAATAACATAGATCTCACTGATTCATTGCATATCCCCGTAAGATGATCAATACATGTCTCTAGAATCGAGAAATGGACACATCTCTTCAACCAAGGAGAACCCTTAGAGACTCAACCACAAAATACACCCCAACGGTGTGTAGGATGGTTGGCAGGTCACTATATTAGTCAACTGATGAGGGTGATAGAACCACAACCAGTGATATTGATATCTAGGAAGACGATTATCAACACTAGGAATGATAAATAGAAGACTGAACCTCTAGCTGGAAGAAATCAAACCACCAAGAGTGAGAGGGAGTCAATTTATGAAATTTAGATCTCTATATACCAGATGAACATTACCTCGTATGATGACTATTTAAGATATTTTTTATAAAATACAGGGGTCATAGTGGTGATGAAACCCCATTCCAGAACCTAAAACAACTAATTGCACAACCAAGGGGAGGCTTCAATGAAGCCAACATCAAATATCCCACCTAGTAGGACATGGAATGCATCAAATCATTGGATGGATTGGATATATTAGGTGAAAACATCAATTGATGTCCAAAAATGAAAAGAGTAGGGATACACCAGAATGCTAAGGTTGTATCCCATATCATGCATTCCAAAAAATTGAGCGAGCCACATAAATAATATCTTTTGGAAAAATGAATCCAAAATCCCACATATATAAAAATTAGAAAACATTGGATAATTTTTTTTAGTATTTAAAAACATTATATGAGAAAAATATTAAATGGGTTAATTTCATTTTTCAATATGGGATCAAGGATGAACCAAATTAACAAATCTTCACAATTATAAATAGATAATTTGTGAGGTTATTTTACCAAATTCTTATTAAATTTTTCCAAGTTAATGACATCTTAGATATTCGTCAACATGGAAAAAGTAGAATCCTTAGTCAGAATATCAGCATAGTTTTAGTCTATGAGTATATTTGTGACAAACACATCTCCACATTCAATAACATCTCTTAAAAAATGATTCCTAATATATATGTCCATATAAATACCATAAAATACTAAATATTTAGACAAATAAAGAGAATATTGAGAATAAAAATGTATAGTAATAAACAAATTTACTTATACTAAGTTCAAAAATGAAACCTTAAATCCATGTGCCATATTTGACTACTTCTGTCATTGTTATGTACTAGCCTACAGTGATCGAGAGTACAACCTCTAATTTTATATTACACATCCATGATATAGGTCCTCCACATGCAGTAAAACATAACTTGTTATTGATTTTCTAGTATCAAAATTACCATCATATTCTGTATCCACATAAAATTTCACAAATTCAGAAGTGTCAGTATTCATAAAAAATAAAATTGAAAGAGATTACGTTAAGAAATTTACATCAACAACCATTTAATTAAATGCCATTGTGGCTTGCCTTAATTTTCCATTAACCTAGTCAATGTACATATATAAAAAGAATCATATTTTCATGTAAAAATAATTATATACATAATAATTCCCAATACATTATAATTTTAGATTATACTCATAACATCAATATAAGAAGTTGTGGAAGGTGAATAAGAGAAATACAATAGAAAATATTTCACTAAATTAACACTAACATGATTCAATACATTAATAAAGTCCTTCTTTTTCTCTTCATGTATATATGAACGTTGAGATACTTAAATAAGATTATTATTATTTTACATAGTTACTTACATTCTCAGCTTTCTATCAATACAACCTATATCATTCATTTAAAAAAGTTGAATTAAATGTTTATTTAACAAGGGTGATTAATTTTATATAACTATATATGAGTATCTTGTCTGCTGTATAGAGATGTATATAAATTTTTTAATTTTTAAAACATCTATAAAATACACATGATTCAGACTCACTCATGATGAAAACATTTTCTAACATGATTGAATCAAAAATCATATATGATTTTAATGAATATTATCATAATCTATATAAGAATTTAACACACAGACAAACATTGTTAACTTTAAATTCTTGATAAAAAACAGTACGAGCCTTAATGTATAATTACTAAATTTTATAAAGATTAAATAAATACATTTTAAAATTTTTATGTTCTATATAAAAATATAAATAAGATGAAAAATAAAGAAAAATTCTTATTTAATAATGATTCACTATAGAATAAAAAATGTGTGAGTAATCATTTTCTTCTATTTGAATGAATACTTTGACTACAAGTGTAGAATTATATGTAATAATACATTCTAGAGTATTGTCTTATTTTATTTTATAGAAAATTTTACAACCATTCACCTTGCATGTTGGTGGTTTATTGACTATGGACCCTGTGTAGTTTTTTCATATGGATTCCATATCATCTTCCAAAACTGCAATCCACTCCTTGGAGTTTATATTTTTGACTGCTTCATTGTAGCGTTTGGTATCAACTCCACCAATATCTTCTTCCAATTTTTTGGAAATGGAAACCATATCAGTGAGGATATAACTATAAAGAAGTAAAATGACCATAATCTACCTATCCCAAATATGATTATAACCCCTAAGGTTACTAGGATCTCCAAAATTTGGAGTATCACAAAAATCAGAACATGTTATGGATCAGACTGAGAAATGGGCACCTATGAGGTAAAAGGATTCTCAACATGAAACTCAATAACACTAGGAGGATCAATATCCTGACCCCTCTTCTGATGAGGATCAACATATTTATCAATGGGATTCTAGACTCATGAAATAACAGACTCTTTGAAATACTATACCCCATCTAGGAATACACTTTTTAGTTCTAGGTTTATCTAACCAAATCCTATACATTGTCTCCTCTACAGGATACCCATTGGATGATTCTATTGACTGCTATGAGAACATTTCTAACCCCTTTTACATGAGTGTAGGTCGTTCATTAAAATACCCTAAGTTGTTACAAGGAATTGGTTCACCACTCCTCAATTAAACACGAGTCTTAAATCTATTGGTATACAAGGGGAACCTATTTATTATGTACACTACAATATTGAAAAATTATTCATAAAATTATTTTGGAATTATTTAGCTATATATCCAGATATGAACCCTATCAATAATGGTATAATTTATATTCTTAGCTATGACATTATTCTAAGGACTATGACTCATGATTTAGTGCATTAAAATTCAATCAGTTTCAAAAAATTTATTATCATTGAAGATAGTTATCCAAAGTCATTATCAGTTCTCCAAGCCATTTTCTTCATAGATATATTTAATATATAAGAATGTATTGTTTTAAAAATCCTCAAAGGCATAAATTGTTTTGGTCAAAATATAAACCTATAATTTACTTGAAATTTCATCTTTATTGATGAACATGTCATAGCCTTCACTATGGCAAGTAGTCCATGAAGGTCCCCACAAATCAGAGAGACCATAGTCAAGTTGGTGACCAACATTAAAAGTAGATCAATGAATAATGACTCGTTTAGAATTACCCCTGAAACAGTTTCCACATATGCATAAGATACATGGTGTAACATGATTAAGAAGCCCGTTATTGCTCAATTTATCTAGGCCCTTAGCACTCACTTAATAAAGACACCAATACTAAATCAGAGTGTTGTCATTGTTAGTTAAATAAGTGTTACCCAAATGCTTCTTGTGTTCTCTTATATCAACAAAATATAATTGATTCAGCATGCAACCATTGTGAACCATACAGTAACTTCTGGAAATTGTATGACAACTTGAATTTGATCTAACTGTTTGTCCACTATGATCTAAGACACCTAGTGAGAAAATATTCAGTTATAAATCTAGAACCCATATCACATCCAATAATATATCAACAGAATGGTCTGAGTGCTCATGTGTAATAGAACATCTACCCTTGATGAAAAATCTCTTTTGGTTTCCTATAACAACACCTCCATCAACTCCCATGGTAAAACCAGAAATGGAAGTCCTTACCATTAACATATATAAAGAACATCTTGAGTCTATTACCCACTTGACATCAAGAGTATCTTGAGACACTAATAACATATTAAAACAGTCATATCCATGATTAGTAATGAGAGAATGATAAGTAGACTCCTTATAACGTTTTACAGATTTGAAATGGTGTCATTTGGGTCTTATATGCACTTGTGTCCAATAGTCATAGCACGTAACCTCCTCTATATTAGGATTAGAATTATATTCATGTGATTAGATACAACTCTTAGTTCCAATCCTATGTTTTCAATTTTTCCTTTGAATCTCCGAATGACCATTCTCATTAATTCCATCAGCTTCCAGTTTAATATTATTCTTTATAAAAACATGACTTGAAATCATAGTGGAATTGAACAACTCTAATGTCATGGAATATGTGACATTTATAAAATAATCTATAATATTTTCTTATAGAAAATCAAAATAAATAAAATGTATGATGTCTTAGTCTCCATATACAACATTAAAATATATACTTAGGAGCTCTAGTAACATTTTATTAAACTGATCAAGGTATTTATGGATGGTGGTTCTATAATATATCATTGAGGAATATAATTTTCGTATCATATATAGATGGAAAATTAAAGATGTTTTCATATGAAATATATCATTTTAGACCAAATCCAGTGGATGGTGACTCATCGACAACATACCATAGGACTTTGTCACCAATAGATATGATTTATATGCTATGTGATTTTGTCAAAACATCATAAAGAATATCTAAATAGGTAGTCAATTTTTTAACAAAAGGGGAAAACAAACATGGTGTTTATTTGGTCTAAAAATGGAATCTTACATCCCTGGTTGGGCTAATAGGGATCACATTTTTACTCACATTAAATTAAAATCACAACACCCCTCAAAATATTCCATTTCATATTTCAGAGACACCATGATTTTTTTGTTGGTTGTGATAAAAGTTTTTTTGTGGGGTAATAGAAGAATACAACAACGTACCAAATAATTCCAAGGACCACTAAATATCAATATGGTTTAATTCTATATTCAATATAAAAAAATGATATTTATTACAATGGAAGCAGACCCAAAAAGTGTCATGATATTGGAATTGTTAAACAAAAACATTTGTAAAAGAAGAAATGATAATTGTAATCAATGGAAACATGAGGATTAACAGGATTTGATCCATTTTGGAACTAATTCATAGAAACAACACCACACAAGAATGAAAATTAATAAAATGATCAAAATTAAAATAGATTATAGTGTCAAGAGGAAAAATAAATAGCCAACTGAAATGCAATGAAACACTATAATAGAAACTATTCACTAGGATTAGATTCTTAGAAGGAATCAGGTTTAAGAAAAATTTACAAATTCAGACAATAGTTCAGAAAACAAAATCACATCATGATAAGAGAAAACAGACCTAGTTTCTTAATTGGATCTCACCATAGCATGATCACACTAGTTCCTCCAATTCAACCAATGGTCACACATCTACAATAGAAAGTGAACCCAACAAAATCCACTATGAGATGCGAACCGGAAACATGCTGGGGAGTCGACAGGAAACCATATGATTTCACTGATGTGTAAGATTACACAACCATCGACAAGAGGGTTTCAATATCAAGAATATCGACCTCTTCTTACTAGATTAACACAATCACCCGAGATAATTATCGTTATATATGATTGATATCTCAAATTTAGGCACACTAGGGTTGATGAAAACCCCTGTGAGAACCCTATTTGGCTAATTTCATAGCCATTGTTAGGATACGATGAAGCCAATGATGAACTGCCCAACCAACGAAACATGGAATGGCTCAAATCAATGGATGTCCAAGTCATATTAGGTGCAATAATTCATCTATGACTGTTAATGAAATGATTATGTGTAAGAAAAATATAGATGTTGGCATCCAAATTTTATCTAAACAAACAATTTTGTATTCCATGAAAATCAGCTCATGTAGTAAAATGAAATAAAAATCCTTTAGATATTATAATATTAAAATATATAAAAATAAATTGGATTTTTTTAAAACAATTGAAACGGTAGAAAAATTTAAATGAGTTAATTTCTATTTTCATTTAGAAAATAACGAATAACCATATTAATAATAAGAAATTAAATTTTTTAAACATTATTTACAATTTAAGCTTCCAGTTTCAACAAACATAAGGAAGAACAATGACCATTAGTCATTCCTTTTATTATCATTAACAAGAATTCTACATTCATGTTCATTATCCAATTTTACTAACACATGGAATAAAAAATTATGTTTAAAATGCATACTTGAATCAGTTTTTTTACTATCAAATTATGAGAAACATCAGATATGTTAAACATGATTCCTATATAATTGTTTACCCAACTATAGAATCATTATTGATATTGTTTTTATCAAATTCTCCGATTTCATCAAGATAAACCATCAACTACAACATTATATACAAAACAACATATATATAGAACACTATAGATTAAAACAAGAAGAAAACTAATATATTGGGTAAATGAAACAACATGTGATCCCTAATCATAACATAACACCATTAATTAATATGGTATAATATGTATTTAGGTAGTTATACAAAATAAAAACAGATAAACCATGTTCAATTTTGGATTTCATATAAATTCATATGATATGAAATGAATCCGCAACCTCAAACCATCACCATTGATTGCACAAGAATGAATCGATGCCATACATCTATGAAAAGTATTCCATGAATAAAATATTATATCTCCTGGATTTTTTTCCATGAAACCATTAATAAATGAAATATAAAATTCAATTTTAAGTATGTAGATCATTTTACATTAAATGGAATGAAGGGACATGCATAAACAATACCAGATGAAGAGAAACTTGTAGAAAAGATGAAGAGCCTAACATAGTTCAACAGAATCATTACTCTATAATTTGGGATTCATCCATATTAAAATGGGGATTCAAATACTAAAAAAATTACACATTGGTGGATTTGGTTGATGATGATAGAGGGGGATAAAAATAGGCCGAATCTCCTCAAGGGAATGTATAGGAAAACATATATTTAGTTCACCATGAGGCATCCCTAAAGATCACATAGCAGAACAGCTATACCACAACATAGTGGGATAATACCATATCAAGGTCCCTAGAAAAACCCAATTTGTGATACTCTACAGTATCCGTAGTTGATATCCTATTTATCAATGGGAGGGATTACCACACACCATAAGACCCATGTTGCAGCCACCCCTGATTTGTCAATAGCCTCAAAAATCACAACAACATAACCAACTAGCTCAACAATACAACACTCGACACCATTAAAAGGACCGCATAATATCCAACCACAATAGCACAAACAGTCCTAAAATTCATGTTTCCTCTATTTTCCACCTTTGTGACTCCCTATTTCATTTTAGGGAGACCACACCATTGAAGAATATATTATGAAACAACCGTAGTCTCCAATCCACAGCTTTTCACCTAATGTTAGTGGAACCGATGTTTTTTCTTCATTAATCTTTCAAGCTCATTTAAACCTCCCCCTAGTGCCTCCAACACCCAAGACACTCAATGTGGTGGGCAGCAATGGTTTGATCCCTTACAATGTTTATGTTCAAAAAAATAGTAACAATTACAAAATATTTCATGTTATACTACTTTTTTAGAATTTCATATCACATAATATATTTAAATAGTTGTGTATAACAAATTTTTTAATAGTATTATTTTATATAGATTACTCTACAAGAATATTTTAGGATAACTAGCATCAATAATTGAAATAATAAACTCAAATATATATGAAATATTCTCAATATAATATAAAATATTCTAATGAATCCAAAAATAATCTTAATTTGTACAATATTTCAATGAACTTTTTAAACAAATGTTCAATTGATTAATCAATATAATAATTGAAAAATGAATATACTATCTTGACATAAAATGTTGTTTCTATTTACATTTGAACTATGTTTCTAAATATTTTCATTTATTCTTAAATTACCCATAGTGTGTTTTATCGATATATCATAGTGACCTCTTTATAATTTAGATATGTTGGTATACCATTTCACTCAAATATCCATCCTAATAATATTTATTTCAATAAGACTCATAATAAAACCATTAACAAGGGAAAAATGGTTATTTTTATAGAATATAAAACATGATTCCAAAAAATAAAAAATTAGGTTTTCAATTTGTAGTCTAATAATTGAATGAAAATGGTTTTTAACTTATATAATGTTGAATATTTTAATTATATTAGAGAATAATTACAAAACAAGGTCAAACTAGAGAGAAAACCCCTTACAATTAATGCATATTTGAAATACACTTGAATGTTAGTGTGTGGAAAATGTAGATTTTTATACTATTTTCCCAATATGGAAGATCCTCATTTCTTAAAAGTAGATGTTTCCAGATCAAGTATACGTGAAATTTTTATCAAAAATAAGAATATGAATAATATGATGATGAAGAGATAGATCATATTTAGATGGTTATATTATTATGAATGATAATATGATTGGGATAATTCTATTGAAATTTCTAGACTACAGAAGAAGAATCCCATAATTGTTTCTACTATATTCATACAGAGTTATATTATCCATATTTAGAAATCTAAAAAGTGAATCAGTATTAGTATCATTACAATTTCATACATGTTCGTACATGAATTTTGGTATGAATGTATAGAAATTCATGGAAATGTTTTATTTTAGAATGCTGATCAAGAAGAACCCTAAAATGTTTTTTTAAACTGTATTACATCATTTTGTTTTATTTAATAGCAAGCACTATTGTACTGAACATAGTGTTACATGAGTGTAAATGAATACCCTATCCATTATATTCAATACAAAATGATTGTTTCCTAGTGGATTGTGTGGTATTACAAATTATAAAAACTATACCGAGGACTAGCTACATTAGTTGATTACTGGTCCTTTCAAATTATTACGATCATTTGATTCTGTGCTTGTATTTATTTCATTACGAAAAGAAATACTTATCTGGAGCTGAAGGTTATTCTTAAGAATGGCATCCTAAAAGAAAAATACATTCTAGATTCAACCTATCCCCCTATCAGGGATACAGAAATTATGGTTGGGTAATCTCAAGGGGCTCCCACCATAACAACATATGGAATCAGCTATAACATGCTACTTAATTTTTTAAACATTATCTATGGCCTAAGATTCTAGTTTTGAAAAACATAAGGATGAACAAAACTCATTAATAATGAGTTTTATTACCATTAACAATAATTCTAACTTCATGTTATTTATCCAATTACATTAACACATTGAATAACGCAATCATTTAAACATTCATATTTTCCTCAATTTGATTTCCATCAAATAATGAGAAATACCATATTTGATAAAAATGAATCCTATTTAATTATTTAGAAAAACAATAAAACATTATCAGAATTATATTAATTATCCATATTCATCAATTTCAAAATTAAAAACCAACCCTCACAACATGCTAATAAATTATCGTATAAATAGAATAATGCCTTTAACGTCAACAATCAAACCATCATCACAGTGGAAAGCAACAACAAGTGATCAAAAAATATTCAAATTCAATCTATTAATCCATTTTAATCTTTATTATGTAAATTGTTCATCGATCCAATGTTATAAACCATAGTAATTTTTCTTATTTCATATAAATAAATAAGAGATGAAATTACTTCCATACCACAGAGCTACAACATTGTTTTCATAAGAATGAATCACTATCACAGATATCTCATCACCTCTGCGGTGTGGAAACAACAATATCATGATTATTTTATTCCATGAATAAATAGATAAATGAAAAAGAAAACCCCATTATAATTATTGAAGTATTCCACCATAATCTGTAAATAAATAATGGATGGACACAAGATCAAATTTATTAAATACTCTTGAAAATTGGAGAGCCAACCTTTGATTAGTACACATTAATCTTTAGATGAATCGATTGATACATTTAAAAAGGGTGCACCAAAGACTTGAAAAACCATCCTTTGGTTTATAGGGATCAAGAAAAAGGAGTGGGAAAAAACAATGTCTAGGTGACTCAAGGTTATTTTGTGGGATTATTGATTCTTAGAGGACTATATAAGAGTCCCAAACACCACATAGTAGTCCACCAAGTCCAATGCACTATCATAGTAGACCATATTGCATCAACTAATAAAAACAACATATGAGATCCACTAATGGACAGACGGTTTAGATCCCATTTAGATAGGGGTACAGAATTGGGACCATGCTATAGACAATGTTAAAACCGCCCTATTATGGGTGTATCCTGAAAAACCACTATGGCGAAACAACCTAAAATCATGCCAATTTTCTCGACATAGGGGATGGGCCTACGCAATAACCAATAACCACGACATATCCATGACAAAAAAGATAGTAGCCCTGATATTCTTCTTTGATTCCACCCTAAGCTGTTTCCAGGAGACCACACATTTGAATCCTAGCTTATTGAATCGCCCATGACATCATGTTGCATTCTAGCCACAAATTATAGTGGCACCAACATTTTTCACCATTTTACAACCAAACACATTATATTTTCCCCAATGTGATTCAAAAACCAAAACAAAAAATGGGAATGGCCACTGAATTTCATTCCATCATATTGTATATGTACATCAAATAATAACAATTAGAAAATGATTAATTGAATTTTTAGAATTTCATATCACATAATATATTTAAATAGTTATATAATACACATTAAAAAAATTACTATTTTATACTAATCACTCTACCAAAATAATTTGTGATATTTAGCTTCAAAAATTGACAACATAGACTCAAATATGAATGAAAAAATCAATATATTATAAAAAACATTAATGTCTCACCATATCATGTTATAATAATCCCAATTTCAATAACCATGTTAAATAAATATTAAAATTATTATTCAAAAAAATAATATAAACATACAACTATGGTCTCTATATATAATGAAGTCCCCATTTACTTTTGAAAATTGTTTTAAAATATTTCAATTTAATCTAATATTTCATATACATTTTTCGTCCAAATATCATTGTTTTCTCTTTATCATATAGATATACTGGTATATAATTTATACTTACTATCCTAATTAAAAATATTTATTTCAATAATATTCATAATAATATCATTATTTAAAGAAGAAATGTCTATTGCAGGAGAATATAAAACATACAATCCAATATGTAATTAAATTTACTATCTAATATTGGATTTTTTTATGTTGTATAATGTTGAATATTTTTTTTATATGATATTATATTAACAAACCACGATCAAACTAAAGAGAAACATTATTGTAGTTAATGTATTTTTAGACTCTTCTTATTTGTTACTGTGTTGAAAAGTAGAATTTGATAATTTATTTAATTAAAAAATATAATTATATGGATACAATCAATCAATATGTTGATAGGTCAATTTAACGTATGCATTATCAGGATTCCAAAATAATTGTATTTTATTTTAAAATTTTCAATTATATATAATTAAATAATAACATAAATTTACTCAATTATGGATCCTTAATAACACAACCATAAAATGTGATTTACACATCAATACACTTTATCAGTTCTAGTAAAGAACTTTTGATAATTGGGAATGTTGTATCTTGGATAACAAAAAGTTCTGATAAAAGGGACATTTAATAGTGTAAAAAATCGTTGTTAAAATAAAAATTTATTATGGGTTTTTTATTGCTGAAATAGGTTTCATTATATCAGTGGGTTTTTAAAATCCCTAGGAAAGACCCTCCATTATCAGTGCATTTTTACAACTAGAGATAAAGGGTATATTTCAAAAACAAATATTTCATTAAAAATAAAACATGATTATATAAATTTATAAATATGTTTTAGATTGGGATAAATTGAAACATAAACATAATATATAAGATATTTTGTAAAAATGGATTATGAAATAATGTAAAATATATTTTTAATTAATAATTTTTTATTTTTATCGAGTCATAGACATTTAATAACATGTTTAATATAATAATAATAATAAAATATCTAAAATAATTTGAAAATGCAACTCGTACATCAAACGACTATAACAATGGAATAAGGTGTCTGTTTGAGATCTACCATATATCAAATTGATGCCCATGTCAATTTATATTACATAATTTCATAAAATGAACCGTTTTAAGAAGTCTCGGTGCCAAAAAACACTCATAAGGGCTCCAAAACAGGGTTTTCAGTCAGGGTACCTCAATAGTTTCACATTTGATGGATTCTTGGCATCTTTTAAGGGTATATTTTTTCAATTTGATAGTAGCATTAGAATTTATTCTTATGTATTACATTCATAATTGTAATATCGTTTTAAAATTTCATCATTTTTTAAAATGTATTTTTAATTGAAGTCATATATATAACAATATATTCATATTTTGTATATATTAACCGAATATAATTTAAATTTATTAAATATATTTATATGTAAAATATGTTTCCCAATATTTAAACATTATCTAAATATAATATAATATACATTTTATATAAAAACAATTAAGAATTTTTAAATTCATACACATATACAATTAATCTATATATGATGCTTATATTTATTTAAACATATTTGTGAGTGTATTAACAAATATATATATATATATATATATATATATATGTATGTATCTACATATTATAATATATGTAGATAAATATTAATATTAATTATATGTAAATAAATATAAATATGTATACTTATATTTATAGTTACACATAAAGAGACTCATTTTTAAATATATATATATATATATAAACAGACACACACACACAAACACAAAAAAATGGTTATATATATGTGTGTATATATATATATTTAAATATAATGAAATATATATAAATATATAGATATATCATAAATTGCAACATAAAACAATATAGGTGAGTGGAAGAGTCATGGGTTCACGTTGAGGATGTCTATGGTTCGAAACACATCAATGGTAAGGGTTTTTGGGCAGGTGAGCAGGTTCCTTGCACCAAATGTTGAAATAATGTTTTTGGTTGAATTAGTATTCAATTTTTCTTCTAAGTATCCTGAAAAGAACTCAGATGATACGAACATGTTACTTTATTATAAATCCCATGAATGTTTTTCTATATATGTAACGTAATTACTAAAACCAAAACATGTATATGAAATCCGATTCATGAAAATTGTCTTTAAATACACACCATCATTTTTATATCAGTACATTCATATATATTCCATCATATATGGTAAAATTCAAATGTTCTACACTTTATTCATGGTATCTGTAATTTCATATTTATCTAAAAATTTAATTTCATCATTAAATATTTTATTTTTAGTACTCCTTTTCATACAAACATGGTGAATACCCACATGTATTATATTTAACTCATGATCCCGGATAACATAATTTGTCTTATTTAACAATAGGGAAATAGTTGGTGGGGAACCACTAACATCCTCATGTTAATTACACTAGTTTTCTAGGTGAATATAATCTTTTCTTAATGTCACCCCACAGGACTATCTAGTGGATGATTTATTTTGAAAACCATTTTTGATGATTCAACATAAAATTATCCATCGGTGATTATGTGGTCATATTGGATTTTGATCCTTCACCATTATTAAAATAATCACTATATTACTTGTCTATTATTTTGATACATTTTTTTCATACCATTCGAAATGTTTCCTCTATCAATTGTGGGATCATTCACAATATTTATCTTGTTTCCTTGTGGAGTGATTTGTGATATCATTATGTCGTTCTTTTTTCTTTTCATCTTCAGTGACATCTATAAGAGAAACATTAGACATATTCATGCATAGTGATTCATTATTTCACGTCACTTATTTTAGAATTTATTCACACTCGATGTGTTTGTGGACCCAATTTACATTGATTTTGGTAGTTGAAGGATTCTAATTAGAGTTATTGGTTGATCAGTCGATATTATTCTGGCTTATAAAGAGATATAGGTGGAAAATTTTTCGTTTCTAATTAGAGATGAGTAATTTTGGCTATCTAATTTTTTTATTTCATTTCAATTATCATACAACATGGAGATTCCATATACATTATAATGTTTTGGATAATTTTTATAAATATTATTTTATAAGGTATTTGGAATGGATGATTATTTATATTGATATTAAATATTTTAAAATTTACATGATATTATTAAACCATGTTTTTTATTTGATTTTGTGTGAAACATTGTTGTTATTCTTGAGTATATGTTTTTCATCATAAAGTCATGTGTACATTTTAGAATTATTTATATTAAGAAATTCTTTGAAGAAGTTTTATGGAAGAGAATATTTTATAATGATTGATGGTTGTGTGAGATAAGGTTTCCCCCAATAGTTCTTTAAGTGAGTATAATAATTGTAATAATTTTTAATTACATTTTTTATCATGCCCTTATTATTTTTCAATTTTATTAGGGATGTCCAAATGAACCAGAGTTTCATTATTCTCAGACTACATGTATGGGTCTGATCGGGGGTTCATATAGAACAACATGGATCAACCATCATACCCATTCACACCCTATACAGCCAATGGACACCCCATCTACCACAATATTTCATCCCCCACCTGAGACTCCAGGTTTATTCCCACCCATGCCTCTATAATCAAATTATTTACCCTCTTATATTCATATCATGTCTATATATTCCTCATATATATTCCCACCTATACAATATCCATATAATATGATTTATCCCTTTCCATTCTATCCTTATCCATCCATGTTTACACAAACTCCACTTTTTACAATATATCCCTGATCTGATTATTTTATTCCATTAGCTTCAACTCTAGTTAAATCTAATTACACTGTGCATGATGTGGAACAGACACATCCTTAAGAGGTTACCGATCCAATATATCCCACAAATCAATTCATTCCTAATGACCAGTTTGTATAATTTTTTTATAATTTTGTAAAATTAAATCATATTATTTTTTTATTATGTTATTGAGAATTATTACTTTTTTTACCTTTAACATATTCCATGAAATCATATAATAAAAATCATGGGTGCACCCATATGGGTGAAGCATGGAATCATTAAACAAAAAAATGGTGGATTTAAATGATATATTAAAATGATATAAAGAAATTTCATGCATTTTATTTGTTTTATGGAATCATTGTCCAAGTACAATAATATTAGTTAGGTGAAACCAGTATCATGGACGAAAATCAATAATAAAATCATGAAGATATCATAGGAAAAGATAATGGCACAGAAAATTATTAAATTTATGTCTATATTATTTGTTCTTACGAATTAACATCTTAATTATATGGTCGGTTTATGATATCTTCCCTTGAAGCTACTACGGTTTCACAGTTGATGGACATTTGGATGATTTGGAGATCGTATTAATAGGAGTTATATGTTGGATGTGTTAGAGGTGGTGTCATAGAACCAAATTTTGTGTTCTTTTTGATAATGTTTCTTCATAGTATTTTGTATGTATAAACTTCTTAGCACATCAAGATTGTTCTTATCTGTGGCATTGTATATGAAAATAACCTAATAGTATCTTTCATAGTGAGTGGTTTTATCAGTTATCTACTATGATAAGAACCTAGATTTTTCACAATAGTATTCTAAAGATATTTTTTCAATAGTTGTATGATATCATTTGAGTGGAAAACATGATATATGCAATTATAGGTAGAGAATCATAGATCATATGGGCACCTTCTCACGGTCTTCACGTCTTCTATTATCTAGTGTAGGTTATTATGAGAACATGACCCTCCAGTAAGAAATCCACATTTTAATGTGCCATTATGTGTTCCTATCTATAAGCATGTGTATTAAACCTTATAAAATTATATTATTATTTATTAAAATTATAAGACATATACTTTGATGTGTGGATGATAATCGTTATGACATATGTTCGTGGTGTGGTAAGATGGGTTTCTTGTGTTATAAATAATGTAGAATTAGTGAATTATCTGAGAATGGTTTTGAACCTAATATTCTTTAATGAAATTCTATATTTCATGGAAAATAATGAATGTAATATATCCATAATAAATTATTTTCCATGGTGTTCTATAAGCATGTTCGATGTCTATAAATTCAAAGAAAGTGATATTGAGAACACATGTTGATGACACTGGCATGCAACCTACACGATTATAGATATCCGGATAGTGAGTTTATATTACATAGTGAGCATTTGTATGATGAATCATGTTGTTGCAGCATTAACATATTTCCCTATAGGTTCCTTGGAATGTTGTATGATTCTAACCATGAATGTTAAAGAGCATTTCCTATTACCACTGAGAATGAGGCATAGAGGGTCACACACTAAATATTTATTGAATCCCAGTTATATAATATATTAATATTATTTATTTTAAAATTTGACAAAATATTATACTTTCTCATTGTTTAATAATTATAAATGTTTTATTTATAAAATATATTTTTTCACTAGTTATTTGTAAGAATATTTTTTCATAATAATGTTTAATAAATATTTATTTTATATTTATTGAATATAATATTTATTTATTTATTGGAGAATAATGTAGTGATATATATTTTTTAAATAAATACTAATTATTTACGGCTTGATTAATTTTTTGTTGGAATTCCAAATCGAGTTTATCAGTTCGATGAGAAATAATATATATTTAATATAATTTGATTTTATAACATGAAATATAACTAATCAGTTTTATACATTTTAAGAAATAATATTATTATTATTTTTATTATTGGAATGGGTTTCCGAATTGATTATAAAAATAACATAGGTTTGTTATGTAATTATTTATTTCTATCAATATTGTTATATAAACCCAAATATCATATTTTTCATGTGTGTCAATTTAATTTATATTGTGCAGAACAAAAACCAGTGAGAATAATCACAAGCCTTAGAGAGATCCTTCTATTGGAAAACATAGAATAATGGAGAGAGTTATTCCTCCACAATATACTCTAGAATCATATGATATCTAGGAATTCCCCTCGGAATAGATTATATAGGAGATCAAAACATAATGACACAAGCATTGGTATCATCTATTCCAGTACCAGATGATTCTATGATGATGTTCATTGATTTTTGGAACAAGTGTCGATCACCACTTGTATGGTCCTCGACATAGAAGCCAATATACTAATGTCACATGACCTACTCAAATCCCTATAATAGGGAATTTTACGTTTTCAAATCAAGCAATAATAAAATGTAATTTGGTACCCAACAATGGACAAAAAGGTTGTGAGTAAAACTATATAAACCACTACCAACAATGTCTACAAAATGTCATGTCTAAATAGATTTTACTTTCAGGTACTAAATAAAGGGAAGTGTAAAATGAAAAAAACTCTGGATTCATTAGATAACAATATTCTCATAAGAAACATTGATCATCTATTCTATTCAATAAAAAAACCATTTCCATCACCTTATCCTTGGGTTATGTGTTTACATCTTTTAAACATCTACCTAATCTATTAAATTATCAGACATGAGGGTATAAGTAATGTTCCCTAACTCGATAGGGATAAAAATTTCATAAAAAATAAAACACACAACCCATGGATCCTCATTCTATGTAATGTCCTCAAATGCTTCAATTAGGGTCATAGAACATCTTCGCGACTAAGAAACCCATGCCTTATATGGGTGGGATATAGAGCCTCAGTCCAAACCAAATCATCAAAGGATCTGTTGTCAAATTACATATATACCACCAATATATGTCAACATGGTTATTCTTCTAATTATCACATATACCAAAACACATACCTTTCATAATCAATAGACATGACAATCAAAATTCACATTCCTTGTAACACTTAAATCTAATTTGGAAGGTAACACATTAACACATTACCACACACCATACAAATCCCATTTAACATAACTCCCCTTCCTATAACTACACATTCATTCTATAATAAATTTTCATATATTAACCCATTTCAGATAATTCACTATTTCACAGGTATTCTCCCATTCATGCATTTCAATTTCCATCACAAAAGTCAGTAGACACATTCACCATATTACACTTAACCCACTTTACTTTTTCCCAAACTCGCCTTTATATCATTATAAATTTCAAAGAAAAAATATCGATAATACCTTTTCAAACAAAACATATATTTCTATATGTTCATTATGGGATCTACATTATCACAAGTAAATTTCATATATAAAAATAAAATTTTCCATCTTTTGGAATATTAGAACACCCTCTAGGTGGCCCTAAACCAGTCTAGTCAACCAAAATTCATCCTACTAGTATCATGGGGGGTCCAATTCATCATTTATTCAACCATTTATCAAATCCATTCAACTTTATCAAATTCAAAAAAATAGGGAACCATTAACACAAACACACATGCACAAATCAGCATCAAGACCAAGTAATATAACATACATACAACCAACATCAAATATAGAGATGATCACAATCTTAGGCATAGTCATAGATATGGAATCATCCTCGTTTTGTAGCCTCCACCTATGATCCATTTTTGAAAGAGTGTTTTAGTGCTTCATAACAGAATAATAAAACAGAAGCCCTAATTTGTAAATGTGAATCAAGAGGAGAGTATTACATAACATTAACTTTAATAAATAACTATTGACACTAAAAATGGATTCGAAAAAATGATATTGATCCTTGTGACGATTTTGGTGTTTATGCTCATCACTATTTCTAGATGATCAAGGATGAGGAAGAAATTTGGGTGAGGTTCATAAAATCTTGACGTTGAAATATGGTAATATCCCATGTATTATGGGGACCATGGTTTGGTCGTATATATTTCTAAACCATTCCGCAACCCTACACATGCTTCTATGTAAGAGTTGATGAGCAACATAGTTACCATGGAAGCCCCACGCGGTTTGAAAAACCGTTGTTCAACCATTCATAATGCCTATGTCTAGGCAGACATGGTTAGGCATCTTATCTTTCAAAATATTCAAATCCAAGAACTCTTTCTTCTTTGCTAGTATAGATTTTTTCACTGTTACTTCTAGCCATGTTCCAACTATGTAATATTAAAATGATGGCCAATATATACATTCATTCATGACCTGAGCCCTCCATACACTCTAGAGAATCTATATACATCCAAAACATATTCCATTAACAAAAATAAGGATACCTAAACCAAAACATAATCTAGAATATTCCTCAATAAATATAAGACCATACAATGATAGAGGGAATCTTCCATTTATTCTTATAACAAAATTACAATACAATATATATCATTTCATAGATTCAAAAATAATGAATTAATTTCTCAATAAATTAATTTTTAAATTATTAAATTAATTATATATATTATATTGTGATTATTTTCTTAAGATTTAGCATTTTATCAATTGTATTTTTTTTATTCAATTCATCTAATTGCAATAGTTTTCATCATGTAAATCATTGATTGATCACTTATTACGAAAAAAGTGAAAATATGGGAATAACCCATAACACCCTTAATGTGCTTCTGAATCCTACCTATTTTATTAGATGTGTGACATAATTATTTATTATAATTTAAATATCAATGATTGTTTTATTAATTTTTAATTTTTTCTATAATATTAGAATAATCATTCCTAATTCCTAATAGGTATATCTTATTCTTCCCATTTCATTTCAAAAAAATATAATCAAATTAAAACATTTTATTAACAAAATAAATTCATTGATCTAATCTAGACGTGCTACGAAATCTGATGTTATAACAGAAGTGTATACACCATAAAACCTGGAGGTATATGTTGTGTAATAGTATTCAATTCACATAGAATTAATTCAAATTTAATTCAAGGAATTGTACATTTTTACATTCAGTGCCATTAATTTTAATCTACATGTTTAATAGGCCAGTCTAGAACATTGTGATCTGGAGGACATAATGTGTGACTACCATACACAGTGTGTTATATTTTATAAACTGATGAGTCATGTGTCTTTTTTGATGACCTAAATAACAATTTATGGTGCAACTATGAAATGACATGACATGCATCCCATGTAAAAAACATGTACTCTATTTTTTTTCCAATGTAAAGTTTATATTACATTTACCTAGGAATGTGTGTTATATAGATGGTGAAAATTGTTCAAGACACATTGAAAGCATGTAAACACCATGTAATTTTAACAAATTATAGAAATGAAAAGTTTATATTATTATACAATGGAAACAAAGTCAACATGTTCTTTTATGTGGTCATTAATTTTATAAGACACACCATGTGATGTGCTCTAATATATATAAATGTTTAATTAATTTCAATATACTCTTTAGATCTGTATATCATGTATGATTCATATTATAGTTATTTTTATACATATACTGAAGCATAACACGTGATATAAAAATCATTTAATAAGTGTAATCATTATGTTGATAGTACACATCAATAAAGTATGTGATAATGTGTGTATGAAACATATATCAAGAGGAAATGGTATACGATTATAATTCATATTGGGGAGTTTTGATGGGTACTCAATGTGTTACCACCATGGTACATATATGTACACATTTTATATAATAATAAAATACTGATGTGTTTTAAAACTATGATATATGGGGATATAAAAGAAATATCTATAGGAATTAAATAGAACTAATTGATTAATTAATGAATATATTTACTTGATTTGAGCCCAATTTATCTTTAATATAAAATATTATAGCTGAATCCAAATTTTATTACATTCATAATTCAGTTCATGCATGTAGATTATCATTGTCCGAGACTAGACTATTTCATTTGATTGGTTTCATTTAATTGATTATAAAATTAA
This sequence comes from Viscum album, assembly GCA_963277665.1. Classification (NCBI taxonomy): domain Eukaryota; kingdom Viridiplantae; phylum Streptophyta; class Magnoliopsida; order Santalales; family Viscaceae; genus Viscum; species Viscum album. Next base: position 986,381,477 of record OY728139.1, on the reverse strand, counting down.
ATTTTAGCAATGAATTTCATCTCTCCGATTATAATGTAGGGGTATTATTTGCAGTTGTTTATTCATGTGAACCAATTTCGCTCACATTTTTTTGAATAGTATCATATGTAATGGATGGAGCACCATTGTTAGTGGGGGAAGTTCATGTTGTCAGCCGAGACAAAACCAATGGTTGAGTTATACATATATTGATAGGTGGAAAACAAGAACATGAACCATAAATTGTTCATGGTGTCTCTCCCCTTGGTAAACTATTAGTTTTTCATCCTCTAGTGAATCTATCCACTAGTAAAATCATGATGAAACAAATAATTTTTTAAAAAAACCTAACGTACATATTCAGATGTTTTTTAACAAATTTTCAACCAATGTTATAATGTTGTTATTACTAGAAAAAACTATTGAATATATCTCTGATATTTTTATCAATAATATTTTCAGCCTATTGTTATAGAATGGACTTTTGAAAACTGAGGTAGTTAGTTTTTTCTTAAGAATCATCCTAGTAATAATATCATTAGATAATTAGATCAACCAATTAAAGCTATAATTTATTTTTGAATTCCATGTAAACATCTATCATTTTTATTACAATTTGAACGGATGAATCATGATGATGCTTTAGGTTATGAGTATTGGATAAATGTATAGAAATATGAACTCAATGGCATTGAATGGAACAATGTTTGGAATTTGGTTAAACTTTATAATGATAAATGTATAATTGGAGTGAAATGGGTTTCACTAAAAAATTTGATGAAAATGACATTATAGTTATAAAATATTATATAATTTTTACAAATGGTTATAATCAACATAAGGAATATACTATAGAAAAACCTATGTAACTATAGAAATACATGAACAAATTTATATACTTCAATCATTTGCAACATTATTAAATTTTAATATTTTTACAGTGGATGTGATGTTTTAATTTAATATTGTTTATTTTTCGGAGAATGTTTATGTATAACAACCCCCACATTTTAAAAATAAATAACATCAAGAACATGTTTATAAAATTAATAATGTGATTTATGGGCGTATGCAATCCCCCAGAGCATGGAATGATATATTAACTATGTTTTTGATATGAAATTTTTTTTTAGTGTGATATGGATCCAAAATTTTTAACAATAATGTTAATATAATATTTGTTACTATTGTAAATTATATTTATTATTTTATATTTTGTTCAAATCAATAATCCTTATCAAATTCCATTGAGGGTCCTCTAAATTCTGAGTAATAATGGAGTGTGATGGGTGAGTTGTCATATATTCTTGGTTTTCAAATATTTGAAATACAAAATGTGACTTTTTTATCTCAACATAAGTATATGTGTTGTATTATTATGAAATTATGGTATTACAATAAAAAAAGTATTATTACGCCCATTGGATACTCATATTATTTAGACCATAATGATGTTGGGTAACCAGTTGATCAAAATAATTTTCGAGGAATGATTATATGTTTCCATTAAATAATATCTTTTTATCTAGATTTAATGTTTTCAAAAAGATTAAATGAAAGATATCATGCCAATCCAAAATATTATCATCTTAACGATGTAAAATGGATTTTCTGTTATCATAAGGGAACATTATTTTAATCCTTATTCTTTTCATCGAGAAAATATTTTTATCTAAAATGTTTTTTAGGTTCTGATTTTGGTGGATGTTGAATGAATTGGAATGTAAATCTAGAATTTGTCATTTCGTTGGAGATTATTTAGTTTCATTGTTATGTTATAAAAACACATAGTATAAAAGACCACAATTGAAGCCAAAAATTGGGAATTTGGAATTTTTTTGTCAACTATTGTCCATGGAACACACACTCACTATCAATGGAATGAGTTTTACATAATCTAAAATTTTGTGTGATAACAAATGTACCATTTCAATATTTAAAAACATATCACATCACTTACGTTCTTTGAAAATATACATTGGACACCATTTCTATTGAGATAAAACATGTAAAATATAGATTATTTTATAATTAAACAAAATAATTGATCAACTTGTTCATATTATTATCAAATCCCTTAGTTTTAATAGATTATAATATATTGAATAAAATATATGTCTAATCTGTATGATGTGATTATTCAACTCCATTTCTCGTTATCAATCTCCATATATTAATAAACTTAATTTTAAATTGGGAGTAAATATGATTTTATATTTCAAAAACAATTATTTTTTTAAAAACAAACAACTTTCTAAAAAATGATTTTTCTATATTTGAATTTTTAGAATAATTTTATTTAAATTTTTCAAATTCATTTTTTATTAAAACTCCACGAATTTAAAATGGATTACAAATTTTTTTTCATAATCAAAATGTTTTCATGAACCAATATTTTATAAAAAATATTACATTATCAAAATTTGTTATAAAACATTCAGAATAAAAAATTATTACAAAAAGATTGGAAATTATTTTGGTTAATAACATTATCAGAATAAATATTCATTACAAAAATCACATAGATTACATTACACATACAAATCAAACGATAATACACGAAATGATATTATTCATTTAATTTTGGCACTAATTTGTAACATTAGTTATAAATGTTCATGTATATTTACTATTTCAGTATTAATAATTTTTTTGTTTTCAAATATATATGTTTTAAATTTGTATTTATTCTCATTCTGAAGAAATGTTTTCATAAAATCATTCATAGATCAAACATTACATTAAATTCACTAATTAATGAATTAATAATAATGAAATTAGAAAATTAACTTCAATCTATGAAATTGAAATTTATTGAATATTAACCATCATTGTCATGGCTGTAGTAGGATGTAAGAACTTGTATCCGTCATCGGGTCTTAAATACCATTATGTTATCTTTTACCACATCATTAAGTTATATTTCCAATGTTTTATCATTTTTTTGATTGCGTGTTCAAATAATTGTACAATGAATCATTTTAATACATTTCATAGAGATATGTCTATAGGGAAAGAGTCATCAAGGGAAAATGGTATAAAAAGTACAATTAAATTATTAATAGGATCTTTAGTTTTCTTGGTTATGAGGATGATTTTGTAGAAAATGATGATAAGGATTTTTAATTACAATTTATTAACATTGAAAGAGAAATTTATTCTATAGTATGAGAAGGAATTAGAAGAAGACGAAGAGGAATGCGATGAAGATAAATAAGTTACTGAAGAATTAAAAAAATATTAAGAGGAATAAGAAGAGGAGGATTTGAAAGAAGATTAATATTAAACAGAGATTGATGAATACTCAAAAGAAAAGTAAACATCAAACTCATCATCATAAAAAAATCCATTACCTTCCCAACCAGATGGAGACGTATATATTGATGAATTATGGGATGGAAATTTACCATCTAAATAAAAATAAAAATCATCATCAAAAGTTGAGAAAGAATATAAACTATACCAGAAATAGATTCACATAAAATTGAAAATGATAATTATCTAGACATTAATAATTATCTATAGATGAAAATTTTTCTTAGAAAATAAATGAAAAATCATAGAATTATGAAAAACAAAATGTAGAATCCTCGAGACCAAATGATCCAAAACCATTATCAGGTTCAGCAAATCTCTGAAGGGATGGTTACTATGAAATTTTTTGTCTATATTTTACATACAATGAAAAATATAAGTTATTCGTTCATTTTATTAAAATCAAAAAAGAAATTTTTAACGTGATTAAATATTGTCTAAATGAAAAATTCGAATTAGTAAGTGTTTTTATTGAATTAGTTGTTCATGTTATTGTAGATTTGAAATTTATCAATGAAAATGAAATGTTTTAAAAGATATCACACAATAATATTGTAAAAAATTAAAAGATAGTATGATTGATCTTAAATATCATGATGATCAAATCATAGAAGAAATGAAATATTATTTATAAATGGAAATTTTCATTGATTATTTATCAATAAATTATTATAGTAGAGTGATGTATGTGGAATAGTTAAGAGACACAGCTGATGATCGAAACACTAAATTAAAATATTTTAATGAAATGGGTCACATTATAGATATACAAAATTGATGACTAGGAACGTGTGACGATAATATCTTACATGTGAGAGTGTAAAATAAAAATACATTTAAGGAAGATTATAGTCTTAAGTCATAAATTCTAAAATAAATAGTGATTGTGGACCCAATCATGAATCGTAAATCATTGGTTACACATGCATTGATGTAGCATGAAGCATTTAATAATTCATGATATTTTTTAAATGGATGGGGAATAAAGATTGATCTTTTTTAAAATTATTGATGTTTATTTTTTATTTATTTGAATTAATGTAAAATATAAATTAAAATTTCCACCGAAATCATTATCTAAGAATGTTTTGTAATTAATTTTTGATGTGTTTTCCTTATTTTCTTTCATTTATGACTTGTTATTTCACATAAAATTGTTTTTTTATGTCATATCATTCAATAATTTTTGGATATATACCTTTTATGTTCATTTTATTAATAGAAAAGGGAGAGAAATTTATAAACATCGTGAAATTTATAAAAGGGGAGAAGTTTATAATTGGAGTAGACTTTGTGATATTATCCAAATGGTGAGATAATATCTAATGTTGGAGGATAGGAATTAATTCATTCCATTATATTATAATTTTGTTTTATACTCAATGTTAGTGATGATGTGTGTTATATCATTGATTATCAGAAAGTAAAAATGGATATATGTTTTTTAAGATATTATTTTTTTCATTTTTAGTGTTGTGTTTTGTGCTTTAATGGAGGGGGGAGTTGTTGTTTAGTCAGATGAATTACTTGTTACATTTCCTTTCCAATTTTTATGATATGAAAAAAAATATGTAAAACACTAATTTACTAGATTCATATTTCTTGGGTAATTTCATATTTTTTTCAAAATAATACTTTATACCGAATGTATAAATAATTCCAATGTAAACAAATATAAATTTATTATTTTTCATTATGATAAATCAGATAGAATATCTGTCTGAAATATTTGAATAACTAGTGGATTGATTAGTTTTTAGAGTTACATATTTATCAAAAATGTTTGGACCATTTGAAAAACCTTAGCACTGAATCATCTAATTAACACTTATTCAGTTTATATGATTAAAAATCAACAAATATGTCCATATAAATAACAAAATAATAAAATTTGTTTGATTAGAATTTTATCTATCCTATAGAATATGAAATAAAATTTTAATGGTGCTTATTTAAATTATATTAGACTGTAAAAGTAAAAATAATCATTATCTATAATGTTGAAAATCCAGATCATCATGAGTAGTCACGTTAACACTGTCTGAGGCTATTTCAAATAACCCTATAATATGACCATTTGAAAATTTCCTAAAAATACGAGGTCTTTTGATTAGATTCGTGATGAAGAAGTATGAAACTAAAGTAATCCAAATATTTATATATGCAAAAACCTCATTCTTAGTATTTTAAATTATTTATATAGTTTATGTTCTATGTAATCATTATGAGGATTATAATTTCTTATGAACATTTAGCATCAGTAAACACATGTCTAATCATGGAATTGAGAGCTTATAATGATAGTAATACATCAGATCTGATTTATAAGAACAATAATGTCCAAGGATAGGATGACTGTAGTTGATCATTATTTCAATGGATTTCTTGGTCCATAACGATAGAGTGGAATATGATCATCATTTTGAGGGAATTCTAGGTATACGAAGACAAACCTATTTCTGATCGATCAGATCTAGGGTTTCATGGTAACGATATATAAATACACCATAATTTATGTAATAGAAACTATGGTTATATATATTCAATATTTCCCACAACCTTAAATATAAGGATTAATTAGTGTATTCTTTTATAAGAATGATATTTATTATTACTATTATATGATTTTTTATATCTTATTTATACAATATCTATTTTATATTTTTTATGTGTCATAAAAAGCAATTTTTTATACATATATTTCTATCGAAATATTCTATCATTGTGTTTGTGATACCAATGAACTCTTATTTACTCATTTAACATCTCAATCTGATTATATTAATCTAATAATGAAATGATTTGGGAGTCTAATAATTTTCACTTAAGATGATTATTTTTTTGTATTAGTTTACATTTAAATATACAATTGACACCCCCATCTTGATGTGGCCAAATAATATTTCGATCCAGTAATTTTGGATCTATTTAAGAATCTATCAGGTAGATTAGTTTTATATTATCAAAGAATGAAGATGAGGGTCAATATGTGAATGATATTCAACATTATTATTGAATTGAATGATATAGAAAAATGTTAAATAATGATAGATCTCACTGGAATCCATTTTTAGGAAAATTAAATGTTCTAACATTTATTTTTTGTCATTAAAAATGTTTATTCTATTATTTTTTGAAATAATAATAAAAAAAATCACAATGCCTTTCTAATTTAATAATTAATAAATCAAATGAAATAAAAATAATTTATAAGAATAGTGGATAATGGTCCTACACACACTCCATGGGAAATGATCTTGTTCATCCCTATACATCATTCCAAACATATAATATAAAAATTATTTTGACTATGGTATGAAACAATAATGAGATCGACCCATTTATGTTATTTGTCACATTCTTACAAATACATGGGATAACACAACCTTTGATCATATATTGAAATTTTGGTTTCTAATCAATCTGGTAATGATTCATATAGTTTTTAAAGGACTACAATATCATTTTACTGATATTTCAAAATAATTAGAGCCTGTTTGGTTGGTTTCATCCTCTAAATTTATGTTTTGTCTATTATTATATAAAAGATAATAATTTAAAATAATATCATTATTCATTACACTCAAATTGAGATTCATTTTGATGTTTGGATGATTCGAAAAGATTAAAAAATAATTCAAGGAATTTTGTACTTAATTTTCACATGAATGCAAATTTACTTTCTCATTTTTTACCCCTGATGGGAAATATATCATTTAAATAATTCTATAAAGTGTTACTTATTTTATACCATCATACTGAGGGAAAGAATCTTCCAATGGATGCAGTTATTTTTCCTATAGATAATAAATTTATCAGTAATCATACATTGTTGACTTCATTTCAATCCATTTATGTCTTCTTAGAATTGTTCTCTTTTACATGACATTTCACGTAACACTAAATTCGAGGGGAAGACTCAATTCTTGATTATACTCAGAAATCAATTTATTCGATCAATTTACTTTGATTTTTAATGATTTTAAATGACATAAATTCCTAGGATTTCATGATAATTTAAAATCATTTAGTTTTTTTAAAACCCTAGACACCATCTTTTTCCATTATTAAAAAAATGTTAATACTGGAAAATCATATCTTTAACCATACTAACCAATTTGTGCATCATATTGACACCTGATTGAATTGAAAATATAAAAAATTATTTCAGGACTTTTTACTTAGATTTTCACATCAATATGATGTTGTTTTCTCATTTCACATAGCCCGGATGAGAGTTCTGTCAATTTTATAAAACAACACAATATTACTGGTTGTTTTACTCATACCGTGAGACACAAGAATTTGATGTATGTTGAATTTCCTCTTACAGATACAAAATAACCCTATGATTTTTTACCCCAATTTCATGACAATAATTGTTTTATTATTATTAATAATGAAAATTATGTGATTTTTCCCTTAAATCCAATTATAATGGAATACATCAATTCTAATCATACAAAATAATTTTGATATCTGTTTTATGTTTTGATTAATCATATGGATTTCCTATAGTAGAATGATCATTTTCATAGTATTTCTTATTAATTGGATATCATCATTCTATTATGATTCCAAAATAATCCATGTTTACTTATTCAATTTTGACTCACAATTATGTTCATTTTATGAAAATAATAAATGTAAAATGTAACACCCCAAGCATCCATGATACAATTCATTTTAAATAATACAATAGCGTGTGTTATATGCAACTTCGAGTTCTAATACACCACAACCAATTAAACTAGTCGTTATGAATACTAATTCCAACTTTTTGAAATTTTATAAATTTTATCATTCAAAATGGACTTCATTTTTTGGATTCAGAATATCAAAATTAGCTCAAGGTGAACTTTTGGTATTTTCCTAAAAACCATCAATTTTGGATGAATAGTGAACAACATTGATTTGTAGTTTAAAACTGATTTTTTAATATAAATAATTATTTATTTTATTTATATTTTCATTAAGGTAAAAATAGATACATAATAACTATATATGTTCAATTTAATTCCTTGATAACAGTTTATAATAATTTTTGATATATAAAACTTTTATTGAACTTTTCACCGTCCTTTACCCACCTCCTAGTAGAGTTTGAAAATTAATATGAAACATAATTTTACCTCTTCTGTGAGTGGTATTTCGAAAACCTGATAGAGGATGTTAATATCGAGGAGTAAAATGTGTTTCAATATGGTAAAAATATATGATAGAGAAGAGTAACGTTTTACTTTTATTTACCATGGTTAAAATTAATTAGGGTAATTAAGGGTATAAATGATATTATTATTATCCTAACACATATCCTAATTCTAATGGATAAGTATAGTTTGACCAAAAAAACCTTAGGAATAAAATATGAACCTCTTTTGTCCACAAGGATTAGAATAAGACATTTGTTATTATTTAATTCAAAGAAGAGTTAAAAGAGTTAAAATCAATGATTGATAACTAAATAATTTTTAATATAAGGTTGTACATAAGTTAAATTCTATTATAAATATTCATTATAAATATAACCTTATTTTCTATATAATGGTATTTTATTTATTTTTTAGACATTATATAATTTAATTTATTTATCACACAATGATGATACAGTAATTAACTAATTAATGAAATATTAAAATAATTGACATTATAAATATCCAAAAAATGTAATTTGATACTATTTATGAATTCCAATTATTTTATAAGTTATAATGATATATTATGACTTCTTAGATGAATGATTTTATGTAATAATGATTTTATTAATTTAGAAAAAACAAAATGCCAAATAGTGTCAAAATTGACATAAAAGAGTTTTTAAAACAAATAATATATTATTAATTGATATTAACTTTCTAAAAATCTATATTTCTTCCACAAGACTTATATAATAATATGTGTATAATTAATGAACCACTTTTGTTTCTCTAGGAATGAAATATTATGTTTATTATCCATATAATATAATAATACAAAGAGACATAGTAAATGTCAAAATATTTAACTAAGAGTTAAATACAATAAATAAAGTTAATATAGTGACCCAAAACTATCTAAATCCTATTGTTTGAGTGGTTTTAAACCTATCCCCACCTTATCCTATAAATAACCCATTTTTGTGCCATTAGAATACAAAAATGTTTTTATTATAAAATAATATTTATAGCTTTTCCTATGGTGCCTCTCACCCCTTTTATTAAAGGGCACTCCACCTTCTCCCTATTTCACACCATCAAATCCATTTTGATCTGGCAACATCTACCCAAATACAATTTCATCTATCTTCTATTCGTCCAAGAGGACTTCCATTAGTCTGAAAGCAGCTTAAGGTTCCCTTTTGATCAAATCAAAAGGAAGAACCTGAAGAAGTGGTAATAATTTAACCACCCATTATCAAGATCTTTTCTTCTTCCACGTCATCTTTATATGTTATTTCCATTAAAAAATAATAACTCTTGTATCATTTATATAATTTGATGTTTTTATAAATATGTTACATCCATATTCATTATTCAATCCATCCATTTAATGACATGTCACCATATGTGCATACGTACAGATTACCGTCTCCACTCTCGTTGTGTAATTGTTATTCAATACATTATTATTTGGATGGGTATAATAATGATATGTAATTAATGTAAATATTACATATAACATGACAATAAGTCTTTATATGTTATATTACATACAATTATATATTATTTTAAAATCAAAATAATGATATTGTCGCTCATGCATACATATGGACTACCATCTCCGTGAATACGATTAGATTAATTCACCATCATATCCTTTCAAGAATAATTTTCATTAAATGAATAAAAATAACTTTTAAATATTTTTTATAATTCGGGATATTAATAAGGTACCTCCCATACACAACAAATATGACTCACATAACAATTCTTATAATGGAAAACTGATCCATTAAAACCCTAAATGACGATAATACAACGATATTATTAACAAAGAGACATTTAAAGATCATATATGATATCATATTAATGTATATAATTCTTTTATAGTTTAATAACAATTATTACTCCATTATACATGAGGTTATCCTACCCTAGACCAAGGAAAATGTTCATGGTAAGGGTTAATTCTACAATCTCTTCATTATCTGAGGTTGTATATACGTAATTATCTATTGGAATCTCTTTATCATCCCAATCCATGTTTCTTAAAAATGTATTTCAAAAAATTATTACTATTTTATAATCTGTGGGTTAAATTCATTTATACCCTTTTTGAATTTTTATTTGATTTTTATATTGGAATATTTCTGTCGTTTTCTAAACAAGTCCTTTTTAATCTTTTCGACAAAATTTAGGTATGAATGTCTTTTTTAACTAATATGGAGGGTGTTGCTATTTTCCGCTGATATAAAATAGTAAAAACATCCCTTACAATCCTATAAGAATTTTTTCAATGTAAATGTTTTCCTTTATAAATATGTGACTTTTAAATGATATGAAAAAAGAGATATTTCTCTCAAATAGTTTTGATTTCATCTAGGTCAAGATCCTTTGATGGATTTTAAGCTTATTTAATGTTTATGTATTAAGATAGAAACCATCCATATTTTATTGAAAGATCTATGATATGTTTTAATGTGGTTGTGTTATTTTTATATACAATTCATGGTTTTTGGAGAATGTATTGTCATTTAGTATGCTAGTTTTAATATGAATGTTTATGATATGAATAATCATGTTCATATGAGGAATGCATTAGACTTAATATGTGATAGGTGGAGACTGCTATAGCTCCTAGATGCATCAATAGGTCTAATAAAACAAACTAGTGTCTTGGCACAAGGTTTTGACAAATCTTATTTGTTGTCATGCCACATGGCCATGAATACGCAGTTAGGAGAGTTTTAAATTATGCATTACATCATTATGAAAGTGGTTACTGATATCGCATGTGATTATTCGACTAGTAGAATATCCATGTGAAAAAGTAAATGGAATTATTTCATTTTATTTTTTCCATGTTATGATAATGTTCATGTTTAAAAGGATTTTGTTTTAGTTATACATTGCCTTAAATGTTTAAGATTATTTATGAATGTTTTTGCTATATTTTCGTACTTACAGAGCATCTGAGATCACCACATTCTATGTTTAATTTTTTTCCCAGGATGTGACGAAGTATTTTATCATTGACCTGCATGGATAGTTTGAGTGGATATGAGTCTGGACTACGGAGACAATGTTGTTTTAGTTTTCAATTTTTTCATGTAATGAAAGTCATATGAATGTATTTAGTGTTTCCAAGGATACTACAATAATCTATATTTCGAGAATTTTGGGTTTGTGATAATGCCAATGTTTTGTAAAAATGCACCGACTCTGGGTAACTAGGTTATGGGAATTACAGTTAGTAACAATTGATGTTTAGTAAAAACCTTGGAATCTATATTTGGATAAACACTGATTAGAACACATAGACCTAAGATGGACATTGAGGATTAGTATAGAATAACTTCCAATAAATTTGGTATTGTTGAGATTTTGATAGTTTTTTGAGAAATGCATACCTGTCTGGATACGAGTAGGTTGAGGCAGCTCTGGCATAGATGTACCTAGGGGTAAAACCAGAAAATATCACTTTGAGCAAGACTCGAATGGGAACCGGTGCATGACAACGGGCCTTGGTGCACTCTTGGTTACGACACTCCCATAGGATATACATAGGATAATTCTCATTTTCATTACAAAAAATTACATAGGGTTTATGAGTATATACTTTGTAATTTTTTTTATGATTATGGATTATATCCATAAACCGTAGAATTTATGTTATGGGTTTTATAAGTTTGTATTTATGTATTACGATTCATAAACTAATCTAGTGTATTCCATTATTTATAAATGGCGCTTAGTGGAAGGAATTGAAACCATATCAATGCACACACTCCATGTAGGGATTTTACTCCAGTTCATGATAATTATAGTCGAGAAAGTGATACAACTTCTGTTTATCATGTTATCACCATACTCAGAAAACTCACATAGGTTATGAATAATAACGTTTCCTATTTAGAGCAACCTAATCCATAACGTTGAAGATCAATGTTAGCTCGCTTTATTAGGAAAAAACCTCTAACATTCATTGTGAGTACAAATCCATTGGTAGTTGAGAAAATGGATAAGTTCTTTACAGAAAATATTCCATGACTTGGGGCGTATCGAAGGGGAAAAATTTCTTATTACAGTTTATAGCCTCACAGAATATGCTGATCAATGGTGGTCATTGATTCAAAACAAAAAGGAATATGATGATGTATCAAATATGGAATGGAGGGAGTTTAATTATCTTTTCGTAGAAAAATACATTCCTCATGACCATCAATGAGATATGGAAAGGCAATTTATGAGTCTAAGGACAAAAGAGGTTGATAATGTCGCAATGTATGTGGCTAATATTACAAGGATAGCGAGGCATGCTACAAATTATATACATAACCCAAGAAGAAAGGATTATTGTTTCTTTGATGGGTTAAAACCATTTCTCCTTCGAGCATTAGTCTCACAATAATTGTCATCGTACGAAGATATTGTCTCATGTATAATCAAGAAAGAAAATGAATTCTCTTAGTCATATGACATTAAAGCAAATCAAGTGAAGAAGAGAACTAATGATCACTCTGGAGATAGATATAAGGGGAAGAAGCGAAATGTTGAATATCTATACTACAGTAAATATGGGAAGAAACACCCTTTTACTTGCTTTAATGGAATGGGAGTCTGTTACATGTGTGGTGAAAAAGGTCACCAAGCTCGTGATTGCAAGGGGATGAAAGAAGCTACCAATGTTCAGTGATACAATTTCATGGAGAAGGAACATTATGCAAATGAAAGTCCTAAGCATCAGGGAAACAAATCACAAAAAAGGCCAAGGGATCATGTTCATGATTAGAATATAACTGCTTCTGAGGTAATGCTCCGAAAGACATGGTGGCAGGTAATTTATTGGTTTCTTCAAGATTAACTAATGAATTATTTGAATCTGGATCATTGCATTGTTTCATATCATCCCAGTTTGCTAAGAAAAATAGATATTTTCTGTTTGATTTATCTAGGGGTTGTCAGAAAACTCATATAAGGGATGTATAATTTCAATAATGTTTTTTGAATCAATTACCCATAGTGCTTATAAATGTTCTTTATCTGCTAATATCATAATCATACCTCTGACAGAGTTTTATATAATCCTCTATATAGATTGAATTTCAGACCAGGATGCGATGACTTATTGTAGGAAGAAGGAGTTTATTATTTTTGATGATGATGATAAAGAACTCTTTATCTTTAGAGTTGAATTGTCACCACCTAATTCTTATCTAGATCCACACACATTTGATCAAAAATATTCAATTATTTGGTAGGATGAGAATTAAATAATTATGGGTGAGGAAAGGAATGTTCAAATACAGGATGTATCTATTCTGAATGAATATTCTGATGTGTTTCCAGAAGATTTACCTGCAATCCTCCAGAACGAGAAATTGAGTTATCCATTGATTTAATTCCAAGATCAAGGCCCATATCGAAGACCCCTTATAGAATGGAATCTATGGAATTAGTGGATCTAAATAAACTAGTAGAGGAATTGAGTAATAATGGATTTATTCAACTTAGTGTTTCTCCATGGGGAGCTCCTGTCCTTTTTGTTCAGAATAAAGACAGATATATTAGGTTATGTATCGACTATATATAGATCAATGCAATAAAAATATAGAAAAAGTATCCCCTAACTCGCATTTAAGATTTATTTGACCAACATCATAGAGCTCAATACTTTTCAAGGATTGACCTTTGATCTGGATACCATCAACTGTGTGTGAAGAAGGAGGACATTATGAAGACCGCATTCCAAACAATGTACGAGCATTACGAGTTTACATTAATTCCTTTTGGTTTGACTAATTGAGCATTGGTCATCATGGATCTAATAAATAGAGATTTCGAGGAATATCTAGATGGGTTGATACGGGTATTTATTGATGATACCTTTGTATTCTCCAAAAGCAACGAAGATCGTGAAAATCCCTTGCGCATTATCCTGAAGACTCTTAGAAGACATGAATTATATGGGATGTTTAGTAAGTGTGAATTCTAGAATTGGGAGATTTCATTTCGTGGCAATATTGTGTCTAAGGACTCAATCTCAATTGATCCCTATAAGATATGAAATATTCATGAATGTCCAGCACCGACCAGTATAACATAGGTACACACTATTATTGGTTGAATAGGTTATTATCGATATTTCTTCCAGAATTTCGCCCAGTTCATAAATCCATTAATAAAGATGAAACTTAAAGGGGTTAATATTGATGGAAAAAAAGAGTGTGAATAATTTTTTGAAGAACTGAAGATAAGATTAGTCAATTCTCTTATATTTACACTACAATTAGGGAATGATGGGTTCTTTATTTATACTGATGCATCAAAGAAAGGACTTCTTTGTGTCCTTATGTAGAATGATAAGGTTATTGCCGATGCATCACGACAGCAGAAAATTCATAAGAAAATCAATCCTACTCATGATCTTGAGTTAGCAGCTGTAATATTTGCTTTGATGATTTGGAGACACTATCTCTATGGTGAAAATTGTGACATTTATACTGATCACAAGAGTTTGAAGTATATTTTCTCACAGAAAGAAATAAAAATGAGTTAAAGGAGTTGTCTTGAACTACTCAAGGATTATGATTGCATGATATACAACCACCCAGGGAAGTAAAATAAGGTGGAAGATACTTTAAGAATAAAGTATCTTGTAGTTTTGAACATGATGAGAGATTTAAAGTATCATATATACATGGATCTAGTAAATATGTACATGGGAATCACCATGGAAGGTGAAACATCAATAATGTTTGTAATGGATGCCAAAACATATTTACTAGAAAGGATAATGAGTTCCCAGACTGATGATGTGTAGTTTCAAAAGAAGATTAAATCTTTGAATGATTAGAGATTGAGTGACTCTGTTTATGAAGAAGGAATTATGATATTTGGGCTAGAGACATTGTATTCCCAATATACCTGATCTAAAAAGGGAATTGTTGGATGATTCTCTTAGTTCCAATTTCTTAATACATCAAGGGAGCACCAAAATGTATATATATTTGAAGTAACATTTATGGTGGAACAACATGAAGAGGGAGATTGCTGATTTTGTGTAAAAATGTATTGGTTTTCAAAAAGTGAATGATGGAAGGAAATAACCCAGAAGAGTCATGAAACCTTTTTCCATACCATAGTGGAAATATAATAATATTGCTTTGGTCTTTGACATGGGACTACCAAAGACTCCTAGAAGGAACGATGAAATATGGGTCATTGTTGATCATCTTAACAAGTCCACATATTTTCATGCTATAAGAGAAGATCTAACACATGAACGTCTAACAAAACTATATATTAATAAGTTTGAAAGACTTCATGGATTACCCCTATGGATTGATTCTGATCATGATCCATGTATTACATCAAGATTCTGTAAATGTATTCAGAAAAACCTGGATACTGAGCCTCATTTGAGCCCTGCCTACCACCCCAAAACTGATGGACTATCAGAATAGACTATTCAAACCGTAGAAGACATGTTGAGATCATTATTACTTGGCTTTCATGTTATGTGGGATAGATACTTTCCTCTGATAGAATTATCTTATAACAATAACATCCATTCATGTATTCAGATGGCACCATATGAAGTGTTATATGGAAAGAGATGTTTCAAACCAACTTGTTGAGATGTTGTTGGTGAAAGAAAACTTGTAGGCCCAGACATGTTGAGGAAACAATGGAAAATGTGAAGGTAGTCCAAAACCACATCAATATAGCTCAAAGTAGGCAGAAGAGCTATGTCGATAACCAAAGGAAGGATTTGGAATTTTAGGTAGAAGATCATGTTTTCCTAAAGGTATATCCATGGATGGATGTTATAAGTTTTGTTATGAAGGGAAAATTGAGTGCTAGGTAAATAAGTCCTTTCAAAATTCTGGAACAAATTGAAGCCATAGCATACCATTTCGCAATGCTGCCAAATCTCTCCAATGTTCACAAGGTGTTCCACGTATCACTATTGAGAAAATACATGCCTAACCCAACACATGTACTCAACTATTACGAATTAGGACTGGATCCTGATTTTTCATATTGTGAAGAGCATATCAAGAATCTTGATACATGGGAACAAGTGTTTAGAAACTGGACGACTCATATTGTAAATGTTTTATTGAGAAACCATAAGATGGAAAAGGCAACATGAGAAACTGAGGAACATATAATGAAGAACAACCCAAGTATTTTGATTCTGTAATATTCTAGAAATTTCAAGGATGAAATTATTTGAAGGAGGGGAGAATGTAACACCCCAATCTTCCACAATATGCTTCTCTTTGAATAATACAGTTTTCTGAGTTATATGCATCTTCTTGTTCTAACACACCACAACAAATCAAACTAATCATTATGAATAGTAATAACCATTATTTGAAATTTTATATATTTTATCTTTCAAAATGGACTTCATATTTGGATTTGGAATATCGAAATTAGCATAGAGATAATTTTTGGTATTTTTCTGAAATCATTAAATTTTTGATGAATCGTGAAAAACACTGAGTTATAGTTTAAAAGAAAATTTTTTATTTAAATAATTGTTTATTTTATTTAAATTTAATTAAGGTTAAAAAAGATACATAATACCTATATAAGTGAAATTTAATTCCTTCATATCAGTTTATTATAATTTTAGATATATAAAAAATTTATTGAAATTTTCACCGTCTTTTACCCACCTACGAGGATAATTTTTAATTTTACATAAAAAATAATTTTACAGATTCTCAGAGTTTAAAATTTTAAAATATGAGCAACACGATTAATATCATGGAGTAAAACGTGTTTCAATAGGATAAAAATAATTTTTTGTGAATAATATCTTTTTTACTTTCATTTTCCACAGTTAAAAGTAAATAGGGTAATAATGGTTAAAAATTATATAATTATTACCCAAACACAAGTCCTAATTCTATTGGATAACTATAGTTCGACCGAAAACAACTTCGGAATAAAATATGAACCTTTTTGGTCCACATTGATTAGATTAGGTCATTTATTAATATTTAAATCAATGAAGAGTTAAGAGAATAAAAATACATGTTTAATAACTAAAACATATTTAATATAAAGTTATAAATAAGATAAATTCAATTATAAATATTTATTAGAAAGATAAAAATATTTCCAATATAATAGTATTTTATTTATATCATTTATACATTAAATAATTTAATTTATAGATGATACAATGATGATGCAGTAATTACTTAATTAATGAAATATTAAAATAATTGATATTATAAATATCCAAATGAATGTAATTTGTGACTTTATATGAATTCAACAAATTTTTTAAGTTAATTTGACATATTAGGGTTGGTTAGATGAATTTGTTTCGAATTAATAATGTTGTTATGACTTTATACAAAAAAATTCCATATATTGTCAAAATTGACATGAAATAGTTTTTTTAAAAACAATTTATATTATTAATTGATATTTTATTTGTAACAATCTGAGGTTTGGAGAAAAGACTTTTATAATGATAGGAGTATCATTAATGAACCACATGGGGTTTGCATGGATGTATATAGTATGTTTATTATCCATATAATATAATAATACAAAGAGACATGGTAAATGTCAAACTATTTAACTAAGAGTTTCATCTAAATGATAAAGTATATATATTGACGTAAACCTGTCTAAAACCTATTGGTTGAGTTGGATTTGACACATCCCCACCTTATCATATAAATAATCTTTTTTGGATCCATTAGAAACCGAAAATGATATTATTATAAAATAATATTTCTAGCTTTTCCTAAGGTGGCCCTCACCCCTCTTATAAAAGGCACTCCTACTTCTCACTATTTGACAACATAAAATTCATTTGGCTCAGCCAACCTATTCCAAAATACTGCCTAAACTATTATCCCTTCATCCTAGAGGCCTTACTTTAGTCATAAATCCATCATAATGAGTATGTTTGATCAAATAAAAACGAAGAACCCGAAGAAGAGGTAATAATTTCACCACCCTATTTCAAGTTGTTTTCTACTTCCACATATTCATTATTCATTTTGAAAATTTAATTCAATTTTTTGGACTTTTCAAACCCTCCACACATGGAATCCCCCCTGCCCCATGAAGAGGTGACTCCCCAGATGTAGCGCCCCAGCCGTGGAAGGAGCTGTTTTCCATCCGAGATGGCAATCCGTCACGGAGTGTGACGGCCCGACAGTGATGGTCCGTCAAGAGATCTGTCAGTGATTGGGCCTACCTCATTCTTTCTACCCAGAATAGACCAAGTGACCCATCAAGGTGGGTGGATCCCGGGGGAGTGGCTCGCCCAGAAAGTAGACTCCTAGGAATCGAACCCTGAACCCTCCTCTTATTCATTATTTGTTATTTTTATTCTAAAATAATAACTCTAGAATATTCTATATACTATGATGTTATTTTAAATATGGTATTTTAATATTAATTATTCAATCCATCCTTTTAATTACATTTCACCATACATGCGTACGTAAAGATTACTGTCTCCGTGTCGTGGTGTAATTGTTATTCAATACATTATTATTTTTATCGGTATAATAATGATGTCTACTTCATGTAAATAACAAATATAACAAGATAATGATTCTGTATATTTGATATACCATCCAATTATATATTATTTTAACATAAAAATAATGATATTGTCGCTTGTCCGTACGTACGTATTACCATCTCCACGAACGTGGTGAGATTCATTCCCCATCGTATACATTCAAGTCTAATTTTAATTAGATGATAAAAAATAACATTTATAGAATTGATATCATTATGTATTTGAATAAGATACATCCCATAAATCGTGAATATGACTCACATAACAATGAATATAAAGGAAAACGAATCTGTTAACACCCAAAACGACTATAACACTAAGATATTATTAACAAAGGGATGTTAAAAGATCATTTATGATATCATATTAATGTATATGATTATTGAATTATTTAATAAATATTATTTATCCATTATAAAGGAGGTTAACCTCCCCTCGGCCAATGAAAAACGGCATGGTAATGATTTATTCTACAATCACTTCATTATATGAGGTCATTTATACGTAATTATCTTCTGGGATCTCTTTATCATCTGCATCCATATTTATTGAAAATGTATTTCAAAATACTCTTACTATTTCATAAACTATGGGTTAATTTTATTTATACACTTGTTTGAGTTTTTATAATATGTTTATAAAAGAATTTTTCCATCGTTTTCCAAACAAGGTCCATTTTAATCATTTCGACAAAATTATGTTAAGAATGACTTTTTTAACAAAAACGGCGGGTGCACATATTTTCTTCCATAATAAATTCATAAAACCATCCCTTCAATTCTTATAATAATAATTTCAAAGTAAATATTTTATTTTATTATTATGTGACTTTTAAATGATTTCAAAAAAGTGATATTTCACCCATATTGTTTTGATTTAATCTATGTCAACATCTATTGATGGATTTTAAGCCTATTTGAAGTAGATTTATTATGATACAAAACTTCCATATTATATTGAATGTTTTGTGATATGTTTGACTGTGGATTTGTTTTTTATATATACCATTAATTATTTATGGGGAAATTATTGACATGCCGTATGATAGTTTTAATAAGAATGTTTATGATATGTTTAAACCTGTTCATATGAGGAATGCATTGGACATAGTATGTGACAGGGTGAGCCCGATATTGCTCCATGATGCATCGGTAGGTCTCATGAGACCAAATAGTGTATTGGCACAATGCCTTGACAAAATATTTTTTGCAGTCTTGGTACAAGTTCTTGACTATGTGGTTATGATAGACAGGAATTACGAATTCCATCATTATGAAAGTGGAAATCGAGATTTACTGTGATTTGTAGACTAGTATAATATCCATGTGAATAATTAAATGGAATTATTTCATTTTAGTTTTTCCATTTTATGCTAATATCCTAGTTTAAAAGGCTTTTGTTTAAGTTATAAATTTCCTTAAATATTTATGCATATTTATGACTGTTTCCACTATATTGTTTTCCTTATTGAGCTTATGAGGACTCCTATTTCTATGTTTTATTTTTTTCCTAGGTTGTGAAGAAGTATTTTATGACTGGCCTGCAGGGATAGTCTGATAGGTTGTCTGTGTGGACTATGTGGATTATGTTATTGTAATTTTCTTTTTTATCATTTAATGAATGACTTAAGAATGTATATGGCGTTTCTATGTCTACTAAACTAAACATTACTTTGAGACTTTATATATTGTGATTATCCCAATTTTATGTAATAATGCACCACCTCTGGATAATTGGGGTCAGGGCAGAACAGAAAAATTCCATCAAATTTTACAATCAATTTTTAGCATAAAAATGACATCTGTTATTAATTGAAAAATAAAAAATCTCTTCAGGGTTATTCTATATTGATTTATCATCAATATAAATGATTTTAGTTGTTTTTGAGTCACCTCATGGTAAAATGTTATTTTAATGAAAATTTAAATTTTATTTATGACATTACTAAAACTAATAAATAAACTAAGACATTCAATTTGAATGAAAAAAACATGATAAATTTAAGCACTCCTCCTTGATATGATACATCTTATTGGACCATGGATTCAACAGACTCTGTTATATTCGGTGCCTAAAATATTAAAATTATAAATAAAATAATATTTAATTATAAAAAATAATAAAAAAATATAGCGTAAAATTGAATCATAGGTTCCAAAGAACTGTCACCATGTAAAATATATTCCAATATTGATATGAACTCAGTTAGAAGAAGTGTATTTACCATCTCAAGATGGGTAATTTAGCCAATAAATTTTTCACCCTTGTGTCATCCCATCAAAAATAGAAGCCACATCCTTCGAACATGAAACTATATAATAGGGAATGTCTATTCCATATGCCTTGTTATATCTGTGTCCATAACCATCAATGATGTGAATAAATTTCTTATCCATCAACATGGAATGTTATTAATGGTATTCTAATAGCTATGTTTAGTCATTATCAAATATATTTTCTATAATACACGAATATCGATATATATGTGTATACAAATATATTTATGTATTTTTAATTGATATATGATCTTTCTTTAAGAGTGGTCACCTCAAGATCAACTTGATCTTGATTTATCATCCACAATGATATCCTATAAATCGATGTACCTTTCTCCCATTACTATAAACCAATAAGATATAAATATAGAAAAAATACCATATAAAACAATAAATTAATAAATTAAATGATAAATACATCATTTAAAATATCCTAAATGAGATGAGTCCTACACCTGTAAGGTAGTCACTGCATCACATGATTTTGAGAATGAAACGCCACCACCACCAAAAATAATTTAATTCAAATATGTATCTTATAATATGATTCACATTGATTGAAATAATTAAAATGTTAAAATAAGAAGGCTCACTATAATAAACTCAATCGACCAATATGTTACCATATATCACCACTAATATGTGAGAACACCTCTCGAGACTCATTCTATAATGTTATGGGCACCCATATTTTGTACAAGTGTTCCCTATTCATTATACCATTATAATAATTCTACATTATACAACATATTTCCACACACTTTAGATGATTATCATTGAGGTGAACTATCATATTATTCGATTTAGGGAAAAACATTATCATAAATGTAAGTGTTTTAATATTTAGTTAAGGAACTAAAATATTTCTCTTACCTGATGTTCCATACATAGTTGATCAAATGTGTCATAAGAAAATGATTTCCAATCATGTTTCATAAATTTATATCTATGTGATTCATGTATTATATGACTGAACTGTCAATTAAATGAACCTGGACCCCCTCCAATGGGATGTTACGTTTTATAAAATGATATATCAAGGGTCTTGTCCTACTGAATTTCCACTACCAGGGCCCCTCCTATGAGAAGAAGAGGAGGATAAATCAAATGCTATTAAAAAAATTCATAAATATTTTTAATTACGAGAAAAAAATATACCTCACACTTAATTGTAAATATAAAAACAAATTTACATGAATATACACCTCAACCCATAAAAATAAATGCCACCCCAAAATATGGTCGATCATAATCAAGTTTCACTAACATTTATGGATTCATAGAATGAATTATTAATTTAAAAAATTATACTATATATCCACGAATGAAACCATAATATAGTAAAACCCATTTTCCAAGGATTATAATGCTTTGAACAGTTAAAAATATCATTAAAACCAGTGAGCCTGAAAAACATCATACACTTCACTAAACATGATAGTCAATCATTTATCCTTCAACTATCTATCTAAAATATTGAATATATTTATCAAATTGATATATATTTTGTCTATCTATATTTTGTGACAAATATAAAATAGTCTCAGGGTCATCTCATTCAATTAAATATAGTCTTTGCATTGATATTTAAACATAATATTTCAAATTTGGAATATATAGAATGTTGGTGAAGAAAATGTTTCCTACATGCGATGCCAAAATGAAAATTATGTATCTAACTGGTTCACATCTATATCTCATACTTTTAATGTGCACCAAAGTAAACTGAAATTGTCCAACATTTGTTAAAAAAATTGAATCATCTCATTTACTATTTTACATTTTGCATTTCAACATGTGCGTATATAAAATATCATTGTTGTCTGTACATTGACTATAGTAATTACCAAAATTGAAATTAGATAACTAAAAGTGTATGTTTATGTTCCCCACTATACATCATGATATTTAATATCAATCCAAATTAATTATCAATTAATGATTTGTAATTATGAGATGTTACAATTAGACAGTCAGTTAGTTGGTTAAATACATCAAATGATGTTTGGTCACCTAACTCCTACAGGATATGAACCTATATATTTCATGGAATTCAATAAATAGTTATATGTAAATGAATTACTACTATACCGAAATCATAATAGAAATTCATTTATACGAAGAAAAACATGAAAAAAACATGAAATGATGCATAATGAGACATTTGAATCTCATAATCACTACAAAGAGGAATATATATTTTTTATCATATAAATGTGATTCCTGCAAATGAAAATTCTATTATTAAATTATCAACATCTATATGAAATAAAAAACTTTATAGATGAATAGTAAAAATGATATGATACTACATCAAAGGTGGAAATAATGGATTATTGAACAAGATGTATCGATGAGATTGTTCATCATTGATGTTTTTGATACAAAATATAGTTCATTATCTATCTATACAAATAGGAATATTAGCGGTATTATCTAATTTGGATACAACATCAATAAGATATTCATCAAAAAAATGATATACATCCATCTATAAAATAATGACTTGGTATTAACACCTCTGCATGAGTCTTATTTCATATAAAACATTTTATGGTCTTCAAATAACACCTTATAGGATAAAGCCACCTGAATTGTAAAATACCAATAGAAAATACTTCAATGGTTATGTTTTCCTTCAAATGAATAATAATATCAAAAATGATGGTGTAAACAGTTTCTCCATGTTAAAATAACATGTTCAATCCTACCCTGAAAATGTTTGAAACAACTAATTCATTGAATTTTTTAAAAATATTTCTAAAAAATTACTCATCTCAATCAATGGATAGTCATTAGTAGGTGATAATCAATCCAAAATTGTGATTCCAATCTACTATAAATTTTTTATGTGTATTAATTAATTTTCACCACTTTATTGAATAGTAGATTTTGGTTACCATGATAATCATCAAGAAGGGAATAAATGTCAAGATTACTGATGATATACTATGCATAACACATGTATTCATCATTACCCTCATCCATATAAAAATATGACTATTTCCTTAAACAGGTATCTTCAAAATCACATCATGCATTGACATTGTCCTATTAATAACCGTTGACACCAAAAATGTTCACCAATATATTATCAAAAAAAATTCAATGTGTATGAAATCTATATAATTCCTTAATATGTTAATTTTATAGTATGTAAGAATAAAAAAAATATTTTTCCCCTCCCAATACTAATAGTGTTTTCAACCCACATCATAAATAGATGGTAATGAAAGAGAAAAAAATTCCATTAATTAATTATCCCTGGGATTGTTTTATCTCTAAATCTCTGATAATATTTCCACTCATGTAATGATTTGTGGTGTTTGTTTGAATTCTCTAGGAACATCAAATTTTATTTTTTTCTTTCTTAACATGTCTTGCGGGGGAATAAAACATATGATTCTCTTGTATGTTCATTTATAACAGTGATAAATCCGTATATTATTTTTTATTTTATTGCATGAAGTTCATTAAAATTCAAAATTCATACTCTGACCTAACAAATGAGTATGAGTTAGGATTTCATCGATTGTATATAATAAAATATGCAATAGTTTGAAAATTTCATTAATTTCAAATTTGTATGTTATCACTCCATCATCCCAAAACAAATTCAACGTGTTAATCAATGATTGAATGTAAACATAAATATTATCAACTATAATTCTAAGTCAATCGATATGATTGTAATGCAATAGAAAACTGTTTTCATTAAAATCTATGGAAAAAGATTATATGGAACCAACACCATGGTCCATGTGTTTTGAGTTGCATCATCCAATGACCTGAATTAATTTAAATCTTCTCTTACCAATAATAATTAGATATTTTGAATATATTTAGAAAATATAGGATTCCTCTAAATAAGTTCCATCCTTGTAAGAGTGTATTTCAAGTGGGTTAGCATATGACAATCCTTATTTCATTCCACATCTCATCTCATCAATTTATAAATATTAGATAAAATAAATAATATTTTCAACCTTGGATTTTTTTGAATGTGATGAATTTTCATTAAAAAAAAATCAGCATCCCCTATTTCATTTTCTATCATAGATAAGTCTTATTTCACCCATTATCTATCAACTAGGAAGATCCATATTGTACAAAATTATCATAATGGTATTTTTATTTTACAAACAATCTAATTTTGTTTTCATATTAATCCATGGTTTTGTATGTGAATAATTGGTACATTGTCAAATTATGAACATGATTATAATACATTAGAATCATATCATCGGAATGAAGAATTGTTTCTCAATAACACCAACAACTTGTAGAATTATGTGTTTGACAACATATTCAAATCCCTCAATTGACATAAATCAATAATAAATTAATGTGTATTTTATATAGTACAAAAATAATATAATTTTGTTGTTTCATCATCATGTATTTCGTAAAAACTCAATGAATCGTGATCTACAGCATAACACAAATTGATCTCACTAGTCTCTCCAGTTTATATGTTAATTCTTTCAAGATTCCACCCCCATAACATTTCATGAATTTTTTTATGCATTAGATCTGTCATCCTCTAAAAAACATACACCTGAATAGTTTCTATTTAATTAAAATGAATATAATATTCCCCAACTCATGTCCAACACTTATAAATTTTGAGAAACCTATTCAAAAAGGGGATCTCATTCAAGGTGTCTCATGTGAATTGATATCTATTTTCAAATTTTAAAAATTAAAAACTAATATAGCAACATATAAATCCATAAGTGAAATAAATACACTAAACAATTTCCAAAAAATATTTTTATACATAATATTATGAACACAAATACAACTATTATCCATATATATGTCATTTCTCCACACACGAAATATTTCCCCTTATAGGACGGTAATTGATCAATTAGGATAGTGACCGTAGAAGCCATGCCGCTAGTAGGATCCAGGTATTAAACTAACACTGAGGGTATATAATACTTATAAATATATAGAATAAACATTGAATAAATATATATATATATATAAGTGATAGAGAGATATAGAAGACAAATACCACAAAATATAAATTATCATAAATATAAAATAAACACATGTTTATTCATGGAATGACATATGAACCTAAAAAAAGATGGGAAGGAATCAAAATATACTAAGAAGGAAAAGTCAGCAGTGACTACAAATCACAAATAGATCTGGAAAAACCACAAGATAGTAATATATTGTATGATTGACATATTGCACCTTCTGACCTAAAAAATATTATATATACATTCAATAATCAAGATAGTATACTAAAAAGGATCTTTTCCAAATACCCTCATGCAAAAAATAATGAAATCATACTAATGCCTAATGAACAATAAGTGAAACTAAATCATCAAATAAATAGGTATACTATATACCCATCATAGACATGGATATCTCTCTCCATGTTAATGTTAAAAGTGATATCATACAATATTATAAACATTCCACAAGGGAACCCTTCTTCCGCTTCCCCGCTAGTTTTCTCATATGACCTAACATTACATGTCCCTATCCATCAATCTCTAAAAGAGTCTAGAATAATAACACATGACCTAAGTATCATTCAACGAATATCATTCATCACAATTCTAAATAATCTCTTGACACATCTTCACATTGTAACCAAATAGCTTTCAAGAGCCACCATAGCCCATATGACTAATACCATGCTTCAATTATTGTACCCCAATCAATCACATCCCATAACCCTTTTATGGTTCATTAATCCATTGTAGACCATCCTAGTCATAATTATAATAATCAATTAGATGATATATATAAAAATATAAGTGTGTGAAATAACTGAAATCCAATACATCCAAGTAGAGACATATATGGGGAAATTAACCACTTTCCATACTAGCACATATTACAAATAGTAGAAGAGAATGACACCAGAGGTGGTAGTCATTCATCTCTTCCATTCCAAACAAAACATATGGTAAAAACCTCTTCTAGAGTCCACTAGGTGTCATTCTTCAAACTGACATGTTTGTGGTAGTTTATGAAAGGAAAAAACATGAATGATATTGTATATCACTTGAACTCTATAGGTATTAATCTAGTACGAGGCTCAACTACAACTATGATTCCTCAAACACCTAACTTCTACATATAATGAATAGATATACTTTATGCATAGATGAAATTAAATAATATAATTTATATTAATTCTTTTAATTTAAACTGTCCCTTGAATTTAATTAATTCTTTAACTACTAATTAATATTATTTATATTATATTTAATTTACTATCTAGTTGAAGTCCCACAAGAGAAGAATAATCCTACTGAATCCTTGGATTCTCAGGATTAGTATTACCATTTTTATTCTATCAAGAAATCAATACCAATGTTAATCATTTTATAAAAAATTTATCAATTAAATTATTATAGTTAATCTTAGAAAACATCCTATGATACCATTATGATATGTAACCATACACATTGATAATCCTCATGTCGCAAGGAATAGAAAGTAATTAAAAAAATAAAACAAATCAACTGACCATTAATCAAATTAATAGACATGAATGAATATTACCATTAAACATAACATCAAGTATACCTAACTTCAAACCATTTCATCAACTCCTTGTTCATTCCTCATACCCTCATGCATATCACCATGCATCTTCCCATAATGGGTGACAACTACTCCCACATATGTTGGCCTCACCCTCCATATCGCAGTAGCCATCCTAGTATCATATATCCCCATATAAAAACACATATATCTCGGTCGCATATAAGGTAGAAAAAAAACATATTCATGAATGAAATTTGTAACTAAAAACAATTCATAAAACCTATAGTGAAAATGGGATCTCACATCCCCATCAGAAAACATTAAGCCTTCACTTGAAAATGGGAAACCCCTGCCCAAACTTGTATCGTTATTAAAAAATTGGTTTTTATTCTATCATTAATTATCTAGTTCAATTTGGATAAGTTACAACTTTGGGAAACCTAAGAAATCAGCTATAACATGTGTTATGGAATAACAGTGGAATACAACCCTCTCCTGAAATAATTACATAGTAAACCGAATAAGACATATTGTTTAATTCAATAAACAAAATATAAAAAAGAATTTGATTAGAATGAAATTCCACTTAAAAATAGTATTAATGTGGGAATAGAAAATCTAAATCAACTATAGAAGAAGAAATTAGAACATAATACAAGGGAAACAACCAAATTTACATACTTTGTTCCATTTCGGACATACTGATAAAAAAGATCACCATCCACAAACACAATTTTATTTGATGATCAAAAGATTGATTTTAGTTTATAAAAAAATGAATATATGACATTGAAATGTAGAGCAATTCTAAAACCAATACCACACACTATAATAAGGAACATAGAAGGAATCAGCATTAAGAAAAACATACAACCCTAGAAAAATGTTTGAGAATCCAGATCACATCAGGATCCAAGAACATCGATCCCACTGGTTTGTTGGATCTAAGCATAGACCGATTGTGATAGGTAATCAAATTATAGAAATCGTTAAACATCTTTAACTTGGGAGAACACTGATATACTCTATAGTGAGTAGTGCAACAGTGGCTTGTGGGGGTGGTGGGACACTAAATGAGTCATATAATGTGGAAGATAGCACTAACACTAGTGAGGTTGATTTCAAGGATGGTGATTCTCAATACTTGGCCAGAGTAAAGGTAGACTGAACCACCATGGTGAAGAAATCCAACCACTAGGGGAGAGAGGGAATCAATATAAGGAACCTAGATATTTGATTACCAGATGATCTCAATAAACTATGAAGATATTTCATGATCTGTTTCAAATATTGAATTTAGGTACCACATGGGTGATCAAACCCCATTCCCAAACAATAAATCGATAACTATACAACCAAGGGTAGGTTTCCATAATGCCAATGATAAACTACCCCCCTGGAATAACATGGAATTAATTTAATCAACATATTTCTAGGATATTTTAGACAACAACATCCTTGATAGCTAGAAATGAATATAATTGGTATAAAATAGATAGTTTTGGTGGCATCCCAAATCAATCAATTCAGACAATTGAGCAAGCTACAAAAATCAAATCATGTAGTAAAATTAAATCATAATCTAGTAGATATTAAAATGAGAGAAATATTAAATATTAAATTTCACATATATTAAAAAAATTAGTAAGTAGAACAATTTAAATTGGATAACATCAATTATAATTATGTAAACTAAGAATACCCATATTGAAAAATCTTCGCAAATTTCCTTTGAAAATTGGTATTGAAATTTCAACTAAATGTTATTAAAGTGTATCCACGATCCAGAGAAATATGAAATACTTTAACATTTAATGATTTGTAGCCTTACTAAAACTATTGGTTGGGTTTTTTTCAAGGTGTATCAGAGTGACACAAACTTATACACTTTCAATATATTCTATAATACAATGAATCATAATATCTTTCCTCTTTGACCTAACAAGTAATACTTTTTTTAAAAAATAAATGATATATTAAGAATCACAATGTACATTAATAAATGAATTTCATATAATAAGTTCATAAATTAACACCTTAATCCATATGGCTTCTTTGATTTCTTCTGTCATTGCTATGTACTCAGCTACAATGGTCTAGATGGTCACCAACAATTGTATATTTCCCTTCCATGATATTGGTCTTCTATATTAAACAATTAAAAATATAATTAGTTAATTCGTAATATCAAAATTTACAAATTATTTAGATTTAAACAATCATGTACCTATTTTAGATGAATTAAGATTATTTCCACAAAAAATTAAAATAAATGACGTAGAAATGTCACCCAACTACTATTTAAGTGCATGCCAATGCAGATTGCCTGGATTTTCCAAAAACATTATCAATGTAAATATTGAGAAATAAAATCGGTTCGTGCACAAAAAACTTGAATACATAATACATCCCACTACATTATAAAAAGATTCTAGTCAAATATTCAAGATCAGATGTTGTGGAGGGTGACTAAGAGGAATATAATTTAACTTTTTGTCCAATAGGAACAATAATATGATTAAAATCATTAAACAAATACTACTTTTTCACATTAAGTATATAAGAACCTTGAGATACACAACGAAGCTTATTCATTCAAGCCTTAAAAAATTTTCTTCCCATAATTTTATTAGCACAACCAATATCATTAATTTGAATATTTTATTTAAATTGCATTTTAACATGGGTGATTAATTTCATATCAATACATATGAGTAAAATATCATAATAATAGAACAACAAATAATTCATGGATTTTTTAACAAATTCATAATATATACATCCATACAAATGAATTCTTCTAAAACCACATTTTTATATGAATGAATAAAACATCTTATATGATCACAATGAATCTTATTTTAATCCATATAAAAATTTATTAATAAAACATGGTTGTTTAGATACAAATTCATTTTCAAAACTAGTAAGAGGCTTCATGAAAAATATTTTCAATTAAATCACCATGCATGAAATTAGTTTTGTTATCTAGTAGTTCTATATAAAATTTTCAATGTGCTGTAAAAGAAATATTAATTATTATTGAATAATGATTTAATATTGGAGAAAAAAATTTTGAGAAATCAATTACTTTTCCCTGAAATAATCTATCAGATTCAATTATTG
Organism: Viscum album; assembly: GCA_963277665.1. Taxonomy (NCBI): domain Eukaryota; kingdom Viridiplantae; phylum Streptophyta; class Magnoliopsida; order Santalales; family Viscaceae; genus Viscum; species Viscum album. The sequence goes on along the minus strand of OY728139.1, from coordinate 986,350,548 downwards.
GTTTCTAAATAATTTTAATTTTATTTAGAATTTCATTTTTTTATATATCCATTCAAAACAAATTTCCTTTGTATAAAGTGGTTTATTGACTATAGACCATGACTGGTTCTTCCATAAGGACATCATATCATATTTCATTGATGAAGTCCAATGCTTAGAGTTTTTTTAATAATTTAGTGCTTCATTATATCTTAATGGATCCTCTTCACCAAGATCCAATACCATTTGAAAGAAAGAGGAAAAAATAAAAGTATTGATGTACCTTGGAAGAGATATAATGATCCACATCGGCCTATCTGTAGTTAGATGAAAACCTCTATGGTCAATAGGAACTCCATATTCATGAGTATCATCAGAACCAAACAATGATTACATATCAACTAGAGAACATGGCACCAGGGAGGTAGAAAGTGTCTCAATATGAGTGTAACTAACACTGGGTGGATCAAACTTAAGATCAATCATCCAAGAAGAATAAACACTATCATTTATGGGAGACTAAACTCTATAATGAACACACTACAGAAAAAAAACATCCACGATATGAATATAGTTCGATAGTGTTTTTCATAAACCCAAATCATATTCTAATAAACACCGTATTTATAGCCAATGAAGATTCACAAGACAACTCTAGGATAATGTTTATCATCCATAACATGAGTATAGATAGTGAACATAAACACCCTTAGTCATTCATAGGATGTGGGTAATTTATCAAAAATTCAATATAAGTCTTAATGATATTGGAATGCGATGTATTTATATTTATTACATATAGTATCATAGTAACAACTTTATCACAATTTTTTTTGGGAAAGCCTGAGAGTGCAATAATTCATTGTACCCACTCTAGAATAGTACGAATCATACATATAGCATGACCAATATACTGAGGAGTATAACTCCTAGTTCAGTGCATTAAATTTACAATACATTAAACAAATTCTAATATTATATGATAGGTATTTAGGTCCATTATCACTCCTCAATTCCATTACCCTCTTTGTATATTTATTTTCTACAGAGGCTTTCCATGTATTAAACACCTCATAAAAATTAGAATTATTTATCAAAATATAAACAGAAAATTTCCTTCAAAATTCATCTATAATGTTTTAAATGAAAGTGCCTCTACCGGGTGAGGAAGTCCTAGAAGTCCCGATAAATTATAGTGAACATACACAAGTTTGAGAACATCTATAATGATGTATCTATGAATGATAAAACTATTGGAATAACCAATTCCACCGTCATCATATAAACACATGTCAAATGGTGTAACTAGAGTGAGTATCCCTTGTTTTATGAATGTCTCAATACCTTTTGAAATAACATGTCCAGAACACTTTTCTAAAGCATAATATTGTAATCATTAGTGACATATGTTTCTCCTCACTACATTACATATTTTCTACTATCCAAATTAGGTAACCCATTCAATAAAGAGTCTTAAAAAACTACATGACCTAACATGGAGTTTCTATGATGACCAAATTTGATATAAATGTATACCCTCAATTTTCTAAGAAACCATGTGATATTTGATTCATGAGTAATTTTGGGAATCATCTCACATCCAATGAGGTGATAATATAATTGTCTAAGATATCTATCATCAGAAAACCACTTCTCATGAATGAATATCTCATGTTGATTCCAATAATTACCTCTCCATAAACTCCTTTAGTCAAAAATGAAAAGAATGATATATATGGGTAAATATGGGATTAAAATCACGAGTATAAGATCCACTCAGTATCAAGAGTATCTTAAGACACACAGAATATTTCAACACTTTTATATCCATTGTGGGAAAAGGGAAAATGATCACAAGTCTCCATAAAGGGTTTCATGATTTCAAATCATGTCATTTGTTTCGAATATGATGATGTTTCCCACTATCATCACATGTATCATAATTTTGATTGGGTTTAGATAGATATTCGATTGATTGAAACTGAATCATACTTCAATTCTTATGTTTAACAATCTTTATTCATTCAAAACATCAAATTACCTATCAAATTAAGACCCTCGGATTTAGGATTAACTTTACCCTTGCTACACAACTCATCTGAATGTGAGGAAGACATGAATTATTCTAAATTATAGGAATCTCTGTCATACCTCATTCCATTTTTTATGTTTAGACCAAAAAATACTGAATACGTTCATAAGAAACCTCATGAAAGACTTTATCACCATAAGAAATGGTTAAATATCTATGTCCAATCATCAAAACATAAAGAGGGACATATTTATATATGATGATTATTTGACAATTAGTGGAAAGACATAATTGAGGTTGATTTGGTCAGTAAAGGGAATCGTGAAACCCTATTTGTAATAACATGGATTGTATTTTTAATCACCATATATTAATATCATTTCACACATCATAATTTTCAATTTCTTATTTCGTAGATGTTGTTGTTTCTTTGGGTGGTTCTAATACAACATTATTTTGGGTTAATAGTAGAATAAAGCCCTCTAAAAAATAATTACAAGGACCACTTAACAATTAATATGGTTTATTTTAACATACAAAATAGAAAAAAGGAGTTTTATTACAATTAAAAAACACCCGAAAAGATTGTAGTTGTGGAATAGAGAATCATCAACCATTTCATAATAAGAAATGATAACAAAATAGAATGGAAACAATTGGATTTATATGTTTCGTTCCCTTTGGGACATGATTCATATAAATAACACCACCAATGCAGGTAATATTGTTATATTATCAAAAAAATGTATAATAATGTTAAAAGGAAATGCAGATAGAAAAAATAATTGTAGGGAAGTGCTAACACCAAAATTGCGCACTTGAAGCTACAAAAAAAAGTAATTAGGCTTATGAAAAACACAGAACCCCTAGAAAAACTATTTTGCATCCAAATCACTTCAATATCGAAGATAATCGTTCCAGTTTCTCCATTGGATGTCATCACTGGATGACCAAGCCATGTATCCATATTCCATCAATGGTAACCCATCTTCATCCAGGATGAACCCTGAAAGGATCAAACATGATCCGCACACTAGTGTTCTGCAGGGGTGTTTTGTGGACCACTATTTGAGGACATTGAAATTTAAAATAACACCACCACTGGTTTGATTGATGCCAAGGAAGACTATTCTTAAAACTGAGTCGGTGAAAAAGCCTACTGAACCACTAAATGAATGAAAACAATCCACTGACAGCAAGAGAGCGTCATTTTTGGGAATGCAGATCACTTCATACCAGATGAACATGAATGGACAAGAAGTTTAATTTTTTGATCTTTTTATTTTATGAAATATAGGCATTGTATGGGTGAGGAAAACACTTAAATGACCCTTATCCAGCTAACTACATCACTAAGGGATGACTGCTACAAAGCCAACGGGGATATGCCCACTTTGTGGAACATGGAACATCTCATATTAGTTGATGGCCATGATAGATTATAGATAATCATCCATCATTGGCTTGAAATTAATATAATAGTTGTACAACATATATACTAGTTGGAATCCCAAATCGAGTTGGACATAAAACTGAGCAGGACATGTAAATCATCTCATGCTGTAAAATGAAGCCAAAAATCCACAAGATATTAATATGAGAAAATATTCAATAATAAATTAAATGTATTTTAAGACTTAATAATGGAAAAAATATTAATTTTAAATTTAAATTTTTAATATGAAAAAAAACAATACCCAAATTAACAAAAAGTTGTTAAATTATTTAATAATTCTCTACAATATAAGCTTTTTAGTTTAAACAGCCATAATGAAGAAAAAAACACATTAAACATGAATTTTATTATCATCAAATTAAGTTTTACCTTAATGTTATTTTTTCTAATTTACTTATCACATGGAATAAAACATTCAGTTAATCATGCCTAATTTTACCAATTTGGTTACAATCAATAATTGAGAAACACCCAATTTTTTAAACATGTCTCTTCATTAATTCACTATCCAAATACAAAACATTCTCAAATTTATATTTGTTTTGAAAATTCATCAATATCATCATGACAAACTATGAATACAAAAAATCTAAACAATGCATTGTATTGACTGAACACTATCTATATGAATAAGAAGAAAAATATTTTCATCGTGAAAAGATAAAACATGATATTTCAAAACATAAAATAAATCAAATATTTTACATAGATTAATCTATATTAGTTTTAATAAATCAATATAAATAGTGATAAACCATGGTCATATTTTTATTTCACAAAAATAAATATGAGAAGTAATGAATCCCCAAACTCAATGCTTCAAAATTCGTTGCACAAGAATGAATCAATGTAATGGATCTATGATTACCTCTTCTGTGGGGAAACAATGATAAATAAACGACGATGTTCTAGAAACTCATTGATAAATTATAAATAAAACTATATTATAATGATGAATATAATCATCCCTTACATGAAATGGAGGGATAGGGGAAATAAGATTAAATGGATAGAAATCGCAAGAAAAGAAGAAGAGTATACCTCAGATCACTTTGGATTTAACAAAGGAATTTGAGAGTCATCCCTATCAAAAGAGGATTAAAAGCCTTCAAAAATCATCCTTGGATGCCCATGGATCAGGTGGAATTAGTGGGATAAACTAGGTCCTGGTCCCATGGTTTTATTTATAAGTAAATAATTTTTTTGAGGAATACGACATAGTCGCTATGATAAAAATTCAACAACCAAGACCACTGCACAATCGGAGGAGACCATATCATGGCCCCTAATAAAAACCATGTCTAAGATCAACTATTGGATCCATTGTGTTTATCTTATTTAACAAGTTGAGGTACTGCATCTCGACATACCTCCCATGTTGCAGCCACCTCCAATTTGGTTGTTGCCTCAAAAACCACTATGATGCAACCACCTCACTCCACATTGTATCAAATAACACTAAGAAAGTGATGATTTTGAATCCAACCACCAAGTCATAGACAAGGATAAAATGGAAGTATAGTCGGATTTCCTACTTTGAGCCTCCATATGATAATGTTTGGAGACAACTGTTATGAGGAAAGAATTATGTCACTACCCATGGATCCATGCTACAACATGGCCTCAAATGGATTTGTCACTCAACATTTATCTTTATTTATCCTCTATAATCCGTGAAAACTCATCCAAGTGACTCTAACACCCAAAACATAGAATGGTAATGGACAATAATGTTATATACCTTACAATATATATGTACATCAGTGAGTAACAATTACACTAGACATGATACTAAATAAATTTTATGAATTTAATATAACATAATATATTTAAATTGTTGTATAGTAAACATTTTAAAATAATTAGTTTATAATGATCACACTATCCAAATAATTTGGGATATATAAAGGAAATAGTTGATAACATCGACTCAAATATGTGTCAATATTTATCAGTATATTATAAAATCATCTATTGTCTCCCCATATAACCATATAGTGATCACAATTTCAATGAACAAGTAATGAAAACTTCAAATGATTACCCAAAAATATAGAAACATGAAATTACTATCTCTATATGTAACGACGTTTATTTTTACATTCAATGTCTCTTGATATATATTTTAATTTATTCATATATTTATCATTGTGTTTTTAATCTAATTATCCTAGTGGCCCTTTATCATTTAGATATGTTGGGAAAAAATCCTCCAACCAGACATATTATTTATATTTATTTCAATAAGATTCATAATAACACCGTTATCCCTTAATAAAAAGTTTATAAAAAAATAATATATAAAATAAAATCCAAATAATAATAAATAAGGATTTATGTTTAGTGTCTAATACTAGAACAAAGTAAAATTTTAAAATAAATAATGTTTAATATTATACTTATATAATAGTATAATTACAATTCTGGGTTAAACAAGGGGGAAGAGTTCATATAATTAATATATGTTTAACCTCGTATTGTATGTCATTGTATTGAATTCTATATTTTGATAAACTCCACATCCAATAGTAATGCAACACCTTTCATACAATATGAATTTTCCAGATCGAGCATACATGAAAATTGTTATCTGATAGAAGAAAAAGAGGAACAATAAGATTAATAGATAGATCATTTTTCGTGGGTAATCATATATGGTGGGATAATTTGACTAGGATATTTAATTAGTGGTTTTTGGAATAATGAAGATGAAGCTCATAATTTTTTAAGCGGTATTCTTATATATTTAAATTTTTTATATTGAGAAATTAGACTATGAAATCTGTATAGGAAATGATACTGAGTGTCATTACAATCTCATGGAGCTTCTTATTGGATTATGGGTAACAAATTGATGAATTTTTAACAAAGATATTATTTGTGAATTATGATTCAGAAGCTATGTAACATGTTTGTTACAGAAATTGTATTACATAATTTTGTGATTATGGAACCATAAGTAGTATTTTGATGAACATAGTACTACACGAGTGAAAGGGAATATCCTACTCATTATATTCCATATAAAATGATTATTTTATAGTAGATTGTGTGGTATTATATTATCTCAATTCCATACAATAGACTAGAGATTTTTGTTCTATAATTATCCTTGGAAATTTTTATGTTCATTAGGTTGTGTGATTGATTTATTTTCAGAAGAAAAAAAGTGATCATTAACTGAATGATAATGTTGATTCATATGAAAGGGAATAAAAAATAATTATATATCTCTATTTCACTCCTCCCTCTCGTAAGGATTTTTTAATCTGGTTTTTGTATTCTCAATAGGTCCAAATACATCAACTTATAGAATCTGTTTCATCATGCTATTATGTTATTTTCTCTCTATAAAAAGATTATAGTTTCATCAAACCTAAGGAAAAACACCATTAATAATTCCTTCTATTATCATGAACATGAATTATAGATTAATATTTTTTATCCAATTCCAATAAAAAATGGAAGAAAACATTACATTAAAAACGCATTCTTGCAGTAATTTGATTATCATCAAATTATGGGAAACATCAAATTTTTGTACATGCCTCACCATTAATTCATTATTCAACAAACAAATCATTTTCATCTTTATGTCTATTATCCAAATTTATCAATTTCATCATGATAATGTAATCATTAATACATTTTATAAAATCCCCAGTTTAAATAGAACCCTATATAGAAAAAAAAGAAGCATACCATTTTGACGGTGGAATGATACAACATGAGATCAATAACATAAAAAAATTCATTTCATTAATCTAGGTTAATAATTGTTTGGTTTGTTCCACTATTACCCAATTGTATAAAAATAGTGACATGTTTGATTTCAGGTAAATAAATTAAATATGAAAAGAATCCCCTATCTCAAAGCTAAAACATTGTTTCCACAATATGAATCAATGTTACTGATCATTGGTCATCACTAAAATAACTAAACTACGATATCCCAAAGATGATGTTCCACAATAGTGTTGATAAATGAAAAATAAAACGACATCAGAATGATGGTGATAAATAACCATAAAATGTAAAGAAGTAACATGTGTAAATTTTATCAAATGGGGAGAATCCTCGAAAAAAGTGGAAGATCTAACCTGAGATCACCACATATTGGACTCGAGAAGTCAGCATTGATCATTATCTGTAGGGGGATTCAATGCCTTTGAAAAGAACACTTGGGTGCCTGGGGATCAAGAGGAATTGCTTAGAGAAATATTGGTCTAGATGCCATGGGGTTATTTATCAGAAAAGGAATTTTTAGTGGACCACTACAACACCTATAAGACCACATTATAGACCACATATACAACTACACATATAGTGAAGATTATATCACAAACGATTATAAAAAAATGTTTGGGATCTACTGTTGGGTCTATGTAGAAGATCCTATTAATCAAATGGGAGGGACTATGACCTAATTGACAGCCCAAGTTACAGAAGTAGCCTCAATAAACACTAAAATACAACCACATCGCTCCATGCCATAGATCTCGGTACCTGGGATGGGCCTACTCCCTAATCATTCCTCACCTCACTACTAAGAATAATTTATAATAGCCCTGATTTTCATCATACGATGCACCCTAGATAGAATCTGAGACACCACGCCATAAAATCCTTACATGTTGATGATCCCATGGAACCAACATAGAACCTGGCCTCACATGGTCGTGGTACCAAACTTTTTTACACATTTACCCTCTAACCTCATTTGAACCTCCCCCAAGTACAACCATAACTCAATACAGAAATTTTAATCGGCCACAAAGTTTCAATACTGTAATATCTATATGCAATGAAAATAATAACAATTAAACAAAAACTATGTGTGTTTTTAGAATTTCATATCACGTAATGTATTTAAATAGTTTTATAATACACATTTTAAAAACAAAATATTTCATATAGGTCACTATTACAAAATAATTCATGATATCTTGCATAAATAATTAATCAAACATATTCTAATAGGATTGATTAATTTAGATTATATTATAAAATCATCAAATGACTCACAATATCAACTTATCATAAATGCAATTTCAATGAAAATATTTAACCAATTTTCAATCGACTCATCAAAAAAATTATAGAGACATCCAATTATTTTCACTATATATATTGATGTCGCAATTTACATTTGATTTTTCTCCCAAAATATTTTAAATTATTGTTGATATTTCACATAAACTACTTATTTAGTTATTTTAGTGAGAACATTATCATATATATATATATTGATATAAGATTTCTTCATACTATGATTCCTAATAATATTTATATTCAGATTCATAATAACACCATTATAAAGTGATGTAAATGTAATTTTAGTAGAATATACAACTTATAATCCAAATAATAATAAATAATGAATTTAATATAGTGTGTACTTTTAGAAAAAAAAATTATTTAATGATGTATAATGTTTAATATTTTTATTATATGACAGTATAATAAAAAACCAATGTCAATATAGATATAGAAATCCTTATTGTTAATTTATTTTTTAAAATCATCTTCTATGTCACAGTGTGGAAATGTAGATTTTGTTAAATTATTTAATAAAATTATAATATTAGATGGATAAACTAAATAAAAATAGAAAATAATGTATTCCAAATGTATTTAAATTATAAATTGTTAGGAATCCAAAATAATTATATTTTAAATGATAATTTCCATTTTAATATTATTAAATAACTTCATAAATTCACTCAAATAACAATCCATAAAAAATATATCATAGTCATTAAATCATATCTCGATATTCATGATTGAACATAAGGTGAACAAGAAGAATGAAATATTTCTCTATAATCTATGAGTTATAATATGGTACCCTAAAATAGATAGTTTTATCAGTAAATAATTAATAACTATGGAAACTAGTGTCTAGCTTATGGATCTATACAACAGATGAGGGTTCAATCATAGAGGAAATATTGGTGGTGATGATGGTGGGATTCAACTGGATCAATGTAAGTGGAAAGTGGGGTCCATAATAAATGGAAAACATGATTGTTGATGGGTTTTGATAATGTGGTGGTCATGCCAGTAGGGGGTAAGGGTTGAGGGTGTAAGAGGAGGTGCATATTTTGGGTACGTATTGAACAAGTAGGGTGGTGGGGTATAGGTATGGTTTTGTCAGCACAACGTCTAATAATGATAATCGCATATGTAATTGCCCAAAAATGATCAACTATTTAGTAGTGAATTATGTGGGAGAAAATAACATTAAGTGGAATGACAATATTTAAAAAGTTATAAATCATATTTCTAATAGTGGCATGGATTTATGATATAAATAATAAATCTAATTGGTGAGACCATTGAAACCATGATTAGGGTTTGAAATTTATGTCATTGAAATGACTATATTTAGGATAGATTGTTCTCTATATTTATGGTGAAATAAAAGATACGGTCATGGTAATAGATTACATTTTATGAATATTAATTTTTTAAATAACATGAAACACATTGAAATATGGATTGAGTTCATTAAATAGTTGTAACTCACCAAGATTGTCATATAAAGATGATTGGAAATATATGTGAACATTTGAATGATAAACATGGGTGAATATTGAATGTTTATGGAACCTCAATAATTCTTTTCATTGAATATTGTAGATATAAGTGAACTGGGCTGACCAAAGTGTGAGACACCCATGTGATAACGCTAGGTAAATAACCAACTCTAGGGAAACTGACATCCCAATTCATATATCCATTTTCTCTACATCCATAGTAGACACTGTTAATACCAAACATCACCCATCCCTGTATCCCTTGATGACCTCATTTCATTGTTATTTTCATCAGTGAATGTGATTTGGTTCTACTGTGTAGTGGGATTTTGAAGTATCAATTGTTTGTCGTCTTGATAGTAATTCATTGTGATCTGGGTCTTAAAATTAAATGTTTTACATGCAATGTATTCCCGAAAAAACTCATCCACTATTATGTGATTCTTCCTTGTACCCCATGCAATTGACATTATGTTTGGGAATCTTATAATGGTGAATGTGCCATATAGAATAATGGATTGGGTATGCCTCTTTGACTCTGTGCATCCTCTCCTACCTTAATCCCTGCATTATTCTAATGTAAACTCCACTCTTCTCTAGGGCATATCACCTCACTAACCTTGATCCATCCTTGTACTCTTCCTCTTTTCCAATTTATACTTCAACATCTAAAAATTTAACATAGGTCTATATCATCCCTGAAAAAAATAACATCTGACTCTTCTTATATAGGATGGTCTTCAACAATTTTTTTTTATTTTCATGGAACCTCATCTAAATTTTTTTTGATTTTAATTTATTCTTATAAAAATATTTATTTCAAATTGCTAGAATTGATTATTTTTTAACTTTTCATCTAGAATCTAAAAATTAAATCAGTTCATTTGTAATCATGGTTTAATGATCTTCTGTGGAACTTTGATTTGAATAATTTTTTCGTTAATTTTTAATTTCATTTTTCAAAGATCTTATTTTTTCCTGTAGAATTCTATTTTTGTCATAAAAAGTCTTATTTTTTTGGCTACTATGTATCTTACATATCTAGTCACCGATGCTTTTTATTGTGGATTATAGAGGTTGTCTATTTGAAATTTCATCCTATACTAATACATGTTTGAATTTTAATTTAATGAAATTGATGAGGCCATTTGAATTGCAACACCTCTAAATTATCCACCATGATATAAATTTGAATAAAAATATAATGAATTCAAAATATAATTAATTTATCATTAATGTGTTATTTGATTTTTTTTATAATTTCTATATGTCCCTGTGCTTAATTGGTGGCGGGGAGGTGACCAAATGTGATACTAAATAACTCAGTAGATAGATTTCATTTCATCTCATTTATTGGGATACTAATTTATATGATATTGTACAAAACGTTCAGCTATTTCATAAGAAAACACATAGGGTAAAGCTTTTATAACTTTATCATTTTTTTAAAATCCCCCAAAAGGGAGCCGACTAACACAATCAAGACTTATTATCATACATATCCCAAGAACAAAATCTTCTGAAAATAATTTCATGGAATCACATATAGCATCAACTATGTATTAATAGCTTCTGAATGGAGGATCACATCCACCTAGCCCCCTCCACCTCACTCCATCTTAGAAATAGTGCTAAAGACATTTTCCACACCTTCTAGGTCGACATACTCACAAATTTACCAATCTCAGAAAACATAAATTTCGAATTAGTTAGATGCAATTTTATAAAAGTTATTTTACATTTATTAATTATTAATCTATTCAAAATGTATTAATTTAAAATTATAAAAAATAAAAAGACAATTTAAAATTTTAAAAACATAATTTTGTTTATGAGTATTTATTCTTATCCACATAACTGCATATTCCTTGATGTAATTTAATATTCTTTAATTTATTTTTAAAATATTTGGACTAATCTGGGGAATGGGATTTCATATTTCATTCCCACATATTTTGGTGTATTGATTTCTATTTCTATATAACATTGTAATCTTGTAAAATATCATGGTAAAATAAACCTTGAAGAACTACTTCATTTAACAGTATATATTTACTATGCATTAAATTATATAAATTCCCTGCTACTTAATAAACTGGATTTGTGGATCGATTTAGAAACTAATGTGATTTCATTCATAACAGAAATATTAATTATTTTGTGTGTATTTATAAAAATTATTATCTCAGTTTCAAAAAAAAACTGTGGATATTATTTATAAAAAACATTGTTGGAATGTCATTCCTACATTTTAAGGTTTAGGGATTTATATTTCATGGGATCATATTTTATGGGGCCTCCCAGCCCCACCTTGAGGAAAAATTATATATTTATAAACTATATTTATTTATCATTTTTCATAAGATTCACCACCAAATATCTCAAAATTTTTATTTCTACACTTTAACTCTATTATAAAATTCATTGATACATGAAATTTTTTTATCTCCGCAGTTAGAAAATGAAGGTAAATGAAATATTAATCAATGTTCAAAAATATAGTCATAAAAAATAAAAATTATCAACAGAATTATTTGGTACAATAAAGGGTTACCTTTATCATAATTTTCTGAACATTGTTAATGTATATCGTGAATATTGTAATTCATATGTATGTATTTATATATTTTTAAATATGATTTATACACTACTAGAATATACGACTATCCCCACCCATATATACTCATAGTTTTTATAAACTGTGAGTATAGAGTGGCTAGAAATTTTATATACCAATGATTTATGTAATCCATTGGTATAGAAATGTTTCAATAACGATTTTTGAAATGTCTTTGGTATAGGTTGAGATATAAAATTATTTGTTAAAAATCACAGGGATTGATTTATATCCAATAATACACTTATTCTTATTAAAAGGATACAAAATTTATTTTAATAATGAAAAAAATCCAAATTAATCACAGTAATGATAAATGAAACCAATTAATAGTGATAGAAATGGAGTTCACAATGGCATAGTTTCTTACAATGTGCTATTAATATAACTTCACACCTAGAAGAATCCTATAATTCCAGGAAAAACCCATTAATTTCAATCAAATCAATATATATTTAGCGTGTCACAATTAATAATAAAATCTCTGCCCAAGGTTTATAAAAATCACTATTATGTACTTTTCATACAATGTTTTATTTATTTACATTTTACAATTATCCCACAATCATTGAAAAAAATTAATGATTTATCTTTTGATTCACATGATCACCTCTAATAAAGGTCCTCCCATGGCATCAATTTCCCAAAAAAGCATCTCAACCAGTGGAAAAACGTTTACCTATATATGAAAAAAAAATTGGTAAGTTATTCAATAAAAAAGAATTTAAAAAATAATATGAAAGAATACACTATGAAATGTCAATATTTAATAAAATATTCATAGTTTTAGTAATAATATTACATCATGGATTGGACTAAGGTGGGATTGCGTCTTAAATGTAAAAAATGAATCATGGATCATTTTCTTAAAGTATAAAATAGATATAAAAGTTATTTATTAGTTTTCAGTATGTCACATTTTCTTTTTACAAAAATAATTTCAATTTTAAATTAAAATCTACAATTGGAGTCAAACCAATCACACTGCGTGTCATGTTGAGGTGTGGTTGACTCTTATACATCATAATTATCTCATGGATCATTATCCTAATGTATCAATGATATCTGATTGTTTTTTCGTAGGATTTAGTAATCAGGTTTTGTTTTATACTGAAATATCATTTAAAATAGAAAACACACATTTCTAGTCTTATCAGTCACATAATGAATGAGTTTTATATGAGAATACTTCATACACAACCCAAATAATTTCTAAATAAATATCATAAATTATCAGTAGAATCAGTGAAATGTTTCTTGTTCTTCAGTGAGTTTCACATTCTGAACAAAAATATAAATTTTAAACTCATTATATACACTTTTAGTCATACCAGACACACCATGAATTGGATTGAGGTGGGGTTGAGTCTTCAACATCACAAATGAATCACGGTTTATTGTACTAAAGTATCAAAATAATATGAATGTGTTTTCGTGGATTTTAGGATTTCAAATGTTAACTTTTACTTAAATTATTGACAATTTTTAATTAAAAGACACGTTTGGAGTCATGCCATTCACATCATTCGTCATATTGAATTCTGGTTGACTAGTACATGTCAAAAATTACACATGGATTATTGTTATAATTTATAAACAAATCTATATGAATTTTCTCAATTTTCATTATACAATTTTTTTTACTAAAATTTAATTTCAAATTGATAATTTGTACTTCAAGTCATACCGGCCACACAATGCATTATACTTATTTGGGGTTGAGAAATACACATAAAAATGACTCATGTATTGTTTTACTAAAGCTTAAAAATAATAATAAGGCATTTTCATGTTTTTCACGTATGTCACATGTTCTCATTTACTAAATAAATGACAATGATAAATAAAAAGACACACTAGATGTCATACATGTCGCACCATGCATTATATTAGGGTGAGGCTGACTCATACATGTCACAAATAACTCAGGGAAATTTTATCAAAATTATACAAACAATTTGAATCTATTTTCTCTATATTCAGTATGTCAGTATTGTTTTTTAATGTGATTTCTTACTCGAGACACACATTTGGAGTCATACCGACCCCATCATGAATCAGATTTACATGGGACTTCCATAAACACACCCTATATGACATTTGAATCACATGCCAAGATTATCAGGATAATCAATGTTCATTTTCATTGTTTTTTTATTATGTATAATGTTTTGAACTAAAATGTCAATTTTATATTGATAACATATACTTTTATGTATATTGTCCACTATATGTCTAAAATTGAGGCTGGTTGGAGAAATACACTTCAAAAATGAATGATGGTTCATTTTTCTAATATATCAAAATAATCAGAATGATTTTTAATTGTTATCAGTATGACACTTTTTTTTAAATTAATGTAAATATTATATAAAAAGACAGACATAAAGACATATTAATCACACTACAAATAAATTTGAGACAAGGATGACTCATACACATCAAAAAATGAATCTTTGATCATTTTACAATACTATAAAAACCATCTATCTTTTTTTTCTCAGTTTTCCATTTTCAATTTGTTTTTTCTTTAAAAAATATCATTTCACATGAAAAACATACATTTTGAGTAAAACCAATTTCATTGTTCATGGTTTTGACGTGAGACTATTTCATTAACATCAAAAATGATTTAGGAATCTATTTAATAATTTATCATGTAAATTGGAATGTTATTTATTTTATTTTTAGTGTTTGACAAGTTTTGAACTAAAAGGTCAATTTTAATATTGTAATAGAATCTTTTATTTATACCGGTCAAACTGTGCCTCCGATTAGGGTAAGTCTATGTCTTACATTTCACAAATGAATCATGTATCGTTTTCCTAATGTATCAAAACGATTTGAATGCAATTTCTCAGTTTTATGTATTTTACATGTTCTATTTACCTAAATTAATATCAAATTTAAATAAAATGACACACTTTGAGCCACATCGTTCAATTTATTAAGGTCTGGTTGAATCATACACATCAAAAATTACCCATGGATCATTATACTAATGTATCAAGAATATATAAATGACTGTGTTTGGTATTCAATATTCTAGTTCTTGTTTATAAAAATGTTATTTCAAACTGGAATCAGGAATTTTGAATAATATTAGTCACGTCATGGGTATGTTTGATATGAGACTACTTCATCCACATCATTGATGAATTTTTCATCCCTGTGATAAATTATCAATTAAATGGAATTAAATTTACACAAATTTTTTTGAGTTACATGTTTTGAACTAAAAATTATTTTTTAAACATCTAACAGAAATATTTAGTCATACAGATCACACAATGTTTTAGATTGATTTGGGGTTGAGTCTTACACATCATATATGACTCTTAAATCATTTACGTAATGTATCAAAAAAATAAGAAGGTTTGTTTTCATTTTCATGTCATTTAGATTAATTGTATTTTTTCTAAAATGTCATTTCAAATAGGTAAAACACTATTTCAAGTCATACTAGTAGCATCGTGCATCGTTTTGATGTGAGACTACATCACGCACATCGATAATGACTTATAAATAAATGTATTAAATTATTAATACAATAAGAGCACATATACTTGGTTTTCAGTGAGTGAAAAATTTTATTCAAAAATGATAAATTCAAATTGATAAAGAACATTTTTAGACATACGAGTCACACTATACATATGATTGAGATGGGGTTGAGTCTTACACATCATAAATAAATAATGAATCACTGCCGTAAAGATTCAATACAACATGAATGTGTTTTCTCATTTTTTACTAAATCACATGTTTTTTTACCTAAATTAATATCAACTGTAAATAAAAAGACACACATTGAGTGTTCTTAAAAAATCAAAAAAAATATGAATAGATTTTCTTGTTTTTTAGTATGTTATTTTCTTTTTCACAAAATTTCAATTTCAATTTAAAACATAAATAATCATATGGAGTCATAACTATCACACCATGTGTCTGATTGAGTGGAAGCTAATTCTAACACATCTCGTAGTCTTGATATAAACCTTAAATGTCAATGTTATCATGTTGTTCATTATCATTCTTCGTTGAACTATGACCACATTATATTGACACAACGTTAATTGAAAAATAAATTGTTTTTAATGAAATACTTTAGATTAGAGGATGATATAAAACCAATTATATCACGAGAAGTCACCACAATGATAACACATCATTCATATAGTCTTCTATTTTTCAATGTGAATGGTATTTTTGATAAATATCATCGACTATATATAGTGTTGGTATCATGAAAATGAAAATAAATGGAAAATGAAATGATTAGTGAATGAAAATAAACACGTTTTAGATAAAAATTATATGTAAATTGACATACAAAATTTAAATAAAATGATGATAAAATTAATTAAATAAGTTTTAAGAAATTCACCTTTTCAATATGGTTGTATCTATTGCGAAACCATTTCATTGTTTTCATTATTTCAATTGTTGTCTCGAGGCACAATCTCTCATGAGCATGAGTATATTTGAAAAAACTACTCCCACACCAATAAATGAATCCACATGTATAGGAAAAAAACTTATATCAGCAATAAAAAATAAAGAAATTAAACATAAATATGAAATAATAAATTATTTTTGTGGAAGTGAAAACATGATTATAATTTTTACATTCTATCATCAGGTATGTTAGCCAATAATTTCTATGAAAATTTATATCGTCTTGTAGATATGAGACTTTTTTATTGTCATAGTAGTACTGTTAAATTTTAATTCCAAAATGATAGATAAATTTTTTAAATGAAATTGTAATTAATTTAAAAAAACCAATTTGGAGATGTTACTGTGATCATGGAATGTGATCTATATCATTATCTTTTGATGACATTATTCATTTTTTAAGAGTTCATAAATTGACCATTGAATAGATAATAACATGATGTAACCCAATGCATATTATAATAAAATATAACCTAATTATTGGTCTATGTTTTTTAATGGATGACAGGGTTTGACCCATCTATTTAATATCCATATCCCCTCATTGTGGTGTCCTCTAACATTAATAATGCCATCAATATTGAGACTACATCAAAATGATTATGATATTCCAATGAAGGAGTGCTTATTAGAGGAATGATCATCTGAACCATTCATGTTTTTGATCAATAGTAGAATAAATGAAAAATTCCAGTTTGCAAAATTTGGAACAAAAAAATACATGTACAACATATGATTTGATTATAAACATTTTTTATTTGTAACCTTCCTTATTGAAATAAAATTCTATCAATCCCAATGTGAATATTTTAATAACACTCATGTTATCAACCGAAATTCTATGAAAAATTACTACATTGAATGTAGCATAATCGAACTGCCAATTTTTTTTAATTTTTCCATTACTAAACATATTTGTATTAATTTGGTTTCTATCCTTATTACCATAAACATGTATCTTTTATGCCACATGTCTAACTCCATGATTTTTAATAGTATTATTTTAATCATTTTGATTGGTTTATAATGTATAACCATTAATTACACTTCCATTGTAAGATAATATATGTACATTTTGTCCTTTAAGTATATATTGAAGTCCTTATAACATTTAAATAAAAGTTTCTTCTTAGTAATTATAAATATGGTTTTGAAACAATCCTATTAATTACTTATTATGTGTATATTATATCTATATTTTATCCCATGACGTAATGAAATGCCACATAATTTTTTTGTGGGTTTCTATATATTGGGAATTTACCTAATTATAATAAAAAAACGTAATGGTTCACCTTCTCCTGATCATAAATAAGGAATTTGATAAAATATCATACATAAATTCAATCACCCACAATAAACATAATGTGAAGAAATTTCGGTAAACCAATTATTTTTACAAATACATGTACTGAAAAAAGAATTAAATAGTTTATTCATTAATATATCTCTCCATATAAAAACACTTTGGATGATTTCAATTTTTTTTATACCCCTTAAAAATTATTGTAAACAATTCATGTTGGTAAATCCATCTATTATGTACAAGACAACATTTTTGAAACTCTATCCCCAATTGAACCATTAAAAAACCTTCATATGGAAGACTAATTGAGGGAAGAAGATTTCCAATTCCCTTTATATGAAGTCTATTTCTCCATCCATTTTCAGAAATTTCATTGGGTTTGTAAATTTGATGCATTTAGCTTTAATTAATAAAACAAATTTGGTAACTGTGTGACAAAAATTCTTGTTTAGAATGAAATTGAATGCCTCATGGATTTTATGTTTCATCAAAACATAGAATTAATGTGATTTCAGAATACATACCAATAAATTAGTCCCTAATATGTTGTATGTGATAGTCGAGGAAAACCACTCTAGAATAGTCACATTATTCAAGATGTTCAAAAATTGATATGTCTCTTACTAGGAAAATGTGTATGCAGCTATAGAATGAAAAGTTCATTATTCACCTTTAATTAGAACTACAATTTATCGTGTTCCCATGTATTCCATGCCCAACCTAGCCTAAATTACATCATTGATTTTTTCAGTTGCATTTTGATGAGTGATGATGACATTATCACATAAATGTTATTCTACATGAAAAACATAATGAGAAAATATGAGGCACAAAAAAATTCAGTATTATAATTCAAAAAAGATTATCCCTTTTCAATGTTATTTTCATACTGGTTTTCATATTTTTTAGCAAAATCAATGTACACATTTTTTTAATTCTCAAATAGTTGAAAACCAATGAGTGGATAGGGTGGTGTATGTTCTTTTAAAAATTCATCAAAATAAGTCTTCCAAGATCCGAACACATTTCGTCGTGGTAGAAATCAATAATGTCTATGAAAATTAATATTCGATAAATGTTTCAACAATATTGATTGTGTACCTTGTTCTCAAATTGGAAACCCCATGAGTTCTATTAATTCTATATACTGATGAATTTAAATAATTAATAAAGAAATTTATAACCTCATAGAATATGGATATAAATGTGAAATATTCATTTCTGTATGCATCATATAATGTAACATCTAACTCCAATAGTAATTTCAAAACCCCGATCAATGGTCCCAAATTAACATAAATATAATTAACTGGTTGTTTTAGTCCTAAAATTAGCATATATAACATGATGTATCTTCTATTTAGGTATAAACATAGAGGTATGTTATAATTTAACTATATAAATTGTAATTTACTATGAGTGTTCTTTTGAAAACCCAATGGATTATCTCTATATGTAGATAATCCAAGAAAAATATTTCTCAGCTCATTTCCAAATTCATGATACTCATCATCAATTCTCTTCCTCTGAGGACTATTTTTTTGGGTGATGTAATTTTCCATCATCAATTACTGAATTTCAATTCCTTGTTATTTTCTCTATAGTCTCCTCACATCTATATAGGTTCATATAAATTGCAATTATTGTAATGTATGATTTTAAATTCCATAAGACTAGATTCATCATTCTTGTATAGATAAATTTAACAAATTAGGCATTCAATAAGGGAATTGTGGTCCTAAATAAGTTGTATACACTCATTTGTGTAGTCATGTATTCATTCTAAAATCATAACCTTCGAGCATAGAATTCACATGGAATTGAATGTTTTGCTCGGGAGATCATTTTCATTCAGGATCAAGCGATTCAAGAGAGAAACTAGTTCAATAAAACTAGAATCAGTCAATCCCTTACCTACTTTCAAATTATATATCCTCTATGTGGATGATAATGATGTATATTTTTTTAAACCATCATACAATTAATTTTATACTCATCTCTTTAAATTGTAAAACTATTTTAGGAAATCATGAAGTTCATCTTCGAAAATCCATATTATTTTTTCAAAACAATATTTGTCATCATTAAAATCTTTAATCAATTTCTTTATATGGTCTTATTTATTTCCCACATATGTAATCATATCAGATGATTAATAAATATCTGTGCTATCACACCATCTTACAACATTAACCTTTCTCCCATGTTTATTAAAAAATTAATATCTTCAATCTATTACTTGATCGATGATGTAATCTTCCATCTCCCCTTGACTGACTAATCTAGAATAAAAATATTGTAAACACAGATAATGGATTTGAGAATGGTCGTATCAATTTATTTTTTCAAACATCATGTACTCTTTAACTCCATATTGACACTATTTTGTAAGTTGATTTCTATCCATGCATTGTTTATTTATATCCAACCTATTTTATTTGGTTATTTTAATATTAAATAATAAAAAAATACATGGACACATTGAAAATATATAAAATTATTAATAATGATATTTATTATTTTCTAGATAAATTGATTCCAAAAATTCAAAAATTGATTTCTTATTTTGTATAATTAAATATCCCACATCTCAAAAATTCCTTATTAAATAAATTCATTCTTACATGGAAATATTCAACAATGGTTCAAAAAATTAATTCATTTCACAAAATTCCCTTATACATACAAAACCAAAAATTCCTTGTAAAGTAGAAAAGAGAAGAGAAACAATATTAATATCATTCTAGAACCATTAAAATTCATTTCATTTCCACACTAATATGTATTTAGAATGATTTCACTTAATAATATATCATTTTCCATTCCAAAATATTAATTTCAAAACACATAAAACAATTGCCATAATTAAAATAGTATATTGTAGAATTACATACATGAATTGTCATATAATGCACTATTAATGATTAAATGACAGGGAAAAATAGTATAAAAGTGAAATTTAATGACAGGACAACAATATGAATTATAGGAATCTTTATATATTAAGAAGAACATGATTCATGCCACATATTGTTATAATAAATGAAACACATACATATATTGGGATCATAAAAAAGTGGAATATAATAGATGAAGTCAAAGATAAAAAATTATTTCAAATATCTTATCATGGATGTCCCAAATATATAGGTAATCTCTTTTTATTATTATTTATATTGGGTGTTAAAATAAACCATTAAACATTGAATAATTTTTCTCTTCTAATAAATCTATAAATCATTCAAAAACCACTCGAACTCACTATGATCCAAATCATGAAAAATATTTAAAAATATCTTCGATAATTTACAATGACAAGTATCCTATTTTAGTGAATGTATATCATTTCATAAAAATTTTATTATCCAATAAAATCTATCATCGTCAGTTATTCTTCAAGAATTTTCAATAATACCAAACATCATAAATTATAAACATGATGTAACATATTTCAAAATACCATAAATCATTGCGAGGAGTATTTAATTAACCACTAATCATATGAGAGACTATTATTTTTCTACAAAAAGGGAATTAATATATGATGATATGAAAGCATAAAATCTAGACCAGAGATCATTATTTTCATAGAAATCATGGATTATATCTCACCCAATCTTACTACATCCATGTATAACATAAATTTATATGCAAAAAAATTTATATATTGAAAAATAATATAGTGGGTATGGAACATTTGGTCTAGTGAAAGCGATGGTGGTTGTAGAAGAGGAGGTGGTAGGGGCAGTGGCGGTGGTGGGGGTGGGGGCAGCGGCGGTGGTTTTGATGGGGACAACAGAGGCACAAGTTGGGGTAGCGGAGAAGTGGTGAGGGAAAGGGAGGCATTGGAAATGGAGATGGGTATAATGGAATCTTATACAGGGGTGGGTGGATGGGGCCTCAGTAGATATGGAGGTGGTCGATGCAGGGAAGAGGACTGAGTAAGTGGAGGAGGAGACATGGGCAGGGGTAGGGGCATCATAGACAAAGGTAGAGGTGGATGAACTGGCGGGTGAGGAAATAGAGAAAGGGGAGGCAGAAGAAAAGAAAGAAAAGGTGGGGGTACTGTATAAGGGGGAAGCATATGTGTAGGGGAAGTAGTTGTAGGTGGAGGTGGAGGCAGAGGTGTTCAATGCATAGGTTGAGGGAGTGGCAGAGGTGGCAGTGACAATGAAGTCAATGAAAAACATTCACGATTGCTAGCAGCTCAAGAAAAATGTGGATCTTCTATAGTTCAATTTATAATGGAATTAAACGATTTTATTTTCAATTTTAAAAATTTCAGATAAATTATGTTTTTATAAGAACTAAAATGTAATGTGTCAACAAAATATACCTTTATCAACTCAATTTAAAATATAATAGTATTCCATATTATAAAATCAATAATGAAACTAGGCACATCATAACACATATTAGGTATAAATCATCTTCCATTAAATGAAAAAACCATTGAAAAGTCCAATTAGAGATTTTAAACATTTTAAACATGAAATGAGGACACATGACTGAATGAGGATGAGAAAATATATATATATATATAAATTTATTTATTTATCCCACTATATATATAATGCTATAAGTATAACAAATATATTTGACACGATTTTATAATTATATATATATTAATATAATTTTAAATAAATATATTTATTAATATATTTTTATAAATATATATATAAATAAATATAAATAATAAATTTATCTATTGTAATTTTAAAATTATTTAAATACATTTATTTAGATATAATTATAATTATAATAATTTATATTTAATATTTATTTATATATAAATAATAATTTATTATTATATATATCATACATAAATTTATAGTTTAAAAAAATTTGTTGTAATTTTATATTTATTTCTGAGAATGGATATAATAGATTTATTGGTATAACATAAGTGAATCATATTCATAGTAAAGTATAAATCATAAAAAAAACAGGTCATTACATATATGGAATACATAATAGTAATGAGAATGTAATTTATAAATGAAAATTCACGATCAATACATTACATATAAACATTAATTATACTAATTTATTGATATATTTATTGAACATATTCATTGGAATAATATATTTATTTAAAAATATATATATATATATATATATATATATTATATGTCATTATATATAATAATAAATATAATAAACATATTTATTATTTAATTATTTTCTTTATTATCTTCTAATTTTTCAAATTTATACATATTTAATTATAATCTTATAGATTATTTTTCAAAAGAGAAAATATATATTAAATATAGAATTATATTAATTCAAAACATTAGTTTTTTATTTAATGTATATAAATAATCATTTTTTGAATTTAAAAATAAAAAAATTATTTATTAAAAACATTTTCAGATCTAATAATATTGTGGATAAAATCAATCCTTTATTATGACTAAAAATTCCACTAATAAAGGTGTACCCATTATCATCCCTTTTTTAGTTCTGATAAAAGGTATATTTATCATCACCTTTTACATGCACAGATAAAGGCCCCCATTTACCAGCATGCTCTGTAACATCCCAAGGTTTTCTAAAAATAAATTGAAAATGCTTGAAATTTTGTTTAAGGTATATATTTATAAGTATCCTTTAAACATAATTTTATTTCTTCTATGTTTTGAATTTCAAGAAACTATCATCTACAATTGTGTTCAGTATGTTATTTCGAGTCTGATGGAACAAACTTGTTTTTTTGGTGAATAGTAACATGCCCTTATGAATAGTAATATGAATAGTAATATGACCTCATGAATAGTAAATAATATTATTATTTTATTTTCCCATGGCAATAGGATAATGGGATCTTAATTAATTTTCCAATGTCACATAAAACTAATTGCACTTCAATTTTGTTATTTTTCGAATTAACTGTGACCTTATTTTAAAATTAAATTAATAATATTTAGAAAATTATTTTTGAAAAATGGAGTTTATTTTTGAATTCTACACGTCGAAAAATGGTTGGGGTAAATTTTTGGTATTTTTCTGAAACTCTTGAATTTTCGGTGAATAGTGAAATACGGTAAAATACCGTATAATAAATTTATCAGTAAAAATGCACTATTTATGACATCATAAGTGATGCAAGGCCACTTGCTTCGAAATCACATGATATTTTCACTAATTAAGGCCACTTGATTTGATATTATTCATAGTCTTGATAAAAATATTATAATAATAATTAAAATAATCTAAAATACATCCCCTCCTCCACTATAAATACCACCCTCACTCCCCTCTTCCTCCCACACCTCTCAAGCCTTGAGCATTGTCTAATTTCTGCCAAATTCCCTCCTCAATCTTCTTCCCCACGTCCTAGAGCTGCTGGTCTCACCAAAAGACCAAAATCAAATCCCTTAAGAAGGATCTCAAGGAGAAGAGATCAAGAGGTAAACATCCTCTTTCATTTTCATTCTTTCCATCCATTTTATGTTATTCTCTTCCTTTCCCTTTGTCTTTTGTTGGGATATTTCATTAAATATTTTCCCTTACAGTACAAATTTTGTATGATTGATGAGATATTCCATTCCTCTCATCAATCTTGTTTTTATGAAATTTTTAGAGGCGCCGTTAGGCTGCCGAATTTTTTGTAAGAAATTTCTCATGTTTTCTTTATTTCATGATTCCTTCCACTTCTTTCTTCACCCCCTCTTATCCAAGAGGCATGAAATCTCCAGAATCATGTATATTCTGGATGTTTTCATGTTTATGGAAAATTACAAATCATTATTCCTCTCCTCTTTCACTTATTTAAAGAATCAAAAAACATTGTCCATTTGTGTCGAATTACCGATATCGTGGACGATGTATTTTCAATTTCCATTAATTATTTCAAGTCTGGTCATGAAACCATTTATATGGTTTAACCAGGTTATAATATATGTTTTATGAATCATATAAGGTTCTGTAATTCTTTTGTACTCATGATTAAAACTTATAAGACTAAATGAAATTGTAATTATCAAAGAACCACTTAAATTATCTAAGTAAACATAATTAATGTTTTAACTTATAAATCATCATCATATAAAGCATCAAAGTGATAAATGGTATAATTTATGGTACTGGAATTATGTAAATAATACTCCATTCCAATTCTGGAGTTTCACTTCCAATCAACAAGAACGATTCATCATGAACCGATCGTGAAAATCACAAAAGACCTCACCCAAAATAATGCAAGGAACAAAATACTAACAAATAAGGGGTGAAATGAGGTTATGAAATGACCATATAAGATATTATAAACATGAACACGTTTCTTTAAAATCCTATTAACACTCCTTTAACCATTATACAGGAGGTTCAAACAATTTTGAAGTAGGACAAGCCCAAGGTAAGGGAATTCTTAACCCGATTTCCATTCTTTGGGTTAACCTTCTACTTTATAATTTATGTGCTATTTAAATTGTTTGTGTGATGGGTTCTGTTTATATTATGTTTAATTATGTGTATTTACAGAGTATATACATATTCCATCCACTCAATTAAGTATCACTTCAAGTATATGATGTTTATAAGGGACTTTTCTTCTAAAATCCTCTTTTAAAATTCTGTTTTATAAGATTCAAAGGCAATGTTTTTATGCTATTATTTATGTTGAATTATTATGTTTTGGCTATTGGGCATTGTTTATGATGAAGGGTGGGACCTATATTTCCCTCCAATGCATTGGGTATGAGTAAGTTGGAGGTCGGCCGTATGGTTACTCCAAGTGTAACTGTGATGGTTACACAAAGTAAGGTAGCCGTGAGGGTTACAAATTTTAAGGTAGCCAAGATGGTTACAAGATTATGTAAGTAATGCCCCAATATACCTTTGTGATTATAATTATGTTTGTATGGATCTTGTGTAAATCTCATGTTACGCTAAGTAAGATTTTATGGGTGTAAATCATGTATTTTGAAAATGTTTCCATATGTCTTGTGTATTCATGGACTAATGAGATTTTTTCCTTCTTTTTCATACCTTATTGAGCTTTTGTGCTCATCCCAAGTTTTTAAATGATTTTTCACAGGTTAATGGATGAATAATACAAGGAAGGAAGACATGTTAAATGTTGAAGAATTGTCAAGGAGTCTTGTTTTATGTTTTAATGTTTTATATTCTGAGGAAAATGGAAACTGATTTTATGGTATCCACTATGTAACAATGTGTAATGTTATGAATATTTTGTCTTAATTCTCTAAAGCTCTAAACTTGAAAAGATCCTCAATGTAAAATGAAGTGTTTTCTTGAATAAATTCAAGATTATGTATGAAATAAGTGAGGGTCCTTACAGTTGGTATCAGAGGATGGTTTAGATAACTTTAGGGGTTAAGGTGATGCTAATAGAATACCATAACTAATTCTCACCCTATGTTTAATTTGTTATAGCATTTAAAGATTACCATGTTGCTTCATCTAAGAAATGTTTGTTTAGAATGGTTGTCCGCAGAAGGAACATGGATGCTGAAGAGGATAGGCACCGACAGAATGACATCCTTCCTGATCAACAGCCCGGAATGGTAGGGATTGGAACCGAGCTATTTGTGACAGTAATGGCTCAGCTAACACAGGCAATAAATGGTGGTGGAATCCATGCAAGAGGACAAATAGATGTACCCCAACGGAACATGACAGTGGTGGAACATTTTATGAGACAACATCCTCCTGCATTCAGTGGATCTTCTGACCCAGTGGCAGCAGAAGGATGGATTAAGGCCCTTGAAAAGATATTTGATGTTATGGGATGTTCAGACAATCAAAAGGTAAGTCTTGCCATTTATCGTTTTGAAGGGGAAGCTGATCAGTGGTGGTCAATGGTAAGGAATATCAGGGGTAGAGAGGATTTTGATGCCTTAGTATGGGATGAATTTAAAAGTCTTTTTCTTGAAAAATATTTTCCTAAGGTGGTGCGACTTAGAATGGAGAAACAATTCCTTGAACTGAAACAAAAGGAGGAAGATTCAGTGGCTATGTATGAGGCGAACTTCACCCGACTGGCGAGGTATGCTCCGAATCTTATTCTGGATCTCGATAGCAAAATCAACCGCTTTTACTCAGGATTGAAGCCAAGGTATCGAAGGGCGTTGGCCTCCCGTGAATTCAAAAGTTATGAGAAACTTGTCCGATGTGCTGAGAGGGTAGAGATGGAGTTTTCTGACGATCACATGCAATTTGGAAACAAAGAGAAGAAGAGGTCAAATTGGAAATCAATGGGTAAGAATCAACCAATGAAATCTGATGGTAAGAAAATACAGTTTCCAGTTTGTGAAAAGTGTGGCAAGAAGCACCCTGGGGAATGTATTATCAAAACTGGGAAGTGTTTTAAATGTGGTAAGTTTGGACATATGGCCCGAGATTGCAATGAAAATGATCCAAAGACTAATCCTGATAAGCAAACTATAAAGTGTTTTAAATGTGGTGAGATGGGTCACTATGCAAATGCCTGTCCAAAGAGGGATCCAAATGATGCAAAGAATCCAGACTACAAGCAGAAAGGTGTAGTGAGATCCTTTGCGACTACGTCAGCAGATGTTGGGCCATCCAATGAAGTTTTATCAGGTACTTTGTTTGTTCACTCAGATTTTGCTAAAGTTTTGTTTGATACGGGGTCTACACATTCCTTCATCTCTGAGAAATTTTCTAGTAAATTCGAAATATCACCTCAACAAATGATATCCGAACTTTTTGTTAAAACACCAGGGGTAAATGTTATAGCAAAGAGGAATTATAATAATATTTCTATTGTGGTATGTGGAAAGACTTTACCTGCAAACCTTGTTGTTTTACCCTTAGTCGAGTTTGAAGTTATTTTGGGGATGGAATGGCTTTCTGGTTATCATGCTAAGATTGACTATAGAGATAAAGAAGTTGTTTTTCAGAAAGAGTTTTAGTTTGTATACAAGAATGAACCCATACAATTGATAACATATCAAGAAGCTGAGAAACTACTGAAAGATGGAAATGAAAGTTATCTAGCTCATATTGTTGAAAACAAGGGAACTATTCAAATCAATGATGTGCCAGTGGTAAATGAATACCTTGATGTTTTTCCTGAGGAGTTACCCAGTGTCATACCTAAATGAGAAGTTGAATTCACAATTGACTTAGTTCCTGATGCTAAGCCAATTTCAAAACCCCCATATCGTATGGCTCCAATAGAACTTCTTGAATTGAAAAATAAGTTGCAGGATTTGCTTGTCAAAGGTTTCATTCGTCCCAGTACTTCACCATGGGGAGCCCCTGTTTTGTTTGTTAAAAAGAAAGATGGTTCCATGAGACTTTGCATTGATTATAGAGCTTTGAATAACATCACTGTTAAAAACAAGTATCCTTTGCCTCATATTGATGACTTGTTTGATCAGCTCTAGGGAGCTCAGTACTTTTCCAAGATTGACTTGAGATCCGGATACCATCAGCTGAAGGTGAAGGAGGATGACATCCCGAAAACAGCCTTTCGTACTAGATATGGGCATTATGAATTTGTTGTTATGCCATTTGGGTTAACTAATGCACCTGCTGTATTCATGAATCTTATGAATAGAGTATTTCATGAGTTCTTGGATAACTTTGTGGTGGTATTTATTGATGACATTCTGGTTTTTTCTAAAAATAAAGAGGAGCATGAAAAACATCTAAGGGTTGTTTTACAAACTTTAAAAGAAAAGAAACTATATGGAAAATTCATCAAGTGTGATTTTTGGTTGCAACAGATTTCTTTTCTTGGGCACATTGTAAATAAGGATGGAATAACAGTTGATCCTGCCAAAACAAAAGTAGTTGATGAATGGCCAAGACCCACAAATGTTACAGAGATTCGTAGTTTTCTGGGCTTAGCAAGTTATTACCGACGCTTTGTTGAGAACTTTGCACGGTTATCTAGCCCAATAACTAAGTTAACACAGAAAGGGGTTAATTTTGTTTGGACATAGGAATGTGATGTTTGTTTTCAGGAACTAAAGAAGAGATTGGTGAATGCTCCAGTTTTGGCCTTACCTTCCCGGAATGGTGAGTTTGTCATCTATAGTGATGCTTCTTTGAAGGGACTTGGTTGTGTTTTGATGCAGAATGGTCAGGTAATTGCCTATGCGTAGAGACAACTTAAACCTCATGAGATGAATTATCCCACACATGATTTGGAATTGGCAGCTGTGGTTTTTGCTTTTAAAATATGGAGGCATCATCTATACGGAACCAAATGCCAAATATATACTGACCATAAAAGTCTTAAGTATATATTCACTCAGAAGGAATTAAACATGAGGCAGAGAAGATGGATAGAACTGATAAAGGATTATGACTGCACGATTAATTACCATCCTGGAAAAGCAAACAAAGTAGTGGATGCCTTAAGTCGGAAAAATCATGCATCATTAACCATGCTACGTTTGGAACGTGATCCCTTGATTAATGATTTGATAAATTTTGGCTTGGAAGTTTTTGGTGCAGGGAATATATCTGTTTTGTTTCAGGTTTCAGTGCAGTCTTCGTTGTCAGACAGAATTATGAAAGCGCAGAGGGAAGACTGTGAGCTACAGAAAAAGGTAGAATTGGTTAAAATGGGTAAGTTTCCAGAATTTAATCTTGATAAAGATTGTGTTTTAAGGTTTGGAAAAAGGTTGTGTGTGCCTTGTGATTCCCTGTTGAAGAAAGAATTGTTGTGTGAAGCTCATAGTTCTCCATTTTCTGTTCATCCTGGAAGTACTAAGATGTACAAAGACCTTCGAGAGTATTACTGGTGGAATGGGATGAAAAGAGATATTGCTAATTTTACAATGAAATGTTTGACATGTCAGCATGTTAAAGCAGAGCGACAGTTACCGAAGGGGATGCTTCAGCCTTTTCCGGTGCCAGAATGGAAATGGGAGAATATATCCATGGATTTTGTGGTGGGACTACCAAAGACTTCTCGAGGTAACAATGCGATATGGGTTATTGTTGATCGGCTAACAAAGTCTGCTCATTTTCTTTCTATTCAAGATACAATGACATTAGATCAGCTTTCTCGATTGTACCTCAAAGAGATTGTCAGGTTACATGGAGTTCCTCTTTCCATTGTGTCTGACCGAGATCACAGGTTCACTTCTAAATTTTGGAAGGGACTTCAGAAGTCTTTGGGCACAGAGTTGAATTTCAGTACAGCTTTTCATCCTCAATCAGATGGGCAGTCAGAGCGAACGATTCAAACTTTGGAGGATATGCTTCGAGCTTGTTCAATGGACTATCAGGGAAGTTGGGATCAACATCTTTCATTAGTTGAGTTTTCTTATAATAACAGTTTCCATTCCAGTATTCAGATGGCACCTTTTGAGGCCTTGTATGGAAAGCGGTGTCGGACTCCTGTGTTTTGGGATGAAGTTGGTGAAAGAAAGTTGATGGGGCCAGAATTAGTAGAAGAAGTGGCTGAGAAAGTGAGGATGATCCAGCAACACATGAGGATAGCTCAAAGCAGGCAGAAAAGTTATGCAGATAACAGAAGGAAAGACTTTCTTTCAAGGTAGGTGACCATGTTTTCCTTAAAATATCTCCTTGGAAAAGTGTGATGCGTTTCGGTAAGAAAGGGAAACTAAGTCCACGGTTCATCGGTCCTTTTGAAATCTTGGATAAAGTTGGAACAGTTGCGTACCGCGTAGCTTTGCCTCCGAGCTTGTTTCAGGTACACAATGTTTTTCATGTTTCGATGTTGAGAAAGTATGTTCCAGATTCATCACATGTCTTGAGGCCGGAAGAAGTTCAGCTAGCAGAGAACCTTTCTTATGAAGAAAAACCGGTTCAGATTCTTGATCGAAGAGAACAGGTATTGCGGAATAAGGTAATCCACCAGGTAAAGGTTTTGTGGAGAAACCACATGGTTGAAGAAGCAACATGGGAGTCTGAAAATTCTATGAGGGAAAAATACCCTCAGTTGTTTAATAAGTAAATAAAATTGCGAGGACGCAATTTCAAGAAGGTGGGGATAATGTAACATCCCAAGGTTTTCTAAAAATAAATTGAAAATGCTTGAAATTTTGTTTAAGGTATATATTTATAAGTATCCTTTAAACATAATTTTATTTCTTCTATGTTTTGAATTTCAAGGAACTATCATCTACAATTGTGTTCAGTATGTTATTTCGAGTCTGATGGAACAAACTTGTTTTTTTTGGTGAATAGTAACATGCCCTTATGAATAGTAATATGAATAGTAATATGAATAGTAATATGACCTCATGAATAGTAAATAATAATATTATTTTATTTTCCCATGGCAATAGGATAATGGGATCTTAATTAATTTTCCAATGTCACATAAAACTAATTGCACTTCAATTTTGTTATTTTTCGAATTAACTGTGACCTTATTTTAAAATTAAATTAATAATATTTAGAAAATTATTTTTGAAAAATGGAGTTCATTTTTGAATTCTACACGTCGAAAAATGGTTGGGGTAAATTTTTGGTATTTTTCTGAAACTCTTGAATTTTCAGTGAATAGTGAAATACGGTAAAATACCGTATAATCAATTTATCAGTAAAAATGCACTATTTATGACATCATAAGTGATGCAAGGCCACTTGCTTCGAAATCACATGATATTTTCACTAATTAAGGCCACTTGATTTGATATTATTCATAGTCTTGATAAAAATATTATAATAATAATTAAAATAATCTAAAATACCTCCCCTCCTCCACTATAAATACCACCCTCACTCCCCTCTTCCTCCCACACCTCTCAAGCCTTGAGCATTGTCTAATTTCTGCCAAATTCCCTCCTCAATCTTCTTCCCCACGTCCTAGAGCTGCTGGTCTCACCAAAAGACCAAAATCAAAGCCCTTAAGAAGGATCTCAAGGAGAAGAGATCAAGAGGTAAACATCCTCTTTCATTTTCATTCTTTCCATCCATTTTATGTTATTCTCTTCCTTTCCCTTTGTATTTTGTTGGGATATTTCATTAAATATTTTCCCTTACAGTACAAATTTTGTATGATTGATGAGATATTCCATTCCTCTCATCAATCTTGTTTTTATGAAATTTTTAGAGGCGCCGTTAGGCTGCCGAATTTTTTGTAAGAAATTTCTCATGTTTTCTTTATTTCATGATTCCTTCCACTTCTTTCTTCACCCCCTCTTATCCAAGAGGCATGAAATCTCCAGAATCATGTATATTCTGGATGTTTTCATGTTTATGGAAAATTACAAATCATTATTCCTCTCCTCTTTCACTTATTTAAAGAATCAAAAAACATTGTCCATTTGTGTCGAATTACCGATATCGTGGACGATGTATTTTCAATTTCCATTAATTATTTCAAGTCTGGTCATGAAACCATTTATATGGTTGAACCAGGTTATAATATATGTTTTATGAATCATATAAGGTTCTGTAATTCTTTTGTACTCATGATTCAAACTTATAAGACTAAATGAAATTGTAATTATCAAAGAACCACTTAAATTATCTAAGTAAACATAATTAATGTTTTAACTTATAAATCATCATCATATAAAGCATCAAAGTGATAAATGGTATAATTTATGGTACTGGAATTATGTAAATAATACTCCATTCCAATTCTGGAGTTTCACTTCCAATCAACAAGAACGATTCATCATGAACCGATCGTGGAAATCACAAAAGACCTCACCCAAAATAATGCAAGGAACAAAATACTAACAAATAAGGGGTGAAATGAGGTTATGAAATGACCATATAAGATATTATAAACATGAACACGTTTCTTTAAAATCCTATTAACACTCCTTTAACCATTATACAGGAGGTTCAAACAATTTTGAAGTAGGACAAGCCCAAGGTAAGGGAATTCTTAACCCGATTTCCATTCTTTGGGTTAACCTTCTTCTTTATAATTTATGTGCTATTTAAATTGTTTGTGTGATGGTTTCTGTTTATATTATGTTTAATTATGTGTATTTACAGAGTATATACATATTCCATCCACTCAATTAAGTATCACTTCAAGTATATGATGTTTGTAAGGGACTTTTCTTCTAAAATCCTCTTTTAAAATTCTGTTTTATAAGATTAAAAGGCAATGTTTTTATGCTATTATTTATGTTGAATGATTATGTTTTGGCTATTGGGAATTGTTTATGATGAAGGGTGGGACCTATATTTCCCTCCAATGCATTGGGTATGAGTAAGTTGGAGGTCGGCCGTATGGTTACTCCAAGTGTAACTGTGATGGTTACACAAAGTAAGGTAGCCGTGAGGGTTACAAATTTTAAGGTAGCCAAGATGGTTACAAGATTATGTAAGTAATTCCCCAATATACCTTTATGATTATAATTATGTTTGTATGGATCTTGTGTAAATCTCATGTTACGCTAAGTAAGATTTTATGGGTGTAAATCATGTATTTTGAAAATGTTTCCATATGTCTTGTGTATTCATGGACTAATGAGATTTTTTTCTTCTTTTTCATACCTTACTGAGCTTTTGTGCTCATCCCAAGTTTTTAAATGATTTTTCACAGGTTAATGGATGAATAATACAAGGAAGGAAGACATGTTAAATGTTGAAGAATTGTCAAGGAGTCTTGTTTTATGTTTTAATGTTTTATATTCTGAGGAAAATGGAAACTGATTTTATGGTATCCACTATGTAACAATGTGTAATGTTATGAATATTTTGTCTTAATTCTCTAAAGCTCTAAACTTGAAAAGATCCTCAATGTAAAATGAAGTGTTTTCTTGAATAAATTCAAGATTATGTATGAAATAAGTGCGGGTCCTTACATGCTCTTTAGCACTGATAAAGGTCCATGTTAACATTGCACGAATATATGGTTTTTACCATATCCCATGGCCTCCAAACATCCCTGATTCTCTAATGAGACTTATTCCCCCCTCTCCCAGGCACTGAAAGACTCTCTCCTCCTCCCAAATTCTCTCTATAAATTTCAATGGTTTTTTGATTCTGATCTTCTTCAGCAACATATTACTGTCTTCCAAATCTATCTTCTCTTTATCAGTGTATTATTTTCAATTATATTAATTTCAAAAAAATTATTATTGTAAAAGATATATTGGTTGTTTTTATTTAGTTCTAAACTACTTTTACCTAAATAAAATACAATTTTTGTTGTAATATACATTAAATTATTATATAATTAATTAATGTAGTAATTTTATTAATTTATTGATCTGTTAGGGGATTATTTAGTGTCCTATAATTATATAGAATAATTCACAAGTTTCCATTAAAATGATCATTATACTCTTTCATATACTTAATAATTTTATTCTTACCATTAAATAGTTTTTTGTACCCTTACACACCATTACACGAGTATGGAAATTATTAAATGAATATTATAATCATTCATCAATGGACTGCTCCTACACTTACTAGTTGATATTGAACATAACACTGTAATCGCTAGTTGACAACACGAACTATCAATTTATTCCAATTTCTCCGTAATTATTCATTTATCCAAGTGAGAAAAATTAATGTTAATATTCCAATATTTATCATCGTCTTATTTTATGATCCTCTAGATCCCGATTGTTGAAACCAATTTGTGGTTAGAATTATTTTTCCATGTACCATCTATGTATCTTGAAAATGAATAAGATGATACTTATATGTAATTTTATAATAAAACACTTGAAATGTTTTCCAACTTGCCAAACATCATTAGTAAAACCATAACATGGATTCGATACCTGATTCACTCCGAAAAGGCTTGAAATCTAAAATATCATTAATATTTAATTATATTCATATATATATATATTCTGAAATGTATCATAAAATTTACAATTTCAACACATTATTCAAGATTTGTGGGATTTCATATTTATATAGAAATTTCATTTCCTCATGCAATCCTATAATTGTAATACACAATTTAATAAAAACATGGTGATTAACACCAATTGATTATACTTACCCCTTCATCTTATATCACTAAATTAATCATATTTAGAAATAACCTAAATGTTGATAAGGGTATCTTGTACAACCAGATTTTAATGATTGTGTTTTTTCATTATAAAATGACTCTTTTGCTCTACTCTTCCACAAAACCTTACTAGTAGATTTTTTTTAAAAAATTTTGATTATTCCAATTCAAATATTCTCTATGATATTTTTATCCATCCGGGCTTCATCTCCTTCACAATATTGAGAACAATACCACTAATATACGTCTCTTCATTTGATGTATTTTTCTCACACCCATAAATTTCATTCCACTTCTAATTGAGTGATCTTCTACCAACATGGACTTTTTGACTTCTGGAGTTATATATAATATCATTAAGGAATTTATTGTTCTTTTCCTTTTTTTGATATCCATATGAGTCTCTTCAAACTCATTATTATTTAGTGAATCCTAATTTAAGTGAATCTTAAACACAATTTATGAACACGCTTTGTGTATGAAGACAAAACATACATTTATTTTGTTTGTTTAATGTTACATTATGAGTTATTGGCTGACCATGGGATATTATTGATGATTATGGATGAAAAAATGTGATACATGATTTTTTTTGAAAAGTTTTTGAATTGATTTTCATAAAACATACAATATTTATATATCATGTCTTTATTAAATTTTTGTTATTTTTATTATAAATAATTATTTCCTTAATATTAGAATTGGATGAGTATTTATAATTATATAAACCATGTTTGAATATAAGTGATATTATTATTCAATGTTTTTTTGATTTGACAATGGTTGACACATTTTTGTTATTAATGAGTAAATCTTTATAATCATAAAGTCACATGTACATTTTATTCATATTAATTTTATGAACTACATTAAATAATATTTATGGAAGTGATTACTTAATAATAATCGATTGATTTAGAATCTAGGAATTCTCTCTCTTTTTCCCATAGTGAGTATACTTGTAATATTTTTCTTTGGTGTTTCATTTAATATCATGTCTGTATTCATTATGAAATTATTTTTAGGGATATTTGACTAAACCAATGTTTACTTTTTTTGAGCCTTCTAGTATGGTTTTATGTGGGGGTGAAAAAATATCTACAGAGACCACCCATTGTAGCCATTCACTTCAATTCCATCCAATAGAAACCCCATATTCAACACATTTTCATCCCCCAATTAAGCCTCCAGGGTTCCTTCCATTCATGCCTCCATCGACATCTATTTAACAATTTATTCTCATAACATGTCTACATAGACTCTAAAATTGTTCTCACCTATATAGTATCCATATCATATTTTGTTTGCGCATCCCTTCTATCCTTATCCAACGATATCTACAATGCCTCCATTTCCCACTATCCATCCACGATTTAATAATTTTTACATTCAGCTTCCAATCAATAGCATGAATATGACTTTGTGCATGCATTGAAACTAAGAGGAACTTCATATGTTACTCATATGTGACCTTTATAGGATCCATACGAGCATAATGGGAAGTCAATGTCATGTTTTTTTATATGTGTGTAAAATTATGTCATATTATTTTTTTTAATGGGTCCTAATTATACTTTTAAGTAATTTTATCTTATTCGGTGAGATGATATAAAAGGGGATGTGGGTTCCCCATTAGGATTGGCAGTTGGAATTTTCAAACATTAATAAGTGTGGATTACAATGAAGGAAATAAAATGTTATGTAAAAATACTAGACATAATAGAATTTTTTTTGGAAACATTTTCAATGTAGATGGATATCATTATTATGTAATGATTCTGATAAGAACATATATATAATAAAATAAATGAGAAATCATGGAAATAGATATGCATATGAAAATTTAGTAAATTAATATTGATAATATTTATTTATTTATATGAATTAATAAGGTCATTAAAAAATTAGTTTATCTTTATAGACATTGAAGATACTATGGTTCCATAATTAATGAGTCACGGGAATTTGTGGCGATCATATAATCTCGAGCTATATATAGGGTGTGTTGGATTTGGTGTCCAAGAACAAAATTCAGGGTACAATATGAAAATATTTATTCATATTTCATTATATTAATAAATATATTATCTCATCATGTCGATTATTTTTTGTATCATTCTATGCGATATTATCCTAAGAATAGTTGTTTCATTAAAAGGTCAATGTAGTATTCCACTATGATGAGATTCCATATGTCACTATAGTATTCTTAACAAATATATAGTATAGCCGGATGGTATCATTTTATGGACACATACGACACAAGATATCTAGGGTGGAAACTCATAGGACTTTGGTGACCTTCCCATGGTGTACACCCTACGTAATATACATTGTCGGATATTATGAGATCAAGACCATCCAGTTGGAAATCCAAATTTGCATATGTTATTGGATGGTCCTATCAACGAATAGGTGTATTGTTCTATAGAATTTATGAATATTATTAATTAATATTATAAGTGGTGTAGTTTTTTATTTATGAAATCCATTATTAAATATGTTAATAGTGAGGTAGGATATGTAGGGTGCATCATGAGTAATATTACATAACGATTAACATGGTAAAATATTTCTCCCTTATATTCATTAATGATGTTTTATATTTATTCACTTAAATGAAATCTATACAAACTAAATAAATCCATGGTAATGGGTTCTATAGTCATGTTTGATTTTCAAAAACTCAATGAAAGAGGTGTCAGGAACGTAAGTCGGTAATTCCAGCAAGCAAATTTCCTGATATAAGATATCATTATAAATGGATTATATTACACTGTGAGCACCCGTTTCAAGTATTATTTTTGTTTCACCGAAAACAACATTCTCTAACAGTTCCATGCTATGTTTTTATATTCTGACCTTTGTCTTTGGGATTATTATCCTAATGAAACTGAGAAAGAGGCATTGGGTTTCACATACAAACTAGTTCTAGAATATTAGTCATGTAATATATTATTAATTATTTTTTAAAAATTTAAAAATTATAATTCTGATAGATATTTTTATAATTATTAATGTTTTCTTGATCACATATATTCATTCAGAAGTTAATCCAAATAATATTATTATAGTGGAATCACTAATGAATAATATTTTTTAGTGAAAATAAAATTTATTTATTTAATAAAATGTATTGTAATTAGATTAGTTTATTAAATAAATATTCATTATTCAATGTATGAAAAACATTGCGGAGGAATTAAAGATTCAGTTTATTGGTCTGGTGAGTAATAATATACTATTAAAATTATATTATTAAATGATGTTATATTAAATTTCTGGATTTAAAACATGTCATTAAAAAATATTATTATTAGTATTATTGATGAAATGAGGTTTTTTATAAATTAAATAAATACTAAGAGGCACTTGTGAAATAGATCTTTTATATCAATAGTCTTATATAAACGAAATTATATTAATTTTTAACCATGACTATTTCATTTTCCATTTGAAAAATCACAAGGGGAGAGAATAATCTCAATACCCAGAGATCTACCTCACTATAGATTCTCCCAATAATTAAGAGTGATATTTAACCACCATCAGCTCTCAACTCTAGAGAAATCAAAGAGAATCCACTAGAAGTAGTTGTCGAGGTTATGAAAAGCGAATTATAAAAGAATTAGGATCATAAATGGTGGCACCAACTTATTATTATGTTGACATTCATAAACTTATAAAAGACATTTCGATCACCACTAGTTTTGTCCCTAAAAAAATTCCACTGAACTTTTTATTCTATCTAGGTCACTATATGATCATAAGTATACCTCCCACTATGATAGAGTTTTCCAACTAGGATTGAGGGACTGATAAGTTATATGGGGAGGCAATTACCACATTACCAATGTATTCCACAATAGATAACATTATAAATATTTAAAAAAATTACAATAAACTTGAACAGTCATTATCAAGAAATTCCCAAACACGGTACAACCACAACAAGATGATACATAAGACATGTCATGCTAGAATTTACATAAATGAAGGAAACTCAAAATGTTGACAAATGTAAAAATCCCCCACAATGTGGCACCAATATATGTCTGTATCATCATCCATTATCATCCCGAGGCTAACATAACTCCCTAGCACATAAAAATTTCTTTTTTCAGTCCAACAAACATGAAATATTCTCATGTACCAAACAGCGATCTGATCATTATGTGTGAACAAATCAGATGGCTAACACCAATGGTGTCGACAAAATATCCATTTAATATATGTTGTGCATTCATGTTCTAAATAAATATCATGATAGTGATATGAAAACATGGGTTCTATTAGATAAAAATATTAACATTATCTACATTCACCATTTATTATATTCAATCACTTAAACGATATATTTCACATAATCCACTGGTTAGGATTTTATATTATTAACACATCAGCCTAAGATGATCAATTATCAAGCACAAGTTAATAATTCACGTCACCTTTCTGAATAGGGATAGATATTTTATAACAAATACCTCACACTCACCATGGAGTCTCAGTCTATGTAGTCTCATCAAATTCAACTATTAGGGTAATAGAGACATATTATGATTCCCTATTGTAACACCCCAATATTTTATTAGAAATATTCTTTTTAATTTCTTTTAATACTTTTGTTTTACACTACACCAAGATTATATTTAACTATACGTAACACTATATTAGATTGTAGTTTATTCAACCTTATTCATGGCTTGTGTTGCACACCATTTCATGTTATTTCGAATAAAATTTATTTGACACAACCTTGAGTATAGATTTTGATCAATGTATAAATGAACTATGTTTGGATTATGTTATATGAGGAACCAAAAGAATCTTGAACTACATGAAACCCCGACTTGGCATTCATTACACTGAAGAGCAACCTTCCTCAATACCGTGTGTTGTAGGCAATACTGAGATTCACTAAACAATGATATATTGTTATAATATTATTATAAACTAGCCATTATAAATAGTATTAACCACATATATAATTTTAGAACATTATAATTTATCTTAATCATAATCCAGGAGATTCTATGTGACCAAAAGAATTGTTTCAGGTATAATACCTCTTTTTTGAAAAATGCAGTTTAGCTGCCTTTTGATAGTGCACCCACTTTAAGTCTAGTTTTTGACATGATAAAATTTAGATTTTGACAAAATACACTTATTCATTGCAATATGTATATAAATATTTACTTGGGATATTGTTTAATATTTTTCTGTTAACTTTCATATTTTGATGAATAGTTAAATTACGCTAAATTTAAATTGAATACAACATTTTCCATCAAGATAATTATAAGATTAAAATATAATATTAAATGGTTTTAAAGTATAAATATAATATATTATTAAAATTTAATATTATATATGTCATTATCATTAATTTCACATATAATGCATAGTTAAAAACATTTCAATCTTTTTCTATGATTTAAATAAAAACCCATTTATGTTTTTGACCATGAGATTAATTTTAAATTAATTACTGAATATTCTGTTTTATAAATTTTTAAAAATGGATTCCATATTTTGTATAAGGATGTTCAATTTGTTTAAATAGATAAGTTATATTTTTTGGTATTATGAATAATAACAATGGTAAATTTTATTTAATATAGATAAAGGTAAATCATGTAATTAAATGTACAAATAATATTGAAATATTTGCTATAACACTCGTATTGATTTCATTGGTTGATTATATTTATCTCTAAAATATACTTGGGTTTTAATGGAATCTATTGGAACCCATTTGGAAGAGATTAAAACCTCTAATTTATTGTATTTAAAAGAATGTAAAATATGTCTCACTCCAACATTATTAATTAAATTATTTTTAAAATAAGGTTATATAGAATATAAATTCTATTATAAATAATCATTTCGAATATAAAATGTTTTTATTTTTCATGGTAATTTAATTTTAATTTTTTGGAGATATATAATTACCTTAATAGATTATTCATTAATGATGTAGAAATTATTTATTTAGTGAAAAAGAAATAATATAGTTTTTATTTAAATAATAAGTTCAATAAAAAGTACCAAAAACATGACAAAACAATATTATTATAGTATATATAAACGATAATCATCCAAGGGTCTACTTTTATACCATTTGGAGCCTTAAAAAACAGAATATGACATTTATATTATTTTATATTAAATGATGCCAAAGTTGTCACCTTCATAATTTAATAAAGATAACATGTTAATGGTTTGTTGTTTAAAAGATAAATTAGACTAAAAGTATTACTATGAAATATATAAGATAAATATTAATCATTGTATTTTATTATTAAAAATTTATGCCTCAAAAAATTATATTAAATAATTATACAAAAATGATGTGGTAATTATTTTATCATGAAAAATATCATATAAATGGTATTAAAAATATTAAAACAAAATATTATATAAACTAATTACTGTTCTACACAAATTTTATAGAAAAATAAGACATGTTATTAATCTATTAAATTTTTTTTTTAATATATCCTCTGTGGATTTTATTTAAATTCAAATTGTTAAATTTTGTCAAAATTGTCACTATTGGTATTTTATAAAAATAACATATTATTAAATTGTTTAAAAATGAAAAAATATATATATAAATTAAAATTTGAAATTATATAGTCTAAAATTTCATAATATATCTAATTATGGACAATTAAAAACTCATAATTAAGTATTTATAACAATTTAAATTTTATAATATTATTACAACATATAAAATCATATTGATTAAATAAGGATATTTCAAGATGATAAGGTTTAAAATAAATTTCCAACATGTAAAACTTTTTTGGATGGGGATATTACCACCATATATGATATCATCTTATAATTTGACGAATTTGGAGGTTTTTATGTGGAGATTTATTTTATTTTTAAGTAATATTTTTGAGAGTTTCATAAAGTGCCCCACTCCTCTCTTATAAAACGACATCTCCTCTCTCCCCTCTTCACACAATTTTGAGATTTCTAACTCATCCAAACCTAGCCCATTTCTCTTATCAAATACACTAGAATCATACTAGAGGTCCTTTTCTTCTTCAATGTCCAGTATTAGTGCCATAATAAGAGGATTAGAAGAGGCACATCGAAGAAGAGGTAACATAGTTTTCCGATTCATTCAAACTTTTTTCGAATTCTAATTGATCTATATGATTTATTTAATTTTAACATTATAACTAAACTATCAATTGTATACTTATATGTTATAATTAATATGAAACAACAATATTCCATCTTCATTCCATCCTATAAAAAAATGAAATCACCATGTGTGCGTATATAAGACCTACAATCTCTACACAGTGGTGTAATCTGTTTTTCATCACCAGCAAGCAAGGATTAGTATAATGATGGAAGAAATAACTATATATGATTATTTTATTGTGATATTGATTCTGAAATATTATACACCACAAAATTCAATACAATTCCATAATCATGGGAATGATATTATCGCTCGTGCGTACGTACGGCTTACTGTCTCCATGGTGCGATTAGATTACTTCTCCATGTTAAAAATTCAAGATTGAATATAAAATATATATAATAATTAATCTGGATATTTATTAAATGATAGTGATAGTGGATTTATTTATATTTCATTTACTTACTTCCTTTCAATTTAATAAGGAAACGAAAACAATGTTCATGTGTAAGTACAACCAACTGTTTCAATGAACAGTGTATTTCATTACATTTATTGCTCTATTATATATATTTAAATGAGAAATAAATATTATATATAAATCATTTTTGAAATTCTGGATGTATGTAACAATGATCTAAGTAATCATATGAATAATTACCAGTCAAAACACATTGGATAAAGGAAGCGATTTTACACGACACTTGGCTTTAACATTGAATTGAGAAAAGAACAGGTAATATAAAGTCGTAAGTGAATCATATTTGATACCATAAAAAATATTATGGTTATGTTGCAATTTAATAATATGTTAAAACTCACTATACAAACCTTTTAAACTCATACATAAGAAATTGAACCTATGGTAAGGGAAAATCTGGCAATCTCATTTTTATCCGAGATTGTTTGTACATCAGTATTTATTGGGGAATATTTATCATCCACATCCATATTTCCTTAATATGTCATATTATTTATATCCACCTAAAATTTCTTAATCCCAATTTTAACTATAGGTGAATTTTCAGTAAATGAAATTAAAAGTATCTTTTTTCATTTTCATTATTAGATACATTTTGACTTTTCCGACTGAAGTATGAGAAGAATGTTTTTTAACAAAAAAAACAAGAAGAGATTTTTATGATTTCATAGAATATTATTTCTATGATAGATTCCTTTACACGTTTTCAGGTTTATTTTAAATCAACATCTTTTAATCTAAATTATTGGTACATGTGGTGAAAAGAAAAAGGTTTTGAAAAAGAAAAGAAATTCTCCACAAGAACTATGATCAAGTGTCTTGTCATAATTATTTTCCATCTAAGATGATATAGGGTTATGTTTATATCCATATTTTAACATTGATTTGATTATTTTCTAATGGAATCATTTTTATGAAGTATTTTTATGTTATATGGATTACGTTATGAAGGCATGATGTTTATAAATCCCATTTTATTATATAGGTTATATTATGATGTATGATTTATGATTTTGTG
Organism: Viscum album; assembly: GCA_963277665.1. Classification (NCBI taxonomy): domain Eukaryota; kingdom Viridiplantae; phylum Streptophyta; class Magnoliopsida; order Santalales; family Viscaceae; genus Viscum; species Viscum album. Next base: position 986,306,576 of record OY728139.1, on the reverse strand, counting down.
AAACTCATAAGAATGGTTTTATTATTAGATGGGTGAGACCAATATATCCCACCAATACATTGGGTAATGATTTATATCTCATGAGATATACATTGCTTGAACGTAAATTCAATCTATTTTAGTAAAATACTGCTTGAACAACAGTAAAACCCAGATCAGTAATGGACTTTGTCCATTATGATGGTCTTTCCCATAATGACATGGCAACAATGGAAATCATATCACGTTAATAATGGTTTTACACAATTACATGTTTTATTCCCATGCTATTTTATCATTATTAATGTCCCGTTATGATATATGCCCTATGTGCTGCCAAGAGTTATGTCATTACTCATGATTTTGATGTTTTATGTTCATGTTTTTATGATCAAATGTTTATGGATTGTTTTATGTTCTCCATTTTACCCTTAATGAGAATTTGAGATCACCCTTTTTATGTATTAGTTTATCCAGGATATAAAGAATGGTTTTGGGTATGAAAACAAAAGAATATCATTATGGGAGATATTGAAGACTGGTCACCCTGATTAGGAGATTATGTTCTGATTTTCCAAAGAAACTAAAATAAAGAAATCATTGTGCGTCTGTTTGTATCATGTACTATGTTTTCCAAATATGTAATGTAATTTCCAAGTAGGTAAAGCTTTTTTTCTCTGTTGATGGAATGAGAGTGAAGGATTAGTTAACATTTGGAATGTTGGATGTGAAAACATCAGTGAGATCCTTAGTGATATATCTTTGGTATATCTCAGGATGACCATATGGCTATGTATAATTATATGGTACAATCCAATAATTATGATAACGACCCTGAATATCTAGGGATAAATCCTAATATGTTTGATTTTGAATGTAATCCCCCATGATTATTTTGTTTTTCTAGTATGAGAATTTCTCCTCACACAATTTTTTTTTGGGTTTTAGGAAATGGCTGGAAACAAGATGATTCATGTAAATGGAGAATATGATGGAAAATTGAATGATATTCTTCCTAAGAATACAAATTAAATGGGATATAGAGTTCCACAATCGTTATTATTCATAATCAGTAATCTCATAACATGATCAATAATGTAATCATTGGTATGATTTCTGACTCAACTTATAAGATAATGATTGAGTTTCATGATTGTCATGGAGGAAAAAAAGTACAATTTCCCTAATGTAAATTTTGTGGGAAGAGGCATCAAGGAGATTGTTTCAAAGGAACATGGAGATGTTTTGGATGCGGAAAAGGAGGACACAATGCCAGTAATTGAAAAAGAAAAGATCATTTAACACAGCGGACAAGGGTAATAGTATTGCTAAGGCTTAAACACCGGTTAAATGTTTTAAATTTTGAAATTATGGGCATTATGAAAATCGAATCACTAAAGGAAAATTACATGATGAGAATCAACATGGTTGTATGGGTGGTATTTATGCTGCTGATGATAAAGAGACTAAAAATGATATATGAGTTGAAATAATTTTTGAGGCATAAAATGATGATTATCAGTCAATGATTTAATAAGGCAGTGTAATGATTTTATCTTTATCAAGAGTAATATTGAATAGATAATTTAATGGTACTATGGAATAAAGAAACATCTAAGGATTGTTACACTATTGATTTTCCTAATGTTGTTGAATGTATATGTTGAATTGTACTGGTAACCAGGAATGGTTATTCATATATTTTGGAAAGTAGATGATATGTTCCTAATGAAGGGTTAATGAGATAATAATATGTTTGATAGTATTAATGATCTCATGACTCATATAAAGACAAATTAATATCATTGTTTGAGTATATATATTATTTTAAATTTTTGTATGCGGAAAGAGTTAACTTTTGACAGCATTCAAGTTTTCACTATGGTTCTACGGAAACTCATGTTTTGTGAGAATATATAATTATGGTATTCACATGTTTTTGTCGTAACCAACAAGATACATCTTATGATATACTCTGGTTAAATGATGTTATTCACATGCTCTATAGATGACCATTCTAGTAATCATTTTCATTAAACTATTTGATATGAAAGAAGTATTTTCAATAAGCGTAACGGTTGGAATGGATTATGATTGACATCAAATAATATTGTTTAAGGATAAATATTTATATCAAGAATGTTATAATAATATTGTTTTAGATAAAGAACAACTTGTAGTATGGGCGAAAATCTGTCGCATCAGACATGGTTGTGGGAAACGAACCCACAACCGATGTGAGACGGGACTTTGTCGCCTAACACTGGCATACATGAAGTCCCTGGTTTGTAAAAATTTGTTTTATTTTATTATGTAGAATTATAGACGAAGTATAAGTCCATTTTTGGAACCAAATATGATTAACCTCACCATAGATGGACTTATGTATATTTAATATATTTTTCTAAACTTTTTTGTGATAGAGACATATGGAATCACCTATCATTTGATCACATGATCTGCTAAGACATCAAGAATGTCAAATTCGTCTTCATTTAAATAAATAAGAGATGAATTGGAAATTGTTCATGGAATGACCAACGATGATATTACACTAAAATCAATTAAGTATTTTTTTCATATGAAAAAAATCATAAACTTTAGGGAAATGATCATGAAAACCCAAAATGTTGTCTTAGTACCCTCATATCTGATGAATTAGATGGTACCTTAGATCATCACAAATTTATGGATTTATGTTTGTTGGATTTTTCATAGCCATATTCTCAAACACTCTTCATCAGAACATGGTGGTTAGATTTCTCTCTCATATCTATATTTTCATCAATAATCTCTAATGTGGAAACGCTGTACTGAGTTACTTTGGGTGTATATAATGTTTCTAACATTATTTTTTTCAATTAAGTTTTAGTATTCATTTTTACAATCTGGGTTTCTATGAAGAACCGATCAATTATTAAATGATATATAACCACGATGAATTTCAAGGGTGAAATCTAATTTAAGGGTGGTAGAATGTCACAGAATGATATTTAATGAGAAATATACATTTTAATTTTTTTGATGTCTTGTGTTTTATGCAACACCAATAATAGCTTGCGCTATATGCAATGCCGTATTAAATTTTAGTATAAGCAACACTATTTTTGGCTTGTGTTACACACAATTTCACGTTCTTTCAAATAAAATTTATTTTACAAAACACCAATTATATATTTTGATCATTGTATAAATGAAATATGTTTTGATTTTGTTATATTCTACACAAAAGTAATCTTTAATTACCCATAACCCTGATGTGGCATGCATTACACGCAAGAGGGACCTTCCTCAACATCGTGTGTGTTCTGCATTACCGAGTTACACTACACAACGATATATTGTTATAATATTATTATGAACATTCCATTATGAATATTATTAACCAAAATTTTAATTTTATAAAATTATCATTCATCTTACACATATTCTAGAACATGGTATGCCATCAAAATAAATTTTTTTGGGTAAATTAAGTAATTGACAAAAAATGTATTTTTTCCTCATTTAGATAGTGCACCTACATTAAATCTAGATTTCGACACATTTATAAGTAAAATATTAGAAAATTTTCTCATTCATTACAATAAAGATAAAAAATTTAACTGCGATAATTTTTAATATTTTTCTATTAACATTAATATTTTGATGAATAGTAAAAATACGATATATTTTAATTTTAAAAAAAAATCATCAATATAATTTATATGGTTAAATTATAATATTAAAATATTTTAGAGTATTAATATAATATATATTAATCATTTAATATAATATTTGTCTTTATCATTAATTTTACATTGAATTGATAATTAAAAAAATTCAATCTTTTACAATGTTTTAAATAAAAATCTATTTTTTTCGACAGCAGGATTAATATTAAATTAATTACTACATATTATATAATTTTAATATGTAAAAATGGATTCCATATTTATAATCATGAGGATTCAGATTGTGTAAATGGATAAATTTTTTTAGGCTTCACGAATAGTAACTACTGTAAATTTTATTTACCATAGTTATAGGTAAATAAGATAATTTTGGCTAAAAATAATATTATGTAATTACACTAAAAAATGTTTTGATATCATTGGATGATTATTTTTCTCTCTAAAACATACTTTGAGAGAAATGGTATATACTGGAACCCAATTGGATGATATTAAGTCCTTTAATTTATTTTATTTAAGGGAAAGTGAAATATGTCTCCCTCAATCATTATTAAATAAATTTTTTTAATATAAGGTTATACAGAATAGAAATTTGATCATAAATACTCATTTTAAATATAAACTTTTTTCTTCATCATGGTAATTTATTTGTAATTACTAATAAATATATAATTACATTAATAGCTTATACATTATTGATGCAGAAATTATTTATTTAGTGAAAAATCAATAAAATAGTTTTTATTAAAATAATATTACCCATATGTATAACCAAAAACGTGACCAAACCAATTGGATGAGTAAAAATAAACCATAATCATATACAGGTAAATTTTTGGACCATTTGGAGCCATATAAAATTGATTTTGACAATAATATTATTTTATTATAAATTTTGTCAATGTTGTCACCTTCATAATTTAATAAAGAAAACATTTTAAATGTTTTTTGTTTTAGAAGATAAATTCGAATAAAAGTATTATTATGAATTAAATTAGAATTTTCTTAGTCAGGAAATTTTATTTTTAATTTTTATGCTACAAATAATAATATTAAAAAATTATACAAAAATGTTGTAATAATTATTTTATTAAGACAAATATCAAATTAATGTTCTTAAAAATATTTAACTACATATTATATGAACTAATTAATGTTATACATGAATCTTATAGATAAATATGACTTTTTACTAATATACTAAATATTTTTGTTCGAATATATCTTTTTTTTGGATTTTATTTAACATAAAATAATTGAATAGTGTCAAAATTGACAATCTTGGTATTTTATGAAAATAAAATATTATTAATTTTCTTTAAAAAAACAATTTTTTTTTTCAATTCCAAATTGAAAAATATATGGTCTAAAATTTCATAATTTATCTAATTATGGATAGTTCGCATCACATAATGAATTATTTATAGAAATTTAAAATTTAGTATATTATTACCACAAATAAAATCAAATAGATTAAATAATGATTAATATAAATGATAAGTTTTTAAATAAATTATAAAAATATTTAAATTTAATTGGTTGATGATATTACAACCCTTTAGGTATCTCATTTTATAATTTGATTCATTTTGGAGGTTTTTATGTAGGGTTTTGTTTTATTATAAATTAATATATTTGAGAGTATCCTAAGGTGCCCCTCTCTTCTCTTATAAACGGGGTCCTCCTCTCTCTCGTATTCATACCATTTTGAGCTTTCGAAATCTTCCAAACACTTCCTATTTCTCTTATAGACATGATATAATCATATTATATGTAATTTTCTTCTATAGAGACTAAATTTAGTGCCCTATGTTGAGGTTAAGAAGAGGCACATTGAAGAAGAGGTAACATCCTTTACAAATTCATTCTAATTTCATTCTAATTATACTTCTGATATATGAGTTCTTTCATTTTAAAGTAAGATCTGAATGATAAAATTTATACTAATATGTTATTATGAATATGTAATAACGATGTTCCATCTTCGTTCCATCCTATAAAAAATTAAATCACCACGCGTGCGTACATACGACCTACCGTCTATACACCGCTGTGTAATCTATTTTTCATCACCAAAATTCTTGGATGGGTATAATGAAGGAAGAAATAACTATATACTATTATTTTAATGTTATATTTATAATGAAATATTATACCCCATAAACTTCTATACAATTACACAATCATGCGAATGATATCGTCACTCGTGTGTATATACGGCTTATCATCTCCACAACACGATGAGATTCATTCTCCATGTTAACGATTCATGAATTATTATAATGTATATATAATAAATAATCATGAAATATATTACATAATAATGATATTGTATTTATTTATATTTTATTTACTTACTTCCGTTGAATTTAACAATGAAATGAAAACAACGTCTGTTCATACATACGACCTACCATCTCCATGAACGATATATTTCATTGCATTTATCGATATATTATATATATTTATAGGCTAAATATATATTATATATAAATCATGTTTAAAATTTTGGATGTATGTAGTCATTGTATAAGTAATCATATGAATAATTAAAGTCAAAACACACATGAAAAATGAATCATTTTTACCAAAAACGATCCTTTAACATGGAAATGAGAAAAGAACGTGTAATTAATGTATTACATGAATCATATATGATGTCATAAATATTATTATGGTTCTGTTACATGTTAATAATTTTTTTAAACATTCTATACAAGAGTATTAGACACATACAGATGAAATTGGTCCTACGGTAAACGAAAATTGTTAAATCTAATTTTTATCTGAGATTGTTTGTACATAAATATTTACTAGGGAATATTTTTCATCAATATTCATGATTTATAAATATATAATATTATTTATATACTCATACAATTATTTAAATCGAATTTTACCTATTGGGGAATTTTTAGTAAATTAAATGAGAATCGTATTTTTTTCATTTTAAGTACAAGATACCTTTTCACTTTTCCAGCCAAACAATGAAAATAATGTTTTTTTAACTTTAATAGAATGAAAGGATTTTTTTCTTTCATAGAAAATTATTTCTATAAATATTCAATTTCAATTTTTAATGTTTGTTTACAATTAACTTCATTTAATTTATTATTGTGTGACATTTGTGAAAAGAAAATGTTTTTGAAGAATAAAGGATATATTCCACTAGAACTATGTTAAAGTGTTTTATAAAATTTATTTTCCATATAAGTTGCTATAGAGTTATCTTTATATACCTATTATTAAATTTATTTAATTATATTCAGATGAAAATAATTTTTTGAAGTCCTTTTATCTAATATGTATAATGTTATGATTCTTTGATGTTTAAGAATCCCATTTTATTACATGGTATATGCTAGGATATACGATTTATGATTTTGTAGCACACATAAGAAAGGTTTCATTATAAGATGGGTCAGACCTATATCTCCCTCTAATGAATTACGTAAATATTTATATCTCATGAGAATGACATGGCTGCAATGACATGTAAATCTGGTTCAGTAATATAGGGCTAGAATGGCATGCAAACAATGTTTTGTAATTTATATTGTCCACGATGATAGTATAGGCTGTAATTCCTTGGATATTATGGAAATAATTTCATGTTATTAATGTTTTGACAGAATTACATGTCTTATTATCATGATATTTTATCATGATTAATGTTCATTTATGATATATTCCTTATATACTGCATTCATTTATGTCATTTCATAGGATTTTGATGTTTTATATTCTTGTTTTTACGATCAAAAGATAATGGATTGTTTATGTTCTACATCTTTACCCTTACTAGGCATTTGAGATCACCATTTTTATGTTTTATTTTCTCCAGGATATAAAAAATTGTTTTAGGTAAGGGAACAAAAGTTGAAGAACTTTATGGGAGATGTTGAAGATCTTTTACAATGATTAGATGATTAGGTTCTGATGTTCCATATACAATAAAATAATACAATCATTAGGCATATGTCTATGTCTTGTATTACGTTTTTGGAAAAAGTAATGTATTTTCCATGTACATAAATCATTGTGTCTCTAAACCTATCTTATGCATTCGAGTGGTGCGGTTTATAGCCTTAGACATACATGACCAATGAGTAGAAACTCATTACAATATCCCACATATCACAAAGCCATGTCAACAATCTTATTCATATAATTATCATATATATCAAACCAGAGATAACCCGTAATCAATACACATAACTTTCAGAAATCAAATTCCATTCAACACTTTATTCAACTTTTGGCTACAACCCATTAACAATTTTACCGGAAATCATATATATATATATCCCATTTTTCCAAATTCCCTTTCATATCACAATCAATTTTCTTGTTAAAATTTTTCCATACATTAACCCTTTTAACATAATTCATAATTTCTAAAGCATTATCCCATTCATTCATTACAATTATAATCTCATATATCATTAGGCACATTCAAATAAATCCATTTAACCATATTTACTTTTTTCCAAACAAAACCTAATTCAATTGTCAATTTATAAGAAAAACTATAAATAATCCCATTTCCAATATATATAACATATCACAATGTGCATCTTGAGATCTGCATTATCACATGTAAAATCCATACTTTACATTAAAATTGTACATGCTTTTGAATATCAGAACACAACAAAGGTGGTCGTAAATTGGTATAATCAAACTCAATGGATCCCATGGGGATCATAAGGTGTTCCCTAACTCTTTAATCCAAATATTTTACCAAATTTATTCAAATTTATCAAATGAACAATAATAGAAAACAATTTACACACCCAAACAATCACAAATAAACTTCATGACCATAGAATATAACTTTTAGTGCACTTACCTCGAAATAAGATATGAACGCAATAAAAAAAATGGAATTAGATATGGAATAAATCATCATTTAAATCCCTAAACATATATCCACTGGTGGATTGTGTTTTAGGGATTCATATGAATAAAACCAAAACCAGAATCCCAAATCCAGAAAAGAGAAGCTGGGGGAGCATATGAATTGACAAGATTTTTGATCCACAACCAATTACAATTCAAATGCCTAAGAAATGAAAGAGATCAGTCAATTAGAATATTTTGGTGTCTTCGTTATCAGTAGGGCTATAGGATGATGAATGGAAATGAAATTCAGTTGAATAAAATAAAATTTTGAGGGAGAAAAATCTAAAAATACATCTATTTATGAGGCCCATGGATTGAACACATGTTTGTTCCAGCCGTGCACCAACTGTTTGTATGACTCTATTCAAGAGGGGATGAATCACATTATTACCTAGGGAGAAAGACATGGTTTCGAAAACTGTTCACCAAATGTGGTAATATTATAAATCTTGGGGCGCATTGTTTTACCTCCCTAGTTGACTGGGTTACTAAACTGTAAACTCATTCTTCTTCGATATGTTGATTGGGGTGCATATTTACAACTAATCATGAACTAACCATCAAACATGCGCATAATGGCCATGATATCCCTTATTTCCTGTTCTGATCTTCCTAGAAACCCCTAGGAATCCAAAAACATCTAAAAATCATTCAATTGACCATAATAAAGAGAGTAAATAAAACTCCTAAATAAGAACACAGATTGAGAAAATCTGGGATCATAAATCTCTAGAGGGAATCTTCATTTGATTCCAATAACACAGTTATAATAAAATTTATATCTACTATTATATCAATATACAATTATATTATATATCAAAAGGTATTTTTTGAACAATTTTATTTTATTATAAAATATATGTGTTAATCCTGTGATTATGTTTTGGCATTTTAACCATTTTTCATTTTTTATTCAATTCGATTGATCATGATTTTAATCATCATGTAAATCATGGATTGATCATTGATTCTAAAAAAGTATAAAACCGCCATGACACAGTGTATGATTCTATTGTTCCTAGAAGTTAAATTTTTTATCAGAGTAGTCATATAATTATTTATAATTATTTAAATATCATTCATTGATTTAAACAATGGTAATTTATCTATAAATTTTATTTTAACCATTATTAAATTTAAAATTTAAAAAAAGTCTCATCCCCTTTTGTTTCTCACAAATTTAGTTAAATTGAATAATTTTTTTAAAGAAATAAATTCAATTATCTCATCATGAGGTACTTCAGAATCTAACTAGATAACAAATGATTACACAATGCGTTACTCCGTGGGACCCACAATGTATTAGTGTTCAATCCAGACGAATTAATTCAATATTAATTCATTGATTTTACATTTATCACATATATAATTTTTTTTATTCACATTTGGACTCATCCAGTCAAGCAGCTAGTAAACTAGATTACAATCCGTGTAATTACCGTACATTGTTTGTATTCTTTTAGTCACATACTGGTCATGTATCTTCTTATATGGCCTAACCAACTAGTGACGTTGTAACTCAGAGTCCACATGAAATGTATCCCATATAAACATTGCGTTCGTCAAATTATTATATAGAATAGATTACATGCCACCTAGTTAAGAACACATTTGGGATAGATAGTAAAAATAGGGTACTTCATGTTTCTAGCATTCTCACTCCATGTACTTTTACCACATTATGAAATATTAAAAATTAATTTACTATACCGAGAAAACATATCAACATTTTCGTATGTGTGGTCATTAAGATGATAAGACAAGCCATACAATGACTTTAAATATATATATATTTAATTAATTTCATAAATATGTTCAGATGTGCATGTTATTTATATGAAATATTATAGTTATTTATCTGTGTGCATTGATGAATAACATACGAATGAAAAATCATGTAATCAGTGTAACCATTAAGGAGATTGTACATGTCACAAAATTATGTGATAAGTCATGTATGAAACATATATCAACAGTAAAATTTATTTGAGTATAATACATATTAGGTAGTTTGGATGGGTACTAACCATGTTTTTTCCAATGTATAATTTGGTACACAGTTAATTTTAAATATTTTTTTAAAAAATTTATGATATAAGAGTATCTTATTGAAATTTATAAGTGTTTTTAGATAAAATAATTTGATAATGACGGAATATAATTAATTTACATGACCATGTCTTATCTTAAATATGAACAGTTATAATAGAATTCTTGTTTTATTTAATTAATAATTCATTGGATTCTTGTGGATTGTCATGATCCTAGGGAATACCATTTCATGTGATTGGTTTCATTTAATTGATTTATAAATTATACTTTTGGAGTTAATTCCACATCGTCTCTTATTATATAAGGGGTGCATGACCATTGTTTCATTTATATAAACCGTCTTTTCTCACTAGTGTTTGAATAAATTCATATTAAAAGGATGTTGCTCCCTTGTTAGTGGAGAAGTTAATTTTGGGAGATGAGAAGAAAAAAATCCATGAGAGATACAAAGGTTGATTGGTGGAAAACAAAAACAAAAACAATAAATAGTTCATGTTTTGTTCTGTCTCATTCAATAGTATGTATTTCTTCCACTTAATAAAAAAACCATTAGTAAAATATTTATTTGAATGATCCTTTTTTTCAAACACCCCAAACATACATCTTAAGATGGTATTTTTATAAAAATATTATTTTCAACCTATGTTAGAATGTTATTCTTATACGAAAAAACCTCGTGAATATATTTCTAATTTTCTTCATCAATAATATTTTTATTCATTTCATGAAGAAATGACTTTTGGAAACCCTTGAATTTGGTTGATTCTTAAGAATTATAATAGTGATGATATTCATGGTTATTTTGATCAACTGATTATAACTGGAATTTTTTTGAGATTGGAAATCAATACCTATCATTTTTATCAAAATTAGACCCTAATAATCTTTATGAGGCTCTAGGTGAACATGATTTAATTAATGGAATGAAATATGACCACAATAATTTAGAAATGAACAATGCATGGAATTTGGTTGAAAGTACTTATAGTACATCTATTATTAGGGTAAAATGTGGTTTTAGAACAAATTTTATGATGTAATAAAATTAAAAAAATAATATTAACATGATATTAATGGCTATAATAAAAAATATTGAATTTACTACTGAAAAACCAATGCACTGGTAGCAAGGCATGTACTTATTCTAATACTTTTATAATTTTCAGCATTATTAAATTTTAATATATTATAAATAAATGTGGTTTCCTTTCTTAAATTGATAAGATCAAGAGAACATTTATGTATAACAACCCACTATTTTGGAAAGTAAATAACATCGAGAACATGTAGATAATTATACCAAAGAGATTTGTGGATTTTAATAAAATCCCTAAAACATAGTAGGATTCATTAAATGGTTTTTTGATACCAAACAACAATATCGGTTGAGATATATATCCAAATCTTTTTATTAATGATGTTAATAAAAGCTTTATGATTTTACAAATATATGTTGATGACACTATGTTTGGTTCAACTCAAAAATAATAAATATATTTCTTTTTAGATCGAATGCTATCTGAGCTTGAAATGAGTGTGATGGATGAGTTAACATATATTATAGGATTCCCAATTTTGAAAAAAAAACAGAATGAACATTCATATATCAATACAAGTACATATAATATCTATCAAGGAAATTCTAGTGTGACAACACTAAAATTGTTAATAATCCATGTGGGACCTCCAATAAATTTATATTGATTTAATGGGAAAGAAAAGTTTATCAAAATAATTTTATATGAATGATTTGATGTTTACATTACTCAAAAAATGGTAATCTATATTTAATGTTCTTAGTATTATATTATGATAGATATCATTCCAATAAAAATTAATATCATATTAATGATTTAATATGTATTTTGATTTATATTAAGAGAACTATGGATTAAAGATTATACTATTTATCATGAAATGATTTTATTTTAATATGTTTTTTATATGATGATTTTTGTGGTTGTAGAGTGGAATGGAAAATTAATTCAAGAGTATTTAATTTCACATAAGAAATATTAATTTCATGGTTATGTAAGAAACAAAAATCCTTATAACATTACACATCTGAATCCAAATATTTTGTAGTTGGAAGTTGTTTCACTCAAGTGTTGTAGATGATACACACAGTCACTGACTAATTGTATGGGTTTTACTAAAACTCAAATTTTCAGTGATAACACAAGTGACATTACACTATGTAAAAACCCATTATATAAAATAAGTGCAATGAAAATTCACAAAAAACACAACTTACTTTGAGATCACACTTTTTAGTGAGATATTATTTAACAATTCATCAAAACAAAATAATAACCTGAAGATATTTTATAATAACCCCCCCGTTCTAATAGATTCGAATACATAAAAAATATAGGAATGTTCAATAGTAGTTGATTATTCATATCTACTTCTTTTTATCATTTTCATTACATAGTTGAACTCTTTTTCAAATGAGAGTATTTATGATTTTGTGATTCTAGATTGTTTTTTATTAAAACATTGAGTTCACAAAAAGACTGAGTTTTTATATTTAACTATTGGAATAAAAATAATATTGAATATTTTTTGAGTCATATTTTCTTATCAAAATGCTCTGAATTTACAATGTTCTACTAATTATTGTTTTGAATATATTTTTTCTATAACCAAAATATGAAACAAAATTATTTCACTGTCATAATTTATTATATAATTATTTCACTAAAAAAATTTAAAATATGAATTTAAAATATTTCTATATTAAAATTAATTATAATCAGTTTTCATTACAAAATCCAAGAAGTTCAATTTAGTCATACAGATGAAAGATTTATGTACCAAAATGAATTCTTATTCTTCTTTTTGAATGAATTCATTATAATATTTAAAATTATTTTTTTTAATTACTCATTAATCTAAATCATTATTTAATTTTCAAACATAATTGTTGTCAAATCATATTAATACTCATTCAATTAAATAATCTCATAAAAACATTTCAAAATAATAATTAAGATTAAAATATTTATTCAATTATTTCAAGATCAGAATATCATATTAGGAAATTTAATCTGAGACATTTTAATTCTTTGGATTATAACTATTGATACCTACCTATATAAGGATCAGAAAACCAATGTTAATCCTCAGTTGTCATATACGTTTCTATGGACTCTTACCACTCCTTTCTGTTCTATGTCCAATGTTTTGGAATTTTTCGCACTACATGATCATGTAATAAAATACGAGAAACTATAGAATATTTATCACAATAATAATTCTACAAAGAAGGAATCATTTGGTGAAAATGGTGTTAATATAAGATTCAATTATTAAAATGTTCAATATTGTCCGTAGATGGGATAATGTTTGTGTATAATATCCAATTAATGATTTTAATTTACATTTTAAGGATATTGTAATTGAATGTTCTCCTACAGTGTGGGAAGGAATTATATGTATAGGATGTCGAACTAGAAGAAGAGACAAAAGTGGGGGATGAAGAAAACAGATAAAGAATATGAATAGTAATAGGAATCAGAATATTATAAAGATGAATAAATATAGAATAATGGTGATTCAAAAGAAAATAAAACAAAAAAAACATCATCATATTAATATCTCATAGTATTCTAATCATATAAGGATCCATGGATTGAAGAATTAGGGGATTACAAATCATCATCCAATGATGAAGAAGACTCATCATGAAAATCTAAAGAACAAGATAAACACTAAAAAATGACATTTTAGATAATGTAGAATCTAATAAAAAAGTCGACATTATTAAGGAACCATAAGAAGAAAATGTTTCACATAACAGAAGCACAATATTTGGATTGAAGAAAAAATTGATGTAGAACCCTCACAGCCGAATGATCATAATGATTTATGTGGTTCATTAATCTATTTTAGTATAGTTACTCATATATATTTTGACAATATTTTTCAAATCTATTAAAAGGATAAGTTATTCCATTACATGTATTCGTTACATAGAAGAACATGTAAATAGATTTAAAATATTCTAAATTAAAAAAATCAGAATAATTGAATGATTTGACTAAATCTTCTGTTCATAATAATGACGATTTGAAATAACTCAATTAAAAGAGAGTGGAATAAGATATAGCATACAATCATATTTTTACATGTTCAATCTAATTGGAAATTGATCTAAATGATCATGATGATCACCTCATTTAAGCTGATATTATTTTTGGAAAAGGAAAATAATTTGATAATTTTTCAATTGATGTTTATGATATAGTGATGTTTTTGGAAGAGATCAGAGATACAACTAATGTTTGTCATGAGAAATTTATAGTTTGAAATGAAATGTTTCATATATTATAGTTATAAAATAGTAGTTTTTAAAATTTTGAATACGATATTTTCATTATGATGTTGTAATATAAAAAGACCCCTCATGAATTTTAAGGCTATAATAAATAAATTTATACAGAAACTATAATAGTGGACTACAAAATGAATCTTAAATCATCATTTTCATACGAATATATGAATCATGATGCATTTATTAAAATAATGGATATTGTTGAATAAATGATTAATAATGAATGGAATTATTTTATTTGATCTCTTTATGTATATGTTGAATAAATATTTTTTAATGAATGCTAAATCATGATGAATTTATCATCCAATAACAATATATCTGAATGTCTTCCCATTAATTTGGGATGTATTTTTTTGTATTTTTTGGATGATTAGTTATTTCACATAAAAAAATCTGTATGTTATCTTTTTCTATCATTTTCAAATATATACCTTAAAAATTATTTTTTATAATCAATAATGGGGACATATTTATAAAGAGGGAGAATCTTATAAAATGGGAGAATTTTATAATTAGAGAAGCTGTTGAGAAATTACCCTATGTGTGAGATATTATCCAATAAGTGGGGACAAATTTAATACTTCAAATCAGATTATAAATATGATATAAACTCAGGAGGAGATAAAATATGAGGTATAACATTCATTATATTATAAAGGGATGTTTTTTTTCAATGTTATTGTATTTTTATTTTAGGTATTGTGTTTTATACTTTTTGAAAAGGGCAGATTGTTCAGTCAGAAGTCTATAATAATAAATACCCCCCTATGGTTTTGAAATACACAACCACTTCTTTAAAAAATCAATTTACAAACTTTATATTTTTTATGTCTCTTATTAAATTTATTTACAAGTTATTACATTTATAACCAATGTATAAATAAGTCAAATGAAAACATAAATTAATTTTTTATCAAACTAACCCAGGTATAGATTCATCTGACTAACCCTAATTTAGATTGTAATTTTGGAAATCAATAAATATTTCGATCAAACAATACAATGTATATAATTATTTTGATTAGAATTATATCAAACATAAGGAATCCAAAATCAAATTGTAATGGTGAAAATTTACATGATGTTAGACTATCAATGTTCAAATCATCCTTAGCTAGGAAGTTGAAGATGTAGATCATTATCACATGTCATTTGAATATTATTTGAGGCCATTGCAACTAACTCTAAAATATGGAAATCTCTTATAAATAAAAGGACATTTCAATAGTTGGGATTCGATTCCATTTGAATGTCATGTTGTCTAAAATGTTCTCTATATAAACTCCTCATTCCCAATCATTGTAATGATTTATTGAGTTGAGGTTCATAGGAATTTTTGTGATGATTTTAATTAAATAAGAAATAGTTCCTTTTTTAATTAAATATCTCATCATGGTACTAATCGTGGGATTTTTAGGATATAAAGATTGTGATATGATCCATAAGGTTGAGGGATTCCATGGTAATAAATATATCAATAAATAATTATTTTGTGGGATTTCATAGTAACGAATGACATCATTAAATATGATAATCATATTAAGGTAATCTCAGATATTGGTGGATAGTTCTTATTCTAATCCATTAGATCGAGGTATTTCCTGGAATGTAATGACATAACTTATAGTAGGTACTAAAAACTGTCGATATCATTAGTCAAGATTTATGACTACTTTAACTCTTACAGTTAAAGAGAATATTATTTTTAAAGCTTGTATATGATTCTTAATAATATAAGATATTGTATTTATTATTTACATAATATATCATCTCTATTGTGAATGTTAATTAAAATTTTATTTTTTATACATATCATTACAAAAAAAAATTATATGTTTTTCTTTGATAAATATAAACTCTGATTTAATTGGACAATATCTGGATTGTATTTTAATACTCTAATCAAAAAACGAAATTAGAGTCTAATCATTTTTACTTAACAGTGTTTGTATTATGTTTAATATTACTTTTTAAAATATAATTCACCAAACACATATTTCCAGTGAATACTCTTTCGATCAAATAATTTTTAGTTTGGTTAAGGATCTCTCAAGATTAATATTTGTTCTATAAAAAAGGAAATAGTGGAGGGTGTATAAGGGAATGATGTAGAAGTAGTTTATTTATTAGGTGGTTTAGAAAAAAATTAAATAATTATTGATTTCACTGGAATACATCCATATGAACATTAAAATTTTTAAAATATATATTTTTACATCTAAATTTTGATTAATTTCTTTACATTCATTCATAAAAACACATAATTATTGTGTTATTTTAAAAATTAATTGAAAAAAATATATTATTATATGATTATAATAGTGACTAAGTAGTACATAGACACAAACTCCATTGGAAATAATATTCTTCATTCTTATATATCATTCCAAGCTTATAGTAATGAAATTCATTTGATTGTGGTCCGCCAACTCATTCGATCACCCCATTTATATGACTTTTCTCTTTGCTCCAAATTTGAGGTATAATACAGCTTTTGAACATACTATGAAATTTGGGTATTACATCAACATATTTATGATTAATTTTGATTTGAAATGCCTAAAATATCATTTACATGATATTTCCATTCAGTAAGAGCATGTTTGGTTATTTTTAAACCCTTAATACTAAATTTTCTATTATTTTATTAATATATAATAATATAAAAAAATTCCTTATGTCAAACTGATCAATTTGTGAAACATATTTCTATTTGGACGATTCTAAATGATTAAAATTGTTTCACCTATTTTTTTGTAACTTTTCACATCAACTAAGAGTCATTTTGAAATTTTGACCCCACGATGGGACAGATGCCATTTTAAAAAAACATTATAAAATGTTTCCCATTGACTTCTATCATATTGAGTGACACTAGCATCTAATGGATGTAGTGTTCATTCCCTTTGGTCAAAAATGATGGTTGATAACTCTCTAAATATTTCATTCCCATCTAAGTGTGTTTTCTTTGGCATTATTCCCTTTTATGTGAGTTCTCACTTACCACAATATTTAGGAGGGGCAATGACACTTTCGATCATACATAACAATATTACTATTAGCCTAATGTGATATTGAATCATATTGATTTTAAATTACATGAAAATTATTTTATAGCATTTAATGTAAATTATATATCGTTTTGTTGGTTTTTACCCCAAAAAATATTATTTTCTCATTATTAATAGAATATTAAACATCTAAACCTATACATTCAGATACAATGATCAATTTTTGTATCAAATATATGTTTGTGTTATTCTAAAAGATTAAAAATGATTTATGGAATATTATAATACATTTCCACTTCAATAAAAAGTAATTTAGTTCATTTTTTAACCCCAATGAGAGATATGTTATTAGATTAAGATTATACAATATTACTCATTACATTCCATCATATCTAGGAAAACTAGAATCTTATGGATGTGAAATTGATTACTCTAAATCAAAAATTCTTTAGACACCATTCTCCTATAATTTTAGGTCATTCAATGAGTTTTTACATGTAATTAATCCCATTTATGTGATTTTCACGTAGACTAAATCTGATAGAAAAACATTAAATTAAATCATACTATGAAATTCGGGTATATGATCAATTTGATAATGATTCCTATAGATTATAAATTTTTTAAATATTAATTTTCATATATTTCATGACTAGAAATAATTCTTTGGTTGGTTTTAACACGCATACACATATTTTATGACATACTATCCATTCTAGGAATTATATTATCATATGATTATTTCCAGCATTTCATAAATTATTTTTGGAATGTTCTCATATATTAACATATTAATATGAGGTTGATTCCTAATATCATACACCCCCCCTATGATATATATGTCGTTTTAATTAATCTATTATATGTTACAAGTTGTTATCTGTCATTCTGAGTGATATGAGCATTCGAGGGATGTGACATTGACTCGTACATAAGAAAATGACTATATGGTTTTAATCAATTTATTTCATTTCAATTCATGTGTTTTTTGTGGTATTAACCCCTTTTATGTGATTTTTCATTCTAATCCATATATAAGGGAAAATTGTAACTTTAGATTATAGCGACTAGTGTGGTTATCTAATCGATGTGTTGGTGAATCGTTTGGATTGTAAATGACTTAAATATTATTTTCCTAGGATTTATTGTTAATAGATAATCATCGTTCACTTCTTATTTAATATTAATCCATGTCTGCTTCCTCATTATTGACTCTTGACCAAGTAATAAGTAACTATGAAAATAATAAATGTAAAAAATTACGATAAATTTCACATAATATTTTGATCATACAATTTACATGTGTCTCTAATTTAACGATGAAAAAAACTTAATTGTTTTTTCATAAGATCTATAATTAATCTAAATTTATTTAGTTCGTTTTAGATCACAAATTTCTCAGATTTCAATATTATTAAAATTATATATTTTTTACTTTACTATTAATATAATAAATGTGACATTCAAATTCAATTAGAAATAAGGATGATAAAATGAAACACACCTCCATGATCTGATGTATCATGTATGACCATGGAATATATATATGTTTGTTGAGATATGGGAATAAAAAAAATAATAATTATAATAAGGAAATAAATGAAGGCAATAAAAATAAACAAAAACATATATTATTTTTTTCATCATATTATCCTATACACCATCACCCTAGAAATGATATTCTTCTAGTTCTCTATAATTTTCTAGATGTAAGTAATTTAACTTCTTGGTAACAAGTATATATACCACAAAAATATCACGAATTGTTTCATCATTGCAATAATAGGAACCACATCCTTATCACATGAAACTATATAATGTAGAATCTCTGTTCTATAGGTCATGTTATATCCATGTGTATCACGATCAATCATGCAATAAAATATCTCATCCATCTACATGGAATGTTGTCGATGGTCATTTTGTAGCTATGATAATAGAGCCTCAAATATATCATTTCCAGTATATAAATATAAATATATATGTATATATAGTTATATGAATGTATTTTTAAATAATACAAGAACATTCTATTAGAATCATAATGTCGAGATTGTTTCGATCCCCAGTTGTCATCCACATTAATATTCTATTTGTCATTATACCACACTTCTATAACTATAATCCAAAAAGATATAACTATTGAACATAAAATAATATAAAATGATAAATACAACAAGTATAATATATGTCATTTGATGATTCAAAATTTTTTGATGTATTCTCAGCATCACTAGATTATCAGAATGACACACCGCTACCCCTATATTAAATTAATTAAATTTTTACCTTGTAAAATGTTACATTTTCAAAGAAACATATGAACCCATAATTAGAAGACTCAATATCATAGCTTCATTAGACAAATAAGTAACCTTGCCATGCTATTGATAAGTGTGATCAACTATTGGGACTTTATTCAAAATTTCTAGTGATTCCAACATTGGTACCCAATTATTTTTCATCACTCTATATTTATAATATTTCCACAATTTAAATATATTTCCAAATATAATGCTTGAAACACATTTGCTTTCACCCACTTGTGATTCTAATTTTGAAAAATAATTTTCACAATTCTATGTTTTTAAAAAGAATATTTTAGAAACTAAAATGATATTCTTAGATAAAAATCTCACAATAGTTGATATATTGAATACAAATGGAAGGAATCATAGTCATGTGTAGTGAATATAAATCTATGTCGGTCATCCATAATATGACTCAACTAGTGAATAAATTAAGGGGGACCTCTAACATGGGATTTTATGTCTCATAAAATCGTATACCAAGTGTCTTTTCATAATTAAATTCTACAATATTTTCTTAAACTATTATAAGAATAATTGGTTGAGTAAAATACTATTTAAAACAATTTAATAAAAAATTTGAGAGATTGGCATATGTATGTTTAATTCTTATTTGAAAATAGAAAAATAAATTCAGTTTCATTCATTTCTCGATCCATAGAATTATATTCCACTCCAACATAATGTGTATAGTGTTCAAGTTATTCTATCATTACCTACTACCATAGAATAAATTAATAGTAGAATAGTACTAGATTATATATCATAGAAATAGATATTAAATACACAAAAAGTATTTATGGTTTTAGATAGTGATAAATATATGAGATAATTTTCAAACCAAAGACCATTAAAACATCTTAACATTTCATAGATATGACAATCGATTGGTCCCCCTTTAACTATTACTCTAAACTATGGAATTTATTTTTAATGATGATCTAAATTATGTTGATCTAGTTTTTTTGTAAAAAATGAAATTTTCTCAAGTTTATCTCATTCAATTAAAAACACTCATCGCAATGTAATTTTAGTAGAGATATTAATATTTTAGTTACATATAGTGGTGTTGAAGGAAACAAGTTCTACATGAGATTCCCAAATTAATAGCATGTTACGAACTCTTTCATCAATCTATATCAGACTATAAATGATATCCAATGTAAACAGAAATCGATCAACATTTTTTCCATAAAAGAGATCAACCCAATAACACTTTAAAAACATTCATCTCATCCTGTGTGCATATAAAAAATCAATAATTTTATACATTTATCTATACTAACAACCAAAATTGATTTATATATAAAAAATTCCATGGATTTTCAATTCATGTTTCACATATAAATATTTTAACTGAATACCAAAGGCATTATCATCTATATCATTACAATGAAGAGTTTATATGGAGTGTCCATCAGCTAGTTGTTAAAATTATTTAGATAGTGTAGGGTTACCGATCTGATATAGGTTATGAACCAATATATCTCACAGAATTCAATAAATTGTTTTACAGAATGAACTTAGTACTATAATTGAATTTTATTGAAAATGAATATTTACAAACAAAATCATTGATTCTTTAATTAGATAATCCATAATGGGGGTTTTTAATCTAATTATTACAATAATAATCCACATATTGTTTTATCTTTTAAAGTGTTTCCTATAAAGGATAATTCCATGATTAAATTATAAACTTCTATATGAAAACATAACATCCAAAAGTCTAATAGAAAATGTTAATAGACACATACTAAAAAATGGTGAAAATAATTGAGTATTGAAAAATATGTATCGATGAGATTGTTACACATTGATGTTGTCCATACAAATTATAATTATATCTATATCTATATTATCTTGTATTATAGATGGATTATCTAATTTGTGAAAAACATCCATATGATATTCTACACAAAATTTAGTACAATCATCCATAAAATAATTATGGGATAATGATACCTATAGATGAGATATATTACATATAAATTATTTTAATGTATTAAAAAAGCATTCAATAGGATACATACACCCAAATTGCACAATATTAGTAAAAATTACTTTAAATGTTAAATTTAACATCAAATTAAGAATAAAATTAAAACATTTGGGTGGAAATGGTTCTCCAGGTGAAAAATTATAAGTAAAATCCTATCATATTACATTTCTAAATAACTCATTCATATGTTTTATAAAAAATTATGTCTACAAAATTACTCTTTTCAATTAATGGATGGACAAAATTGGGGAAAAAAGTAAAAATTAATTTGATTGGAATAAACTTTTGAAGTACTATGTGATTTTCATGAATTTTTTACTATTTCTGGAAAAGTATCCATGAGAAACCATGAGCATCATCAAAATGGAATGAAATGTAAATTTTACTCATCATATACTGTGTTGAAAACATGTATTCCCTCTTACCCACACCCATCTATAAATTAAATTATATATTAAAACACATTTCATATAGATAACCTTATTCATTGACATTGTCATTTTATTTTTCACTATCACCATAAATAGTCTCCAATATATTATCATAGAAGAAATCAAGGTGTGTGACATCCAGATTATTAATTCATATAATTATTTTCTAGTATGGGAGATTTTCAAAAAATCTCCATCCAATGGTGATTGTGTTTTCTTGTTGCACAATGAATAGAGGTAATGAAATAGATTACTATTCGTAAAATTCCTAAACCAGGTGAATTATAAATTTCCTAATACCCGATAATATTTCAATGAATTTCGTGATATTTGGTGATGGATTAAATTCTATAGAACCATAATATTCAAATTTGGTAATTATAAACTTGTGCGGAGGGGGAATAAAAAATCCAGGTCTCTTTTATGTCTATTTTTACAATCTCTAATCCATATAGTATATTTAACTTATTTGGTTCAAGAGAATTTATATTCACGATTGATACTCCATCAATGTTAATTTGAATATGTAGGGAAGACATTGATTGTGTGTAATAAATTAGTATACAGTTTAAACAGTTATTTTATTTCAAAACTAAAACCCCATAATTCATTCTTATAGTAAACAAATGATTTAAGATAAACATCAATGTTGTCCCCAAGACTTCTAGGCCCATCAATAAGAGTGTAAAAGAAATGAAATATTTGATTAATATAAGGCTAAACATGAAGATAATAGAGATCCAACACCATGGGACATGTGTTATGAGTTGGACCAAACAGAGACTTAAATGAATATAAATCATTTTATAACAACCCTAATTAGACATTATGACTATATTTAGAAAATTAGGGGTGACTCTAATTATTCTCTATTCTTACAAAGGAGTCTTTTGGGAGGGATAGCATATAACTACCCTTATTTCATTACATTTGTCATAAAATTAATTTAGAATCATTTGAAGATAAACATAATATTTTACAACTCATATTTAGCAGAAAGTGATTCATTTTGTATATGAAATTGTGTTCCCCCAACTCCATTTTCCTTCTTTGATATTTTGGATTTCCCCAATCATATTTCCACTAGGAAGATCAATACAAAATAAAATTATCCAAATGAGATGTTACTTTTTTAAGAAAATATATATTTGTTTTCACATTAATATATGGACTCATAAGTTAATCTTAAGTTATCTAAAAACGTAATAGTGTGATAATAAGACTCTAGAATCTATGTATCTATTGGATGTACATTTTAAAATAAAATAAGCATAACGTTTAATGTTGTGTTTGACAACTAATTCAATGCCTTTAAGTGTAATAACATTGTTGAAAAAGAATATTTTAAAATATGCAGTACACTAAAAACATAATTTAGATTGTGAATCATTATGTATTCTAAAAAACCTAATGAATAATCATCTAAACAAGAAAAAAAAATTCTCAGCAATCCTATCATTTCAATTGTTAATTCCTTCAGGATCCAACACATGTAACATTACATTAATCATTTCATGCATCAGATCAATTTTCCACACATCAAAATACATATGAATAGTTTATATTCAGTGAATATTAATATATTATTTCCTAAAACATGGAAAAATATTATATTTATTTAGAATCCCATTCAAAAATTGGTGCTCAATCATGGTTTCTTTTTTTTATTGATGTATGTTTGCACAATTGTTTTTTGTGAAACTACTTTATTCACAACGTGATTCTCTATTGAAATCAATATACATAATAATTATCTCCAAATATATTTTAGTTTATTTATTTTGATGATAAATACAACTCATATCCATATATATAATCCATAAAACCCTCTATCCCTAATTGTACCCCTCCTGGCATGGTGATTGGTTAAGAAAAAATAAACCTATGTGCATACATGTAATCTCATACTAAACTAAAAAAATTCTAATGGAACTAAAACTGATTGAATGAAAACACAAATATAACCATGAAGACTATAAAGATAATCCAAAAAAACATGCTAGTAATATCTAGCATTATCTATAATATTCTCATACTAACTTGATTAAAAATTCTATATACATGGGGTGATCCTAATAGTATACTCAGTAATTTCCTCCTCGTAGCCTCTCATGATAAATATAATCAAAGAAAACTAAATCTCAATTAAGAATAAGTGAATCTAACTCATCACCTATATAGGAATAATATGTACCCATCTTTTTCATTGATATCTCACACCATGTTAGGAATAAATGTGGGATCATATAATTTAATAATTATTAAAATGGGGTTCCACTTATCCTCTACTTCACTAGTATGCTGCTATGACCTAACGTCGCACATCCTGAGCCATCTCTATCCAAAAGAAGCGAGTATGAAGATGCATGGTCAATGTATAATGATATATATCTCATTAATCACATTGTTTCATTATTTAATGTCACATGTCCTTATTGTAACCATGTAGTTT
Source organism: Viscum album (assembly GCA_963277665.1). Classification (NCBI taxonomy): domain Eukaryota; kingdom Viridiplantae; phylum Streptophyta; class Magnoliopsida; order Santalales; family Viscaceae; genus Viscum; species Viscum album. The sequence goes on along the minus strand of OY728139.1, from coordinate 986,281,422 downwards.
TCAAGAGCCACCACTACTTTTATGATGTGTATCACACATCATGTATTATACACCATGACATCCTTGCCTATATACCGAGTATTGTACCTCAATATATCACGTCTTGTACATTAAACAAATATAATAATAATTTGGATACAATATTCAGAGTATCATGTTTGTAAAAATACCACAATCCATTATATCCTTCTATACACATGAATGGGAAAATATACCACTATGAATATCGACAAATAATATTATCATGAGAAGAGAATCTGAAAAGAGGGGGTAGTCAGTCATTTATCCCTCTCCATCATAGTGATGGTGAAAACCCAATCCTAGAGTCCACTGGGTGTCATTCTATAAACAAACATGGATGGGGTATCATATGATATAACAAAACATGGATGATATAATATATCCCATGACAAAAATATAGGCATTCAAAAAGTCCTACAATGAACTGTAGTCATTGTCTTTTAGACACGAGAATGAGACTTATATATACATGATATCATATATATACAAAGGAAATGGAAGGAGAAATATTAAATTAATTCTCTACTTTTATAATTTCACATCATGTTAATTATTTAAGGAAATATTAACTAACATTATTTCATTTATGTTTCATTAAAAATCCATGTGAATTCCATGCACAGAATAAATAATCATACCAAGTCCATGGGTTCTTAGATAATCATAATCATTTTCATTCAAATAAGAACTTGAACCACATGGTATATATTTAATAAAAAATATAACAATTACATAATTCCAGGTACTCTAGGAAATCAACCCAAGCTACCATTAAGAGATATAACCCAAAACCACCTTCTACCATAAGAAGTGGGGAATGTAATTTAGGTAAAACATGAAACCAAATCATCTATCCACGAAATACAATCATTAACATGAAATCGTAATATATGTCAACACAATAATGAGTAATATTATATTTATCCTATTCCATAAACCCATATGTCGTCACCAACAATCTCATTATTATCAACATGCATCTCGACATCATGGTGTCAAATTCTACCACAAACATAGTCCTCCAAATCCTTATCTTATCACCTATTACATTTTCTTATTTACTAACATAGAAGTCTCATATCATGAAAACTTTGAATTAGTGTAATAAAACATTGTCAAGAAGGAAACATGGCCTTAAATACAAGGCATCATACATTCACATAAAAATGAGTTCTCATTGACATAATAAAATACATTAAAACATTCCCAGGAAAATATGCAACATTAGCCAAAAAAATTTATTATAAATAAAAAATTGGTTTTTATTTTATCTAGGATTTCAAAATTCAATTATCACAGATTCTAACTATGGTAAACATAAGAAATAATCTATCAAAAATGTTATGTCATAATGGTGGAATACAACTCCCCCAATAAAAACAATTCTAAGGACTAAAAATTAAAAAATATTGTTCAATTAAATACATAAATTATAATAATGAATTAGATTACTATGTAAACAATCACTAATAGAGTGATAATGTGAGAACAAAAAAACACCAACAATTTTAGAAGAATAAATTAGAATAGAAAAGCATTTTTATAACAAGATTTACATTATTTGGTCCCTTTGGGACCCAATTCAAACGGAAAACAGCACCCACCAAAATAGATTTATTAAATTCTATAAATATATATATTATAGTGTTCAAAGGCATAGAATATAATCAACTGAAATTCATAGAATCTCTAAAACTGAAAATGTGTAATATTATCTGTAACACAGATATATCAATATTATGAGAAACATACAACCCATAAAAATGTCTTATAATGCAGATAACTTCAAGATACGATTACATAAATCCATCTAAATCATTGTATGTCGTCATTGGATGATCATTCTAGGACTTTGTATTTGAGCAATTGTCATATTTCTTCAACATAAACAGACCACAATATTCTGACAATGAGTTGAACACCAATGGTGTGTAGGGATTCAGAATTATACATGATAAATCTTTTATTGGGGATGATAAAACCACTATCAGTAATATTTATTCAATGGAAGATGATTTCCAACTTGAGAAAGAGAAAAATTAAACTGAAACCCTAGTGAGATGAAAAACCCACCAACAGCGAGAGGGCATAAATTTCTGGATCTATATATCAATATTCTAAATGAATTAGACCTCTTATAAAGATAATTTTAGATCTATTATGTATATCAAATGTAGGGGCACCAGGCGTGATGAAACCACCTAAGGAAATCTTAACATGTTCACTGGACATCATCAGGGAGGATTTTATAAAGGCAATGCCAAACATCCCACCCATAGACACATGGAATGGATCAAATAAATTGTTATCTAGGATAGTTTATGTGACAACATCCCATTATGGCTTGAATTTAATACAATAGATATTCATCAGATAGCCAAGGTGGCATCACATATCATAGAAACTAAACAATTGAGTAGGCCGCATTAATCAACTCTTGCTCTAATGTGGATCCAAATTCCAATATATATATAAACCTGAGATAATTAATAATAAATTTCATTTATTTAGAATAATTTAAATTGATGAAAAATTAAATGGATTTGTTTTAATTTTCATATGAAAACCAATAATTCCCAAATTAAAAAATCTCCACCATTTTAAATTGGATATATTTTATTTTATTACACCAAAATGTTATTCAAGTGGATCTCGGATCATGATATCTTAGATATTCTAATCATTGATAATGTTGCAGCATTAGTAAAACAATCAATTGTGTTCTCCATAGAGTTTATCATATTGAAACACACTTCATTATTGTAAAAACATATATTTAATAAAATTAATCCAATTATATAAGTACATATAAAAACTATGGTATAAGAAATTTTAAGATAAAAATGGGTTAATTAATACTTATAATTTAAGATAATAATAAAATTACTTATACAATATTTAGTAATAAGACCTTTAATCCATATTCTGTCATTTACTACTTTTGTTAGTGCTATTTACTCTGATATAGTGACTGAGATGGTCACCAACAAGTACATATTGGATATCCATGATAAAGAATTTTTTTATGTATTCATGACATAACCAGTTTATTATTTCCTGAATGAAATACATTAAGGATAGTATGAATCCACATAACTAGTCACTAATTAAGATCATTTGATATTTATACCATAAAAAATAATTATATACAAAGTACAATAAATATACCTCAACAACTATTTAATACCATGCCAATGTGGTTTTTCAATATTTTTTCTAATCCCTATTAATGTACATATTGAAAAAGAAACATCTTGTTGAGTATAAATCATAGCATAAATAATACATCCCACTATATTATAAAACATGATTCTATTCATATATTAAACATCAGAAGCCATGAAAGGTGACTGAGATAATGAAGATTTTAAATGAAGACCTTAAGAAACACAAATAGTCTTTAATGCATTAAGAAAATACCTAATATGTATTAAACGATATAGGAAAATTGAGATATGTAAAGAATCTAGTCCTTCTTATGAATACTATTATAGATGCACAAATGATTCTTAGCACAACTTATATCATTCATTTCAAATGTTGAATTCAATTTCACAATAGCTTTGTTGATAAATATTGTATCATTACATATGAGGAAAAAATATTCTACATAGAGAGGAAAATAAAGCATATATTTTTAATAGATTTAAAATATAACCATGATTTAAACTAAACCATGTTGAAAAGATTTTCTAACATGAATGAATCAAACGTGTTATTAAAGTTTCATGAAGCATTTTTTATTCCATATAATGATTTATTATTCAAAAAAACATGATCATCTTTAAATTTATGTTCAAGCCTTGTAAGATAATTAATGTATAATATTTCATTTAAATCACCATGAAACAATGAAAATTGAACATGTAGATGTTCTGTATGGATAAATAAATCCGTAGTTAAAAATCCAATAATTCATACTTAATATTGTTCAAATATAGGAGTAAAAACATCAATGTAACAAATTCCATCTCTTTAAAGGAAGCGTTTCGCTACAATTTTTGCTTTAAAATTATTATAATTTCTAATAGAATTGTCATATAGTATTATATATATCAATTACAATGAATCAATAATGAATTAGTTGGTTTATTGACCATGGATCATGTATGGATCTTTGTTAGGGATTCCATATAATCTTCCATAGATGAAATCATATTCTTAGAGTAGATGTCATTGACCGCATGATTGTAGATTTGAGGATACTCTCAAGGAAGATATGATACAATGTTTAAGGAAATGGAAACCATATTAACATGGTTGTACCTTGTATGTTGTCTCATTAACCACATTTTTATATTCCTAGTCAGATTATAAATTCTTATGTCACTATAAACACCATCATGAAAAATATCATTAGAATTAGAGCATGAATATGGGTTAGGATGAGAAAGTGGCACCAGAGAGGTAGATGTTGTCTGGACCGATGACAAACTATCACTGGAAGGATCATCCCCAATATCCCTTTTTGATGAAAGATCAGCAATATTATTTGTGGGTGGATGGAATTTTTATAGAGAATCCTCTTGAAGCACCACATCCTGGCTAGGAAAAAACTTTTGAAAATAATATTTATCTATAAAAATATAATAATCCTTCACCCCCTCTAGATACCCTATGAAAATTAATATTTTATATCTGGGCTCATGTTTTTCATCCTTAACAAGAGTGTAGGTAGTACATCCAAGCACAGTAGATTGTCAAAGAATTGTGGAGATTTTTTGACAATTCAATATGAGATATAAATATGTTGGAACATGGCGGAAACATATTTATAAATTAAACATCCATAGTGATAGATTCATCTCAAAAGGATTTGGGAAATATCGTGAATGAACTCATGCTATGAAACTGCTCTAGAATACAATGATTAATATGCTCAGTAAGACCATTCTATTGAGATGATTGACTAACAGTAAAATGATTTAAAATTGCATCACATTTAAATATGTTGATAATCTCTGTAGTTAGGTATTCTAGGATTTTGTCATTCCTCATAACAAATAACTTCATTATACATTTATTTTATATAGAGGATTTCCATGTTTTAAGAACCTAAAGGAAACATATTTATTTATCAATATATAATACAAGAATTTCCTTGAGATTTCATCTATAATTTCAGCAATGTCATATCCAACACAATTGTAACAGCCTGATATTTGATGAAAAATATTCTTTTTAATTTTATTAATGTCTTGTGTTGTACGCTACACAAAAAAGGTGCTTGAACAACACACATCCTCGGCTTTCCTTGAATTACACGCAATCGCGACCTTCCTCGATAGCGTGTGTAGTACGCAATACCGAGTTTCACTAAACAAAGATATGCTATTAAAATATTATTAAAAATAGCCGTTATGAATAGTAATAACCTCCTATTAAAATTTAAGAAATTTTACCTCTCAAAATTGACTTTATTTTTGGATTCGGAATATCGAAATTATCGTAGGGTGAAATTTTGGTAATTTTCGGGTAACTTTCATATTTTGATGAATAGTGAAAATTACTAAATTTTAGTTAAAAACAAATTTTTCAATCGAAATAATTAATAGTGATAAATTATTAATTTTAGTGGTTTTAAAGTATATTTAGAATATATTTTTACAATTTAATACAATGTTGGTCATTGGATGTAATTTCACATTTAAACCAGACATAAATAAGTGTCAATCTTTTGATAGATATTGTTTCTTAAAAACACGCTATTTGTTTTAACAGCGGGATTTAATTATAAAATTAATTAATGCAACTTCTATGTTATGAATTTGGTAAAATAGACTTCATTTTTGAAATCGGAATATGAAATATAGCTTAGGATGAAATTTTGGCATTGTTCTGAAAAACATCAATTTTTGATGAATAGTGAAACTACTAAGTGGTAGTTCAAAAACTGAATTTTTCATAAAACATAATTTTACCGCTTCTGTGATTGGAATTTCAAAAATCCGAGAGACACGGTTGATGTCATTAAGTAAAATGTGGTTCAATGAGATGAAAATAATTTTTGGTGAATAGTAACTTTTTACTTTTATTTACCACGGTTAAAAGTACATAGGGTATTTAAGGGTAAGAATGAGATTAATATTACCCTAACTCATGTCCTAATTCTATTTTACAAGTGTATCTCGACCAAAAACAACCTTAAGTGTAAAATATTATCATTTAGGCCCACTTGGATTAGATTAGGACATTTATTATTATTTAATTCAATGAAGAGTTAAAAGAGTTAAAATCAAATTTTATTTAGTAAAACATTTTTAATATGGGGTTATACATAAGATAAATTATAATATAGATATTAATTAGAAAGCTAAAATGATTTCCTACATAATGGTATTTTATTTTTAATTTTTAGTAATTATATAATTTAATTTATTTATGACACAATGATGATGCAGTAATTATCTTATTAATGAAATATTGACATAATTGATGTTATAAACACCAAAATAAATATAATTTGAGACTTTTTATGAATTCCAATAATTTTCTAGATACTCTTATATATGAGGGTTGATTTAATCAACTTGGTTCGAACATATAATTCTGTTATGACTTTCACAAAAATCATATTTCAAATAGTGTCCAAATTGACACAAAATAGTTTTTAAATCAAATATTATATTATTAATTGTAATTTTATTCCAAAAAATCTAAGGTTCGGCCAAATGACTTTGATAAGGATATATATATTAATAATAAACAATTTGGGGTTCCTTTAGCATGTTATAGTAACTGTATTAACCATATAGTGTAAGAAAACAAAAAGACACGGTAAAAGTTAAATTATTTAACTTAGAGTTAAATCTAATTGATAAGGTAAAAATAATAACCTAAACTTGTCTAAATCCTATTGGTTGATAGGGTTTAGACCCATCCCCACTTTATCATCGAAATAAGACCCTTTGGAACCATTATAAACCGATTTTGACTTTAATATAAAATAATATTTTGAGATATTCCTAAGGTGCCCCTCTCCTCCCTTATAAAAGGACAGCTACTCCCCCTCATCCTCACACCAATTTGAGCACTCAAGCTCGGCCAAACCCTTACAAAATCCCTTCTCCACTTCCCTAGAATAATCCTAGAGGTCCTGGTCTTTTTCAAAGGCCAATCTTAGTTCCCTAAGTGGAGGATTCAAAGAGGCATTTCAAAGAAGATGTAATAACCATTACCGATCTTTTCAATTTCTTTCTTCTTCAACTTCTTCTTCTTTAGTTATTTCATGAAAACGTAATAACATCAGTATTACATACATACTGATATGTTATTATAAATATTAAACAACCCTAATTCACCTTCTATGCATCCTACGGAAAAATGAAATCACCGCGCGTGCGTACGTACGGATACCGTCTCCACACCGTGGTGTAATGTATTTTCCACCACAAACTTACTTGGATTGGTATAATGGTGTAAATAATGACCATATATGACTATTATAAAGTGATATTGATTCTTAAATAGTATACATATACTCCAATACAATTCCACGATCATAGGAACGATATCATCACTCGTGCGTACGTACGGAATACCGTCTCCACGATGTGATGCGAATCGTTCTACGTGATCTTCATTTCATAATGATTATATAAATTAATTGAATTCATGAATATGATATATATTACACTAATACCATTATGGAAATGAGGTATCTATAACCTAAAGAGAATAATAAGAATTTATTCGGCAAAACACGCATAAGAACAAAAAGTTATAAACACCAGAATAACAAGTAGAAATGAAATATTACTACGAAGAAGCTAAGAATATGACCATATATAATATCATAATATTATGTATGATTCTGGAAAAAGTCAATAACATTATTTAAATATTTATACAGGAGGTTCGGACACATACGAATCAAATCGGACCTAAGGTAAGGGAAATATCACAATCTCATTTTTATCCGAGATTGTTTATACTTTAGTATTTACTGGGGTGTATTTTATCATCCACATCCATGTTTCCTCAATATGTAATATTATTTCCATCCACCTACAATTTTTTAAATCCAATTTTACCCTTCGGTGAGTTTTTAGTAAATGATATGAAAGAAATCTTTTGTCATTTTTCATATGAGGTACTTTTTTGACTTTTCCGACAAAAGTAAGAGAAGAATGTTTTTTTAGCTTATACGGCATGAATAGATTTTTAAAACATTATTTCCAAGAATCTTCCTTTACAAGTTTTCAAGTTTATTTTTAATCAAATTCTTGTATTTTATAATTGTACGACATGTTAAGAAAGGAAAAGTGTTTTTGAAGCAGAAAGGATATTTTCCTCAAGAATGGAGTTCAAGTGTTTTATCAAAATTATTTTCCATCTAAGATAATAAAGGGTTCTGTTTCTATCCCTATTATTACATGGATTTTAATATGTTGTGATGGAAATATTTTTATGAATTCCTTTATCTTATATGAATTGTTTTATGATGTCATGATGTTTAAGATTCCCATTTTTATTACATGGGTTATGCAATGATGTATGGTTTGTGATTTTGTGGCACACATAAGAATGGTATCATTATGAGATGGGTGGGACCTATATCTCCCTCCAATGCATTGGGTAAAGATTTTATATCTCATGAGATAGACATGTCTGGAATGGTAGGTTATACCGGTTCAGTGAAACAGGACTGAAACGAGGGTGACTCGGTTCAGAAAGGGACTTTGTCCACTAAGATAGTCTTGGAAATGAGTCTTGACTAACAAGAAATGATTCTATATGATTATGTGTGTATGCCAAAAAGTTTCATGTTTTATGTTATGATTATTGGGATTACATTTCACTTCTATGATTTATCCCATGTTATGAAATTATGCTCTCTTTTGCAGGTTAAGATTTCCAAAATGTTATGTTCTTATGAATATGATGTGATTGATATTTATTTTGTTTACCCTTACTGAGCATTTTAGCTCACCCATTTAAGTTTTCTTTTCCCCAGGATATAAAGAATGGTTTTAGGTATAAAAAAAAGAAGATCTTTATGGGAGATATTGAAGATCTTTCACCAGGATTAGAAGATTATATTCCGAGTTTCCAAAGACACTAAACTATTACGATCCTTGTGTGTCTGTTTTTTTTATGTACTAAGTATTCCTCAAATGTAATGTAATGTCAATGTACTTCAAGCTTTGGGTCTCTACAGTTGGTATCAGAGGAAAGGTTTAGTCAACCATTGGAAACTAGGATGCGAAAACGTTAGTGAGATCCCTAGAGATATTTCTAAGGTATGTCTAGGGATGTCCCTAAGGTTAAGTATACGTATAGGATATAGTCCTAGAACTACGGTAATGATCTTAGAATTTAACCTAAGATGTTAGATATTAAGGGTACTCCCCCTTTACTATGTTGTTTTCCCTAGAATTATTTTTGCCTCTCACACTATTCTTTTTTGGTTTTAGACGATGGCTGGAACCCGAAGGAACCGTGTTGATCAATGCAATGGACAATGCAATGATTGTCCTCCTGAACAAGCAAATGTTATGGGAGATGGAGTGCAAAATCTTATTGTTATAGTTACACATGCTATGAATCATTCTAGACTTCCAAATGAGCAGAGAAGGGAACAATATTCTATTGAGTCCTTCATGAGGCAACATCCACCTTCTTTCAGTGGGTATTCTGATCCACTTGTTACTGAACAATGGATCAGTACCACTGAAAAGATATTTTCAGTTCTTCAATGTTCTGAACATGATAAAGTCATCTTAGCAGTATATCATTTGGAAGGTGAAGCTGATCAATGGTGGAATCTTATCAAGAATAGGAGGCAAAGAGATGAAATTGAGTCCATGGAATGGGACGAGTTCAAGAACTTTTTTTTCAGTAAGTACTTCCCTCGTATTATTCGAACAAAGATGGAAAAGGAGTTTCTTGAGCTGAAGCAGAAGGATGACCAATCTGTTGGTATATACGAAGAGAATTTTACAAGACTTTCAAGGTATGCATCTGGAATTATCATCCAACCTAAAAGTAAAATTGATCGATTTTTCAGTGGCTTAAAACCTAGTCTTCTAAGGGCATTATCTATAAGAGACTTCAGTATCTATGAAGAAATTGTGCGTTGTGCTATCAAGGTAGAAATGAAATTTGGTGTTACATATCCATCTCATGGTTTTGACAAGATACGAAAGATGGAGTTCAAGGAGAAATCTCAGAATAATGGTGAAAAGAAGATGAATGTTTCCTTATGCACAAAGTGTGGAAATAAGCATGGTGGAGATTGTCTTAAAGGGACTAGAAAATGTTGTAAGTGTGGAAAATAAGGTCATCGAGCAACTGAGTGTCTAAGTAATGGAAAAATGGTTTCTAATGATGTGAATAAAGAAAACACTACAGAGAACACACCACCAACACTTCAATGCTTCAAGTGCAAGGAAATGGTGCATTATGCTAATAAATGCCCTAATCCAAGGGTTAGTGATGATCGACATGAGAAACCACTTAAGGGAAAGGACAAAGGGAAGTCACATGCGATCACTATTGGCGATGTTGAATATGACAACAATGTGGTGGAATGATTAAGTGTTTATGTAATGGGATTCCAAAATAATGTTGTATATAGTATCGTGGAATATTGGAATATTTATGTATTGGTATATTGTGGTTTTCAATAATTTTATGGTACCAGTAACCATGGAAAGTGATTGAGATATTTTTGGAAAAAGAATGATATGTGCATAATGAAGGGAAAATGAGAAAATGAAATATATGACAGTATTAATGAGCTCATGATTGATATAAGGACTAAGTGATATCATGGTTTGAGTCTATAGAATTTTGAGGATTTTGGTATGTGGAAGGTGTTAACTTTTAACTGAATTCATGTTTTCACTAAGGTATTCAAGAGAATACATGATTAAGGACTTTTAATGTTTGGAATGTGACCAAAAAAACATATCTTATGATATATGGGGATCAACAATGGTATTAAATCTCTAGTAATCGTTTTAACTATATTATGAGAGTGGACTGCAGTATTATGGATAAGCCTAAAGATTGGAATGGATTATGTTGGACATAAGTTAGTATTGTTTAAGGATAGAAGCTTTTTTGATATTATTGATGGTATTTTATAGTAATATAGTTTTAGAAAAAGGACAACCTGCAGGATGGGCGATAGCCCATCGCGTCGGACAAGGCTGTGGGAATCGAACCCACAACCGAAGTGCGATTGGCCTTTATCGCATACCAATAGCCTACAGGAAGTCTATGGTTATTAGAAACTAGCATTATTTTATTAAGAGGTATGATATATGAAGTATAAGTTCATTTTTGGAATCGTATACGATTAACATCACTATAGATGGACTTATGTATATTTGATAACTTTTCTATCCTTTTGAGACAGATGGAATGACCCATCATTCTATCACATGATCTGCCAACACATCACGAATGAAAAATTCAACTTCATTTCTCTAAGAGATGAAGTGGAAATTGTCCAAAGAACGATCAACGGTGAGGCTGTACCAAAATCACGAAAGTATATCTTTTAATTCCAATTTCATCAACTGTAGGGAAATGACCTTGAAAACCAAAAATGTTGTCCTAGTGCTATTATATCCGATGAATCAGATGGTACCTTAGATCGTCACAAATTTCTGGCTTTGTGATTGTTGGCTTTTTCATAGCCATGTTCTCTACCACTCTCCATCAGAACATGATGATTAGATTTCACTTCCAAATCCATATTTTCACCTATGTGTAAACCCAGTGATTAGTTGATTTGGGTAACCGTTATGTTTCATACATTAGTTTTTAAAGACAAGTTTTGTTATTCCTTTTTACGATGTGGGTTTCAATTGAAGAAACTTTCAAGTAGAAAACCATTTATAATCCAGACGAATTTCGAGGGCGAAATTCATTTTATGGGGGGTAGAATGTAACAGCCCGAGATTTTATGAAAAATAATCTTTTTAATTTTATTAATGTCTTGTGTTGTACGCTACACCAAAAGGATCTTGCACAACACGCATCCTTGACTTTCCTTGCATTACACGCAATCGCGACCTTCCTCGATAGCGTGTGTAGTACGCAATACCGAGTTTCACTAAACAACGATATGCTATTAAAATATTATTAAAACTAGCCGTTATGAATAGTAATAACCACCTTTTAAAATTTTAGAAATTTTACCACTCAAAATGGACTTCATTTTTGGATTCGGAATATCGAAATTATCTTAGGGTGAAATTTTGGTAATTTTCGGATAACTTTCTTATTTTGATGAATAGTGAAAATTACTAAATTTTAGTTAAAAACAACCTTTTCAATCGAAATAATTAATAGTGATAAATTATTAATTTGTGTGGTTTTAAAGTATATTTAGAATATATTTTTATAATTTAATAAAATGTTGTTCATTGGATGTAATTTCACATTTAAACCAGACATAAACAAGTGTCAATCTTTTGATAGATATTGTTTCTTAAAAACACGCTATTTGTTTTAACAGCGGGATTTAATTATAAAATTAATTAATGAAACTTCTATGTTATGAATTTGGTAAAATAGACTTCATTTTTGAGTTCGGAATATGAAATATAGCTTAGGATGAAATTTTGGCATTGTTCTGAAAAACATCAATTTTTGATGAATAGTGAAACTACTAAGTGGTAGTTAAAAAACTGAATTTTTCATAAAACTCAATTATACCTCTTCTGTGATTGGAATTTCAAAAATCCGAGAGACACGGTTGATGTCAGTAAGTAAAATGTGGTTCAATGAGATGAAAATAATTTTTGGTGAATAGTAACTTTTAACTTTTATTTACCATGGTTAAAAGTAAATAGGGTAATTAAGGGTAAGAATGATATTAATATTACCCTAACACATGTCCTAATTCTATTTGACAAATGCATCTCGACCAAAAAAAACCTTATGTGTAAAATATTATCATTTAGGCCCACTTGGATTAGGTTAGGACATTTATTATTATTTAATTCAAAGAAGAGTTAAAAGAGTTAAAATCAATGTTTATTTACTAAAACATTTTTAATATGGGGTTATACATAAGATAAATTCGAATATAGATATTAATTAGAAATATAAAAAGTTTTCCTACATAATGGTATTTTATTTTTAATTTTTAGCCATTATATAAGTTAATTTATTTATAACACAATGATGATGCAGTAATTATCTTATTAATGAAATATTGACATAATTGATGTTATAAACACCAAAATAAATATAATTTGAGACTTTTTATGAATTCCACTAATTTTATAGGTTACTAAGATATATGAGTGTTGATTTAAGAAACTTGTTTCGATCATATAATTCTGTTATGACTTTAACAAAAATCATATATCAAATAGTGTCAAAATTGACACAAAATAGTTTTTAAATAAAATATTATATTATTAATTGTTATTTTATTCCTAAAAATATAAGGTTCGGCCAAATGACATAGATAAGGATATATATATTAATAATAAACAATTTGGGGTTCTTTTGGCATGTTATATTAACTATATTAACCATATAGTGTAAGAAAACAAAAAGACACGGTAAAAGTTAAATTATTTAACTTAGAGTTAAATCTAATTGATAAGGTTAAAATAATAACCTAAACTTGTCTAAATCCTATTGGTTGATAGGATTTAGACCCATACCCACTTTAGCTTCTAAATAAGACCATTTGGAACCATTATAAACCGATTTTGACTTTAATATAAAATAATATTTTGAGATATTCCTAAGGTGCCCCTCTTCTCCCTTATAAAAGGACACCTACTCCCCCTCCTCCTCACACCAATTTGAGCACTAAAGATCGGCCAACCCCTGACAAAATCCCTTCTCCACTTCCATATAATAATCCTAGAGTTCCTGGTCTTCTTCAATGACCAATCCTATTTCCCTAAGTGGAGGATTCAAAGAGGCGTTTCAAAGAAGAGGTAATAACCATTACTGATCTTTTCAATTTCTTTCTTCTTCAACGTCTTCTTCATTAGTTATTTCATGAAAAAGTAATAACATAAGTATTACTTACATACTGATATGTTATTATAAATATGAAACAACCCTAATTCACCTTCTATCCATCCTACGGAAAAATAAAATCACCGCGCGTGCGTACGTACGGAATACCGTCTCCACGCCGTGGTGTAATCTATTTTCCACCACAACCTTACTTGGATGGGTATAATGGTGTAAATAATGACCATATATGACTATTATAAAGTGATATTTATTCTGAAATAGTATACATATACTCCAATACAATTCCACGATCATAGGAACGATATCATCACTCGTGCGTACGTACGGAATACCGTCTCCACGATGTGATGCGACTCGTTCTACATGATCATCATTTCATAATGATTATATAAATGAATTGAATTAATGAATATGATATATATTACACTAATAACATTATTGAAATCAGGTATCTATAACCTAAAGAGAAGAATAAGAATTTATTCGACAAAACACGCATAAGAACAAAAAGTTATAAACACGAGAATAACAAGTAGAAATGAAATATTACTACTAAGAAGCTAAGAATATGACCATATATGATATCATAATAATAATTATGATTCTGTAATAAGTCAATAACATTATATAAATAATTATACAGGAGGTTCGAACACATACGGAGCAAATCAGACCTATGGTAAGTGAAATATCACAATCTCATTTTTATCCGAGATTGTTTATACTTTAGTATTTACTGGGGTGTATTTTATCATCCACATCCATGTTTCCTCAATATGTAATATTATTTCCATCCACCTACGATTGTTTAAATCCAATTTTACCCTTCGGTGAGTTTTTAGTAAAAGATATGAAAGGAATCTTTTGTCATTTTTCATATGAGGTACTTTTTTGACTTTTACGACAAAAGTACGAGAAGAATGTTTTTTTAACTTATACGGCATGAATAGATTTTTAAAACATCATTTCCAAGAATCTTCCTTTAGAAGTTTTCAAGTTTATTTTTAATCAAATTCTTTTATTTTATAATTGTACGACATGTTAAGAAAGGAAAAGTGTTTTTGAAGCAGAAAGGATATTTTCCTCAAGAATGGAGTTCAAGGGTTTTATCAAAATTATTTTCCATCTAAGATAATAAAGGGTTCTGTTTCTATCCCTATTATTACATGGATTTGATTGTGTTGTGATGGAAATATTTTTATGAATTCCTTTATCTTATATGAATTGTTTTATGATGTCACGATGTTTATGATTCCCATTTTTATTACATGGGTTATGCAATGATGTATGGTTTGTGATTTTGTGGCACACATAAGAATGGTATCATTATGAGATGGGTGGGACCTATATCTCCCTCCAATGCATTGGGTAAAGATTTTATATCTCATGAGATAGACATGGCTGGAATGGTAGGTTATACCGGTTCAGTGAAACATGACTGAAACACGGGTGACTCGGTTCAGAAAGGGATTTTGTCCACTAAGATTGTCTTGGCAATGAGTCATGACTAACAAGAAATGATTCTCTATAATTATGTGTGTATGCCAAAAAGTTTCATGTTTTAAGTAATGATTATTGGGATTACATTTCACTTCTATGATTTATCCCTTGTTATGAAATTATTCTCCCTTTTGCAGGTTAAGATTTCCAAAATGTTATGTTCTTATGAATATGATGTGATTGATATTTATTTTGTTTACACTTACTGAGCATTTGAGCTCACCCTTTTATGTTTTCTTTTCCCCAGGATATAAAGAAATATTTTAGGTATAAAAAAAAAGAAGATCTTTATGGGAGATATTTAAGATCTTTCACGAGGATTAGAATATTATATTCCGAGTTTCCAAAGACACTAAACTATTACGATCCTTGTGTGTGTGTTTTTGTTATGTAATAAGTATTACTCAAATGTAATGTAATGTCAATGTACTTCAAGATTCGGGTCTCTACAACAATGGGTGGTTGTCAAAGAATATTCCCACAAAATCATAGTGAATGTACTCAACTGGTTGACAGGCATTAAAGATAGAAATATGAAAACATACTCTATTAAGATTACACATGACATATCCATTAAAACATGGTAAATTAAATGGAGAAACTTGTGTGAGAATCCCTTGATTTATAAATTTATCTTGACCTTCAGCACTCTCAAGTCCCAACCACTTAATTGAATGAATATTGTTGCCATATTTAATGAAATAAGTGTTTCCCAAGCGACTGACTTGTGTTCTTCAATCCAAAAAACATCACCCATTCAGAAGGGATCCTTTAAGAGTAGTATGATCTCCCATATATTATAAGTCAACTAGATTTAGATTTAAATTATAAAAAACTCCAATCTATGACAACTATTGAGATTATCCCCCTGTGTAAATCTAGTACCATTATCAAATGAAATAATGTAGTAAATTGAATGGTATGAGATATCTAGCATAATAGAACCTCCACCATCGAAAAAATACCCTTTTTTGTTTCGTAAAAGATCCTCGCAATCATCTCACTTGGTGAAACAAGAAATGAACTCCTATAAGGGAAAATCTGGAAATAAAATCTTGATTTTAAGTAAAAATCGCCATCATGAGTATATCTGGAGACACAAAACACATCAACACATTCATAGACATGGTCAGAAAAAAGAAAATGATCACTAGACTCATTTAATTATATTCCAGAATTCATATCATATTATTTGTATATAATATTCCCTAGATTCTCCCAATGGTACTAGGAAACCTCATTCATATTGGGTGTAGAATGATCTTAGTGTGATTTTCCATGACACATACTTCCCTTAAAATGATTACCATTATTTTTTAGGTCGAAACATTAAATGAATCCACATATTCAGACACATGGATTCATGTTTAACCTTAGCCTTTCTACACAACTCACATGAAATCAATAAAAACATGACCTCATCTAAATTCAAGGAATCCATTGCACACATCATAGAATATATTTGATGTTTATATGAAATATCTAAATATATTAAATGTATGATGGTATTTTCCTCATCATAAATATAAAATTTTATATTGGGGATCTCTTATAACATTTTGCTAAACTCATCCAGGTGTGTCTGAATGGTGGTTCTATGATGTATTGTAAAGGTTTGTAATTTGTGATTCTTTTGTATATGGCCAATTATATATGTGTTCAAATAATTTTTTTCATTTTTAGACAAAATGCTAGATATGGATCTCTCGTAAGAAACTGCTACAAGACTTTATCACCGAATGAAAATGTTAAAGAGCATTGTGCTTTAATCAATACATTTAGAGGGATAAAAAATTATCGTGTGACTATTTGAAAAATAGTGGGAAGACATACATGTGTTTTATAGGTACAAAAAGTGAAACATAAATTACTTATTTGAATAATAGGTCTCACATTTTTTATCCCCCCATATTAAAATCATTGTAACAACAAATTCATCTATGTAATATCTCCCAGATGATTTTGTTTATTAAGGTGGATCTGATCACACTTTAGTTTTTCCTAGTAGGAGAATACAACCTGCGCAAAAGTAATTACATGGAACCCTAAATAAAAATATGGACTAAAACAATTTAAAAAACCTATAAATGAATTTTATTAAAATTAAAACACACCCACAAAGTGTTATATTATGGGAATAATGAAACAAAAATAGTTGTAGAAGAATACATGAGAACAAAGGAAAAACGAAACACTATGATTTAAATCATTTGGTCTCTTTGGAACCAACTTCATAGAAAAACCACCACCCACACATGAATTATTAATAAAAGACTAAAACAGAAATGGTTTACAATATACATTGGAAAATAATATATAAAATTTTAATTCAATGTAGTGATAAAAAACAAACTGTACACTAGAAGATGAAACAATGATGGATTATTGATTAAGAAAAATATACAACCTTTTAAAAATATCTTGGAATCCATATCACATAATAATCCATTAAAACCAATACCATTTCTTCATTGGTCAGTTTAGGTTCATCACACCAGGTCACAGAAATTGAGAAATGGGAATCTGACTCCATGTGGCTCAACATGCTCCAACATCTGACTTATAGTAGTGTTGTGAACGGTTGGGTTAGCAGGCCACCAAATTAGTTTACTAATGAAGAAGATAAAACCAACTTTGGGGAGATTGAATCCAAGGTAGATGATTCTTAACAAAAATACAGAGGAATAGTTTTCTGTTCCACTAGTAGGAAGACAACAATAACAAGTGGTGATCGGGCATCGGTATTTGGAATTTAGATCATCTATTATCATATGAACTCCTTATTGAGAAGTGGATTTTTTCTGATATTTTGTATATTTCAAATGCAGATGTTGTAAGTGTGATGAATCTCCATGGAAAAACTACAAGGACCTAACCCCAAAATATTTAAGTCAATTCCTGATTATATTAAATTGGAATGGATACAAATAAGATTCATCCCTATGAAATGATCAATTTAGATGTTTTGGAAAAATGATCTATACAAGAGTTAAAAATTACAACTCAAAACTAAAAACAACATAATAACTTCAACATAAAAGCCCATAATATCTAATATTAACATTACATTTCATTCATAATACAATCATCCTCGTAACCTGGAAGGATGAAAAAGAAGAATTGAGTGAGATAGAATTATCGAGAAGGGAAAGCAATACAACAAATGATATCATAAACAAAATGCATAGTGATGGTGAAAAACAAAAAATTAATTCCAAAAAAAATGATCGTGAAGACATTATTGAATGAATACAAGCTGAATAAATAATTCCATATTAAAGCATACACATGGGTATTATACTAGTCAAATAACCTCATGAACTATCAATTAGTATTTTTATAATGATGTAATTCATAATGGGAGATAGGAAAACCATAGAATCAATGCCTTGTGTGAAGACAATATATATATATATATATATATATATATATATCCATTTTTCAAGGCCTCGTGTTGAAATCATAGTTTGTCTCAAGAGACCTACCGATGAACTGAGGTGCTATTGGGGGCCCACCAAACACATAAAACATCCAAGGAAGTCTTTATATGCACAGGTATATACATACATAAATTATACATTCATATTGAAACTAATATATTAAATGTAAATAACTTTTCCCAAACAGTAAATATAAACACTAACCATTTGGAGTAAATTCGTGAATGGTTTTAAGATATCTCATCCTTATTAAATATTATTATAAAACATTAAATTATGTATTTTATATGATATTAAAAAAAATTAATCATAATAATTCATAACAATCAACATGTGTTTTTAAATTGATGAATATTCACTTATAAAATAATCAACTAATTGATGAGATAAATAATCTTTTACTTTGAAAAGAAATATTCATTTCTACAAATCATTTTATAATAACAAAGTAATGTATGATTGTATTTTAATTATAAAATTATATATTTTATAATGATATTTTCTTAAAAAAAGATTTTATTGTTCCATTGACAACAGGTAAGAATTTGAGAAAATCCCTTCATCTGGGCTTGTATTTTTGGAATAATTTTCGATTGATTATTTTAAAACATACAACTTCCCTTAAAATAAATAATTATTCAGATTGGAAAAGATATTTAGGACATTAAAAAAATATTATGAATAAATAAGATTAAATAATAATTTCATTGTGTTGATTATAGAATAAAAACGCCCTGAATGAAAATGATGTTTCAGGTATATAATAAATAAAACATAATAATCAATTTAATAGTTTTCCCAAAAATCAATAATCATCAATTTATAAAATGAATAGAATTAAAATAATGTGAATAATTAAATGAAATATTAATGGAATGTATACATAGAACATACTCATGTAGTAGTGGTGAATACAGAATATCCCTCAAAAAAGGAACTGAGATGATGTAACCCTTACAGTCATTTCAGGTTAGTAACAATTGTTCATGGGAGGGATTAATGGGAGTTAAAGTGCCATTACTTCATTTATATATTATAAGGTCAATATTTGGGGTTAGAAAACATAATTCATCATTATGAATTAATAATAAAAGGGAAAAACAAATGAGGTATTCTTGAATAATAGTGAATGATAGGATCCATTACCATAAATCTAATGGTGTGGTATGATTGGTCTTAATTACCTGAATAACAAAATTAAGATCATTAATTAACAATTATTAACCCTTTATAAATTTATTTGGTTTATTATGAAATTATTATGTACATTTATAGCATTTTAGATGGGTTATGTGATTCCATTTCCTTATTCATTAGTGCTCATTTTCAATAATATTTTGATCATAGCACAAATAAAAGAGTATGGTATTTCATGTAGTATGGGAATTGACGTATTGAATTTTTGTTATTTTTTATTAATGAACTTTCATACGATTAGTTTATTATTAAACACATTTTTTATTTAGTGATGGTGGATTATTATATAACATATTATTGATAAATGTTTTTATTAATTTAGTGATTTTTCTAACATTTACAAATGTATTGTATTATTATTTTACAACATGAGTGAATAATAATTATATAATATTAAATAAATTAAATTAAATATATAATAGTCTTATAAAATAATAAAAAAAATTCATGTTTAGATTTGAATAATGTAAATCAATTTGAAAGCATCGTATTCCTTGAATGTGATAAATCCACACATCATGGATGATGCTTCGATTTTATCATTAATGAGTATGAAAATGAGAGATTTTGAAGAATTATCACATTATAATAAAAAAATAATACTAAATTTATGATACTATAATTGTCCTACAATTTTTATGAAGATTGTTTTTAATGAAAATAGAACAAATGAACATGAAAATGAATGAAAAGAAAAGATGAATTTTATATCTTGAATTAACTTTCTTTGAGATTTGATTAATGGAAGAGGATTTGTTCAATTTATGAGTTCAAGGGCCTCAAGTCGTGGGGGAGGATCTTGGTAGGATATTTAGGTAGAATTTTACGATAGAACAAGGATTTCGAGTTGTTAATTGAAGTGGGTGGATGATGTGGTATTTATAGTGGAGGGGAGGAGGGTTTTCGTAATAATTTAATTATTGGTTAATTATTTTTTTCACAGGTCATGAAATAGTGATGATTACATGACAAAAAATAATAACATGTTCATGTGAGTTCGAAACATTGGTTCTAACATTATTTGAACATCATCAATGAATTAATGAATTTATAATTCAACTAATTAGCATTTATTTTAAATTTTCATATTTTACTATTAATAAAAAATTGTGTTGGTCATATCAGACACTAAATAACATACTGACCGTAGCTGTGTATGTCATATTTTAAAAATTCAAATCATAAGGCTGGAAAATTATGTTTACTGTCTAGGTAATAAAAATTCGGTGTTTTGTAGAGACATACTGTTAATATTAAATTTATTTTCAAAATCAATGTGTATTACAAGAACCCTACCATGCTAACTGCACAACCAAGGGGAGGTTGACATGAATCCAACATCGAACTGCCCAACCATCGACAAGAGAAATGACAAAAATAAATATATGGATAAGATAGATATAGAAAAAAAAATATGGTCATAAATGAAGAAAATATTTATACATTGGATAGCCAAGATGGAATCCCAAATAGAGCGGGCCAAATAATTGATCAGGCCACATAAATCTACTCATCTAGTAAAATGTAACCAAAATAAAATTATATATTAAATTCATAACATATTTAATACTGAATTTCTTGTTATAAAAATAATTTAAATATCATAACAATTCAAATGGGTTAATTAAAATTTTCAATATGATGTCAAATTATTCCCAACATAAATACAATTTATCAAACTAATTATAGATGCTCAATGACATAAGCATCCAAATTCAACAAACATGAGAATGATCCAAAATCATTAATAATCACTATAATTATCATCAATAATCACTTAAAATTCATTACTTTTATCTAATTACATTAACACATGGGATAACACATTCAGTTTAACATGCATACTTGTAAAAATAATTTACAATCAAATTATGAGAAACACGTGATTTGATAAACACGTATCCCCTTAAATTATTTGTCCATCCAACAAAACATTACTGTATTGATGATCAATATCCAAATCCCTAAATATTGATAAGCACAAAAATCATAATAACATGATATAAATGTATAATAATTATTGTAAACTATCTAGAAAAAAAGAGGAAAACCTTTATAACGGAAAAAAGAAAAAACATACGGTCAATAAACATAAACTAATTCCATAATTTAATATTGTTTTATATTTTTTAGGATAATTTCTCCCCAATACAAATAGATAAAAAATTGTAAATTTATGATTTTACATATATAAATAAGATAAGAAAGGAATCCACTACCACAAAGCATATGCATTCATGGGATGAGAATGAATCAATGGAATCGATATCTAATCACCTCTTCCATTAGAATGCTACAATCTCCAATGGATTTCGATCAATGAAAGCATTGATAAATTATATAAAAAACATTACTATAATTATGGAGATAATCTACCATAACATGGAAAGCAAAACTAGAGGAAACATGATCAGATAATGAAAAGCTATAATAATAGAGGAAGTGATGCCCTCAGATCACAAAAAAAATTGAACATGGTAATTTGGGATTCATTCCTATCAAAATGGGGATTAAAATTATTCTAAGAGAATTATTTTTATTATAAGGTTAAGGAGGTTGGTTTTGAAGAAAATTGGGTCCTGTGGACATAGAGGTATTTATAGGGAAAAATATTTTGAGAGGACCACAGTGCAATGCCTATAATCACATAGTAGACTACCTAGACAACAACACAGTGGCATTAAGAAATATCAAAACCCATGGTAAAACCCATGTAATGTATCCTCCACTGGATCCACGGTGGATATCATATTTATCCAAGGGAGAGAATATGTCCTAGTCCACATCCCACATTGCATCCACCCCCAATTTGGAAGTAGCCTCAAAAACCACTAAGGTGTATCCACCTCACTCTATAATGTAGTGGCCATCATCGGGGAAGGGCATATTATGTAGCTATCCTCCATTTCATAGCAATTTAAAAGAAGTATGTATCACATATATTACTATTTAGAGCATCCTTGTGCCTTAATCGGAATTACCCACCTATTTTCTTCACTTATCATAAAACTCCATGAAATATCCTACATGGGCCTCTATCACCCAAAAAAAGGAAGGTCCAGTAATGTTAAATCCAGTACATTGATTATCTACAATAGAATAAAAATTAAACATGGACTCATATTAAATAAATTGTTAGAATTTCATTTCACAAAATATTATTGAATAGTTGAATAGTACGCATTCGTAAAAAATAATTTTTTTTACAGATCATTCTACCATAATAATTTTGGATATTAAGCATTAATAATAAATAACATAGATTCAAATATGTATGAAAACATATCAATATGTTATAAAATCCACAAATGACTCCCCGTATAACTTTATAGTTATCAAAATTTCAATGACAATGTAAAAAATATTCAACTATTAAATCATACAAATTATATAAACACAGATCTATTTATTCTATATATAATGATTCTCCCATTTACATTCATGATATATTTCTAAATATTATAATTTATTCTTATATTATTCATAGTTTATTATCCAACTATTAGAGTGTAATGTTTATCAAATAGATATGATGGTATAAAATTTCTTCCAACAATCCAATATAATAAAAATTATTTCCGTAAGTTTTATAATGAAATCACTATCTAGTAAAAAAATTTATGTTTTTATTCAATATAAAACATTTATTATAAATAATAATAAAAAGGAATTAAAAAATTATCTACAACATGGATTAATATGTTTTTTATATTATATAATGTTGGATATTTTTAATTATATGATAGTCTATTAACAACAAAAAGTCAAACTGGAGAGAAAAATCCATGTAGTTAAGTTATTTTTAAACTCTTATTGTGATTCATTATGTGGAAATGTAGATTTAGAAATATTATTCTTCCAATTTATATGCATTATATTTCTATCCAAAAGAAGTATTTAGATCAGGCATACTTGTAAATGTTTATAAGTCAAAAGAAGATGAAGAAGAAGTGATAGATTGTATTTAATTGGTTATCATATGCGACTAGATAATCATACTAGGAATATTGTTTTGAGATTATTGTACTGTATTAGGAGATTATCAAAATTGATAAAGTGATATTATGGTAGAATTATATTTTCTATATTGACTAACCAAACATATGATTCATTTTTCAGTGTTAGATTGAGTAACATTACAAATACCAAGAAGATCATACCATCTTCTATGTATGAATTTGATAAATTGATTTGAAATATAATATTTATGGATTTTGATTAAAATCATTATAATATGTTTATTAAAAACTTATACTACATCAATTCATGCTACATCAATCACATGCACTTTTGTATTGAAAAACATTCTACACAAGTGTAAGGTCGCATCCTACAAGTTGTATTCCACACCAAAGTGTTGTTTTCTAAGGGATTTTGTTTTATCAGATTATTTACATAGAATATAAAAAACAATTCACTCTTTTTGAGTATTAGTAGAGGTAAATTATTATGTTCATGTGGTTAAGTGTTTTATTTGATTTCAATAAAGAAGAAAATTTACCATAGGTGAAGGTTGTTTCTTAATAAATAAAATATAAGAGAAAAATACATCATTGATTTACCCTTTCCCCTTTTACATAATACATAAATCCAGATTGGGATATATAAACAGGTTTACACAATACTAACGAAATGAATCAACTATAACATGTTATTAAAATATTTAAACAGATTTTCTCACATAAGATTTTGATTTCAATAATCATAAAGAAGAAAAAAACTCATTATTCATTCCTTTTATTAACATCAATAAGATTTAGAGCATTAGATACATTATCCAATTCCATTAACACTTGAAATAATTCATTCATTTACACATAAATACATACATCAAATAGATAAAAATAAAAATATGAGAAACAAAAAATTTCATAAACATGCATGCTCTTTAATTAATTACCCAACAAATAAAACATTAATGACTATGTTTTATATATACAAATTCTATAATTTCAACCTAATAAACCCTACTAAAAAAATTCTACATATACCATTGTAAAAATATCACACAATCTAAAAAAAATTGAAAATATCATCATGGTGTACGTAAACAACATGTGATCACTAAATGTAAACCAATTCAAATATTTTTTAAATATTTTATATTTAATAGGTTAATTACATTGAAATAAAATAAGTTAAAACATGTTTAATTTATGATTTAACATTAATTACATGATATGAATCTAATCCCCTACCTAAAATATTTATCATCCATTTCATGAGAATGAATCATTTTCGGAGATCTCTGATAAACTCTACAATGGGGAAACCAAAATCATCCGTGAATGTTGTTCAATGAATTCATTGATAAAAAAATTACAACCCCATTTGAATGATTGAGATAAAATTAAATAACATGGAAATATGGAATGGTCGAACACATGATAAAATATAGAGAAGCCACCAGAAATGAGGAAGATCCATCATGAGATCCACAAAGACTGAGGTCAAGAAGTCTAGATCGTTCATATATCAAGTGTTCTTCAAAGCCTTAAAAAGAACTATTGGGTGTCTAGGGTCCAGCAGAAGGAGTGGGAGAAAACCATGTCTATAGGATTCGAGGGTATTTATAGGATGATATATTTTTCTATGAACACATCGTAGCACCTAAGTCCATGTTGTAGACCACATAGGCAAGAACACAGTCGGGGGGGGGGGGTGTCATGTCATGTCCCATGGTAAAATCACATCTACGATCCACTACCAGAACCATATTGAAAAAAATATTTAGCTTGACGGATGGACTATGACTCAGCCTACATACCACTTTGCAGCCTCCCCCCAATATGGGAATATACGCAAAACATCTATAGTGCAACAACCTCTCTCCTCGCCACATCGCTAAACGCTAGGGATGGGCCTACACAACAAACAATGACCACATAAAAAATAGTCTAAAAATACAGTTTCCTATATTTTCTTCCTTCGACCATCTATATGCTGTATCCATGATACTACAGTATATAATCCTAACATATGGTATAGCTAATGGCCACATGCATCAACATAGACTCAAATGGTAATAGAACACACCATTTTACCCATTTATAATCCAAACTCTATGAGACCTCCTCCGGGTTCCTCTAACACACAAAACACCTAATGTAGGGGCCACTATGGATTGAGTCCTTAAAATATATATTCTCATAAAATAGTAAAAATTACACAAACATTAATTGAATGTTTAGAATAGCAGATGAGATTTTATATTTAAATAGATTAATGGTACACATTTAAAAAATATGATTTTATAAAAATCACTCCACCAAAATAATTTAGGATATCAAAAAATAATAATTAATAACATAGAATCAAATATTTATTGGAAATTTTTTTTATAATATAAATTTTTCAAATGAATCACCATATCACCTTATAGTGATCCGAATTTAAATTACCATATTGAGGAATTTTTTTATTAATTCATCAAAAATATTTATAGAAACATGCAACTATTATATCTATATATAGTGATATCCACAAATAAATTTGAACTCAATTTATAATTATATTAATTTATTCTTTTATATATCATAATGTGTTTATCCAATTATCATAGTGAGAAATATATAATATATATATGATGGTATAAAATTTCTTCGAACAATAAATAATAATAATATTTACTTCAAAAAGGTCCATAATAACACCATTATCCTGTGAATCAATGTTTACTAATGTAGAATATAAAAAATTAAATGAAAAAAATTATAAACATGGAATTCAATTTAGCATCTACTATTGGGAAAAAATTAATTTTTATAATGTTGAATAATTTTTTAACATTATAGTAGAATATAAAATCATAGAAAAACTAGAGCGAAAAATCCTTGTAGTTATTTTATTTTGAAACTAATATTGTATGATAGTGTGTTGAAATGTAGATTTTGTTATATTATGTAATAGAAATATATGATTATATTGATACAGTAAATCAATATGTGTAATCGTGTATTCCAGATGTAGTTAAATTATATATTGTTAGGAATACAACGTAATTGTATATCATTAGAAAATTTGAGCATGATATAATTATATAACTGCATAAATTCAATCAATCAATGATACCTAATAACACTACAACAAAAAATTATTTATACCATGCTACCCTTTATCAGTGCTATGTAAAATATATTTTTTTAATTATTTGATCTCAGTGATGAAGCTATTTTTTATGTTATAATCTATTGAATAATCAATCACGAAATCCCCAATAAAATCACTATTGACACCCCCACATATCAGTTTAGAACTAGACTTCTTCAATAAATCCATTACTCTACACATCAAAAATAACGGTGTGGCTATTTAAAAAAATGAGAAATCCATGATATTACACAGATAAATAATCAACAATGAATGATAAAAATCCCCGATCCATTTTGAATTAACTGTGATATAATCTCAAATTTATGAAATTCATGTATCTCAAATATTAAAATATCCATATGTGGATTTATCACCTCCTCCCTCCCAATATAGCAACCACACAAATAGATAGGTTTTTTCACGTATGCCTCCTCAATGCACACTTTTTTAGGTGATGGTGATTTAAAAGATACTTCCCTGCCCCGGATTTTAATAGCTTTGTTTCGGATCCAATCTAACATTTTCCCCAACCCAACACTTGTCACCTGATCACTGACCTATCACTTAACGCAGGTGGGTGCCTGACCCAGTGACGCGGTGGGTTTGATCGAAGCCCTCATTCACCGTTATCTAGACCTAAATGTTTTTATTCAATTGGAACAGCATACTAGGGAAATAGTGGAGAGGGGAACACGATTCATTGGGATTGGATGATTATTTATATATATGTCAATTAGGGTAGAATTTAGATGATATTGTTATACCATGTTTTGTTGTTTGATGTTAGGTGTTTTGTTGTTGTTATTCTTGATTAAATGTTTTTCTTTATTATGACATGTGTACATTTCATTCATATGCATATTATGAAAGATATTAAATATTTTTAATCGAACAGATTATTTATTGATGATATATCAATGTCCAATCGTGGGGTTCCTCCTCCAATTACCTTAGTGATTATAATAATTTTAATAGTTTTCTTCTGCATTCAATTTCGTGCCATGTCCTTATTCACTATAATAAATACTATGTACATTCTATAGAACCAATGTCTACTTATTATCAGACTCCTATAATGGGTTTGAGAGGGGGTTCTTCAAGAGATACACAAAGCACCCATCATATCTATTCACACACTAACCTGCCAATAGACACCACATCTACAGGAAATTTTTATCCTCCACTTCATCCTCTAGGATTGTCCATCCCATTCCTCTATTGTCATCTTACATAGAATCATAATGACGTACCATTTCAATGTCACTAGCATAAATTTTCAAACCAATACCACATCCATATCCTATGATATATCTCCACCCCTTCTAGATTTATCCCATCATTTTTATTACAGCTCCATTTCCTATTCTCCATATAGGATCTGATGTTTTTTTTCATTCAGTTTGCACTCTAGATCATGTGGATGACCCATTTTATGCATTGGAACAGGCACATCTATAATAGGATACTAATCATAGATAAATTATAGATCCATCTAATCATAATGAGAAGTCTGCATAATGTTTTTTATAATTATGACATATTATGTCACATTTTATTTTATTTTTACAATGAAATTGTTCTACTTAAATTTTTCCATTCATCTTACTCAGTGAGATATTCTAATAGGAGACATTGTTTCACCCGTATGCATGAAGCCTGGAATCTTCAAACATAATTAATGGCTGAATAAAATGAAAACAATTAAATGATATGTAAAATTTCTAGGCAGTTTATATGTTAAATGGAAACCATTTCCATGTATTATGAAATCATTTGGATACAAATAGCACCATGCAGGCATATCAGTAATAAAATCAAGGATAAATAATTGGACTATAAATGGGTAAGAAAATTTATTAAATGTATATCTATATAATTGTTATATTTATAATAAATAACATGTTCATTGCAACATCAATTTAAATTTTCTAACATTTAAGATAATATGGCCATAAAGTTGATGGATTATGGTATGTGGTATTGTTCATATAAGAAAAAGTTATTTTTTATTGTGTTGGACTTGGTGCACTAAAACGAACTTGTGTTAACTATATGAAAATATTTATTCATAGTTATTTAAAATTAATTAACATCTCACCACAACATGATTTTTCATGTCCATGACATAGTATGTGATAATACCGTAAGAGTAGATGTCTCCCTAAAAGATCATAGTGGTTCTCGAATATGATGAGAACCCAAAAGTGTCACAATTGTATTCTTAAAATAAATTATCTCTATCCAGATGATATAATTTTAAGGAATCAAATGACATAAGATATTAGGGGTGAAGGATCATAGGTATTTGAGTTTATTTCTCATGGTGTAATCCCTTAGTAATACCTAGTGTACAATATTATGGGAACAAGACCCTCCAGTAGAAAATCCACATTAATATGTGTCTTCAGATGTTCACATTTATTTAATTTTGAATTAATCAATAGACTTTATGATTATTTTCTGTGATCATTATATATCACATACATTGATGTATTGATGAAAAATCATATGACATATGTTTGTATTAAGGTAGGATACATTGGGTGCATTAAGAGTAATATTTCATTAATGAATATTAGATGAATGGATTTCTCCATTCAATTCCATAATAGTAGCTGATATCTCAGACTCATTCATCTATGTTTTATATCATTAATAAATCCATGTCCATAATATTCTATAGGAATTATTGATTTCTAGTAATTCAATGAATGATACATCAAGCACATAGAATGATGACACAAGAATATAACCATGTTGTTTAGAGAAATTATTATAGAGGGATTATATTATGTAGGGAGTAGCTCTATAAGTTATTATCTTCTTCCAACATAAAAATCATTCTTTATATGTTACTTGGAATGTTTCAAAATGATAATGTTGGACAATATGATGCTTTTTATAAAGCCTTTAATAAAAAGGTTTAGAGAATCAAACAATCAATTTACCTAGAATCGTAGATAAATAATATATTACTATTTATTATTTGAAAATTTGAAAAAATATTATCCTCAAACATGGTTTAATAATTATCAATGTTTTATTGATTTGCATATAATCATTCATCATTTGTTCGAGAGAATACTATTTGAGAATAATGATTAATAAATATTATTTTATATTTGGTTAATATAATATATAGTTATATATTGGGGAATAATGTAGTGATATTTATTTATCAAATAAATCGTCATTATTCAAGGCATGATAAATATTTTGGATGAATGGTGGACCGAGTTTCTATGTCTGATGAGAAATAATATATATTTAATATTATTATATTAATTAATTTTTTATTTTAATTCACTAGTTTAAATAATAACAATAAATAGTAATATTACTAATATTATTATTGACATAGCGTTTTATAGGGAATAAATAAATAATATTGGTCACTTGTATATTTATTATTTCTAACCATAGCGGTAAAAAAACTAGTTATATAATTTTTCAAGAAAATCAATTTCATTTTTTTTCACAGTGGCAGCTAGAGAGAATCACCTCAATCCCTAGAGTGCTCCCTCCCCATGAACGCTGCCAAGAATAGAGGTAGGTCTTCTTTCCCCATCTACACTGAAATATTGATATTTCAAGGATAATACTTTAGAAGCAATTCTTAAGGAAATCATAATCGAAAATTGAAATAATTATGATATAGAAAGCTATAACATTATGATTTTTATATATAGATTCATAGATATGAGGAACATGTGTTGATCAATGCTTGTATCATCCCTAACATGGAATTCACTAAACCAATTCTCCTAGCCAAGTCTCCATAAGGCCTCTAGTGCACATCCCAATACTCAAGGAGATTCCAAATAGTTGAGAGGTTCTAATAGGTCCCATGGTGAGACTATTCCCTCATAACCAAGGTATTCCACAATATATAACCTATGAAACATGGAATAAAATATAAAATAAATGAGAACATGGATTATGAATTAGCTCCCAAACATGTTCAACCACATCCAAAAGTTAAATATGGAATTTCATTCTAATAGTGCGAAAAGTGAGGGAAATTGAAAATAAAGACTAACATAAAAATATTACAAATTAATAATTACACCTTGTCTAAATCCTATTCTTTTCACATCCAATTCCCAAATGAACTCCCTAAGACACAGAATTGTTCCTTGACTAGTTCTACAACTCTGAAATTTTATTGGGTACCTAACGACATCCAGAACTAGGTGTAGGTACATCTCAATTGGACACCACTAATTGTGTCTCCAAAATATCAAATCTAAACTAAAAGTGCATTCAATACTATATTAATTGAATAAAAACAATATAAAACTCAGTTTCAATTAGATAATGATATTCAACTCATAATCATTTTTAATTTATTTAATTTTATCACTTAAACCTTTTCATTCACATAATCCATGGGTTATGAATTTCTATCATATAAACTCTGTCATAAGATGATCAATCATGAAGGCATAAGGGAATATGTCAAGGTCCCTATAACATTATATATAAACATTTCATATCTAATATATCACACTCACCTTTGATCCTTAGACCAGATAGTCTCATTAACTGCATACTCTAGGGGATTAGAGACATATCCAGACTTTTTAACCCATGCATTATAGGGGATGTTATAGAGACTCGGTCCAAACCCACATGTGTGAGGAACCTCTGTCCAATAACCTACTTACAAATAAGCCTTGTGCATATTCATATTCAACCAATTACCACAGATACCAAATCATAGACATTTCATAATCAATTCAAATAACATTCCAAATTCACATTCTGTTAAGCACTTATATTAAAATTTGGTGTTATCCCATTAACACATTTTAAACACACCTTACATAGCCCATTTTATACATTTAAAATTAATATATCAACCCTCGTTAACATATTCAATAATTTTTACACATTATCCCTTTTCAAATAATTCATCATTTCACATGTATTTTCCCATTCGTGCAATACAATTTCAATCACACAAGTCATCAATCTCAAGAAATTCATTACATTAAACCCACTTTACATTGTTCCAAACAAACCCTAATGAAATTATCCGAGTCTAGGAAGAACTATCAATAATCCCTCTTCTAAATAAAAAAATATTTCAACATAATCATCTTTTGTTCTACCTTTTCACATTTTATTTCCATATTTATAATTAAAATTTTCAATGTATGGGAATTTTGGCACAACTCATGGCCCTAAATCAGTCTAATAATCCTCAATTCATCCCCTGATGATCATTAATGGTTTAATTCATCATTTAACAAACCATTTAACCAAAAAAATTCTAAGTCAAAAATTTCACAACCAGATAACCATTAACATGAACATAAATGGAAAAATAATCAACATCAATACCATGGAATATAACATGGTAACCACATACATCAAATACAGAGATAGATGCAAGATTATCCATTTCCTTAGATCAGGATTCCAGATCCCATAGAAGCCACATCATATGATCTTTTTGTGAAAAGTGGGTATTAGGGAATCATAAGATTAATAATGAAATCAAAATTTCTAATCCATAAAAGAGATGCAGGAGGAGCATACTGCTAACCCGTTGGTTATATATGTGACCAACAAAATAATGAAAGTCCTAAAAATGAACAAGATAGATCCTTGGGATGATAGGGTTGTTTATGATAGTCACTTCGGATAGAAGAGAATTAATGATGATTAAATTTTGGTGAGGAACATAAAATTATTTGGGGTTAATCATAAAATCCCACATTTAATAAGGAACACAGTTTTGCTGCATTGTTTTCCGAACCATGCACGAACCATATGTATGACTATGTCCATGTCGTCCATAGTATCACAATTACCTGGGGAGCAATAAATTCTTTTAAAAACTATGTTCCAAATGTGTGTAATTCCATTATCCAAGCCCACATGGTTTGGCCTTCCATCTTGCATGGTTTACTATACATTGTACCCCATCCACTTGTCAATAATTCTTTAGGTACACTATGGAATCCCTTTAAATTTACAAATAACATTACATGGTATTAAAATTAATTAAATATGAAATTTAAATCCAATGTTCACAATTCCAATTGTCTTTGGTAGACTAGGAATATAAAACTGAAAACATGTGACTAAAAAACATTTCAATATTTATGATATATTATAATCTTCTAACATCCTTTGAGTCTTTGCATCGACATAGGATAACAAGGGTATGACTTGAAAAAATGGATGATATAAAAATCATAGTAATGGAATATACATAAAATGAATTCTTAGAATTTGGATTAGTAATCAAAACATAATTATTTAAATGGTTTTGGATCATGATTGAAGATATGGAATTATAACATAGGGAATATGGGATCATATAATCTTGGAATGATGGTAATGTTTCTGTAATATAAAATATGACCTCAGAATGAGTCAAGCCTCATTTCACATAGAGGAACACATGAAAATGCTATTCACCATGACCGTTACCCGTGGAGCAAGAGATAATGTTAACCACCAAGACCATTGCATAAAAAGGATTATGACGACAAAAGTTACCAAAATCACTGATGAACTATCTGTTCATACCAATCAGAACATTTTAAGGAATATGTATTCAAAATGAATAATAATACATTAGTAATCAATCATAAACATATGTGTTACCCATGGTAAGAATTGGGTATCATAATATTGTCCAAAGGAATAACATAAGGTAATATCACAATGGTGTCAATGAAAAAATGATTTAATTTATACATGGACTTTTATAAGTTAAAATAATCATATATATTGATAATAGATGTCATTATGTGGTGGTAACAT
Source organism: Viscum album (assembly GCA_963277665.1). Lineage (NCBI taxonomy): Eukaryota > Viridiplantae > Streptophyta > Magnoliopsida > Santalales > Viscaceae > Viscum > Viscum album. Next base: position 986,247,430 of record OY728139.1, on the reverse strand, counting down.
GTAAATTTAGTACATAAAAACATTATAATTAAAACAAATTTGTGCGGTTTAAGGAAAATATTAAATAACATTTAATGAAGAAATCGTCAAATCATAATATAAGTCCAGAATTGAACCAAGAATAAATTCAAAATAAAATCATTGATTTTATAAAATAAGGGTGTCTTAAAACCATAATAATGTACACACATGAAAATGGTTATGAATTGGAGATGTCCCTTAAAACATGCATACTTATTGTGATGAATCTAGTTGGGAAACATTTAAAAACCTATATTTCCCCAAAAACGATGGATGGATATATCTACATACATGATTTTTGATAATATATACATAATTTTTAAGAAATAGATAATTTTTTATATTACTAGGTAGAAAAAATTATTGATGAAAAAGAGAGAGAGGGGGGGTTACACAAGTCTAAAATAAGGAATTTTGGTGACATCCCAAGCATAGAGAGGGATTAGATCAGAAGGGAGAGAATCCAACTAAAGAAAATCCTGATCATACCAAGGTTGGCATGTCCATCAGCGATCCTAATGGAATTTTAATAATTAGATAATGTTAAAATGGAATTTTATTTCAGAAAATGGCTGAAATAATAACATGAATGAATAATGGAGGTTCGAGTAAAATATTATTCCATAAGTATGGTGGTTCACTTGACAGGATGTTAATGTCTTGGATAAGAAAATTAGATTCATTAACTAATAATTCATGAATAAATTTCTTATTTATTTGGTATATTATATCGTTATTTGGTTCATTTATTTCTTTTTTAATGAGTTATTGAGTTCAATTTGATCGTTCATGAGAGCTTGTTTTAGTAATTTTTACTATTGACGCACATATATATGAGTACTGATGATCATGTAAAATGGGAATTGAAGTGAATAAAAGAATTCATCTATTATTAATGATAATACATACAGTTAAATTATCATATAAGTGTTTTTTAAATTTGGGTGAGGAAGAATCATTAGATAATCTTTAATTATAGTCGCCTTGATTATTTTGAGTGGTTTCACACACAATGAACTTGATTTGTTTTATTGTTTTAGATCATGTGTGTATAAAAAATCTAGAAAGATACATAAGATAAAATAAATATATAATGATCTATTTCAACCAAAAATTGTTTTATTACTAGTTATGAATATGTAAAATGATATTGAAACTTCCTCATCCTTGAAAGTGATAAATTAACACATCTCAGAAGATATTTTTATTTCAAATATAAAAGGTGGGGAAAAGAGAGATGATGATGAATTATTCCATTAGAATAAATTATTATAGAATATTTAATGTATTGGAGTTGAAATCTGTTTTTTATTTTTGGAGGAGAAGATATAAATGAAATTAATATAACGTGAAAATAAAATAAATGAAAATGGGGAGGATTTTACCTCTTGATTCCTTTATCTTGAGAACCCTCATAGGGGACATGATTTGGTATTTTGTTAAGACCAAAATCATTTGGTTATGGGGAATGGGTTTTGGTGATGATTGGAAGAATTTTGACAAGGAAAATGCTTTCTCAGTATTTAAGTCATTAGTTATTACTTTGTTTTTGATAAGAAATAATTATGATTCAAGAGGAAAATTATTGTAACTATATTATGCGAATTATAACAAATGGATCTAATATTAGCATAAAATCTTCCATGGATCAATAATTCATTTTTTGGGATTTTATAGTAAAACATTTTACATTACTATAGAACCAATATTCAATTATATTAGAAAAAACACAAAAATACACCCTAACCCTTTTTCAACGTGCATTATCCCAAATGGATCTCCATTTTATTGAAAATATTTACAATTATGATAAATTTAATTTTTAATTAAAATCAAAATTTTCGTGAAAATAAATATTTTTTAATTACAACTAACATTATAACACATTAAAAATTAACTACGCTCTAATAAAATTTATCATTTAATCAGACGACATTAAAATAAATATTTATATATACATTTTATGAAAATTATATTTTTTTTTAAATTTTAATTAAATATTTATGTTGTACAGAAAAACAATTAATAAATAATTTTTAAAATATTTATGTACTTATACAATGATATAATGATATCATATTTTCACTTATAAGGTCTATAAATGATTTTATACATTAATTGATGAGGTTAATATTAATTTGGTATGTTTAATATTCATAATGTAAAGTTAAAATTCATATGGTAAATTTACTATTTCATCAGTATATGATCCTTAAATTCTACAAATAGTTCTTATTTCATTCAATATTTGTTTATATTGATTTCTTTTTGTGTTCTCAAATAAATTTTATTTTATTATAACATATTAAATAATTTTAATATAAATAATTCCGTTGATAAAACTTTTGGTCATTTCACCCTTACCCCATTATAGAATATTTCCATCAATTTTTTTAGAATATAAGCTGAATATAGTGTTAGTACTTTTCCATCATATAATCTTCTAGTTCCCATGTATCCTATTTAGATTTATGGATTTATTATGGAAATTTTATCAGCTGAGTAGTCTTGCTGCACAGTACATTATCTTTATGATTCAAGTTCATCACTGGATAATCCTCATCGGAAGGGTCATCCTCAAACTATAACAGATCTTAAGACAGTACATGTGATGGATCTGGAATTTTATTTATTAAGGGTGACAAATAAATAACATATTTTACTAGAGACACATCAAGTGGATGCCCTATTTGGTAGGCCACATCTCCAACATGATCAATAATAATAAAGTGTCCCATGTTCCTAGGGCATAGAAATCATTTCTTCCCAAATCTCATGATTTTTCCCTAGATAGAGGTAGAGGAATACCATGTATCTGACCATAAACTCAATGTATTATCCATGACAGTCTTCAAAACTCTTCTATTGAAATTGGGATGCCTTGATATTCTTCCGAATGGTTTTCACCTTCTCTACCATTTCCTCATCTTTTTCATTCCATAATATCTTACATTCACTAACTTCATCCCATCATAATAGTATACTACAACATTTCTCATTAAGGTATTCATATGGATTCATTTTGATTCTAGAGTTTAATCTTTTTATGTAAGAGTATTCTTACTATGAAAGATGTTTGTTACATACATCTTTGATTTCCAAATAGGCTCTCAAAAAGACATCCAGTTTCTGAATAGCTCTCAATGTTTTCTTATCAGTTTGTGGACGATATGATGTACTGATGTTCAGATTAGTTCATAGAGCATGTTATAGACTTTTACAGAACATGAAGGTTAATTTCATATCACTATAAGATACAATAAATTTCATCACTGAATGTTTCCTTACCAGTTCATTGATATATATTCATTCATGTTTCTCCAATGATATTTTTTCTTGAAATGTGATATACTGAGTTGTGTTTGTAAGAATATCCAATATAACAAATATAGAGTTGTTTCCTCTGGTTGTTATTGGATTCCTAATTAAAATGGCCATGGTGATGTTCTCCCACTTCAATATTGATATGGTAAATGGTTTCATCAATCCTGTAATGTTATGTCTTTAAGAAAACAATTTTTGACATATCAGGTAGTTTAATGTATATTCATCTATCTCGTTCATCATATTGTCCAAACAATAGTTCAACTGGAGGTCTTGACACATCATTGGGATCCCATGGTGAGTATAGATGGTTGAACTGTGTGAATAAATCACAAAATAATTATTTATATATAAATCATATGGTACACATAATCATTAACAAAATCATAGGACACCATCCATATAAATCTTGAAATTAGAGGAATTCCCAATTTTTATATCTTCAACCCTTTTCTATATTTCCATATTATTTCATAAAGAATAATTTATTTTAACCACATGGGATTGTTTAAAAAACATTAGAGAAAGAATAGATTTTGTTCCTCCATTAATTATTATGAATTTTATCCTTGGAAAATCTAAGAAGAAAGAATCCTTATCAAATCTATTCACAGATAAAGGTGTGGGATCCTTTTTCTTTAGTGAATCTATCACATTATATGCCTTACTAGAATAATCGTGGATTGAAAAATCATAATCCTTAATGATATCTAACAATCTTTAAGAGTTCATATTAATCTCCTTCTATGTGAATATATATTTTAGAAACATGTGATCATTATATATCTCAAACATCTCCCCATAGAGATAATGTCGTCAGATAGTTAATTCAATGATCACATCATCCAACTATAGATCATGTGTAGGATATATTTCCAAATAAATGATAAAATGAATTATGTAATAGGATATTAAATTATAATTTTCCATTAGTACACATTCCAAGTCTTTCTTGGATGTGTCACCATAAACCATAGAGTGTGATCCAAGAGGTTGGAGTGTTAGTACATGCACGTTTCTAAGACTCTTTTTGAAATCCTTAACACTTTCTTCGAAATACTGAGATCAGAAAAACATCAATTCCTTCCATGTTAGATTGGTTATTTCATTTGAAAATCATGAGAAGATCTCAAAAAATCATTCCCAATATCATTCATGGCTAATAAAACTACAAATCTCCATTACCATCATTGGCATGAGATTCTCTTTGATTTCCTTCATATTGTAAGGTTCCACAAATATCTCTTTTCAAGGGAAGATATTCTACTATAATGATAATAACTCTATCTAGAACTCACAATTTTTATAAACATCATAATATATATCCATTCCCAATATCCATTGAACAGTATTCAAATACTCCTCATGTTCCTTCTTCTCATTGAGAACAACAGAATATCATCGATAGAGACTACCAAAATTTTGTTTTGGAAATTCTTATAGACAATATTCATTAATTCAATGAATGTTTTCGAACCATTATGAGTCCAATTAGAATAATAGTGAAATCATAGTGTTCATACCTTGTTCCAATGGATGTATTTTGAATAACATCCTTCCTCACCTTTACTTACTGATATCACAACCAATTATTCACCTTAAGGGAAAAAATGGACCCACATAGTTGGTTGAACAAGTAATTTATCTATGGAAGGGGATACATATTGATTTTCATGATTTTATTATGACCACGATAATCAATTCATATGAAAGTGGATCAATACTTATTCATAATTAAAGGGATAGGAAGAGCCCATGTTAATGCATTGGGCCCTACAAAACCCCTATAAATATTATTCTATAACATCTTTTTCAACTATTCCTGCACAATGTTGGCCATTCTATAATGTTTCCCTAAGAGGATGATTCTGTAGGAGATTCATCTTCCTCAATACACATGTAAAGGATTGGAGGATTATCTTAGATGTGAAGAGTGATCTCCCATTATAGAAACATCATTTTGTCATCATATAATGATATCCAATCCTTTCCCTAGATATCATTGAAATCCATAAAATGAAGTTTGAAAAGATTATCCAGGTGGTCCAATCTAGAAACCTTTCATATGAAGGAGTTATATACTTTTGATTTCATAATTTCCTTATTTTATGTACTCATAGATACAAAAAATTCAATATATTGAGGTTGTGCTTTAATAGTTATACTAAACATGGATGATAAGAAATAGGACAGAGAACTAAAATAATTAAGTACATTCAACATTATTTAATGAATAACCACGATACCCATAATCACATCATTTTCTAGATCCACAATAGATGTAGTGATAGAATAACCGCATATTCTTTTCTTTGACGTTGTTTTTGATTGCGTATGCATGCACCGGTCATAGAGAAATGGTTTTCATAATTCCCAATATCCATGATGTTTAAAAACTACCCATTAATCTTTGTCATGGTCTATAACATACTTTTTTCCTAAATGATTCTAGAATTATTCATATCTATTTTTCAGTTATTCTTGACATGTCCAATTATTCCCCATTTATAAAATATCTTGGTTCCCTTCAGATAGTACCAAAGAATCCTTTTCACACATTTTTGGCACATGGAATATTTTTTCTTCTACATATCATGGGATTTATGTGCTGATCCACCCATATTAGACTCCATTTTCAAAAAAAATTCACTTGGACCATGAGACTACTGAGAATCTCTAATCTCCATTTAAACATCAAGGGATCAAAATAAAATCATCTAATAGCTATCATTGTCTCAAATCACCAATATGTTTTATTGAGTCGGATTTTGTCTGTTAAAGAAGACTTCCACCATTATTTCAGATTTCATCATAAGAAAAGAGGTACATATTCCTTGTCTTTAATGGTTTTCTATGAAAATTCTATTAAGTTGACTAACCTTCTAATTAAGTCTAAGGAAAACTCTTTCAATCCGAAGTTAGAGGTTTCGGTAAAATATTTTTTGGAAAATGTTTTCTTGATTTCATCCAAATACATGAAATCAATTTCCACCTTGGATGTCATATTTTTTATTAATTTCCACTAATGATATAGTTCCCCATCAAAACAATTGACCTTCATCAAACCATTCACTTATTCTAAGCATTGAATGATTGATAATATTGTAACACCCCGAGCTTCCACGATATGCTTCTTATTCCATAATGCAATAGCTTGCATTGTACGCAACTTCGAGTTCTAAAACACTGTGGCTAATCAAAGTAGCCATTATGAATAGTAATAACCACTTTTTAAAATTATAGAAATTTTATATTTCAAAATGGACTTCATTTTTGAATTCGTAATATCAATTATAGCTTAGGGTGAAATTTTGGCATTGTTCTGAAAAGCATCAATTTTTGATGAATAGTGAAACCACTAAGTTGTAGTTAAACAACTGATTTTTCGTTTAAATGAAATATTACCACTTCTGTGTTTTTATTTTCAAAAATCCGACATACATGGTTGTCATTAAGAAGTAAAATGTGGTTCAATGAGATTAAAATAATTTTTTGGTGAATAGTACCTTTTAAGTTCTTAATCGCGATTAGAGGTAATTAGTGCAGTTTAAGGTAAAGATAATGTTTTCATAATATGAGATGAGCTTGAAACTTGTCCTACTCCTATTGGATGAGTCATGGCCGACCAAGACAACCCATGGGTCAACTTGGGGACCCCATGGAGACACTTTAGTTGGAAAATGACATTAATATATATTTATTTAATGTTAAAATTAAATTGACACAAACATGAGTTTTTTTACTAAAACAGTTTTTAAGTGGGGTTAAACAAGTCCAAATTTTGACTATAAATATTCATTATAAATCTAAAAAGATTTCCTACAACATAGTATTTTTTTATAATTTTTAGACATTAAATAAATTAAAATATTTATGACATCATTGTGATGCAGCGATGACCTCATTATTTAACGATTTAAATAAAATGAGAAGATAAAGAAAAATCCAAGGCTTACACTTGTCCAAAGCTTATTGGATGAGGATATTTCGAAACCTTATCACCTTATCCTCGAATTATATAAGTTTGGGACCTTTAGAATCCGAAAAGCATTGTGAAATAATGTAACATTTCAATCTTTCCAAAAGTGCCCCTCCTCTCCACTTATAAAAGGCCCCCAACTCTCCCACCTCATTTACACTTTCAAGCCATTTGGTTCGGCCAACCTTGGCCCAAATACTCTCCCAACTTCCCTCTCTTACTCCTAGAAGCCTCACTTTGGGCAGAACGCTTCCCAAGGAAGCCTTTGGATCAAATAAAAAAGAGTTACCCGATTTTGAGGTAATGTCTTCTCTAATGTTGTTTTGTTTTATTTTTCTTCTCCAACCCCCTAAAATCTTTTTATTCATTTCTTTTGTATTAAAAACAGTATCCTAAATATACTAGGATGTTGTTATAATAAGGATTCGAGCTACACTTACACACACCTACATATAATGGTTAAAGAACATACAGTTTCTGTGGATGGCGAATTTCTGCCTCACGAAACGATGATTGTTCAACACTCATATAACACCTTCAAAGGTGGCCATTAAGATGTAACTATTTTTATATATGATATATAATATGTTTATGTTTTACTTATGCTTCTGTATTTCTCATTTATGGCATACTTTATGATTTCCATTATGGGTAATACGCGATAATTTCATTTTAGGAAGTGCGGACTACAGCCCCCTCAAAGTGATTTGAATTGTTAATGCCATATGTGGGATGTATAAAGGATGGAGTAAATGGTATTATACACTATATTATACTGGAATTATATTATACATTTATATCATTATGATTTAGTTCCATTAAATATGAAATTTAAATGAAAGTAGCGTTCTTGCGTACGTACGGCTTACCGTCTCCATGAACGGTGCATTTCATTTATTACCTCTAAATGTTACGTAATATTATAAATGAATGTATATACTGGATATATAAGATATATATGACATCTAAATCATGAATATAATTCTGGATATAATGTATATTCTACCACATGAACAACTTGTAATTACAAGAAGTTTATTGTTGACTCAAGTACCAAAGATCGACAAAACGACCGTTAATAACTTAAATAATTAAATAATGTTCATAACATTGTAATAAGTGATATAAAAAGGATAATGAAATTGAAAATGGTTCTTAATAAGGTAGATATTAACTCTAGTTTATTATTCAGGAGGTTAAAGAACGGTTGAGTCAAGTCGGACACAAGGTAAAGGAATTTCATAACCCAATTTCCAATCTCTGGGTTAATCTCCTACTTTCAAATTATGTCATGATATTATTATGTTTTATATTGTATTTGTACTTTATTTATGTGTACATATAGTGAATACACATAACAGATCTATTTCATTTTAAAAATGATCTTTTTAAGGACTTCGTCTCAATCTCCTTTCATTGAGGCATACATTGTTTTATACACAAATTTATTTTATATGGTGTATAAACCCCTTTGACTATTACGTTTATTCAAAAGGAATATTTTTTATACAAAGCGTTTACTAAACGACAAAATGGAATGTTTTGGTCGTACGTATGCGGCGAAAATGACTTCTCCTCTGCCGTGACCACTATTTGAGTTTCGGCTTCCTCTTCAAGCCATACCTTTTTTAATGAAAAATAAATACCATGTTATACTTTTATTTTATTTTGGTATCGAAAATGGTTTTGAAAGCATTTTTATTATATCAATGTGTTGTATTGATATCTTGTGATTGAAATGTGGAAATGTTGTGTTTCCTTTATCCATGTTTTATGTGATACGATTATGTTATGGTTTATGATATGTTTAAACCTATTCATATGAGGAATGTATTGGACCTAATAAGTGACGGGTGGAGCCCGCTATAGCTCCTCGATGCATCGGTAGGCCTCATGAGACAACTATACGTGGAATTGGCCAGGGCCCTTTCCCAATTTGATTTATGGTTTTGGCCGAGGCCTTAATCATTTTAGACGTCTTGGCCGAGGCCTTGACAAAATGTTTCAGAATGTCCGACATTATACATTCCCTCATTATGAAAGTGGTTATTGATATTTCATGTGATTATTCAACCAGTAGAATATCCATGTGAAGAAGTGAATGGCATTATCTCATTTTACTTTTTCCATGTTATGTTGAAGTTCAAGTTTAAAAGGCTTTTGTTTTAGTTATACATTTCCTTAAAAGTTAATGTTTATTTATGAAAGCATCCGCAATATTGTTATCCTTACTGAGCATCTGAGCTCACCCCTTTCAATGTTTTAATATGTTCCAGGATGTGAAGAAGTGTATTATGACTGACTTTCAAGAATAGTCAGTGAGGATATGAGTGTGGACTATGAAGACCATGTTATTGTAGCTTTTTTTTACTTTTTGATGTAATGAAAGACTTATGAATGTACCTAGTGTTTCCAAGGCTACTAAACTAATCGGTCTTTCGAGACTTGATCTTTTGTGATCATGCCAATGTTACGAAGTAATGCACCGACTCTGGGTAGCTGGGGTCGGGGCGTTACAGTTGGTATCAGAGGCAGTTTAGTACTAACCATGGAAGCTAGATTTAGATAAACTCTGATTAGAGCACATAGCCCGAAGATAGACTTTGAGGATTAGTATAGAAGAACTTCCAAGAATTTTGTTATTGTAGATATTTTGTGAGTTTTCCGAGCAATAAATCCCTGTCTGGATACGAGCAGGTAGAGGCGGCTATGGCACATATGTACCTAGGGGTAAAACCCGAAAACACCGCTTTGAGGTAGACTCGAACGGGAACTGGTGCACGACAACGGGCCTTGCTGCACTCTTGGTTACGACACTCCCGGGGGATATTCTTAGGATAATTCTCATTTTCATTACAAACCACTATGAGGGGTTATGAGTATATACTTCCTCAAAGAAAACATTTTTATGGATTATATCTATAAATAGTTCAATTTATGTTAAGTATCTTACAAGTATGGAATTTTGTATTTTGATTTATAAACTAATAAATTTATTCCATTGTTTAGAAATGGCACCTAGTGGAAGGAATGGAAACCGTATCAATGCACGCACTCCGTGTAGGGATTTCCCTCCTGCCCAAGATAATTATTGTGGTGCAGGAGATACAACTGGTGCTGATCAACTTATTACCATACTTGGACAACTCACTCAGGTTATGAATAATAACCTTACTCGTATGGAGAACCCTGATCCGCAACGTGGAGGATCAATGCTAGACCGTTTCATGAGGCAACAACCACCAACCTTCAATGGGAGTACAAATCCATTAGTAGCTTAGCAATGGATAAACTCCTTAGAGAAAATATTCCATGCCTTGGGGAGTAGTGAAAGGGAGAAGGTTGTCATGGTAGTTTACCGCCTCACTGGAGATGCTGATCAGTGGTGGTCGCTGATTCAAAACACAGAGGAAGATGATGATGTATCGAATATGGAATGGAGGGAGTTCAAAGAGATTTTCTTAGAAAAATACTTTCCTCGTGACCATCGAGCAGATATGGAAAGGAAATTTCTGATTCTGAGGCAGAAGGAGGATAAGAATGTCTCAAAGTATGAGGCTAACTTTACCGGGTTAGCGAGGCATGCTTCCGATTATATACGTATCCCAAGGAGTAAGATTGATCGTTTCTTTGATGGTTTAAAACCATTTCTCCGTCGAGGTTTAGTCTCACAATCCTTCTCATCATACGAAGATATTGTCTCGTGTGCTATCAAGACAGAAAAGGAATTCTCTAAGTCTTATGACAACAAAGTAAAGCAAGAGAATAAGAGAACGGTGGAACAAGAGACAGATAAAGGGAAAAGGGAAAGAAGGATTTTACATTATGTGATAATTGTGGGAAGAATTACCCTGGTACTTGTCTAAAAGGAATGGGAGTTTGTTATAAATGTGGAGAAAAGGGTCACCAGGCTCGTGATTACAAGGGAATGAAAGAGGCTATCAAATTGAATGCTACAATTGAAGAGAAAAGGGTCATTATGCAAATGAATGTCCTAAGCGTCAGGGAAACATACCTCAGAAAAGGCCAAGGGATCAAGGACAATCTTATGCTGTTACTACAGTTGAAGCAGAATAACTAATGTATTGGTGCTTTTGGACTCATGGATTATATTCTGGTTATTAGAATAATATATATGGATTGTACTGCAGTACTTGTTGATTTCAATAAGGTTTTAATATGATGAAGGTAATTATATTTTTAGTATATGAAAATAAGAGAAACTTTACTTTATTTGGGGAATCTGATAAATTGATTTTGGAATTAAGAGACCTTTTAGAGAAAGTCTGGACAGAGGTATTTTGGATAACTATAAAGGTTTGAGTGGATTAAGTTGAACCTTGGATAGTAAATTTAAGGTAAAAATTTTTCTGAAGATTATTTTTGGAATACTATAGTTTTATGAAAAGGACAACCGGCAGGGTGGGACATAAACCGTCGCGTCGGACAAAGCTGCAGGAATCGAACCCACAACCATAGTGCGACGAGCCTTTATTTCCTACCACTAGCCTATAGGATGTCCCTAGTTATTACAAAATAGTTTTACTAATCTAAATGGTATGTGTTAACATTTGGAACCTTATACAATTAGGATAAATAGAATTTTTTGGAGTTCCGTTACCATTTGGAGTAAAAGTTGGGTTTGTGGTAAAAATTTATTAATGAATGAAAGTATACATAATAATTATGTATATTCCCTTATGTTCTTAGTAAATCTCCTAAATAAATTCCTCAACATTATAAAAGGTAACTTAAAACAAAAATTTTGTCGGTTAACTTTTCCAACTGGGGATTCAATGACCGTTTAACCAATCACAAGTTTGTGATTTTCTTGTGGTTAAACTTTCTCCTAATCCTGTTTTCAATAACTCTCCATCAGACCTTGATGGTTTGTTTCTCCTCCATATCCATATTTTCATAGAATCCTAGAATGGGCTATATCGGGTGACCTTTGTACTTATCTTGCTTTCATTTAATGTAATATATTTATTAACCTTATTTCCGATGTGGGTTTTCCTCAAAGGTATTTTCTCATTTCAAATTTTATTTTCAAAGAAAAATTTCAAATTGTGAGGACGCAATTTATTGAAGGAGGTGAGAATGTAACACCCCGAGCTTCCACGATACGCTTCTCATTCAATAATGCAATAGCTTGCATTGTACGCAACTTTGAGTTCTAAAACACCGCGGCTAATCAGAGTAGCCATTATGAATAGTAATAACCACTTTTTAAAATTATAGAAATTTTATATTTCAAAATGGACTTCATTTTTGAATTCGTAATATCAATTATAGCTTAGGGTGAAATTTTGGCATTGTTCTGAAAAGCTTCAATTTTTGATGAATAGTGAAACCACTAAGTGGTAGTTAAACAACTGATTTTTCGTTTAAATGAAATATTACCACTTCTGTGTTTTTATTTTCAAAAATCCGACATACATGGTTGTCATTAAGAAGTAAAATTTGATTCAATGAGATTAAAATAATTTTATGGTGAATAGTAACTTTTAAGTTCTTAATCGCGATTAGAGGTAATTAGTGTAGTTTAAGGTAAAGATAATGTTTTCATAATATGAGATGAGCTTGACACTTGTACTACTCCTATTGGATGAGTCATGGCCGACCAAGACAACCCATGGGTCAACTTGGGGACCCCATGGAGCCACTTTAGTTGGAAAATGAAATTAATATATATTTATTTAATGTTAAAATTAAATTGACACAAACATGAGTTATTTTACTAAAACAGTTGTTAAGTGGGGTTACACAAGTCCAAATTTTGACTATAAATATTCATTAGAAAGCTAAAAAGATTTCATACATCATAGTATTTTTATTAAAAATTTTAGACATTCAATAAATTAAATTATTTATGGCATCATTGTGGTGCAGCGATGACCTCATTATTTAACGATTTAAATAAAATGAGAAGATAATGAAAACTCCAACGCATACACTTGTCGAAATCCTATTGGATGAGGATATTTCGAAACCATATCACCTTAGACTCGAATTATATAAGTGTGGGACCTTTAGAATCCGAAAAGCATTGTGAAATAATGTAACATTTCAATCTTTCCAAAAGTTCCCCTCCTCTCCACTTATAAAAGGCCCCCACCTCTCCCACCTCATTTACACTTTCAAGCCATTTGGCTAGGCCAAACCCTGCCCAAATACTCTCCCAACTTCCACCTCTTACTCATAGAAGCCTCACTTTGGGCAGAACGCTTCCCAAGGAAGCCTTTGGATCAAATAAAAAAGAGTTACCCGATTTTGATGTAATGTCTTCTCTAATGTTGTTTTGTTTTATTTTTCTTCTCCAACCCCCTAAAATCTTTTTATTCATTTCCTTTGTAACAACAACAGTATCCTCAATATACTAGGATGTTGTTATAAGAAGGATTCGAGCTACACTTACACACACCTACATATAATGGTTAAAGAACATACAGTTTCTGTGGATGGCGAATTTCTGCCTCACAAAACGATGATTGTTCAACACTCATATAACACCTTCAAAGGTGTCCATTAAGATGTCAATATTTCTATATATGATATATAATATGTTTATGTTTTACTTATGCTTCTTTATTTCTCATTTATGGCATACTTTATGATTTTCATTATGGGTAAAACGCGATAATTTCATTTTAGGAAGTGCGGACTACCGCCCCCTCAAAGTGATTTGAATTGTTAATGCCATATGTGGGATGTATAAAGGATGGATTAAATGGTATTATACACTATATTATAATTTAATTATATTATAAATTTATATCATTATGATTTAGTTCCATTAAATATGAAATTGAAATGAAAGTAGCGTTCATGCGTACGTACGGCTTACCGTCTCCATGAACGGTGCATTTCATTTATTACCTCTAAATGTTATGTAATATTATAAATGAATGTATATACTGGATATATAAGATATATATGACATCTAAATCATGAATATAATTCTGCATATAATGGATATTCTACCACATGAACAACTTGTAATTATAAGAAGTTTATTGTTGAATCAAGTACCAAAGATCGACAAAATGACCGTTATTAACTTAAATAATTAAATAATGTTCATAACATTGTCATAAGTGATATAAAAAGGATAATGAAATTGAAAATGGTTCTTAATAAGGTAGATATTAACTCTAGTTTATTATTCAGGAGGTTAAAGAACGGTTGAGTCAAGTCGGACACAAGGTAAGGGAATTTCTTAACCCAATTTCCAATATCTGGGTTAATCTCCTACTTTCAAATTATGTCATGATATTATTATGTACTATCTTGTATTTGTACTTTATTTATGTGTACATATAGTGAATACACATAACAGATCTATTTCATTTTAAAAATGATCTTTTTAAGGACTTCGTCTCAATCTCCTTTCATTGAGGCATACATTGTTTTATACACAAATTTATTTTATATGGTGTATAAACCCCTTTGACTTTTATGTTTATTCAAAAGGAATATTTTTTATACAAAGCGTTTACTAAGCGACAAAATGGAATGTTTTGGTCGTACGTATGCGGCGACAATGACTTCTCCGCCGCCGTGACCACTATTTGAGTTTCGGATTCCTCTTCAAGCCATACCTTTTTTAATGAAAAATAAATACCATGTTATACTTTTATTTTATTTTGGTATTGAAAATGGTTTTGAAAGAATTTTTATTATATCAATGTGTTGTATTGATATCATGTGGTTTAAATGTGGAAATGTTGTGTTTCCTTTATCCATGTTTTATGTGATACGATTATGTTATGGTTTATGATATGTATAACCCTATTCATATGAGGAATGTATTGGACTTAATAAGTGACGGGTGGAGCCCGCTATAGCTCCTCGATGCATCGGTAGGTCTCACGAGACAACTAGACGTGGAATTGGCCGGGGCCCTTTCCCAATTTGATTTATGGTTTTGGCCGAGGCCTTAATCATTTTAGACGTCTTGGCCGAGGCCTTGACAAAATGTTTCAGAATGTCCGGCATTATACATTCCCTCATTATGAAAGTGGTTATTGATATTTCATGTGATTATTCGACCAGTAGAATATCCATGTGAAGAAGTGAATGGCATTATCTCATTTTACTTTTGCCATGTTATGCTGAAGTTCAAGTTTAAAAGGCTTTTGTTTTAGTTATACATTGCCTTAAATGTTAATGTTTATTTATGAAATCTTCCATAATATTGTTATCCTTACTGAGCATCTGAGCTCACCCCTTTCAATGTTTTAATATTCTCCAGGATGTGAAGAAGTGTATTATGACTGACTTGCAAGAATAGTCAGTGAGGATATGAGTGTGGACTATGAAGACCATGTTATTGTAGATTTTTTTTACTTTTTGATGTAATGAAAGACTTATGAATGTATCTAGTGTTTCCAAGGCTACTAAACTAATCGGTCTTTCGAGACTTGATCTTTTGTGATCATGCCAATGTTATGAAGTAATGCACCGACTCTGGGTAGCTGGGGTCGGGGTGTTACAAATATCATTTCAATTGAGATAATCCACTTCTCTATAAGGAAGGGATCAGATGATCCACCAATCATGAGAGTCCTCTACTACATGATGTGTTCAATAACAACACTCTTTTTACATGGTGAAATTTTGTGTTATAAATTATTAAAGTTGTTTCTAATAACATAATCCAACTGAGCCAGTACTTTCATAATTTTTTGAGAGCCCATTCCAATCATATTTTACATATCATTAGGGAAATCATGACATTTCCTATCGCATTGTTTGTTACCACATGTTCATCTATTTCAATCCATTCACTACAAAAAAGAGAGTTAAATTTTGGTAATTGAATAAATTTTTAGTAAGCAAGAAAATATAAATTTGAACAATAATGTTTAAAATTTTAAAAGAAAAGTATATCGAAACTTTTGATTCCATAGTATTCAATATGGGTCATCCATGATTTGTTTACTTACATATATTCGTATGAGTTTTTTCATTATTTAATAATGGTTCATAATAATTTATGATTTTACCTAATAATATATACTTAGAGTGTCAAAACATGTTGACAGTAAGGACTATTATCAGGTGCTGAGTTACTCTGAGTTAGGCTCAGAACAACTTCATGGAGATGTAACACTTTGGTGCATTTATTCCAAAACCATTTCCACTTGTAGTGTCTATATGGTGATGTATTTTCGTGATAAAACTTAGAATATATAATTACAAAAAACATAGGGATGTTCTTATATACATATTTTTATCACTATGGTTCATACTAATGTGATCTATTCCTAATCTTTAAAATTTACTGTTACATTCGCTAATACCGACTATAGAAAACATATACTTTTAAACCTATCATTAAATGAAAATAAACATAATTAACTGTCATTTTACAAAACAAGGATCATAAAATCTATATACATTGAGAGACTATATACATAAAAATGAAATAACAGTACAAAAAAAGTCTTTATTTCTAAAACATTATGAGATCCTAACATCATTAGATACCTTACAACATCATAGGATAACCTAGTAATAAAATGAAAATATGGATGAAATAAAAATCTTATTAAGGGAACTAATATTAAAATAATACTTCTTACATTTGTTAGATGTCATAACATAATGATATAAAAATGAATGGAACTTGATTAATCATATGAAATCATAACATATATAACATAAAATCATATAATCATGGAATCATATTCATGTTGAAGAAACATAAAACATGACTTCAGTATTAGTCAAGGATCATTGCATATAGAAGGGTAGACGTCAAGGCTAACCACCAAGAACATTGAATATGATGTCAGATGAGACTAAACATTAAAATATTAATTGGTGCACTGTCATTACAAACCCATCAAAATATGTTCCTGAATATGTGTCCCATATGAAGAATCAATCATAATGAATCATGAATAATCATAAGGGATACCAATGGTTTGAATTGGGTATCATAATCTTGTAAAAATGAATTATACAAAAGAATATCAAAATAAGGTCCATGAATTAATGGATTTAAATATATAATAGAAATTCGTAATGGAAAATGGGAAAACACCATGATAAAAATTTAAATTTTAATTGTTATAATATATTCAATAATTTATGAAACAAAATTAAAATATTTTTTTGTAGTTGAAGGAAAATAATAAAGTTCATTTAACAAAGAAATAACATAATATTTAATTGTAGACTATAAGTTACCAATAAGGTTTTCATAATATTTTTTTTTGTTTTTATAAAATAATTATTGGTTAAAATAATATTATTTAGTGTATGTGAAAATATGAATGAATTATAGATGTTCTCTTAAATCAGGCATACTAATCAGAAACTATCGATTAAGGAACCGTATAAAAATATGTATATCAACAAATATAAGTATAGAAGGATTATGATACATGATTTTTGTTCATATTCATAGAATTATATTAATTTATATAAAAATAAATGATAATTTCAATTGCGTAAATGGGATATAGAATATACCGAATGAATAATGGAGGTTTGAGTAGAATCCCTTTTGTTATGTTCGAAGATGTTCTTCAGTTGATCTTAATGACCTATATAGTTAATATATATTCATTAATTAAAAATTATATAAACCCTCATAAATTTATTTTATTTATGAAATATTTATTATGTTCATTTATGGCATTTTTTATGGGTTATAATGTTTAATTTCATCATACACAATATCTGGTTTAATGAATATTCATGATCTGTACGCATATATATGAGTATATACGTTCATGTAAAATTTTAATTGAAGTAAAATAATTGAATTTATATGATTTTAATGGTCATATATATTGTTAAATTATCATATAATTCATTTGGTTATTTCAGTTGAGGATGAGTCATTAGTTAAAATGTTAATGATAAATGTTTGGATTCTTTCAGCATTTTCATCATAATAAATTTATGTTGTTTTGTTACATGAAATCATGTATCTATAATGAATCTTGATCATTAAATATGATAAAATACAAATATTATGATCTAGATTAACCAAAAAAATTGTTTCACATCCATCCATGATAACCATAATGGAAATAGAAAACCAATCATCCGTGAATGCGATAAATAAACACATCACAGATGATGCTTTAATTTCACGTATAATAGGAATAATTATGAGATAGGATTATGAATTATTCAACTATAATTACAAAATTATATTATATTAATGTTAATATAATTTTCATACCTCTTTAATGGTGGTATGTGAGAATATAACATTAAATAATGGAACATGAAATGAAAATAAAAGAAAAGGAAGACAGATTTACCTCTTGATTCTATCCTCTGGAGAACCTCCAAAGGGGATTGGTTTTAGACTCTTATTATAAACATAAGCTCCTAGACATTGGGAAGGGTCTTGAGAAGTGATTTTGGAATAATTTAAAAAAGGAACATGTCTTGAGAGGTGTGGGGAGAAGAAGAGGTGATGTGTGGTATTTATAGTAGCGGAGTGGGGGGATTTATCATTATATAACTTTTTAGTATATTAGCTAAATAAAATCAATAATTATGGTTCATGATACTTAATAGAGTAAATAGATCATGTGAATTATAACTAATGGTTATAATATTAGAAAAATTTCATCCATGAATCTATACTTCTTGTATTCATCATCTATGGTAAATTATAGTATTTTACTATTCGCAAAAATTCATGTTTTTTAGAATAATCCAATAAAATTATTGTAACCCTTTTTCAATGTGTACATACAAAAATGAACTCCATTTTATGAAAATAATTTTAAAAAAATTGGATAAATTAAATTTTTATTTAAAAACACAATTTAATTGAAAATCATATTTTTAAATTATAACTGATTTTATAATAATTTGAAAAAGAAACTATGTTCCGGTAATATTATCATATAATCATAATATATAAATATAATAATTTTTGAAACCATTTTATGAAAATAATTTTTCTTCATAAAATGTTATTAAATATTTATTACATATAAAATTTCCAACTCTTAATTAATAAATTTTTAAATATTTATTTACTTGTACTATGATATAATTATATCATATTTTCATATATAATATTGATGAATTTTATTTATAAGTTCACTTTTGAGGATACTATTGAATTGGATGGTTTACTACACATATGGGTAACATTACAATTCAAAATGATAGGTTATTATTTCATCATTATAGGATCCTTAAAATATATAAATACTTATCATTTCATTAATTTTTCATCTATAATGTTTCTTTTCTGTTCTCAAATCAATTTTATGTGATTATAACATATGGCTATAAGAAAGGAAATTCCCTTGATTCAACTTTTGGGAGTTACATAAATTGTTGTCACTAACCATGAGATAGCAGGTTATCATGAACAAGATGGCGAAAATTTCCCATTTCTCATGTCCGGAGACCTCTTGAAACCCCCACAAATACACATTCATAATTAAATAAATCCATTAAAAAATTAGAGGACATAATCCAAATTATTAAAAAAAATTGTTCCTCAAGAAAATATTGTATTTTACAACCTCCCATCCTTAAAATGGTTCTTCTTTGAGCCACATTACCAACCATAACTGAACATCTAAAAAATGTGAACTAGACATAGAGCCCACAGATATATCCCAGCCTTCTGACTCATATTTTACATTATCATGATGCCTTAAATCGTGATCCAAAGGCCCAATATTTTAACATAAGGACGTATAACTATGATCTACTATATGAACTCGATGTTCCAAAAAGGATGTATCGGTCTCTAGATCATCATCCACTACATCAAATTAATGAGATGGATCATGTAGATAATGCCAAATATGCGACATATAAAAAACATTTTGCATGTCACTACACCACAATGGATGACCCAATTTGTACACCACTGGCCCAATCCTATTGGCAATCACAAATACCCACACATACCTTGATTCCATCATTCCATGTTTCTATATATCATGTTGACCCTACTGTTGAGAAACCCAATGAAACAAACCATCAACCACCAGAAACACCATAAGTCTATATCACTGATCCACATTAAACATCTTCATACTCTGGTTGATTTAAATTAGTTTCCAAATCAACTACACCAGTTCTCACAGCTCATGCATGAGATGTGGCCCTAGAAATTATGATTATACTACGTCCATCCAACATGCTGAGGATTTACATGGTCTTCCATAGGGTGCCTCATACAGTGTCATTTGAATCCTCAACTAGTAACTATTGTTATAGAAAAATTCAACAATCAATACGTGCATATACCATGATCCAAATGAATCCATGATTGAATCCCTCATAATATCACATTGTACCTGAGTAATATTATCTTATTATCAATCCATCTATGGGTGGAAATTCATTCTGAAAACACATTGGTACCAAATGCATTTGGTAAACCATCTTAGAAACGCAATGTGAAATATAGATCATGATCTGAAACTACATAATTTGGCACCATGGTGAAATGGTCCAAAACTAATAATTTCACATTATTCATCTACGTCTACATTAGAGTGCCTACCATGAATTCAATTGTTACATCATCCAATATTAATTATAGAATGGGAAATCGTACTAACAAACCCCTAGAAAATTGATGCTCAACATTCACCTACTTACAGGTAAGGCAACACACCATTAAACATATATCCTCTTTCTTTATTTGTAGACATTAATATAGTCTACAAGGATCATCATACATTTTCATCAAACCAGGATGAGCCACCCACCATGATGCATAAAACTCAATAATCCACTCTTCATAACAAAATGATTGCACAACAACATTACCACAGATATAAATTGTCCCTTCTTCAGTGATGGTCCATCCGGAAGGTGAATCCCTGCATTTAAAACTCTCACATAAAGGCAATATTTTTGAATCCACATGGTGCCTTCCCATGATATGGATCAAATGAACAAACTCAACTATAAATTATTCATGGGTCATATTCCATTTATAATTTTACATCTCATGATGCAACTTAGGGAACAAATCCACCATAATATATTCAAAAGTTGATTCCAAAACATCTTATCTTTGAGTCTTCTTGCCTAAATAATCATCAATACTATTCCCAATTCATGGAGTGTAAATTAACTCAATGTTAAAATACTACATGTAATGAATTCATCGAGAGAACGAAAGATTCAAATCACACTGATAGAAGATGTAATTATAAATTTTATGATTGGTAACCCACTTTACTATTTTTCAAATAATTAGTGTCTCCAACACATTAATGTATTAGCCAATGTGGGTAGATGAAGATTTTTCATAGTGTAATTTCGTTTCTGAGTACATAATTTCCATGACCCATATATCACAACCCAATCATTTTTCATCATCACTGTAACAATTCCAACACTGAGAACCCCAAAAAACAAGGTATACACCGTACCTAGGTCTTGTAAGATCCAAATTTATGAAGATTTAAACATATTCATTAATTCATGGAAAACAACCTCACATTCCAAAGACCTTTCCCACTTGATTCCAAACATAGTCAAACACATAACACTTGTTTCCAAATGGGAGAATCCTTATTTAACATTTGTTAATTGCCAGTAAAACCAAGATAAATACAAATATTAAAAATAATTTTAGACTTTTTCCAGGAAACTACTACTCACACTTTGTCATAGTCCCTTAAAAATTGTTCCTCAAAGATGATGTGATTGAAAAAATGAACCCTATACAATCATAAATGTCATTTTTATAGATTGGAATATTGAATATGCTCATATAGTTTACTCCATATGATGTAAATATCATTGTAATTATTTTCAAGAGGTTTAGAATACACAAATTTGTATTTAATAAAATCAAATACAAACAGATCTAGGTAGGGGTCAATGAATCCTTTCTTTTAGGCCATAAGTATTTCTAGTGAATTTGTTAACCCCAATGACATTATCAAAATTTGATATAACCAATATCTTCTATATATGGTATTCCATGATATATCAGAATGTAACACCCTTAGTTGATGATTCCAAGACCAAATATCAATCTTTGTGAACACTAAATAAGTACATAGATATTAAAATATCATTGATTTGAGGAAGAGGGTATAAATTCTCAATCATCTTCTGATTCATCTTCTTAAACTGACACACAACCACACAGATTTGTCAGAATTTTTAAGAAACAAAACTAGAGATCCCCAAGGTGACATACTCGTGTGAAAAAAATTCAATTTTTTTAATTTATCCAAAATATTTTTACACTGAGGTGGTTATGAAGGTTCCATTATATAAAATAGAATAGAAATTTTCTCTTCTCCTGATATAAACCTTTTTGTGATCTCAATCATTATTTCCGGAGACAACCCCTAGAAGTCCTCATGAAACGCATCCTGAAACTAATCCACTCTAGTAGAAAATACAAGCTAAACTTCTCCCACATCATCAATCATAATAAATGTCACTTGAGTTATTAACTCAACCAAAATTATAAAAATTTTCTACGCACAACCTACCCAAATTCCACACTCGCCTTTACGGATATATGTCTCTCCTTCAAGATACATGAATGTTAACTTGTGAAAAAAATATTTGATATGTGACTAGTAAAAAAATATCCAATCCATTCCATAAATATGATAAAAACGTTACATATCAAGCCCACACATTCCCCATAAGAAATTTTACCCCTCAACTTCAAGAGAAAACCACTAACATATCCTAATATTCTCTACTCTCTTCCCCAATGGTGTATCAATCTACATGACCCAAAAATGTTCCATTTATAAACCAAACATAACCAAATGTAGAGAAGAAATTAAAGAATATGAAGAAGAAATATTAAATAATGAACTAAAAATCCTAGAATCTAATGTGATTATACCTCGAATAGTCATTGGTCCAGTATCACAACCTTATGATGTAGACTAAACTATATAATGTTGACCTTCCCCTCTACCCTAGGATCTTGTCGGAATTCACAGTGATGCACTACGCTATTTATATGTATTCTCTCACCCAGGAGAAACTAGCCTACCACATTGAACGGTATGACAAGTAGATGTCAATAAACTTGGCTAATATGGGGTAACCAACCCCCTACCTGCACTAA
Source organism: Viscum album (assembly GCA_963277665.1). Lineage (NCBI taxonomy): Eukaryota > Viridiplantae > Streptophyta > Magnoliopsida > Santalales > Viscaceae > Viscum > Viscum album. The sequence continues at coordinate 986,224,040 of OY728139.1, read as the reverse complement.
GCATCAGCCATATCCATCAATCATTTCCTATTTGTCAGTGGTCTAGACATAACATCTACACATCTCAATTTAGCCACATGATCTGAACTCAATGAGTTGATGGGTACACAGCCCAAGTATGTGACCCATCCTACTATAATTATATAATAATACATGATCACTACCTTGAGGATTTGGTTCTGTCTTCATACTAATCAATCCACTACTAACCTGGTGAATGCTATTTTAATGGTGCTTCCTACAATTGGACGACATACCTATGAATTTCCCATATAAAACCTCATGCACAACACCATGGGCCTACTTGAATGTTCCCTCTAAAATAAGGTCATGATCCACCACCTTAGAAACTCTTTTTAAACATAAGATATTCACAAGGGACTTAATTACATGTTTATGTCCATCATATAAATTAATTTCCATAGCTACCTCATCCACTACCAAATCTCAAAAAAGTATCGTGTGTCTGTGAAAAACTAGTGTATTCCATCACTATAGTCGAACACCTTCATTTTTACATCCATTTCCTACCTCAATGTATCTAAATAGAAATTTTCTTGATACCATTCCTATAAATATTTCAATGACATTCCATCTATCATCTGGGTATAAACCAGAATGTCCGACCATGCTTTTCTTTCTCTCAAAACATGTAAGACACCAACATGATTTTCATATTAGGAGAATTCCCTAAGGGACAAAAAATCATCTGGATGGACTCTACACCAAACACATCTACATCAAGTCCACCCTCTATAGAATGATTATGAGGGTGATGGAGATGAAACTACCTAGTAATCTAAAACATGTGTGGAAGGACATACCCTAGTTTCTATTTCTTAATTTTCATAAAATAAGTGAATTTATTACGAAACTGATCCTCATAAATTTTACTTTAAACACAAGGTTCTCATGTTCATATTCTATAGGATCATTCATTAGTACATCATCTTATTTCCCAACAGGAATCACCTCGCAATAAACAACACCCACAACCATCCCTACTGTGGGTCATTATTAGCATGGGGTAAATGAACTTACCATTCCCCAAGCATTTTGTAGATTCACTTTTTAAATTATTTCCTCATTCATAATTAAAATATTTCCCTTTTAAGTACCATTCTCATAAAACCATTTAAAATTACCAATCGGTGCATCACCTAGTGGTAAAATATAAATCAACTATTGCATCACATATCCAGAACAATAATTACCAAACTGGGTAATTGGGTTTTCTCCACTAGATGGGTTATCTACCCCCAAAAAAGAGAACTTATCCAAATCACAAAACATTTATCTCTCGTATATCATCCCCAAATAGTAGTATCACAAAATATAATTCATTTATTCCACATTGTAATTCCCCCAACCTGGAATCTTGTTTACAATTTTTATGAACAGGTTCCCGACACGACCTTAAGTGCACATCCTCCTATGATTTTGACTTCCAACTAATAGTGTGGTTGTAATAGGTCATATTGGATTACTATGCCCTCATTACCAGAGAATTAAATATCATATAAAATTATAAATAACGAGAATAATGTTAAATTATCTAAAAAATCATTACAAACAATTTCATAATAATATTAATACCACATCCAGAAGATAAATATTCCATGTTGTTCTAACAATACAAAAGGAGAAGGAAACCCAAAATAAATACTAACAGAAAACCACCATAACCAAGTTCAAAATCTATATTTGGATCCTCATTGATTCTCATCTCTTGACAAACTAAACTCTCCAACACATGGAAATATCCATTTTCCAATCCATCATTAATGAAGTCTACTCAAGTAATCAACAACACCCTGAGTATGGTGTCATTAAATCAAAATAAACACCACTAGTATTGTCTACAATATATAACGTCAAAAAAGATAGTGCATCAAACTTTTAAATAAATAGAAATAAAAAAAATTCATTATGGTTTCCATTAGTATGAAATATTTACATTAGGAACATTCATCATTTATTCCATTCAATCATTTAGAACATTTATGATACTTAAAACATGTATTGGCCATTTAAATAATTTTCAGTTCATCCTAAAACAATTAATTATAAAAAAATGGAATAAGTCACGTTCCCCATAAAATTAGGGATAAACATTTCATAACAAATATGTCACACACAACATAGAGTCTCATTCTAGTTAGTCTCATCAAATATTACTATTAGGTGCATAGAGCCTCAATCTGGCTCCCTAATGCATGCTTTCTATTGTTGGGGTTTAGAGAATCAGTCCATCCAGACCCATTGGTGAATCCTTTTTGTAGTATCCATCATACAACCAAGTCATGTGAACATTCATATGCATCTAGTTAACACATATACCAAATCAGAGACCATGCATAATCAATACACATAACACTCACAATTAACTATCCATTTGACAAATAAATCATCCTAGGTCCTTAACCTATTAACACAATTACAAGACACCTTTCACATCACATTTATCCCATTTCCCTATCTTATCAAAACCCATATAACATATTCAACAATTTTTCTACATTATGCCATTTCACGTAACTCACTATTTCATAAGTATTAATCCATTATAGAATTCCAATTTCAATCTCAAAAGTAATTATAAATATTCACCATATTAGATTTAACCATATTTTCATTGTTCCAAGTAAACCATTATTCCATAACCAATTCCTATAAAAATGTATCAATAATCCCTTTTCCAAATCAATTAATTATTCAAAATGTTTATTTTGGGATAATGTTAAACAAAACTCAACTCCTTTGTTTGCATAACATTTTCCCAGGTTTGGGAATTTTGAAGACCACATGGATTGCCCTAAATTTGTCTAGTCAATCTCACGGTATCCCATGGTGGCCCTGAGGGTTTCAATTCATAATTTAGCGTTCCATTTTTACAAATCAGTTCAATAGAATCAAATGAACAATAATTGAGAAACATTAAAACAACCACACATGCACAAATCAACCACAAGACCATAGAATATAACTTGTAGACCACATACCAAGACATTAGTCATATATGTCGAATCTGGAATCCTTTGAATCCCTAACAGTTTATCCACATGATGAAATGTTTTTAGGGATTCAGAAGAGGAATAATGAACCAACAATCCCTAACAAAAAAAGAATATCATGAGGAGCATAATACTTAACTGTAATTTCTATTCACAAATAACAACACTCGATCCAATGAAGAAATGAATGAGATTGTTCCATTTGAAGTATTGGGTATCTAAATTGATCACTAGGGATATAATATTAAGACTAATGATGAAATTATGGCGAGTAACATAAAATATAGAGGGTTAAAATGAAACAATACAACCTTTAATGAGGTGCATGGTCTGACCATACAGCTTCCCAAACCTTGCACCAACCATGTGTGTTCTTCAATAAAAGAGGGGTTTAGTCACATTGTTTCAGGGGGAGCCCCGCATGGTTTGAAAATCCATTATACAAACAAGTTATATGCTAAAATACAAGACCACATGGTTTGGCCTATAATATCGAATAGTTTATTAATCCATGAATCCCTTCCCCATAGCTAGCAGTGTTTGGGTTCATGGTTAATTCAAAAAGTTCTCCAACAATGCGACATGCATAGGATAACCAATATTTAACTTTTTTCATTATTCCCCAATACACCTGCAAAGATTCTCATACTTCCACAAAACAGACCATTAACCAAAATTATGAGACTTAGACCAATACCTGAATAAGAGCGTACTTCGACAAAATATAGGATCTTACACCACTAGAGGAAATCATCAATTTGTCTTGTAATGCAATGGAAATACTACATATATCTCCAATCAGATCCATTAAAATGAATGAATTTATCTTTAGGTAATTTATTAATTTTATAAATTAATTATAATTAACTTTTGATGATAATGTGCTCTAGATTCAACATTTTTTCCATTATCTGTTTTTTATTCTCTTCCATTGATATCAATTTTTTCATGTATATCATCAATTAATCATTTTCAATGCCAAAATCAAATGTTTTTCATGCCACATCACAATCATTGATTTCACCCAAAACCTACAAGTTTTATTAGATATGTCAAATATTAATTACTTACATTTAAATATCGTCGATTTATTAATGAATTTGTAATTTAGTTTTTTTATGATTAGTAACTATTAAATCTATATATTGAGATAATATACTTTCTCTTTCATATGTAATAAATATAATTTTTTATTTTAATTTCATTATTATACTCTGAAAAACATACAAACATTTTCTTATGTGTGGTCATTAATATTATAGGACTCTCCATGCGATGAGTTTTAACACACAAAAATGTATAATTAATTTCTTTTTAAAGCTCAGATAAACATATCATGTATGAGTCAGATTATAGGTATTTCGCAGTGTACATTGAAGTATAACACATGATATAAAATCCATGTAATCAGTTTAATAATTATGTTGATATTAAAAATCATTAATGTGTGTGATTTTTTTTGAATGACATATATCTCATGAGTAAATGGTATACGAGTATAATACATATTGGGTTGTTTTGATCGGTACACATCGTGCTTCTTATAATGATATATTTATGTACAAGGATGATTTCATATAACAATATTTAATTTTTAAAAAAATTATGATATGTGAGAATCTCAAGGAAATTTTGATATGAATTAATATAAAAAAATTATTACATAAAATAAATAATTATATAATTTGGTCTAGATTATTGATAAATAAAAATGATTAGAATTTAATTCTAATTTTTTTAAATGCAGAATTTGATTCATGCATGTTGTTGATCATGAGACTAGATAAGACCATTATAGGTGATTGTATTTTTTTAATTTATTATTAAATTAAATTTTGGGCATGAATTATGTCTCCCTTATTATTATGTAAGCATCTACATTCCCATTTTGTTCTTTTTTTAAACCATTTCCCCTAATTTTGTGTGAATAAAAGCATGTGTAATGGAGAAAGATCAAAAGTTAGTGTAGGAAGATCATGTTTTGAGCTGAGATGAAACCAATCCAATAGAGATATAAAGGTTTATTGGTGGAAAAATTCAACACAAAACAATATGGTTCATTGTGTTTTTCTACTCAATAACTGGTTATTTTTTCATACAATAGTTAAAAAATTTATTAGAAAATTCTTGTTGAAATTGATATTTTTTGCAAACAAAATATACATTAATTTTTAGGTGACGCTTCTAATACTGATTTCAAAACATAGTTAGAATGTTTTTCTTATGAGAAAACAACTCAATAATATATTTTTGATGTTTTAGATCAAGAATATTTTAAATTAACTATTATAGAATAGACTTTGGAGTCACCCTAAAGACAATTATTTCTTAATAATCATCCCAATGATAATATAACTGGTGATTTAGGTCAACTATTTAGAACATGTATTTATTATGTAAATAAATGTGAAAATATACCATTTTTATCACATTTCTAAAATATGAATCTTAATGAGGCTTTTGGTGAAGTTACTTGGATTAATTAAATGTATGATGAAATCATTGAGTTTTAATGAATAAAATGGTGGTAAATTGGTTAAAAATACTTATGAAAATTCTATAAAAGGAGTAAAATTTGTGGGTTTAGATCAAATTTTATGATAATATCATAATAGGTAGAAATAATGCTAAACATGTTACAAAAGTTTATAATCGACAAGAGGGATTATACATTGAAGATAAATATAGACCAGTATAAAGACATCAACTTATTCATATGAGGTATGATGTTGTTACACCATTAATATATTTCTCTAGAGGATCCTTGATGTGTTTATAGATGTTATCCTTGGATTTTTGGCTACTTCTTTTAATGACACTATGAAATTGGAAGAGAGGATGGAACATAAATTTTTTCCAAATTCTTAGTAAAATAATATATTACAATTTAATATATAAAATGATGATTTAATATTATTCTATTATATGGTTTAATAATTATTCATGTTTTCATGATTGTATATATTCCTAAACTAGTTATTCAAAAGAATATTATGTGTTAATTATAATTAATAAATATTTTTTTTTCAATTTACAGAAATAATACATTTTTATATACTAAGGAATAATGCTGTGAAATTTAATTTTTCAAATAAATATTATTTATTTAAAACATGATAAATAATATTGGGGAATGGATTAATGATTTTATACGGTCATTGAGAAATAATATATATTCAATATTATTAAAGTAACCTATATTAAATTTTAATTCACTGGTTTAGATCTTTTCAGGAATTAATAATATTATTATTATTATTATTGAGTTGTTATTCCACAGAGATTAAATAAATAATAATATGCACTTGCGTAATTATTTAGTTCTATCCATATTGGTATATAAACCAAATTATATGTTTTTTATTCAATAGATTGTATTTTATTTTTGTTGTTTACAGTGGAAGCTAGAGATAATTATCTCAATCCCTAGAATGATCTTTATGCAAGAACTATCCCGAGAATTTAGAGTGATCTTCCTCAACTATAAATAGTCAAATCTTGAGAGAAAAAAGATAAACACAAAGAAGAAATTCCTGATACAATTAAAATAGATCTAAATAAGTGTTAGGAAAGTCCATGCTACACGCACAGATTTTTACGATGACTTTTAAGGAATTTTTGAACACTTGTGGATCATTTCCTGTAATGTCAGTGACAAGGAAGCCACTAAACTAGTTCCCCGAGCTGGATTTCAACATGACCTCAAGCATGCCTCCTCATTTTATATTGGATACTGATAAGAATTTAGTGTATAATAAATAAAAAAATATTTGACAATAATCAAGAATAATCATTTCCATTCATTTCCCAAATATGGAAAAAACAATTCCAAAATATAAACATTACATGCCATGATAAGAGTACCAAACTTGAATGAAACCAAAAAATAATGACATAAAGAATCATCCCCCAAATTGGGTCCTGAATCCAAGTCAGGATCCCCATAAATTCACCCTATATCCCAACTCTACTCCGCAGAACATGGCTTTTCCCTTATCCAATCCTACATTAATGAAATTTTCTTTGGTACCCATTTATGGAATTATAATGTTGTTAGTTCAACTCAATAAGACACCACAAATAGTGTGTAATAAATATCAATTCAAAATATATTGTTCATGAAAAGTAGTAAATAAATTGATTGATCAACAAAGATAACTTAGGCCCCACTAGATAATAATATTCAGTTTTGAAACATTAATCATTTGATTCATTCGATCAATTCACCCATTTCAATCACATAATCCATTTGATAGGAATTTAAATCATCTACACCCCAGCATAAGATGATTAATTATCTTACATAATAGAATAAGTCATTATCCTTATCTAACATGATATATAAATTTCATAAAAAATACATCACACACGCCTTTGAGCCATAGTCTAGGTTGCCTCTTTAAATGAAACAAGTAGAGACTTAGAGTGTTAGTCCAACTCCCTAACCCCATCACTATTGGCGTGGGATTTAGAGCCTCAATCTTACCCAACTCATGCAAGGAGAATAAATCCAATACACCACATACAGCCAATCCTTTTTCACAATATTATTAATCTAATTAGCACATATAACAAATCATTGACCATACATAATCAATACTAATAAAAATCACAATTGACATTCCTTTTTACTATTAAATCATCATTGAGCCTTAATCAAGTGACATTTTTCACAATACATAAACATCCCTTTTAACCATATTCCATTTCATATCTCACCACCTTTTTCCTTTCAAAAATTTACATTGATTAACCCATTTCACATAATGCATCATTTCACATGTATTATCACATTGATGAATTTCAATATCTATCTCACAAGTCAATAGTCATATTAAAATAATTACAATTAACCCTCTATACATTTTTCTAGAAAATCCATTATTTCATTAGAAACATCTATGAACAACTATCAATAATCCAATTTCTTACAAACTAACAAACTGACATGTTCATCATGGGCTCTAAATTATTAAATGCCAATTCTATACATGACAATACAAATTTCCATGCATGGAAATAATGGCCCACACCATTGGTGGATCTAAATCATTCTAGTTAGCCTCAATAAATCCCATGCGGATCATGAGGGGTTCAATCCATCATTTAACCTGTCATTTGTCAAAATAATTTTAATGGAATAAAATTAACCAGAACAGAGAAACATTAACACAACCACATAGGTAGAAATCATCTTTAAGACCAAGGAATATAATATATAGGCCACTTACCTCAAAACTCAGTACGAACACATTCATAAACCTAGAAACATATCGGGATTAAAGAACCCTTTGAATTCGAATATTGAGCTCCAGTGGAAATATTGCTTTTTCGGGTTTTTGATGAAGATAAATGAAGCCATAAGCACTAATTCATAAATGATATGTAAGAGGATTATATTAATTTCCCCTTGATTTTATCCAAAACCAATGAATATCCAAATGGAGGATAAACAATGGTGAACAATCATTAGGATGGTTTGGGTCTTTTGGTTCATCACTAGGGCTAGATGGGGATGTTTGATGAAAATATTTGTATGATGATGATAAAACCATGAGGGTGAAATATGGTAAAATACAACTATTAATAGACCAACAGATTGGCTACATGGTTTTCCAAATCATGTGCTAACCATGTACATGCCAATATCCCAGAGGTAATGAGTAGCATTATAAAAATGGCTACCATGGATGGATCAATAATCCGATCACCTGCCCTGAAAATTGCCTTTTCCTTGGACCACAAGGTTTGTCCTCCCTTCATGTATAGTTAACTAGACAATGAAACAATACCTATTTGGAATAATTGTTTGGGAATGTAGTTATTACTAACTATGTGCCAACCAGGAAACATTTACCTAAGGGCCAAAATCTCCTTTAATTTAGGTTTTGAGCTCCCAAGACACCCCCACGCTTCCACGTATATCAAGAAAGATTGTATAAGTATTAATAAAGATAATTAATCCAAATTCATATAGAAGGACATACCACATGAAAATTATATATCCTAAAACCTTCCATCAATATATTATTTAATACTCATTTAGCATTCCCATGTGTCTCTAAACCTATAATTAAAAGTGATTGGTCCAGTTATCCGACATATCTATCTCCCCATCACAATATTCTTTCTGAACATTATCATGTTTCCAAAAAACATAAACCAAAAGAATAGTCTTACCATTCAAGGATTTCTCAATTAGATCAATAATAAGAACATGATTCTCCTCAATGGACATATCACCCTCAAGCTCAACATCCCAGACATAAAAAACAAAAGATTGGTCAGGGTGATACTGCTAATGTTATGACACCAGAAAAACATTATGCATGAAACAATACCTCTATGGAAGAGCCAATCAGTACACCACCGTCCTGATACACTCCGTAATTTCAAATGGCAGCATGTACTTAGAGAATAACATTCCCTTCATCTTAATCTGATGGTGACCCAACCTTTCCAACGCTTGAAGAAATGCATGATCACCCACCATAAACTAAATAAGTAAATGATGCAGATTCAAATAAAACATCTTCGTACTTTATGCCATTTCAATACATTTATGAATCAAAAGGACACGTTTCAGCATCTATTACATGGGACTCGGCCCAATCCATTCTGAATTTCCTACCTCCACCCAACACAATGAGGATCTACATGGTCTACATACTGCACCAAATAATGTGAAAAATGTATATTCAGTTGGTAACTATTTCTAAAAATGAATTCATCTAGTATTATAGGCTTCTCCCATTATTCAAAAAAATCATAGACTCAATCCTTAAACATATCCTCTAGAACCTAAATAGTATTCTATTATTTCCCATCAATATATGGGGAAAATATGTTCTAAAAACAATTGAGTACAGAATTAATTCTATAATCCCTAAAAGAATCATGATATAAAAAATGGATTTTGATATGAAACTATAATTTATTGTAATATCTAAAAGTTCACTATTTCATGAATATACATTTCACTCAACTGATTAGTGGTTAATACCTCTTAAATTTTCATCAAATTTTCCACCATGGTCAACAGATCTACAACAACCCTTATAGCATAATTTTTAAGGTCTCTTCGGAATTCCTACCATGAAATCCCTTGTTATATCATCACATTTCCATTCTGAAATGTAAAATTGATGTAACGAACCACCCAACCACTGAGGAAAGGCCATAAACGGATGAGAGTAATAGACTCACACCACAAAACACTACTACATTTTTTAGTTTTGGCGCCTATGGTAGCGGGCGACCGCCATTGGCGGTCGCTACTGATGCTATTAGCAACCGCCAAAAGCGGTCGCTAAAACTGAAATGTAAATGGCGGGATTTTTTCCGCCCCCCGCGTTGTCTTCTTTGATGTCACTCGCTGCAACAGCGTCGACACCTCCCGCCGCCGCACCGCCACCACAGGTCACCCCCCATCGCCGCCACCCCGTCGCCTCCCGTCGCCCCTACCAATGCTACCGGAAAACCTCTCACCCCCGGCAGTCAACCGATGCTGTTAAATCCCCAATGTCACCCTTGACGCTTCCTCCGGCCACCGTGGTTCTTCCATGACCGTCAACCCAAGATCGGGGTCACCTCCAACATGCCGCGCGCGCCCCAGTATACAATCGGCACCAAATAATCGTCGGTTTTCGAAGAGAGTATTAGCGACCGCTATTAGCGTTCGCTATTACTCAATAGCGACGGAGCAACTGCGACCGCCAAAAGCGGTCGCAGTGCGGTCTCTAAAGGGCATTAGCGACCACTTTTGGCGTTCGTTAAAACCCTCATTTCTAGTATTGAAAACAACATCATATTTATTCATTCATGTCCACTGGTACTATCTAAAAATGATATGAAACAATTTTTTGAAACCTGGATACACCATCCACATCGATGCATAAAACACATGCACCAACTCACTCATCAAACCTGATGGCTCAACATCATGAAAATGATCATAAATAATCCCATAATCATTAACAGTCCAATCCAAAGGTGACTCATCACCATTAAAAATATCCAAAAAAACCAAACATTCAAAATCCCCATGATTCCTTTCATGGATCTAGATCAGAAGAAAAAAATTAATCTTCCATGTATGAAACGATCATCTGGCCATCATCATTCTACACCTTGAGATGCATGTCATAAGACAATGCCATTATCATCCATTCATAACTAGATTCCTAAACATCCTAACCTTGATTCATCAATATAAAAGCATCTATAACACTATTCCTGATTCATATAGTTTAAAGGTGGTCAAAGACAAAAATACTACAAGTAATCAACTCATATTCAATTTTGATGAATCAATTTAAACTAATAGTAGATGTTACTAAATAATTTATTATCTGTATACATGATTATGTTTTCTCAAAATATGTAGATTCACCAACACGTCAACGAATAAACCATTGGAGCCAACTCATGTTCTTGTGTATAGTAATTTCTATCATGATCCCGCATTTTCCTTAACCAAAATGCCAGAATTACGTCATTATAAATCAACAATACCCAATGTACAACATTCGAAACATCCCAATAATATTATACCACATACCTATACCATATAAGATATGAATTGGTGAATATGTCAAATGATTATTTAAGTCATTGAAAAAATAATTACATGAAACAGACCATTCCAACATGAAACATTGGTTATTACAAAATTTCTTTGGTTTATCATACAATACAACTACCCACATAATCTCTAGGTCCACTATCACACCTTCCTATGAGATTATGTGTCCCATGAAATTCAACCTATCAATTCAAAAATCACATTTCTATATCTTTTCATATATCCTACACAATCAAAGTGTACTCAAGAAAATATTAGGATTTTTTGCGTGACCATAAAAAGATTTAAATTTCATTAATATGTCATCAATAAAAAAGTAATAACTGATATCGATATGGGTGAGGTATTGTATTTATTAGGTCCATAAAAATTAATGTTGAATCTATCAATCCAAATGGAATTACAAAAAAACACATATAAAAAATAAATTCTCTGGATTTGTATCCAAGGTATATCAGAAGGGATAAAATTTTGTTGATGATTACATGAAATTTTATCAATCATAGAGAATACTAAATAAATCCTTGACATTACTAAAAGGAAAGAGATTTGAGGATTAGGGTAATGTTTTAAACGATCATCTAATTTATCTTTATATAATTGACACATAACCACAACGATCTATTGGCCTTCACAAGAATGAACAATAGATATCCACAAGGTGACAAACTCGGATGAACAACCCACTTGTTTTACAATTCCATTAAAATTGTTATATGGTCCAAGATATTATATAATAAAATTCAATATGATGGATTTTAAACTAGATCTCCCCCCATAAATAACTCTGTTGTTTAAATGACATCCCCTTCCGGTGTCAACCGTGAGAAATTCTCCGAAGAAAATGTGAAACATGTCATACACAAGAAAATGAGCTACTCTACTCCTGCATATATATTTATAAAATAAGCCACTTGATTTGTGGGGTCACTCAACTGTGGATAATCTCACCATACACAGTCGTCCTGAATGTCCAATTCACCATGATGGAAATAAGTGTCTCCATCAAGAGACAAGAATGTTACACAATTGAGAATAAAAAATAATATGGGAATGTTAAACTCATTCTAATCTGTGCCCAAAATCAAGTTAAAGTCTGAAATTTCAAGCACAAACAGGTTATATATGAAACCATATCCACCAACATCAAGGAAAAAATGCATACAATGCATAATATTATCTTCTCTCCAACCTAATGGTGTATAAATCTTTATTAATCCACAAAAACATTCCATTTATAGACAAATAAAATCCAAAATATGCGTAGAAATATTTGTATGTGAGTTACCTATATCTAATAAAGAAATAAAAAGAAAGGAAACTAAAAGTATATTAACTCATACTGTAGATAGTCCATCCTCACCAATTTATAGTGTAGACTGAACTGCATGAAGATGACCATACCTTTTACCCTAGACATGGGACTGAATTCATAGCATTATACTACCATATTGATATTGATTATCTCGCATGAGAGTACCACATATACCTCTTCAATTAGAATGACCAGTAGAGCTCCTACTGCCTCCCTGATATAGGGTAACAAACCACCTAACTGCACTCGTCATCTTCCTCAACCCTTTATCATTTATTACATCTGGAGGGTTCCAAAAAACATATAATCCTAGTCCATCCTATCGCATGATTGATACTAAATCTGTGGTCTGGGACACTGAGCACACATCTACCCCATCCTTTCACAATGTGAGACGTATACATGAACACAACCATGAGGGGTTGGTTTTATATTGTAAATATACTATCCATCACTACACTATTTAACGTTCTCGAAATGATGTTTTGTATCATTGAAAATTCCAACATAGCATAATCCAAATGAAACTGGCTTCCCACCACTTGGGGCCTCCTTGATTTTTCACTCCAAAATATTGGCTTCATCCACCACCTCAGCAACACTTTTTTAACATATGATAATGACCTAGTACTTAATATCATGTTCATGTCCATCCTAAAACATTATTCCATAGCTTCCTCTTCCCTTGATAAAGCTAGAAAATTTGCTTTCAGTCGGAGAAAAAAGAGTGTATTCAAATTATATCTCTGACCCCTGGTCCATACTCATAAAATGAGAAGCCTTTTCCTAACTCAAGTCTCTAAATAGATATATTCTACAATAATTTCCTATAAATATTTCAATGAAATACAATCATCCTTTTAGGTCTAATCCATAATTCATGACCATGGTACTTCTATCCCTTGCAACATGTAAGCCTACAAGATGATTGTCTTCTTTGGAAGAGTCACTATGTGGCCAAGAATTTTCGAGATGGACTCTATCAAGAACTCTGTTTCATCATGTGAAACCTCTCCAATGAATGGTAGAGTGTTTTTCAATTGAAACTCCCTATTCAGCTGAAACAAACATGGATTGACCAACCCTGTGTCACATTCCATCATTTATCTTGAATGAGTGATGATCTCACAAAACTACTACTCTCCTATGTTACCTTGAACTTCCATGTTTTCTTGATCAGCATCTAGTGAAATGTTCTCAATGAAATCCCCTTATTTTCCAACCAACACAATATATTTTTTTGGAATATTCCAATAATTCCAGTAGACATGTCAGAGCACATATCATCAAACATCTATAATATTTATAAAAGAAGGCACTTGACTGGCCATAAAAAAACCCATTTTTCATAGATTATTCCCAATTCGCAACATATCACATTGAACACTACCCTCAATCGTCCCTACTACTGGTCATATTCTATGTCGGGTAAACCAACATACGTAATCATAACTCATTCATTCAACACCCTTCTTAAACAATTTCCACATTCACAATGAAAATCTCTCTATTTTAAGTACTAGTATCTTCTCACCATTTATTACATCTAAATATTCTCTCATTTATATACTTTCAATAAGGAAAATTATTTATCCATTCTTTCATAATCATTCTGTTTACTTATTTTTATCATCATTATTAGAAATTATTTTCATCTTAATTTATTGAATGTGAAAAGCATTTTACCATTCCTATATTAACTATCTATCTCATTTGTGTCCATAATGATGTATTCCTCCTACATACATAGGTTACTATAATGATGAATTAATGAAAAAAAACTCATAAAATTATGGACATGAGAAATATTTATTTAAATCATCTCATCAATTTAATGGTGAATCACCTCATGGTGAATTATCATTTGACTATAACAACACATTTCATGAAAAACAATTCCCACATTATGTACATGGATTTTCCCTGATTAATGGGTTAGATAATCCCAAATAGAAACTTATCGCCAAAACCTATAACAGGATAATCTCCAATATGCCATCCCAAAATAGTAATATGATAGAAATGAACAACTCAAATACCACGTTTTAACATACCCGTAATGGAATCCACTAAATGGTTTCTCCAAGCCATGTCACCACATGACCTTAAGCACACATCCCAATAGTCTACAGAATACTGACATGAAGTGAATGTTTAATACATCATCTACATGGACTGTACCCTATTTAGTATACTATTTAATAGTATATAAAAGATAAAAAAGGAAAATAATCGACAATATAATATAACATTCAATACTAACCTTTTCTCCAATTGGGTACAACAACAACAAAATGATAAATATTACATGTCAGGAAAAATATTCAAAATGTGAGGGAAACACAACATAAACCAAAATTTAAGAATCCCCCAAAATGATTCATGAATCCAATTCTGAATTATCATCCATGATCATTCAAATCCCATCTTCACTCTTTGTTATAGGCTCTTTTCCCTTATCCAGCCCTACAATAATGAAATCTGATTGGGTACCCAATTGTGGCCCCAGAAGAGATTGAGTAAAACTCAAGTGATTTTAAAATGATATCCACAATACATCCAGTAAAAACACATAATTAATGAATTCTATAAAAAATTGAAATCATAAAAAATTTCAAATCATGTTCCATTAGTTAGAAATATTCACTTTAGATTCTTTTATAATTTATTCCATTGAATTGCTTAAACCATTTCCATCACATAATCCATGGTTTATGCATGTTAACAACTTAAACTGAGGCCTATTTAGAACAACTATTATAAATAATTGAATAATAAAAGTTCTCTATCTCATTAGTTATAAACATTTCATAACAAATACAACACATTCACCTTGTAGTCTCAGTCTAGGTATTCTCATCAGATGAAACTGTAAGAGGATAATAGCCTCAATCTAACTCCCTAACACATGTAGTATAAGGGTGTGAATTATATACTTAGTCCAACCTAATATGTGGGAGGAGACTCTTTCCAATAACCCACATACCAATAAGTCATGTGCACTTTTTTATTCATACCATTACCACATATCCGAAATTACGGTCCTTGATAAATCAATACACATAACATTCAAAATTCATATTCTATTTAGCACTTAAATAATATTTGGGTCTCAAACCATTAAAAAATTTACCACACACCTAATATATCCCATTTAATCCAATTTACATTCTATTATCAACCTACATATTGTAAATCTCATAGGATGCATAATCAACACACGTTAGATTAACATTTCACTTTCCATTTAACACATCAACTATCTTGGGTAGTTACCAATTCAAACATTTATGAAACACCATACATAGAAAATATAAGTCAATTACCATTCATATATCATGCAATATATCTTATTAAAGAATTACCTTATATTAAACCATTTATCTTAATTTATCATTTCACATGTATTGAGCCATTCAATTATTTTAATTTCAATCTCACAAGTCATTAGAAAAAATCACCTTTTTTCATTTAACCCTATTTAAATGATTCAAAACATACCCATGTTCAATAATCAAATTATAGGGACAAAAATAAGTAACCTATTTTAAAACACAACTATCATATAATCAAGTTAATCTTGGGGTATACATTATCACAAGGTCACTCCATAGTTATGATTATAATTTTCCATGTCTACGAATATTAGAATACACCATGGGTGGACCTGAATAAGTCTAGTCAATCATAATGAATCATAGGGGGGTCATGAGGGATTAAATTCTTCATTTATCAAATAATTTAAAAAATCCATTCAAAAGATTCAGTTAAAAAAAGTGATAACCATTAACATGACCATACATCCACAAATCAACATTAAAACAGACAAATATATCTTGTGGACCACATTCCTAAAAACTGGAGTTGAAAACACACATAGACATAGCCATAGATATGGATTCAATCACACATTAAATCCCAAACTTAATATCCACTAGAAAATATGGTTTGGTGGAATTTGAAGAAGAAGAACAAAACCATAATCCCAAATATAGAACAGTTAAGAGGGACGAGCATATGACTTACCTATAGTTTTGATCAACTACCAACAACACTCCTTACTGCAATGAATGAATGGTGATTGATCATTTGAAGAATTGGGTGTTATTTTCATCGTAAGTGATGTAGGAGGACAGAATGTGGAAGAAATTTGGGTAAGGAACATAAAATCATGACGGAGAAAAATGGTAAAATACTACTTTTAATGAGTCACATGGGTTGGCCGATCAATTTTCACAACTTATGTTCAAACTATGCATCTAACACTTTTCGTGCGAGATGACTCACACTCATTTCTAGGGATCCCTATATGGATTGAAAAATAGTGTGTTAGCCATTTTGAATTCCTCTATTCAAGTGATCATGGTTTTTACTCCACATTCAATGGATAAAAAAACTGTGAACCCCTTCCAATTGCCATGAATTGTTTGGGGGAATAATTTCTACTTACAAAGCACCACCCTAGAAACATTCATAAGAGGGGTAAAAGATAACATCATTCATATCCCACGACCCTCAAAAACCTCTTAACGTTCATAATACCTCCAAAACACATTCAATTAACCATAATATGGAATCATAAATAATAAAATAAACAAAAACATGCCCCGATAATATCCTGGATCTTACCATAATAGATGGATCTATACTTTTTTCATATAATGCAAGAAAAATACAATGCAGATCTATTTCCTGATCTGTTGACATAGAATGAATTTATTAGAAGGTAATTTTTTAAATGATTAAAGTATTTATAAATAATATGTGATGATATTGAGATCTAGTTGTGAAACATTCACAATTTGCATTTGTTTATTCAATTACATTGATCAAAATTTTATCATCTGATAAATCATGGAGTGATAATTGTTTATTAATATATGATAATTTTTGGATGACATATCACACGATTTTGATTCAAATGGATCCAATATTTTTTATCATAATTTTTAAATAATTTTTTATAATTATTTAAATTTAATTGATTGATTTATGGATTTGTAATCTAGTGTTCAATCGTAGATTAATCATTTTAAAATAAAAATTGTGAGAACATCATCATCTTCATTCATTTCTTGAAAATATAATAAAATTTAATATTTTTAGAATTGTAAACACTTGATTATATAATCTAGAGGTGATGAGGAATATAGCTAGATAACATAGGAGTACACTCCATTTAACCTGGTGGTACACGTTCAGTACTAGCAATCAATGCACCAAGAATTATTTGTGGGAGCACATGTCTCCCTCATCCATTCATAAATATATTTTCAATAATATTACAACTAATTAATTCTCTATATCAAATGTTTTTTCATTTTTTGAAAAATATTACATGTATCAAAAAAATATCAATATTAAAGGATTTTGTATTGGGATATGTCTATGGGGAAAGAACCACAGATAGAAAATGGTATAAATTTTTTTGATTTGATTGCGAAAAGGATCCTTACTTTTAATATATGGCTGAATGGTTGAGTAGAAAACCCCAATAACGAATTTGATAATTATTTTCATGAGATTATAAGTGAATTTTATTACAACATTTTAGAAGTAATTAATAGAAGAGAACCGAAATGAGAATAAGATAAATAAGACAATGAGAAATAAAAAGAAGAAGATAAAGGTGAAGAGGAACAAGAAGATGAAGATGATGAATAAATAAAAAATAATAATGAGTAAAAAGGAATGAAAACAATAGAATTATCATCATATACATCTTTTATACAATCAATATCGGTATGGATTTCGACATGAGAGAATTAGGGGAAAATCATCATTTGAAGAAGAAGAAAATTCCTCATCCAAAGCTGAGGATGATAATGAACAATCCCAACCAAAATTTTATATAATGTTGAGTATGATAAATAGATAAAAATATTTAAATTGTTAGAATAATAAAATTACTATTATAATGGAAAAAACAATATTGTTTAGGATCAAACACTAGATATAAAATCCTCTAGACCAAATTTTAATATATCCCTATCAGGTTAATCAAACACTAATGGGATAGTTTCTATGATTTGTTTGAATATATTTTTATAACTATGAAATTTATAGATTATTACACTCCCTAATTTCATAAAATATAATAAAGGTTTAAATTCATTGAAAATAGTCTAAATGAATAATCCAAATCACTGAATATTTTGACTAAATAATTTAATCACAATAAAAAAGATTTTAAGTCATACAATGAACAGGAAAATGATTAATGGATATTATACAATCATATTGATATGTGTTCAAACAATGAGTAAATTTATATCAAGGATCCATATGATCATTTTATAGAAGAAAAAAAATAAATTGGAAAAATTAATTAATAAATTATCAATGGTTTTTTTGATATAATGAAGTGGGTTGAAGAGATCACATATACAACAAATGATTGTAATGAGAAGGAAAATGTTTTTTAATAAATGGTTAAAAATTTCAATTTATAATATAGATGACATAGAATGTGTGAAGATGGAATTTTCCATTCAAATGGGGAAAATAAAAAGATATCTGGGGATGATGAATGTCTTAATTCATAAATTCATTTGAAAAAGATGATGGGGGAATATATCATCAATCATAAATCATCTGTTACCATGGTTTAGAAGGATCATAATGCATTCCTGAAAATTAATCCATTTTTGAAAATGTGGATGAATAATTTATAATAGTTATTAGTTGAACTCTTTATGCATGTATTGAAACATTTTTTGAATTAATGTAAAACATGAATGAGTTTTCATGCCATAAAATATTATGGATGAATGCTTTAAAAATAATTTTGGATTTATAATATTTATTTTATTTCCTGGATTATTAATTATTTCATCTAAATTGGTTTTTTATGTAATTTCATTATAACATTTCAGAAGATATCCCATCCCTATTTTTTATATAAAAAATGTGGATAAATTGATAAAGGTGGCATTTAAAAAATCAAAGAAGTTTATAATAGATTAATCCTTTTAGATATTATCCATATGGCGGACTACATTAATACATTCCATCGGACTATTATGATTTTAGGAACTCAGTGGAGTTATTATATGAGGTATATATTTCTATATCTTAAAAGTATATAGTGTTGTATGATTTATCAATGTCTTTATATTTTCATTTAATTTTTTGGGTATTGTGATTTATGTAAAGTGGGGTATTGTTATGTATTAATTCTTACTTCTTACATTTCCATTTGATAGTTTCTGAAAAACAAACAGTTATTTTAAACACTAATTTACAATTATTATATATACCATGTTTTTAGTTTTTTTGAAAACATTACATTATTCCAAACATAGAAATAATTTCAATGAGAATAATATAAACATATTATTTTTCATTTCGTTCAATTTAATGATGTTTTATATGATACTTTGGACTCACTAGTGGCATGATCAGTAGTTAGAGTTATGAAATATTGGAAAAAATCATGACTGTATGACTACCCTTGGAACAGATTTATCAAACTAACACTTATTCAGATTATCAGATTGAAAATCAGTAATGATGTCCATAAGACTATCAAAAGATTATAACTGGTTAGATTAGAATTATATCTTTCATATAGAATCAAAAATAAATTTATAATGGTGCTAATATAAATTTCGTTGGAATATTAATGTATAAATCATCATTATAAAGAATGTTTAAGTTCCATATCATTATTAGCTATCACATGAAAGCAATTTCTGTCCATTGCAACTATCTCTGAAATATGACCTTTGGAAATTAACCTATAAATAGGATGTTGTTTAAATTGTTGGGATCTGATGAAATTTCAAACTCCATTCCTCTAATGATCTTTTTACATTATCAGAGTGTTTGTCCTCTTTTAAGGCTTTAGAGAGTTGAAGTTGTATGGAATCCTTATAAGGATAGTAATTCCATAAAAACAATTTATTTTTTTAATCACATGTCCAATTGTGGTATTAATTGAGGTCATCCTACAATAGGAAGATATTGAATCAAATCAATCAGATCAAGGGAATCTGGGGATATGAATAAATTCCTTGATCATCATATCGAGGGATTTCAAGGTTAAGAAATATTGATTTGACACTAATCATCACATCGAGGGCTTAATAGGGATTGGATTGAATGAGCTAATTCTAATATTATAGATCAAAAGATATACTATTATTAAATGAAATACCCTACATTATGTATTGAAAACAAGGTATTTCTTATGTCAGAATTTATGAATACCTTAACTATTAAGATAAAAGAATAAATTATTTTATAAGCTTATAATTCTTTATGACTATTATAAGATTTTGTATATATGGTTTACATATGATCTATATTAGATTCTAAATGTGTACTAAAATTTTATTTTTTATACTTATATTTCAGGAAATAACATTTTTCAATGTTTTTGTGATACCAATTTTTTTTTAATTTATCAACACATATCTAAATATGATTGTTTTACTCTAATCATGAGATGTCATGTGAGTCAGATAATTTTTACATATAATGTTTTGTATTTTTTTAGATTAATTTTTTATCTAAAATTTACACTTCTCTTGTATCCATCAAACACACATTGATACAATTAATTTTTGTCTCTTTATTTTTATCTCATGAAGATCAGTGTTTCTATACAAAAATATAATGTTGAGGGTGAATAGGTGAAGGATATTGAACTAGTTTAAAGAATTGGATGATTTATATGAAAAGTTAATAATAATATATCTTAAAGGAATTCATCATTAAAAACATT
Source organism: Viscum album (assembly GCA_963277665.1). Classification (NCBI taxonomy): domain Eukaryota; kingdom Viridiplantae; phylum Streptophyta; class Magnoliopsida; order Santalales; family Viscaceae; genus Viscum; species Viscum album. The sequence continues at coordinate 986,202,399 of OY728139.1, read as the reverse complement.
TAAATTTCTCACATTTTTTACCAGCATCTACATTTGGTTCAACATTATTATCCATTTAGAAAAAAACCAAAGCACAATGTTGGAACAATTTTAAAAAATATGATAACAAAAAAAATATTAATATGTGATTAGAATAGTGGAGAATAAACACACATACACTCCTTGTGAAAATAACATTTGCATCCATATAATTTACTGCAATCAACAATAATATGTTTTGTTTGATTGTGGTGTATAACTAAAACGTTTTCGCCGATTTTATATAATTTGTCACATAGCTCCAAATGTGACAGATAGTACCACTTGTGGACATACTGATAAATTTGGGTATCTGATCATTATGTTAATTATTTTTATAGATTTAAAATTCCTAAAATATAATTTTTTATATATTTTATCCATTTCAATGATTTTTTGGTCAATATTAACACCTACATTCATGTTTTTTCTATTTTTAAAAATCAACTAATAATTTAAAATTGTAACTCAATCCATACTGATCAAATTGTGAATCATATTAATGTTCGGTTGATTCCAAAAGAAAAAAAATCATTCATGTAATTTTAACCATGATTTTCATGTTAATACATATTCAATTTCATATTTTGGCCCTTCAATGAGATATATGTCATTTTAATAAAACTATAAAATAGTAGCTATTGTTTTCCATCATACTAAGCGATACAATAATCAAATTGATGTGGTGTTGATTCTAATAAATCAAAATTGATTGGGTGATCATTCTCTCACAATTTCATGTCAATCTAAATATGTTCTCTTAGAATTACTCTGATATATGTTATTTGTCAAAAAACTCTAAATTCGCGGGTCATGGGGTGGGGGGTGAAAGCGAATCTTTCAATCATACATTTAAATTTGAGTATCCAATGGATGCTCTAATAAATAATATAGATTTTAAATATAATAAAATTCATCTCGTATGATTTCATGTTAATCTGATGCCATATGGTTTTTTTACCTCTAACCATATGATTTTCCTGATGTTAAAATGTTTTGATAACTAAAATCATACCTTATGTTATACCATTAAATATTGGAAAAATGATTGATCATTTGATTCCAAAATATTTGAATTGATTCAAAGAATGTTGTTCTTCATTTTCGCATCAATCAAAATTCGTTTTATTGATTTTTTCTGACTCCACAAATGAAATATATTTCTTTTCATTAAAACCATGAAATGTTAATCATTATATACCATCATACAAAGAGATAGTATAATCTATTGGGTGTGGTAGTGATTCATGTGGACAAGAAATCATGCAGTGTCAATTCGTCCAAACCCATATTCATTTACATTAATCAATATCGATATATCATGGCATCATATTGACATTTGATTTATTCAAACAAATCACAAATAATTATAGGAATGTTCTCAATTATTTCCAAATCAATCTAATGAAATTTTATTATCTTTGACCCCCATGATGGGAGATATGAAATTTTAAAAAAACTATACAATGATACCAATTGTTTTCTATCAATCCAAGCAACCATTCCATTCACTGGATGTGATGTTGACTAATGAAAAACAAAAATAAATTAGACATTGTTTTAACTCAATTTCATGTCAAAAAAATGTATTTTATTTTTATTAACCCCCTTTATGAAATTTTAATTTAACTCTAAATCTGAGGGAAAATACCCACTATTGGTTATACTGACTAATTTTGATATCAGATCAATATGTGGTTGATTCATACAGAATAAAAATAAAATAATGATAATTTTCCATTAATTTCATGTAAATCAGAGATAATAGTTATCCTAATATTTTAAACTAAAACGTGTTTGATTCCACATTTTTGCTCATAACCTTGTAATATGTCATTTTAAGAAAGTAATAAAATAAAAAAAGTAACTATTAAAAGCACTAACTATTTTTAGAATACAAATGTGTATAATAATTAAAAATAAAAAATATATTAATTGTTATTTTCAAATATTTTTTAACAATATAAATGTATTTATTGGTTTTGAATCACCCCTTGTTAAAATTTCATTTTAATGATATATAAATTGTATTTTCATATTTTAGAAAAAATAAAAAATATAAATTAAACTTTTATGCGAAACTACAAATATAAAATGAATCAAACCATTTATATCTGATGAAACATATAGGACCATGGATTTAACTATCATATACTGTAGAAGGGGACTACAAAAAAATATATATAAATAATAATGAATGTAATAATGATAAAAAATATTGTATAAACCAGCATTATAGAATCCCATACACCATCACCCTGGAAGATATATTCCTATAGTACACCGACTTCTGATTGTATCAGTGTATTTAACTTCAAGGGAGAATGCATCATGCCTGCAAATATTTCACCCATTATGTCATCATAGTATTAACAGGAGACAAAACCGTATCACGTGAAACTATTTAACAGGTAATCATTGTTCCATATTCCATGTTATATCCTTGTCCACCTTGATCAATGATTCAATGAAATATCTCGCCCCTCTACATGCAATGTGATCGACAGTCATCTCGAAGGTATTATCACTCAACATCAAATAGATCATGTGTAATATATAATTATAAATATATATGAATATATAGATATATTTATGTTTTTCTTAATTAATAAAAAACATTATATAAGAGTCATGAACTTCGGATATTTTTGATCGCATGCTATCATCCACACATATATTCTATTAGTCAGTGTACTATGGTCACATATCTATAAACCAATATGTTACAACTATTTAACAATAAACCATATTAAATAATAAATATAAAAATTAAATGATAAATACCTTATGTCAAATCTTGGACATGTGATGAGTCTCAAGCCAATGAAGAAGTCTATTCATCACATGATTCTCATAATGACACGTCACCACTACATAGAATCAATTAATTCAAATTTGAATCATTCAAAAATGTTATACATTATTTGAAATATATAACACAAAAATAAGTAGGGTCCTTGTAGTATCCTTTGTGGACCAATATGTAACCTTCTCACATAACATAGATGAGAGAACACATATTAGGACTCTATCCATACTGTCATGTTCACCCACATTTTGTACCATGTGCTCCATCATCAATCTAGATTAATAATATTTCCATAGTTAACAACATTTTTTGCATGCACCTCACCTAAAACATATTGGGGATCCCTCATAGATTCTTCTACTTTTGGGAAAAAAGTTACCACAATTTTAATTGATTTTTAAGAATTTCTAAGAAACATAAATGATTATTTTACCTAAACATCCATCAATAGTCAATCTAACTATTATATATAGAATAAAGCCTACTAATGTGATGCCAATGGAAATATTTGTGGTTCATGCATGATATGACCCAACTGGAGAATAAATAATGGGGGATCCTTTCCCATGGGATGTTATGTCTCATAAAATGTTACATCATGCACCATTTTATGAAGAAATCCTACTACCAAGTCCTCTAATATGAGAGTAATTTTTGTTTGAGTCAAAAACTATTAATAAATAAATTCATATATAAATTGATATATTTGCATATATATGTTGAACACTTTTGAAAATATAAAAACACAGTTACATTAATACATACTTCAACTTGTAGAAGAAGATTTCGGTCATGAATAATGGGTATACGGTTCATGTTCTTCTAACATTCCTGATGTCATATAATCATTAATAGTTGAAAAAATATATATTTCAATAAAAGTGAAACTAAATACAAAAAAAACTTTTAAAAGGATTATAAAGATACAAAATGATTAAGATAACATTAAAAACCAAGAGAATGAACAACATCATACCATTCATTAGACATGAAAATAAATCATTTCTTCTTCAACTATCAATTTAAAATATAGAATATCTTCTTCAAATTGATAAACAATGTGTTGATCTAGATGTTTTGAAAAAGGGAATAGTCTCGAGTTCATCTCATTAAATTTAAAATACTTCATGCCATTACATTTTCAACAATATTCTATGATTTTGATTAGATATCAAGGTGGGGAAGATAAAAATGATCTACAGGCAATTCCAAAATAAAATTATGTTACATCTATTGTCCTATAATTAATAAATTTTTAATTCTCAGCATTGTAAAATGAAATTGATCAACTATAGCACCATGGACTGTAATAACCCAATTACACATTTACAATATGTATTTCAACTTAATTACACATACAACATCATTGAATTTTTTCAATAGACCATAGTAATAATAAAAATCAATAGATGGATATCCAATTTCACAATTTTGTGTTTCTTTTTTCATAAACCATTTTAATGTTAATCCAACACTCATTATAACATAAAACATTGAAATGATAAGTTATTATAGATGGACCGTCAGTTAGTTGGTTAAATTCTTCAATTGGTGAAGGGTCACCAAACTCTGAAAGATTATGTATTTATATATTTCATGGAATAAAATAAATAGTTATTCATAATGAAATTAGTATTATAAATCAATAATAATGAAAATTCATCTCTACAAACAAAAGGGTTGTACCAAACATGAAATGTTGAATAATATAAATGTTGAATCTGATAATCACTAGAATAAGGTATATAATTTTATATGTTATTAATGAGTTTTTGGTAATTTATATCTACATGTTTAAATAATCAACTTCTATATAAAAACAAAACATGTAGAAGAGGAACAATAATAATAATATAACACTTACTATGACAATGATGCAACTAATGATGTTCTGAACCATATGTATCCAAGTGATTGTTCAACGTTTATTTTTTACATATGAAATATAGATATTCCCCTATTTATCCTATCATGAATTAAATAAGGAATGTCTAAATATGTGTAACACCCCATGATTTTATAGTTCATTATCTCTTCAATGTAATTCAAAAACATGTGCAACACACTACACCGAGTTTGAGCGCACCACAACCTACAAAACTAGCCATTAAAAAGTGGTTATGAATAAAGTTAATTTAATTTTCAATATTAAATTCTATATAATATTTCTGAATCCTTATTATGTGTTTCTTAGACATTATATAGGAACAAATTCAATTTTTTCAAATAAAAGAATTATTTTTTCAAAAAAAGAAAAGATTGCAGCCTTTTAATGGAGAATACTCATTAAATACAATTTTGGACAATGTTATATACTCAATTCTTCAAAATAAACTTCTTCTTTATAATCATGTAATAAAGGTTATTGTTTTGATAAATTTTTGGGGTTTTCTAATAACATTCATATTGGTGTGAATAGTGAAAATAAATAAATTATAACTGAAGACAAATTTTTTAATCAAAATATTTTATAGTGTTCAATTATACATATAAATTGTTTGGAAGAATAATTAGATTTTGTTTTTATCATTTAATAAAATGTTGGTAATTATATGTTATTTCACATTTAAATTTGATATAAACACATTTAAATCTTTTAATAGTATTTACAATTTAAAAACCTTTTTTTCAGTTTTCACAATAAGAATTAATTTTAAATTAATAAATTCAACTTTTATGATTTGAATTTGGTAAAATAGACATCATTTTTTAATCTAGAATATTAAAATTATCTTAGTGTGATTTTTTTGTATTTTTCTGAATACATTCAATATTTTATTAGTAGTGAAAAACAATGTGTTATTGTTTAAAACATACTTTTTATATATGTAATTAGTTATTATATTTGTGTTTTTTTATATGTCTAAAGAGATACCCAATACCTATATATGTACAACTTAATTAATTGGAGTCATTTTTTAATATGTTTAGATATATAAAATTTTATCGAACTTTTTACCGTCTTTTACCCACCTTTTGGAGCATTAGAAAATTTGAATAAATTTTTTTTAACACTTCTATAAGATAATTTTCATAAAACTGAGAGACATGGTTTACCTCAGTATGTAAAATGTTGTTCAATAAGATGAAAATAATATTTGGTGAAAAGTATCTTTTGACTTTTATTTTCCACAGTTAAAATTAAAAAGGGTAAATTAGGGTGAAAATAATATTATAATTACACTAACACATGTCTTAATTCTCTTTTATAAGTGTAGTTCTAACAAAAACTATCTTAGGAATAAAATATGATCGTTTAGGTCAACGGGGATTAGATTAGGTCATTTATTATTATTTAATTTAAAGAAGAGTTAAAACTGTGAAATTCATGTTTTCAAAACTAAATAATTTTTAATATAAGGATATAAATAATATAAATTCAACTATAAATATTCATTAGAAAGATAAATATATTTCATAAATAATGATTTTTTATTTTTTATTTTTATACATTAAATGTTTATATATATTTATGACAAAATGATGATGCTGTAATTACTGTATAAAATAAATATTGAAATAAGTGATATTATAAATAACCAAAACATTTAATACGAAACTTTTGATGAATTACAAAAATTGTATATGTTCATATGACTTGTTAGGGCTCAAAAAATCTATTCTTTCCGAAGTAATCATGCTTTCATTATTTTAACAGAAATCAAATACTAGATGGCGTTAAAATTTATATAAAATTGTTTTTAAATAAAAAACTATATTATTAGTTGATATAATATTACTAAAAATACAATGTTCGCCCAAAAATATTAAATAATAAATTATATTTCATTAATGAACCACTATACGTTCATGTGGAAGTTTAAAGTATGTTTATTAACTATATTCTGTTAGAATACCAGTGGAAATGCTAAAAGATAAACTATTTAACTAAGAGTTAAATATAATATATAAGGTTTAAATGGAAATATAAACTTGTCTAAAACCAATTGGTTCAAAGGATTTAAACCCATCCCCACATAAAGCATCCAATAAATTCATTTGGAGCCATTATAAACTGACTATTATTGTATAATAAATTAATAATTTAATCTTTTCCTAATGTGACCGTCACCCCTCTTATAAAAAGGGTACTTCCGCTTCTCTCAAATTCACACCTCCTAAGCCATTTGTATTGGCCAACCCCTACCCAAATATCCTCCATACTATCCTGAATTCATCCTAGAGGAATTTCCATGTGAATAAATCCTTTTTAAGGATCCCTTTTCATCAACTCAAAATGAAACACCCGAAGAAGAGGAAATAATTTCACCACCCTCTTTAATGTTATTTTTTTCCACTTCTTATTTCATTATAGTTTCCATACCATATAATAACTCCAGTACCATATACATATTGATATTTTATTATATAGATGTAAAAACTATATTCTTTATTCTATATATCCTATTAATAATCATTTCACCATGTGTGTATACATAAGACTTACAGCGTCCACATCGTGGTGTAATTTGTTATTCAACACTTCGTTATTTGGACTGATATAATGAAGAGTAATATGTATATAAAAAATTAATATAACATTATAATATATCTGTAAAATTATTGTACCATAAAATTCAACAAAATTAAATAATTAATGAAATGATATTGTCTCTCATGCGTACGTACGGATTACTGTCTCCACGACGCGATCAGATTCATTTCCATGATCACCATTCATCAATGCTTATATAGTATATATTATTAAAAAGTATGTAATATATGACATAATAATGCTACTAGATATGTATATATTTATATATTTATATATTTATATATATTTATATACATAAATATATTTTAATCACTTACATCTGTTCAATACGCTATGCAAATTGAAACGTTATTAATGCGTACGAACGGCCTACAGTCTCTAGAAACGATACTTTCATTTAATAAATCTACATATTAAAAATTTTTATATTCAAAATATATATGATATTTAAATCATATTTTATATTACCTATGTATTAAAATCATTATCTATGTGATTCGATCAAGAATAACAATTTCAAACATGTACGATAATGAAACCGATTGTTAACTGAAATGTTCATTTAACATTGAAATTATTATTAAATGGGGAGTATAAAGTCATAAATGATTCATATATGATATCATAAGTATTAAAACAGTTATGGTATAATTTAAAAACATTCTATGGTCATTATATATGAGGCTTAATGTACCATTGACTAATGTAATGAACATGATAAGGGTAATTTCCTCAATCTCATTATTATTAGAGATTGTTTATGTGTAATTATTTGTTAGAAAATATTTATCATCGATACCAATATTTCATAAAAATGTTTTCAAAAATAATATATTATGATTTTATATGATGGTCTATTTATCTAAATCGTTATTTTAAACATTTTAATGATTTATTTATAAAAATCATTTTAAATAATGTTCATGTTTTTAAATAAATTTTTAATGATTTATTTATATAGACATGAATTTTTTTAAAACATTAATTCCATTAAAAAGTTTCAATGTGGTATGGGATATTTTATTCAAAAATTTCCTTAAATTTTACCATTTCTAAATTGTGTATCTTTTAATTTTTTTTGATGAAAAGTGGATATTTCACTCAAAGAGTTTTTTCAAATTATTTTCATCAATGTCATCATAGATTGAGGGATTTTAAATATGTTTGATGTTAATTTATTATGATACAGATCTTCCATATTGTATTGATGTTTTTGTGATATGTTTGACTGTGGATGTGTAAATTTAATACCATTCATGGTATATAGATTATGTATTGACATTTAATATGCATGTTTTAATACGAATGTTTATGTTATATATAATTCTTTTCATATGAGAAATGCATTGGACTTAGTAAGTGATGGGTGGATCCCACTCTAGCACCTCGATGCATCGGTATGTCTCATGAGAAAAACTTGTTTCTTGGAACAAGGCCTTGACAAAATCTTGTTTGTATTCTTGGAACAAATCCTTGACTATGTTGTTATGATGTCTGGAATTATGGATTCCTCTGTTATTAAATTTTCTATTGATATTTCAAGTGATTATTATACATGTAGAATATCCAGATGAATAAGTATAGAAAATTATTTTGATTTATATTTTCCATAGTATGATGATGTTTTTGTTTAAATTTCATGTTTTATGGTCTTATACATTAACTTAAATATTTTTTCTTATTTATGAAAGTCTCCACTATATTTTTATCCTTACTGAGCATCTGATCTCACCCTTCCTTGTGTTTTTTTCATAGAATTCTAAGAAGTGTATTATGATTGATAAGTAGGGCTAATCTAGGGGATTAATCACGTTTTTAAAGGACAATTTATATTTGTTTTATTTTCTAATGATTAATGTAACATTAATTTATATAATCTATTTTTCCAAAGTACTAAATTTTACAGTCTTTTAGGACTTGATTCCTTGTAATCATGCTAATGTGTTTAAATTATGCACCGAATTTTGTATTATGGGGTCGAGTCATTATAGTTTGTATCAAAGGAATTTAACAAACAACCATGGAAATAAATCTATATAACCTTTGATTAGAGAACATTACCATAAGATAAACATTGATGATTAGTATACAATAACTTCCTAGAATGTAGGTAATGTAATGATTTTGTTTATTTTCAAATTTATACATCCCTATCTAGATACAAAGAGGTAGAGGTGGAACTGGTACTGATGTACCTAGGAGTGAAAACATCGACAAATAGTTTCTAGCATGACCCAGGTTATCTTGGAACACGACCATGGGCCTTGCTGTATTCTTGGTTATGACACTACTAGGGGATATGCTTCTGATAAGTAAAATTTTCATTAAAATCCATTATGAAGGATTTAGGAGTAAATATTTTTTCTAAAAGAAATGATGTTATTATTATATATTATTCAAATAAACTTTTCAATTTACTTTAGGTAATTTAAAAGTATGGAATTATTAATTGTGATTCAAAAACTAACCTATTGTATGTTATTGTTTAAAAATGGAACACAGTAAAGGGAATAAGATCTCCAGGAATAGGTATGATCCACATTGTAAGAAGGATCATACAATTCATCGTATTAATACAACATTTAGAAATAAATTAATCTCCACCTTATTATTGTCATATGAAGAAATAGTGTTAATAAGATTAGTAAACAATTAACTAAGTACGGTGGCTTTTAAGGGAAGCAAGAGAATAAAAGGATGGAGTAGAGAAAGATGGATCAAGGGAAGAAGGGAAAGAAGGATTTTCACATTTGTGATAACTGTGGAAGAAACAACTTGGTAAATTCTTGAAGGGAAAGGTAGGTTGTTATAATTTTGGAGAACAATGACACCACATACATGATTTCAAAGGTAAGATAACTGTTTCAAATGTACAATTCTTCATCTACAAAGAGTTGGGACACTAAGTAAATTAATGTCCCAGACATTAGAGTATACTACAAATGATGATATTGGATAATATTCATGTTATGATACAACCAAAGATAAAGATGAATGACTACTATTCAAATTTAGTAATTAAATAATTATTTAATTTCTATGTTGAATCGATGATATTCCATTTATATGAATTATGAAAATAAATAAGGATTGTACTGTAGTACTATTTCAATGAGGATTTGAGGCTATATAGATCTATGAAAACTGACCCAATAATAATTTTAACTTTTTATAAAATAGATGGATGAATGAATGATAAACCTTAATCTATTTCTAATACTATAGAAGTGATTTTGGAATAAGATATGATTGATTTGGATAAATTATATTCTATATTTTTTACTACTTTGAAACTAACTGTTTGTTTATTCAATTATTGTAGGAGTTTACAAAATTTTTGGATATAAAGAGTATATTTAGTATTATATAAAAAAATATGGGAGATTGAATGTAATGAAAATGTTTTATGGAAATTCAAGGTGTCACCATGTTTTAAGATAATTCAAGATGTAGGTACTCACATGTTATTATGTGAAAAAACAGATCATCATTATGTTGTGTTTACCATATAAATTTTGGAATGTGAGTTGGGACAGATTTATTTTGGGTATGTATAATGGTTTGAATGGATTATATTTGATATTGGAAATTATTGATAAGGTTAAAGAATTTAATATGATTGTTTTTGGATTTTTATAAAAAGGACAACTGGAGGTTGGGCGATAACTCATCGTGTCTGGCAAGGGTGCAATACAAGAACCCACTACAAAAGTGCGGCAAGGGTTCATCACCAACCATTGGCCTATGTGATTTCCTGGTTTGTATAATGCAGTTTTTTTAAAAATAGTCTGACAAATGAATTATAAATTATTTATTTTTGGAACTCGATACTATTCGGATAAAAAGAATATTTTTGAATTCTCTTATATTTTTGAATGAAAGATGAAATTTTGGTGGGAATTAGTTGAAGGATAAAACTCTACATCTAAAGTATATTTTTTCTTCTTATTATATGAATAAATTAATTCTTAAACTTTAGGGAGGTGGTCATAGAACTAAAAATGTGTTACCCCATTTCCTTATGTTTTGATGAACTGATGATATTTTAAATCATCATATATCAATGGATTCGAGCACTCAATTTTACACTTGTTTGTGATTGATGACCCCAATAGATACATATAAATATTTACATTTACCCTATAATTATGTGTCTCTAATTTTCTCTAATGTTCTTATAATTGAGATCATCATCTGGTGGTGACTTTTCTTTTCCCATTCCTTCTTAGTAAGACTATATTTTATAAGCCCATTTTCCAAAGTGGGTTTTCCAAAAATGTAATTTCTATTTTTTACATTTTATTTTAAATGAAAAATCTCAAATTGTGAGGATGCAATTTATTGAAGGAGGGGAGAATGTAACACCCCACGATTTCATAGTACGTTATCTCTTCTATGTAATTCAATAACATGCGAAACACACAACAACGAGTTTGAGCACACCATAACATACAAAAACTAGACATTCAAAAAGTGATTATGAATAGTGTTAACTTGATTTTGAATTTAATATACTCTGAATAATTTTTTAATCCATATTATGTGTTTCTTAAAAATAATATAAGAAAAAAATAATTTTTTCATATAAATGATGTATTTTTTAAAAAAAATAAATAAATATTAATGCCTTTTAATGGAGAAATCTCATTAAAAACATTATAATTCGATATTATATATTCAATTTGACAAAAAAATCTTTTTTAGAATCATGAAATAAAAATTTGGTTTCGATAAATGTTTGGTGTTTGTCTGATAACTTTCATATTTGGGATAATATTGAATATTACTAAATTCCAAACAGAACACATATTTTTTAATCAAAATTTTTTATTATGTTCAATAATAAATTGGAATGGTTTAGAAGTATATTTAAATTACATTTTTTTCATTTAATACTATGTAAACCATTGTAAGTAATTTCAAATTTAAATTTGACTTAAACATATGTTAATCTTATGATAGATTTTTTTTTAAAACCCTCGTCTTGGTTTTGACAAAAAAATTAAATTTAAATTAATAGATTAAACTTATATGTTTTTTAATTGTTAAAATAGTCATTATTTTTTGAATTTAGAATATCAAAATTATCTTACGGTTAATTTTTTGGTATTGTTCTGATAACTTTCAATATTTAATGAATAGTGAAAACCATTGTGTTATTGTTTAAAACATTATTTTTATTTAAGTAATTAGTTATTTTATATTAATTTATTGTAGGTCAAAATAAAAAAATAATACCTAATTATGTTCAATGTAATTCATTAGAGTCATTTTATAATATATTTATATATATATAATTTTATGGAACTTTTTACCGACTTTTACCCACATTTTAGGAGAATTTGACATTTTGCATAGAACTTAATTTTCCCTCTTCTATGAGTTGATTTACTAAAATAAAAGAGACCCAGTCTACATATGTATGTAATATTTGGTTTAATAAGATGAAAATAATGTATTTTGAATAGTAACTATTGACTTTTATTTACTACAGTTAGAACTAAATAGAGTAATTAAGGGGAAAATGATATTATAATTACACTAATACATGTCCTAATTTTATTATATATCTTAATTTCGACCAAATAACCATATTAATAAAATATTATCCATTAGGTCCTCCTTTATAAGATTAGGACCTTTATATTTATTTTATTTAATGAATAGTTATAAGTGTGAAATTCAAGTTTTCATAACTAAATCATTTTTAAAATATGGTTATACATTATATAAATTCGACTATAAATATTCATTTGAATCATAAAATGATTTATTATATAATGGTATTTTATTAATAATTTTTAGACAATATATAATAAAATTTATTTTTGACACAATGATAATGTAGTAAATACCTTATTATTAGAAGATTGAAATAATTGATATTATAAATACACAAAAAATGTAATTGGAGTCTTTTGATGAATTAATATAATTTTATAGATTAATATTACATGATTGGGACGATTAAATAAATTTTTATTGATGTAATCATGGTGATATTATTTTAACAAAATACAAATACCAAATAGTGTAATAAATGAAATAAAATAGTTTTTCAAACAAAAACAATATTATTGGTTGATATAATATTCCTAAAAATATAAGGGTCGTAAGAAGGGATTAAATAATATAATATATGTCATTAATGAACTAATTGAGGTTCTTTTGTATGTTTATATTATGTTTATTAACTATATAGGGTAATAATATCAGAGGACATGGTAAAAGTTAAAAGATTTAACTAAGAGTTAAATCAAATAGATAATGATAAAATAGTAAAGTAAACATATATAAAACCTATTGGTTGAATTGATTTAATCCCATATCCACCTATGTCTCTATATAAATTCATTTTAAGCAATTATAAACCGAATATGATTGTATAATAATTATTACATTAACCATTTCGTAATGTGACCCTCACCCCTCTTATAAAAGGGAACATCAAATTCTCTCAAAATCACACCTCCAAAGTCATTTGTCTCGCCCAAACCCTACCAAAACAGATTCCCAAATACCTTAACATCATCCTAGAGTCATTCTCTTGAAATGAAATCCATGTTAAAGAGCCATTTTGACCAACTCAAAAGGAATCACCTGAAGAAGAGGTATTAAATTCACCACCCTCATTCATGTTCCATTATTTTTATAATTCCTATTTCGTTGTTGTTCCCATAACAAAATAATAAATCTATTACCTTATAAATAATATTTTGTAATAATAAATATTTGTTAAATATATTTATAATTCTATCCATCCAATAAATAATAATGTCCCCATGTGTTCATATGTACGACTTACCATCTCCAGGCCATGGTATAATTTGTCATTCAACACTGTGTTATTTTGATGGATGTAATGATGAGTAATATGTATTTAAATAATCAAAATAACATGATAATATCTCCGTAAAAATTATATACCATCAAATTCTACTCCATTTAATATTTTAGGAAATGATATTGTTGTTTTTGCATAAGTACAGATAACCGTCTCCACGACACGATGGGATTCATTTCCATTGTAACACCTCAAGATTTCATAGTGTGTTACTTCTTCAAAATAAATCAATAACATTCACTACACGCAACACCGAGTTCATGTGCACCATGACTTACCAAACAAGCCGGATGTAACATCCTAGGTAAATAAAGAAAAATAGATTTTCATATTTATTAATATTTCTGAAATAAATATTAATTTTAGTTTAAAGGGGTCGCTATGTTCGATAGCGTACCCGATACGCAACAACGAGTTTCATTGAAATCTTACATCATACCCTAATAATATAATATTATTATTTTAAATGGTCGTTAACTCCTAGCCGTTGTATTGGCGGACTGAAAAAAAATAACTAAAATATGATTATACATTTATTTACAAGTTAGAGGCTTAAAATATGAATGAATCTAATTTTAAGCATAATTTACATTAAAAGGCCGATTTACAGCCATTTAATGGAGAACCTTTTTTAAATCTAGTTTTGGTCACTTTAATACATTATATATGAACAAATAAAATCATTCTTTAGAATGGGGACATCAAAATTTACTTTGGGTAAATTTTTTGTATTTTTCTGATAAAGTTCATTTTTTATGATTAGTGAAAATTTACTAAATTCTAATTAAAAACAACTTTTTTAATCTAAATAATTAATGGTGATAAATTATTAAATTGAGTGATTTTGAAGTGTATTTAGAATATATTTTTACCATTTAATACAATGTTGTCCATTGGACATAATTTCACAATAAAATTAGACATAAACAAGTGTCAATCTTTTGATAGTTATTTTATCCTAAAAACACACTTTTTGTTTTGACAGCGGGAATTAATTTTAAATTAATTTCTGCCACTTCTGTGTATTGAATTTGGAAAAATGGATTCCATATTTAGAATCAGGATTTCCAAATTTTCTAAATAGGTAACTTTTATTTTTACACATTTTGAATAATTACATCTGTAAATAATTTATTTACCATGGTAAAGGGTAAATCCGATAAATATGGGTAACAAAATAATATTATAATAATATTAATTTACCCTAAAACGTGTCCTCACCCTATTGTTTGATACATGTAAGACCATGGAAAACTATGGGTTGATTTTGGGACCCCATGGATTCAATTATATGTGATAATGACACTTTATATTAATAAAGTTAAAGTAAATACAAAATTGACAAAAGCTTATATCTTTTAGAAGAAAACTTTTTAAATAGGGTTATACATGTTGGATTTTCGATTATAAATATTCATTAGAAATCTAAAACGAGTTCCTACATAATGATATTTTATTTATAATTTTTAGACATCAAATAATTTAAATTATTAATGAAACAATAATGATGCAATATTTACCTCATTAATAAATCATTTAAATAAATAAGATTATAATGATTAAAATATTATCTAAAACCTATCCAATTCCTATTGGTTGATTTTATTTAGAATATGAGTCATCTTATCGTCAACCGCAATGATTTATGGACCATTATAAACAGAATATCGTTATATTATAAAGTAATAATTTCACTCATTCCCAAAGAGACCCTCCTCTCCCATATAAAAAAAAGCCCACTTATACTCATTTCCTCACACCTCTCAAGCACTTGGCTCATCCAAAAACTGCCCAACTAATCTCCCTACATCCCTCTCCTCCCCCTAGAAGCCTTACCTTTGTCAGAAGACACTTCAAGAAGCCCTTTGTTCAAACCAAAGGAAGTTACCCAAATTAAAGGTAATGGTTTCTCTTAAGTTGTTTTCATTTATTTTGCTTCTCCAACCCCTAAACTCTTTTTAATTCAATTTTTTTGTAACAAAACCAGTATCCTCAATATACTAGGATTTTTTTATAAGAAGGATTCGAACTACACATACACACACCTCCATCTAATTTATGTAGAACATAATGTTTTCTATGATGGAAAATGAACGCCTCACGAAACGATGATTGTTCAATTACATCTTACCACCTCTCATGGTGGCCATTATGATGGAACTGTAATTAAATATGATATTAATGATATATATTATATATATAATATTCCGTAATTCCATTTTATATCATAGCATTATACGTTTCATGTTGTATATACATACGATAATTTCATTTGAGGAAGTGCGGACTACCGCCCCCTTAAAATGATATGACTCGTTCATACCATTACATGGAACGTATAAAGGATGGTGTTAATGAAATTAAGTAAGATATTATAATATTATATTATATTGGAATTATAATATACCTTTGTATCATTTTTTTTAATTCCATTAAAATAAGAAATAGAAATGAATGTAGCGTTCATGCGTACGTACGGCTTACCGTCTCCATGAACGGTGCATTTCATTTCTTACACCTAATTGTTATGTACTATTATAAATACATGTATATACTGGATATATATGATATATATGATATATAAATCATGAATACAATTCTGGATATGATGAACCATTGACCACATGGACAACATGTAATTATAAGAAGTCCATTTTGGATCAAGTACCAAATATCGACAAAATAATCGTTATTAACTTAAATGTTTACATAATGGTTATAACATGGTAATAATTGATACAAAATGAATAATAAACTTGAAAAAGGTTCTTAAGCAAGTAGAAATTAACTTTAGTTTATTATTCAGGATAATAAAGTAGGAACGGGTCAAGTTGGACATGAGATAAGGGATTTGCATCTCATTACTTATTCCTGTGAGATTCATGCCATATTGCCACTATTACATTTTGTGTGGTGTATGTACTTCCCATAATTGTATTCCTTGTGTAATACCCATTAATATATGTTTATTAACATATTCCTTTATGATACCTCTTTTTTCGGTTGTATGTTTCGAATGTTACCAAATTGGTAAGGGTTTACTTTACAATCTCTTCCTTATCCGAGGTTGTTTATACGTATTTATCTACTGGGACCTTGTTATCATCCACATCCATGTTTCTTAAGAATGACTTTCAAACATTATTACTATTAAATAGAAAATTGGTAAATGTCATTTATACTCTTATACATTCTGAAAGGAATCTTTCCATCGTTTTCCAAACAATGTACTTTTTGACCTTTTTGAAAAATTTAAGGTAAGAATGTTTTTTTTAACTTATACGGTGGTTGCGGCTAATTTCCACTGTTATAACTTCGTCGATGCTTCCCATACAAGATTATAAGGAAATTTTTAAATTAAATGTATTATTTTATAATTATGCGACTTTTAAATGATTTCAAAAAAAGATACTTCTCTCAATTAGTTTTGATTTCATCTATGTCAACATCCTTTGATGGATTTTATGCTTATTTGAAGTTGATTTATTATGATACAAAACATCCATATTTTACTGAAGTTTTTGTGATATGTTTGACTATAGATGAGTTATTCTCATGTCACTCGAGGTTTATGTTTAAAGTGTTGACATTTCATAAGTTATTTTTAATCAGAATGTTTATGTTATATTTCAAACTTTTCTTCACATGAATGTGCTGAACAAGTATGTTCCAGGTTTGGGACCGGTAAAAGTAATCCCTACAGTTT